>CM073574.1:1723976-2923976 GCA_037074715.1 Magnolia kwangsiensis | reverse complement strand
AATAAATGGACGGTTTAGATGCAACACATGCATCATGGCGGGGGTCACAGGAAGGCCCACCATCATAATCATATTATGTTTAATATACTATATAATTTATATACAGTATGTATATATATATATATATATATAGATATATATATATATATATATATATATATATATATATATATATATATATATATATATATATATATACACACACATATATATATACACACAATATTATATTTAGTAGAATATTATATATACATATTTATATATATATCTACATACACGCACACACACATGTGCACTCACACATGCATACACACACGCACTCACACATGCATACATACAAACGCACTCACACACGCACACACACAAACGCACTCCCACACGCACACACACACACCTGGCAACAGTGGGCTCCACCGTCCGTGCGGACGGTGGACTAGCCACATACATCACTGTGGGTCCCATGTGGGGCCCACCATAATATTTATTTTCCATCCAACACGTTGATAAGGTCATGCAGACCTGAATGAATAGGAAAAACAAATTTCAGCTTAATCCAAAACTTGTGTGGACCCCAAAAAGGGTTTCAATGGTAGAATTTAATCACCACTGTTTCTTGTGGTGTGGGCCACCAGAGCTTTGGATGTATCTCATTTTTGTGGAGGGCCCACCTCAGCGTGTGGGCCACCCATTGGACGGCGTGGATACAAAATATACATCATGTGGGGCCCACGGCAGGGGGCCGTGGGCTGCTGTCCGCCCGCCCGCTGCCAGGCAGGCAGCGCCTACACCGTCTGCAGCAGCAGACGCTGCTCTCTTTCTCTTTTATTTATTTATTTTTTTTTTTGAAATCCATATTTCCTGAGAATTTTCAGGTGTGCGGGCCACCCCAAGTAAATCCACTCCGTCCATCGTATTCCCAAGGCCAAAACAGACCTATCAAGACCAATAATGGACATCTTCCAGTGCGTCGCAAAAATCTAAGTAGATGGCAACGGTACTGATATTGTTTTCAACACTATGGCCCACTAGATACCTTGATCAACCTCATTTTTCGGCTCAACGCCTAAAATGGGATGGGGAAAAAGATAGACGGCTTGGATTGAATACATACCTCAAGGTGGGGCCTATATGGGTGGTCTTCCCCAAAGGCTTAGAAATAAGCCATTTTTGTGTTTTCATTCCAGGGACGTCTAGACGTCACTGGACTCTTTTGGACTAAATGCAAATTTTAAGTGGGCCTTGCCTAGGTGGGCCACCACATAATAGGTGGTGTGGGTACAATGCATATAAGGTGGGCCCACTCATGGATGACTTGGATAAAATACTTACTTCAAGGTGGGGTCCATCCAAGTGGGCCGTACGACCATTTCATCACATACAAGGAAGTAAATGGAAAGAGAGGGAGAGAGAAATAGAGTGAGACATGCATGATGGAGGGACCCCGGCATTATGGGCCCTCCATTTCAATCATCCAATCATACATCAAAGGTCCCCTTGCATATGGACCATCAACAAAAGATCAACGGTGGAGATCCCACTCCACTAGAAATGGACGGTCTAGATGACCTCCTCAATACAAGGAAAGTAAACATCATGATGGGGTCCATGGAGAATGGCCCCATCATGGAATGATCTTGATGATCAAGATGAGCCATTGGCCACATCTTAGGGTCCCAAGTGAGATCCAAACCATTGATCGGTTGACCTCACTTGGCCCATCTTAAAAACATAAAAAGTAGTCTAAAGAAACACCCACCACTTGATCTTCTTGGTCCGTTGAGATGCCGGTCTCCTAAAGCTTCACTTTGATGGTGGAGATGGGAAATGGATGGCTAAGATGATGGGATTTGGAGATGGGAAGTGGGCCACCAAAATGCACATTTTCTCTCCATGAAAGGCTTGGACGTGGGAGAGCTTTCTTGCTTGAGATTTGGAGTGTTGAGAAATGAGAGGGAGAGAGAGAGAGTTGTAAGAGTGATGGAGTGATGTGAGATGAGTGACGGGTGAGGTGAGTGATGGGTGAAGTGAGTGATGGGTGAAGTGAGAGGTTAGCTGACTTAGGTGGTTGCTTGTCTTGTGGAGAAAGGAAGCATGGGTGGGTGTACTTGACATGACAGGTGATTGATGAGATTGATTGATGGGATTGATGGGACATATTGTAGAGATTCCTTGGGATTTGCAACGCGCGGTGTTTTTGCTCAAACTGAACGTGGGTCCGTATCTCATCGTCTGGGTATCGGATCGGTACGTGAGTTACGGCGTTGGAACCGCGGCGACGATGCGGTCGCAACGATACAAGTCTCAGATTAAGCCGGCTCAAATGAATAGGATACGACTTACGGTCGTGCGCAACGTTAACTATAAGTCGCGGATTGCCAGAATTTGACGAGAAGGATCGCGGGAATCAACGGAACAGTGCGGATTAGGATACGGGTCTTACAACATGGATTTGTTTGATAAGTTAGATTGTGGACCCCACCGTCAACCAGCATAACTGTCTACACAGGCTTTGTTTACGCAGTCGGAGAAACCTAGATTTTTTGGGCTGTTATGCATCCATAGAGAGGATCAGATGGCCAATCCAAACCATCCAAACACTAGAGAAATGGGCCTTCAACCCCACCATGCAGTTAGATTCCAAAGTCAGGACGTTCACTGTCTTAAAAATCACTCCAAAAAGCAGGCGGTTTGCATTTTCACTGGGTAACTTTTTCGTTTCCACCGACTTGCGGGACCAACACTGTCACGCCCCAAACTCGAAAATCGGATTCACATGAATCCCGATTGCTGAATCCGGTGCCGACAGCCTCCGTAGTGCCCCATTCTCGGCTCCTGATAAGCAAATGCCAGATTCTGATCCTGAGATCCTATAAGGAGGATTTTCAGAATGAATTTTTTTTTGTAATGGAGCATAACCACAGCATAACCAAGTCACAAAACAACATCACCACATATCCACTATATCAAAAACTTTAAGTATAATGCGAAAAGAAAAATACAAAGTGATCAAAAAGCTCCAAAAGGTCCTGATTCGCGGTCCTGCCTCAGCGCTGCTGTTGTCCAACGCTACCTGTATGCAACTGTCGTGCATAAGCTTACAAAAGCTTAGACGGTGGTGTAAGTGTGTGCGCAAGGCAAACACCAAGTGTACAATATCAGAGTAGTGCGGAAGTATGCAGTAAGTCCATGAATATAATCAACCATACCAAGACTATGTAATGTAAGGCATGAATGCTATCGTCCATACCAAAGCCATGTGATGCGAGACATGAATGTCATCGGCCACACCGATGTAATGTCAGGCCTACATAGTCGAATGTCATATGCGAAATGTAATCCAAGCAAGTCGGTATTCATCAAGTACACATATCAGTACAGTTCCCCTTTGAAAATCACCAGGGTCTAATACACTTCGCAGTAACTGCCACCTCCCTAACTGCACAGTCAAGTAAGCGGAATAGACCTCACTATCTGCCTGACCAGTAGTCTGCCAATACCTACCTGGCTTGTCGATAGCGGACTCACTTGCGAGCTGGTCAAACTCAGCCTAGCTTATAGCCCCCTCACTCAAGCGGATAAGGCCACACCCCCTTCCAACCAACCACGACACAGTGGAAGACGTGGTCTACTGGTATTCGAAACTCGGGCGCTTGTGTATCCACTCGGTTTAGACGTTGGAGCATATCCTGGTACCAAAAAAGTTCTGAGACTTTCACCCAAGGACATCCTAAGTGCCCACAGTGCTAGAACTAAGTATTTTCGGTATCCGATACGGCCATTCACGATGTACCTATGGAGCCACGACCCTGATGTCACTAGGGCGTGCAGTGATTAAGTCACACATATGCGAGATGCATGAATCACATCATCAAATCATGCAGAAATTCAGCGCGTACTGCGCGATCATGTGAGACACTCCGTCTCATAACGGGTCCCATAAGTGGTCTGCCCAATGGCATATGCTATGATCAGTCACTACTCAAATCAAGCATACATATGATGCGTATGGGCATGAGTCATGGGATTATACTAAGCATATTATAAAGTGATGAATAGTAACGAGTATGGGCCTATCAATGGGCCTTAAGGAGAGTTACAATGCGGACATTTAACCAACATTGTACTTAAAATGTGGACGTCAAACCAACATTGTTCCTTAAACACAGCCCGCCATAAATAACATTACATAAACTATGGGAAAATGCACATTGCAATGGACCCTAAGGACATCTCATTGGTCTCGACCCATGGGCCTTAGATACATCAAATGGGCCGTATCACATGGCCTTACATTCATCGAATGAGCTACATTAATGGGCCTTACCAATGAGCCTTATGTACATTGAAATGGTTCATGACCCATGGTCCTTAAAATACATCAAAGTGGGCCTATGGCCTTATCAAATGGGCCTAATCCCATAGGCCTTATACATGTCAAATGGGCTTAATCCCATAGGCCTTATACATGCCAAATGGGCTTAATTATTTGGGCCTTAGATATATACTAAGGTAGGCCTCAATGAATGGCCACAGTTACATCAATATGGGCCCTATACACATGCCAAGGTGGGCCCACTTGAACCATAGATCTTACTCATTTTTAGCTCAAGCTAGAAAATGATTTTTTTTCAAAATAAATGGACGGTTTGGATGCAACACATGCACCATCGTGGGGTCCACATGAGCTGAGGATTTGGCTCATTCTTTAGCTCATAAAATGAGCTTTCAAATTTGGATGGACGGTTTGGATGCACACCTGCATCATAGTGGGTCCCACCAGCCGTCCAGCAGCCCAAAAATGGTTGGACGGCATGGTAAAATACATACATCACGCTGGACTCGACTGTCCAGGCATACGGTGGAAAAACAAACATCACAGTGGGTACCACCGTCTGTGGACGGTGTGCATAAAGCACATACATCACTGTGGGTCCCATGTGGGGCCCACCATGTTGATAGGCCATCCAAACAGTTCATAACGTCACGCAGGCATGGATGAAGAGTAAAAACAAATTTCGTATTAATTCAAAACTTCTGTGGGGCCAAAAGAGGAGTTTCAACGGTAGAGTTCAATCACTGCTATTTCTCATGGTGTGGGCCACCTGAGATCTGGATCAAGACGATTTTTGGGTGGGGCCTACTTAAGCTAGGGACCCACCATATGGATGGATTGGATTGATGGATAAACATCAAAGTGGGGCCCACATGCAGGTGGTGGGCTGCCTGGCGTCCGCCTATCAGCCGCTGGCGTGGCCAGCTTCCCTAACACAGCAGCTTTGCTGCTTGTTTTATTTTATTTTTTTTGAAAACCCATTTTTCAGGAGTTTTTCGTATGTACGGCCCACTCCAAGTAAATCCATTCCATCCATTGTATTCCCAAGCCCAAAACAAATCTATCAAGACCAATATTGGCCCCTTTTCAACGTGTAAAAAAAATCTAGATAGATTTCAATGGTAATGGTAATGTTTTTAAAACCATGGCCCACTAGATACTTGGATCATTCTCGTTTTTCGGCTCAACGCCTAAAATGAGTCAGGGAAGAGGATGGACGGCTTGGATTGAATACATGCATCAAGGTGGGTCCTATACAAATGGCCCATCCCAATGGCTTGAAGCAAGCCCATATTTGTGTTTTCATCCAGTGACGTCCAGAGACGCTGGACTCTTTTGGGCCTTTTTTTTTAATAAAAAAAAACATTAAGGTGGGCCCTTCTTAGGTGGGCCACCACATGATAGGTGGTGTGGTTACAATACATATGTAAAGTGGACCCCACCTTTAGATGGTTTAGATCCAATACATGCCCCGTTGTGGGGTCCATCCAAGTGGGCCATAAAGCCATTTCATCACGCAAAAAAAAATAAATACATGAAAAGAGAGGGAGGGAGAGATAGAGTAAAAGAGTGGGACACGCATGATGGAGGGACCCCGGCACTATGGGCCCTCCGTTTCAACCATCCAATCATACATCAATGGGTCCCATTGCATATGGGCCATCCAAATAAAAGATCAACGGTGGAGATCCCTCTCCATCCAAAATGAACGGTTTATTTGACTTCTTAATGCAAGAAAAGTAAACATCATGATGGGGTCCATGGAGAATGGCCCCATCATGGAATGATTTTGATAATCAAGATGGGCCATTGGCCACATCTTAGGGTCCCAAGTGAGATCCAAACCATTGATCGGTTGGCCTCACTTGGCCTATCTTAAAAAAATATGAAAAAGTAGTCTATGGAAACACCCACCACTTGATGTTCTTAGTTTGTTGGAAAGCTACTCTCCTAGAGCTTCACTTTGATAGTGGAGATGAGAAATGGATGGCTAAGATGAGAGGTTTTGGGATGGGAAAGTGGGCCACCAAAATCACATTTTTTTTTCTCATGGGAATGCATGGACGTGGGGGTGCTCTCCCTTGCTTGGAAATGGTGTTGGGAAATGAGGGAGAGAGAGAGTTGTAAGAGAGATGAGGGATGGGTGTGATGGGTGAAAGGGTGAGGTGAGTGATGAATGTGGTACTTGACATGTAAGGTGGTGTAAGAGAGAGGGTGAAAGGAGTTGACTTTAGTGGCTGCTTGGGGATGGGATGAAAGGTGATGTGTACTTGACATAAAGTGATTGATGAGATTGATTTGACATATTGTAGAGATTCTCTTGGGATTACAAACGCTTACAAACGCGCGACATTTTCTCTAAATAAACGCCGGCTTACATCTCTTAATCAGGGTATCGGATCGGTACATGAGTCACGGCGTTGGAACCGCGACGACGGTGCGGTCGCAATGGTACAAGTCTCGGATTAAGCCGACTCAAATGTATAGGATACGACTTACGGTCGTGCGCAACGTCGATTACAGGTCGCGGATTGTCGAAATTTGACGGGAAGGATCGCGGCAGTCGACGGAACAGTACGGACTAGGATACGGGTGTTACAGACACTTGTGTAAAAGAGTTCTACCGACTCCAGCCTTCCACACCGTCTTTCACATATATAAAAGGGAAGAAAAGCTTGGCTAAAAAAAAAAAACTTTGGCAGGCACGACTGAGAATTGAGAAAACGTCAGAGATAGAGAGACAGAGAGAGAGTTGTTCTTTAGAGTTTTAATTAATTATTTCTTTAATTAGTGTTTGTTTTTATTTATTTGAGACATCTAGTCCAATCATGGTCGGCTGAACCTCTTAGCTAGGGTTAAGAGGTAAAGCTTGTAGTGTGATGGGAGGATTTTTAGCTTATGCCTTTTGTTTATACTGAATTGATGATGATTTTAGTTTAATTAAAGAAATTTTTTTAGTTGTTAATGGTCTGTTGTGACTAAAATTACAATGAGTCTGTGATGGTTTTGAGCATGTTCTTTTCCTTTTATGTTTATGACGTCAGGAAGCCCTGTTGTTCACCATCGTCTCTTGGGCATGGTCGGATGACGGTACCCTTCCTAGCCTTCATGCATTGTTAATTAGTTGGTAATTAATTTAATTTTGTTGTTTGCTTTATCTCATGGGCATGGTTTGGTGATGAAATCTATTATAATTCATATACCTTTCATCTCTTGAAAACTAGATCAACGGCAGTTCAGTTAAATTCCATGATTCTTAATGCAGGCATAAGATCTCCCTGATCTCTACAAGTGGATCCTCTGAATCCTTAGTTTCATACTTTTGAATTCCTTAAGTTTTAAATTAATATTTCACCATTATTCCTTCAATTCTATTCGATTTAGATTACATCTTAGTATAGTTCTAGTTCTACTTAGTTTCAGATTACGTACAGGTATCAGTCCCTTGGGATTCGACCTCGGTCTTACCGAGTTTTATTACTACATCACAACCCTGCACTTGGAGAGTGAACACTCTGCATTAATGGCAAGGAGTAATAACCGCAGTCGAATCGTCATGAGCTGATTCCTCAAGCACACGTGGTTGTCTGCTGTTGGCCGAACCTCTGCTAGGTGGTACGACTCCGACATCGAGTGGCGTGCTCCGATATGCGAAACGGCACCCGAGTAGGAGGAACCAGCACATGGACTCTTCCGCGAGCTTACATGGCGATCCATCATAGGCTGAGTGATTATTTGGAATCGTAACCGTTGCCATGCGTCCGCATGAGAACAGCCCGTGGGCACAAAATTCGAGGGATATGACGCTTCAAATTCAAAAATCATAAGTACACCAGCATGGGCGGGTAATCTTCTACATAGTTACTCTCTGAGTCCACAGTTAAACTCGAAGAGTAGGGGGCCTCTGTTATGGGAAGATCCGAGCCCTTAATAAACCCAAGAGTAAGAACCAAACTAATCTAAGTGCACGAACAGTCGAGGTGATGCTTGTCCGACCTAATGAGAGTGTCCTTGAAGAAGCCATGCGCAGTGAAAGTGTTCTTACTTCGGAGCTGTGGATCGGAGTGACTTCCACATTCTGATCTAAAGCAGTGAACCGTCTACCAACATCGAGTGTAGGGAGTCCGACCTGATGAGATAAGTCTGACACCTTAGCTTGGACCCTAGAGTTTCCAGAGCACTTGATAAGCTAGGAGCGGGGTCCGTTGTCTCAATTCAAGGCTCAACTCAGAATAAGAAAGCATTCATCTTCAACTAGATAAATGGTCAAGGCTGGGTGGCGTCGTTTCAACCAAATGAGCCGAGCCAAGGCAATATGATGAAGTGGACGCTTCGAGTGCCAGATTCAGAAACTACCATAAGCGAACGTGACGGATTACTTCACTCCCAGATACGCATTATCTACTTAATATGCTACACGATTCACAGATTGCGTATAATATCCCCACGATCTTAGTATCCTGCTAATTGAGAGAATCGTGCCGACAATAACGGATCTAGACCGTTCAACAGTCAAGTATAAATACATTGAGACCCCACTGCTATAGGTACGTGATAACTCGCACTCTCCTCTACTATCTACTCAGACCTAAATTTCCTTGACCTGACTTAGGCATCGAAGGGTCCCCCGGCTTAGCCAGGGTCACCTTTGCCTCTTTTCGTTGTGCAAGATCAAGAAGTTGAAGTGATCCATAATTCGAGAGATTGAGGGGAGAGCCAACCAGATTTTGACATCAACAACGTCTATCCATTTTTTAAGATTATTTTAAGGCATGAGCCCAAGAATGAGAGGGATTGAAGTCTCTGGTGGACAACATGATAGGAAAATAGTAATGTTTAAATGAGGGTAGTTTTGTCATTAAAAAAATATAATTCATATACCATATATAACAAGCAACTGGATGTCTAACCATTCAAAAATAGTGATGTTTAAATGAGGGTAGTTGTTTTATTTTTAATATTTTGAAAGCATGCATTTATTTGGAAATATCTTAAAAGATAGGTTATGTCAGAAAATTATTTCTGTTTTATAACATTATTAAAAAAAATCTCACCTAAAATAAAATTATTCTTGAGTTAATTTCTTGATACAGTATTTTTTGAAAGCTTCCTTAGATTTAAAAAATACGGTGATAACATAGTTTATTTATTTCTCCCGACGTTACAAAGTTATTTTTAATATCTCGGCCGCATTTGTCGCAATGGTAGCAAGTAGCAAAGTAAAATCAGTATTCCCTTGTCTTTATTGAATAATGAATACTCTAGATCGCCTCCAGCTCAGGGACCGTCAATTGAATTGGACCGTGACGTTGGGTGCAACAAAAAATATGTGGGTCCTCCGTGATGTATGCGTGACTTCCGCTCCCTTCATAAGTGCCGTCATATTATGCTTAGAAGGTGATTCCAAACATCTGTCAGGTCCATAGTCAGGTGGGCCACACCCTATAAACAATGGATGGGTACGAACATCACTTGTGACGCCCAGATACAGGAGTCTCCTGTTAAGCTTAGTGGGGTCCACTATGACGTTTTCTTTAGCTAATATTAGGACATGAGCTCAGGTATGATGGAGACCCAAAACACTAGTAAGCAATATGACAAGAAAAACTTAAAAAAAAACATAGTAGTGGGTATCATACTATGATGAGCTATCCTTAGATGAGCTGCGGAAGCAGATGAATGGAGGGGTATCATACAAACAAAGTAGTGGCCCAACAGAGTAACCCCCATGTTAAAGGCAAGTAGTGTTCCACCGCGATGAAATGAAAGCACGGTATCCTTCCAAAACTTCGGGAGGCTCACTTAAGTTCTGGATCTGCCCGATCTATGGGCATACGTCCTAACATTATATAGAGTCTGTGGACGCAGTCTGGCCAATGACCTCAATACCATCCAACTACCTGATGCCAAAGATATGTGGCCCCCACCTTGATGTGCATTTTTTATTCACACCCTTCATTCATTTTGCAACCTCATTTTAAGCTAGGTGGATCCACATTTCAGGTGGATCACACCACAAGGAAAATGGTCGGAATTGAACATCTACCTTAAAAACTTCTTTAAGGCCCACAGATACATGAACTAAGGAAAAACATAAATATCAACTTATCCAAAAACTCCCGTGACTTGGAGAAATTTTCGATGGTAACCATTTAATCCCCACTATTTCCTGTGACGTGGTTCAATTGAGATTTGAATATGCCTCATTTTTTAGTTCATGCCGTAAAGTGATTGTTTCTTGTGATGTGATTCAATCGAGATTTGAATATGCCTTATTTTTTAGTTCATGCCTTAAAAATGAATTGGAAAAATGGATGAATGAGTTGGATAAAATACATAGCTTTGACTGTCACGCTCTAAAATTCGGGTACTCGAATAGGGTGTTCAAGACCTGAATTCCAGACCCGTGACCTTAAAAAAAAATAAAAAATAAAAAGATAAAGTATGACAAGTTCATATATATATATATATATATATATATATATATATATATATATACTCCATAACCCAATACTTTAAAATCCAAACACAAACTAAAATAACTAATTATATAATCTGTTATAACATCGATGCATAATTATTTAACTTAACTTGAAATAAGAAAATTAAATCAAACATTACTACATTTAGAGTTCTAAAATAAAATAAAAATTATCTTATGTACAATGACATGCCATGTGCATCTAACCACATTCCATGCTCCACTACTAATAGTAGTACTCTGCATCTTCAAAATATTCATAACCCGAAATGCTTAAAACATAATAAGTTGACAACTCAATATGATCACATCAATCCCGAGTTGAAAATCTCACGAATATGACCAAATTTAATCTCGACATATTAATCAAAATAAGACGAACATTAGAGGTAAAATTATAGTAAATAATTTGACATTCATGAATATAGAATGAATAAATTGTTTAACATAGCTTTTCTAAAAATATTAATATTTGGAGTGGGTAAAACACTTATGTGTGCTGATCCTTTTAGGGGATGACCCACGGCAGAGCATGGTATTGATCCTTTCAGGATATGACCCTCGACAAAGCACTGATATAACCTTTTAGGGATAAAAGTCCAAGGCAGTGCACCCGTGTGTACTGATCCTTTTAAGGAATTACCTAGAGCAGAGCACTTGTGCTGATCCTTTTGGGAATGACCCTAGGCAGAACACCCGTGTCGTGCTGATTATTTTGGGAATGACCCTGGGTAGAGCACCCATGTCATGCTGATCATTTTGGAAATAACCTTGGACAGAGCACGCGTAAGAATCATTGTATAAAAGAATAATTGTTCATATACTATACATCTAACTTACAAGGAAACATTATAACAAATAATATCAAAGCACCCGTAACAAATAATATGATGATCTTTTTAGGGCAGAGCAACCGTAGGAATCATTGCATAAAAAAATAATTGTTCACATAATAAATATTCATCATCACCACTAGATAATATTAAATACAAATAATAATAATAATAATATTTGCATTAGTTTAGTAGTCAAATAAAGAATATCCTTCAATAAGAAATTACTTATGAATCTTTCAATGTCTAGATTATATAAGATAATTTTTTATGAATCTTTCAATAAGGATTAATCACCTACCTGCTATGGAAAAATTATGTGATGGGAGGAAAATGATCTGAAGCGATGCTGATTTCTACGTATACTAACTTGGATTGATTAACTCTGAATTCGATGTTAAACCTTTACGGATATTCTCCTTTCTCCTAAGCTCTTTTTTTCTTTTCACAGATTTTCTCTCGATAGTATGAGAAATAGGGTATAAAAATGATGTTAGGTGAGTTAGTGGGTTCTGAGTTTAATGGGTGGTTTAGATTGGAGAGTGGGTCCCACCATGATGATGACAATCATGGTGAATGGGTTTCGATCCGCAACTGTACCACGGAGAAGTGGGAAAGAGAGAATCGTGGAGGAGATGGATGCACATGGGTGACCTGCGTTATTTTGCTTTTTTTTTTTTTTGAGAATGGACCCCATAGGAATCACGTGATAAATCCATACCGTTCATTAGTTTTGCCCTTTAAAGTTATGGCATGAGACTAAAAATGAGAGTCATTCACTACTTAGGTAGGCCACACCAAAGGCAACAATGGAACCCACCGTTAAAAAAACGGAGTATTTTTGTGGTATTGGCGTCACTGGCCAAACCGCGTCCGGAGTGAATATCACACGGACATGACGGTGGGCTCCACAGAGCTTTTTGTGGCCCAGCCCGTACAACACATGTAGTAGAAGTTTGAGTCCATGGAGTTGTATATGTACTCTTATACGAAGGTACGAATTGCAGGCTGGCAACTGGGTTGGCCTGGGCTTGCAAGCTAATGGTACAGCCTGGACAGAGAGACATGCATGAGAGATCCAGTCTGTTCATTATGTGGGCCCCACTGCAGCGTGCTCTGGCTAAAAGGTGAGGACTAATTAAGGGGGCCGCACGTGTGCATTGAGTGTAGATGGCTGTGCCCATTTCATTTAACCTTCCATTTCTGCACAAGTGTGCCCCATCCGATTAATCACTTCGCCCGGCAAGTACGTGAAATTTGAACCATCGGTCACTTTTCTGTCTATTTTTTTTAGCACAAGTGTGGCCTGCAGAGGCTGGAACCCAATCACACATCCTCATTTTTTGATCTGATGTAGGTGTGGCCCATCAGATCAACGGTCTAGATCATTGAACTATGGATACCCGTATGGAAAATTGTGCTCCTCCTCTACTATCGCCAAATGCTCTTCTATCCTCTTTCTCGACCGCCCATTTGATCCCAACCAATTGGACGGCCAGGACGGGAAAAAGGTGGTTTGCTCGGTTTTTAGTGTAGCCAGTAGAAATAGGTCACGCGTGTGAAGCCCTGCACATTTACACGTGTATACAGATATCTTTGCTTTTTATTTTTTTTTTTAATTTTTTTCACACACAGACCCAGTGACCCCCACTGCTCTCTCACAGAAGCACTCACACCAGGACGCGGATTTCCTGCGAAAGCCTTTCCAACGAAGTTCCCGCGGAAACTTAGGTGGGGCCACCATGATGTTTGTGAAAAATCTATCTCGTCCATCCGTTTTCTAAGATCATTTTAGGATATGGTGCCAAAAATGAATCGGATCCAAGATTTAATTGGGCCGAAAACATGAGGATTAAACTTTCACAGTTGAAATATTCGTGGGGTCATAGAGGTTTTGAATCAGGATAATACTTGTGCTTTTAGTTCATCCCAGTAGCAATGACGTTATGAACGGTATCGATGGCAGTTAAACATCACTATCGACCCCAGCAAGGTTTCAACGGTAAAAATTTCCCTACCTACCTTTTCGTTTAGTGCGGCCCACTTGAGTCTTGGATCTTAACTTTTGTTCTCAAGTCCTAAAATGAGCTCACAAAACGGATGGACGGGGTAGATTTGTAAAAAGATCACGGTGGGCCCCACTTATGTTTCAAGCGCAGGAACTTCATGCGAACAGCTCTCGCAGGAAATCCGCGTCCCATACCACATGGGCACTCGATCCCTCGGGTCTCAGTGTTGAAAGTCTTGTGGGTATACCACGCAGTTTAACACGGTCCGATATGCTACAACGTACAAAACGGATTGATTGCTAGGAAAAGCTTCTTGAACCGTCCATTTGTTTTCATGTATATTGGCCAATCTGAGGGCTGGAAAAGCCTGAATTTTTACCTAAGAGGCCCGATCAGTGTGGCCCCATTATGGAATCCTCCTAAAGCGCACGTATTTAATATTGGCACATGTAGATGCATATGCATGAGCAGCATTAGACGTGCATATGATTTTAGTAGAAGGAAAAAAGCAAAGACGAGAGAAGAATCCAATGCACGGCACAGCCGTTGCTATCTCGATAGTCAAGAATACAGCGAAGAACCCGCATCTTTTACACCGATTTTCGATTGTGACAACTGAGAGCAATGGTTCGATAATCCAGACCGTTGGACTGTTGAATCCCACCATAGATATATTTTTTTACTCCTCGATAGATATCTAAGATGTGAACGTACTAGTGATTATGATTAGTACTGTGGTAACGTCGATGTATTCATCTCTAAATTATCTGGAGGCCATAATCAGAAATATCATACCTTTATATAGAGAATAATCTGATAAACAGATGATACAATGTGGATGAAAACATTTAATGGTCTGGATTATCTAACCGTACATCCCACTTGCCAAAACTGAAAACTCGTGTGCACGGTGCAGAGTTGCAGTATCACGCATCAGGAAGCCGGTGCCAGGACCTTCTACAACACCTGTTGCAGGAAGCCTTTGCAACACCCGAGATCCGTGGGGTCCAACTTAATTAAGTGTAGAATCCACTCCGTCCATCAGCTGAAACACCTCATTTTCACTGTAAAAAAAAATAAAATTAGATCGATTAGAATCTCAGAGGTTTCCAAACTACGAGGGCAATGTAAAATCACAAATAAAACCTATACATTAACGCGGTGTGGCCCACTTAATTTTGGATCAGTATATATTTTTGGATGTATCTTCTTCCTTGTTAGGCTCAAATTATGAAATCGTTAGATGTGTTTTAAACAACACTGTTGAACCCACTAAGGTTTCTACGATGGGTTGTCCCCATCCCACTGTTTTGGCCCACTTGAATTTTACATCACATTGAATTAGTATAACGTTCTAAAATGAGGTTTATCGACTGATGCATTGAGTGGATGTCGAAAAAACACCATGATAGCCCCGGAGCTAGAGTGTTTCACGCTATCTCATTAACGGGCGCGGATTGCGTACTACCCCAGCCCGGCCCTAGCTCTCAACGGGCAGTTCTGTTGGCGGGCCCGCCGTGATATAATCTGTACATCTAAACTGTTTATCTATTTTTTCAGATTATTTTAAGGTATTATTAAAAAATGAGGCATATCTAATGACCAATTGGGCCACACCATTGATGACTCTTGCATTTAATGCAACTGACATTTAATGCTTTGTGCATTTTAATGCAAACAAGATTTTTATTTAGTGTGGTCCACTTGATCGTTGGATCTGCCTCATTTTTTAATATATAGTTAAAATAATTTGAGAAAAGAGATTAACAGCCTAGATGTACAGATACATCACGGTGGGCCAACCCACAGAACTGCCCCTTGGGAGCCACGGACGGGCGGGGTAGTACGCAATCCGCGTCCCTCAGTAACGATGACGGTGGATCACAGTACGGCGCGGATTGATAACTACCACCGACGGAAAAGGGGCTCGGAGGGGTACTGTGATGCATGGGTTTTATCCACACTGTATATCCATTTTCCATATCATTTTAGGGTATACAAGTGCAAAATTCAGACAGATCACAAGTTTAAATGGAGCACACGGTGGGGATTAAAGGCCTACCGTTGAAAATTTTTTAGGACCACAGAAGTTTTGGATTTAGCTGATATTTATGTTTTTCCTTCATCCAGGTCCACGTGAACTTATTAGCAAGTTGGATAACAATTAATCATCAAGGTCGACACTAAGAAAGTTTTAACGGTGTGTAATTATCTCCAGATCTTCCTGTGGTGTAGTCTATTAGAACCTTAACGCCCTGTTTGGATTAGATGGGACCGAAAGGGGTTGGAAAATAGATCTGGAATTGGCCAAGCGTGCCAAGCAGACAAGGGTTTAAGATCCGGGGATATAGCAATCCCATGGATCTTAAGACAATTCACTAACATCACCATCATTACCTTTAAATCCCATCTAATTCACCCTAACCCCTTTAAAATTATCTGGTACGTGATTGGTTTGAGGGATTATTGAAAGGTTTAATACTAGGATTGGCCGGGCGTGCCAAACAGATCAGATATAGCAATCTCGGAATAAAGCAATCCCACGTTTCTTGCACCAATCTACTGATAGAGCTATCATTACTTTGAAATCTGTGCAATTCACTCTAATACCGTACAACCCCATCTAATCTGCTAGGCCAAACAGCCCTTAAGGTGGATTGAAAGGGATTGAATGGTATTAGAGTGGAAGGCATGAATTTCAAGGTAATGATAGTGTTGTCAGTGGATTGTCTTAAGATCCATGGGATTACTACATCCCGAGATTGCTATATCCAATTTGTTTGGCATGCTTGGCTAATCTTCAAGATTAAACCTTCTCATCCCTTTCAATCCCTCAAACTAAACAAGTCAGTTTTGAATGGATTAGTGTGGATTGGAAAGATTTAAAGATAAGATGGTGTTGTCAGTGAATTGTCTTAAGATCCATGGGATTGCTATATCCTACGACCAGACCACCGGTCTGTTCAGCACGCTCGGCCAATTTCAAGATTTAACTTCCAATCCCTTCTAAAACCATCCAAGCCCTTCCAATCTGCCCGGCCAAACGGACCTAAAATTGTTTCATTTTTGAGCTTATACCCTAAAATGATATGGGAAAATGGATCGGCTGTGCGGATAAAACCAATGCATCGTGGTGGCTCCTTAGAGCCGTGATGCACGGGTTACCGTGCGCCGCACCCTCGACTGCCTAATGACTCGGTGAGGCCGTGACAAGGGGGCCCACATTGGTACATTTATTCTTTATCCACGCTGTCCATAAGTTTTTACAGATCATTTTAGGCCATGGTGCCAAAAATAATTATGATCCAAATGTCAGTGAACCACACCACAGGAAACGGTGGTGATTGAACGCCTATAATTAAAAAGTTTCGAATGAAGCTGTTATTTGTGTTTTCCTTTCGTCAAGACCGTCTAGTCTTATAAACTGGTTAGACGGCAAATAAACGTTAAAGTGGTCCCTAGGAAGTTTTTAATAATGGCCGTTCAATCACCACCGTTTCCTGACTTTCGGCTCTGCTTCATTTTTTAGATTCATGCTCTAAAAATGACGGGAAAAAACGGATGGACGGGGTGGATATACAACACATACATCAAGGTGGGCCCCACTGTCATGGCACCGACGTCCGTGTTTCCCGGGCTTCACCGAATCCGCTTTCGACTCGGGCGAGGAATTGCCGAGGAGCAACTTCGGCACGAACTCGGATTCCCTCCGTTGACCGAGCAACGCGATCTTAAGCGACCCGGCCAAGGGATATCTCGTCGTCCACGTGGCAAACAGAGAGCATGCCGGCTACACATAACTACTTACTCCCGACTGTTCTGTTCCCATCTTATTAAAAATAGAGTATTCTTATATTTTTAAGGCCTGCAGGTATTTTTTTCTCTCGTGTTCTTTTCCACGTCAGTCCTCGTTGGCACCGTTCATGTTACTCATTTTCTATTTCTGTCTGGAAAATAGCATTTGATACTCTGTCAGAGTATATCCATCCATACTCATTCACTCATGCGTCATTTCTACAATCCAAACCATTCAAATTATGCCACTATTTTTTAATGGTCCACAACCAACTGTAAAATATACCCAAAGAATGATCTATCTTTGGGATTGATATCCATCAATTCAACGGACGGATCCATCCAATGGATCTTTATTTTTTTCTAAATTGGTCAGCTATTTCTTCTAAGGACAATAGTATGGACGGTTAGGATCGAGATAATAGTTTTTCACTTGTACGATGGCAATCTGAATGTGTATGGAGAATCTTCCTCTGCCAGCGTATCGAATAACTCTCTATTTTCTTAATATAGTCCGGCCCACCGTATTGCCAGAGCATATGAAATAAAAAAAGGGACCAAGACACACCTGAAAGGGTCGCCTTTTTTCTATGAGAGACATTGTAAAATGGCTTCTACTCAACATAGAAGAGAATCAAAGCTCTCATTTTCCATCCTTCAACTCTTTCTCTTTCGTGACACTCTTTTTCATTTTACTCTAATTTTAGATCGGCGCAGATCTTCTTCGTTGCCGAAAAGCCCAACGGTTGGATACAGATTGAAGCTTGGAAGGTGGCAAACCTTTCTAGATGAGGTGACTCAAGATAAAATCATGCAGAAGCTTTGAAATTGGGCTTTGAAGATCTTCAGACATTGCCGTCCATGCGACAAGAGAAACCGTTATACGTAAGTTCGAGTAAGCATGCATTTCTCGTTTGCTGTTCATAGGCATTGAGCCCATGATCGAAATTCTCCTCCAAGAATTGAAAGAGAATGCGTAAGTTCCAGAACACAGAATAATGTCAGATGGTCCAACTGCCCATGTTTCATGTTTCCCAGAATGAAATTAGACAGAATTACAGTTGGGTTTTCCTTTCGGATCCGACTGGACCGCAGTGAGATGATTTCTTGTGACAGGATCAATTGAATCAAGTCATTTGATTGATTTCATGGAGATAACGAGGAGGTGGTGTTTCATCTTGTTTTTCTCAATGTTTCTTTATTCTTATAGCGAAAGTGCCGATAATTTGTCGATGAGCTCACTTGATGATCTTATTCAAGATTATGCCTTCAAAACACTAGACAGACATCGTACTGGCATTCTATACAAAGTACCTATCCCCTCTAATTTTTCTGGCATCAAAGCTTCGGTTGCGCGGCTCAAGAGTGGGAGCTTCTGGAGTAGGGGAGCGAATTTTAGCGATGTTGGTATTCCTCCAGGAAGTATACCAATTCCATTTGTGAGGAGGGTTGCCATTGTCTATCAAAATCTGGCGAATTGGTCTTCTTACTATTACAATGTGCCTGGCTATACGTTGGTTACACCGGTTGTGGGTTTCTTTGCTTACAATGTATCTAATTTCAATAGCAACAGTACCACAAAGGTCAGCCTCCGTGTGACAAAGGATCCAATTTCTATTAGCTTTCCGAGCGTTTCACTTCGAAGGGATTCGATGACCAAATGTGCTAGATTCGATGTGAATGGGTCCGTGCAACTTAGTGAGATGACATTGCAGAATGTATGCTTAACAAGAGATCAAGGCCACTTCTCAATTGTAATTCCATCTATCGCACCGTCTCCATCTCCAATTGTTGTGGTGCAGAAGAAGAAAGGGAGAAAGTGGAAGGTGTGGGTCATTGCGTGTATCTGTGGAGTTGTTGTGTTGGTTTTGTTGGGTTTGGTTGGGATGGCTATTTTTAAATCTGTGAAGAGGAAGAAGATGGTGGAAATGGAAAGAAAAGCTCAGGAAGGTGAGTCTTTGGGGAGTGTTTGGATTGGGGGGAGTAGAATGCCTTCAGCAACATTTATTAGAACTCAACCAACCCTTGAAAATGAAAATGCACCATGATTTTTATTTCTTTCTATTTTCTTCCTTTTATTTTAATAAAAGGTGAAGATGGAATGAGTTTGTTAGATGAGTACATGTCATAAATGAAGAAATTAATTGAGAATTTATTTTTTATTTTTAATTTTTAGCATTTGTTGGTTTGAGATTGGAGAAGGGAAATGAAGTTTTGCATTGTGAGGGATGTTATGAACAATGGCAAATGAAGTCCATATCTTTCAATCTTTTTAAACTTGTGAAATGGTTAGGTGTTATTTGATTAGGACCCAACTTGCTAACCCATTTAGATTATTATTAGAAACATGTTACAATGAAGATTAATTGACATAATTTGTTTTTGTTTTTTATTCATCATTTGACAGTTTGAGATTGGGATATTTGGCATTTTAAGAGATGTCCCAGACTGAAAATGAAAGTGCATCTTTCAATTTCGATGCTTGTTAATTAACGGTGGGGGGCTGTTTAATTAGGATCCAACTTGCAAATTCCTCAGTTGCATTTATGATTGTTGGATAAATGTTACAAATGAAGAAAAAAATTTAAATAATGTGTTATTTTTTAATAATAATTTGATAACGTGAAATTGGGATGATTGTTAATTGAAATGCATCCTTATATCTTTATATATACTTGTTAAAAGGTAAGGGATACTTGTCCACTTCCTCATCTGGGTGTTTGTTAGCTAGATATATGTTACAAATGAAGAAATCAAGTGAGTATTTTTTTAAGGGCGTGTTTTTTATTGCACTCAATTTCATTGAATGTCATACAATTCTGTACTTAATATTAGACTAATTAATAATGAAATTTCATGATATTTGGTTCAACCAAACGCACCCTGAAGCATTTGATAGCTTGAGATTGGGTAATGAAAATGATGTTTGGGGTTGTAAGAGATGTCACAACAAATTGAAAAAATAAAATAAAATGAAGTGCATCTTTCAATTTTTATACTTGTTAAAAGGGGTGTGGCTTTATGTGATTAGGACCAACTTGTCAACTTCCTCATCATCTTCAATCGATGTAACTTTATGCTTCTCTTGACGATTGGAGACTTGCTTTTCTTTATTTTCTTCCTTGCATTTCTCTATGATGATGACCTTCACGTGGTCACATGATGGTTTAGCCTCTCTTGTTTGGACATCCAAGAGCTTTTGATTCCCTTATTTTCTTAATTTCTTTGGAATATATAACCCCATCTCCAATAAATGCCCAGAAAGCATCCTTCATTTATTCAGGCTATTAAGCCTGGAAAAATGACACATGTGCGGGCCATCAGCCATGCTAGGTTTATCCAAGACATTGGTCGGATGGCCCATCATGGATGGACCATGCCCCTGAATATTCCAAATTTAAAGATCCTAGCCATCGAATCTTTTGGCCTTTTTCCATTGGATTTGGCTTGTTTGTTCGCTTCTTCTTGACCATGTATTTGCATGCTAACAATGGAAAAGTTAAAGAGTTCACCACTTGATGAGTTTTTCAAGGCATGGTCCATCCATGATGTGGGCCATTACGTCAATGGCTTGGATAAACCAACCGTGGACCCCACTTGTGCAAACTGGGTACACAACTGGGAAGTTCCTGCTCAACCAGAGAACTTGTCCTCTTTTTTTCTTTTTCTTTTTTAATTATTATTTTTAGTAGTGTAGCCATGTGTTAGGGGTACTAAAACCTTACTAGCCTCTGCTTACACTGAGATTCTCCTCGATGTTATTGACTTAGATCACGTTTGGGGCCCATCGCCACCGTCCACTTTGTGGATGTGATGAAAACAGATCCAATCTAAAATCATTGCAAAGTGGGGCCAGAAACTCAACTGAAATGATTATTCGTACCCATGTTTTGTAGTTGGACGGACACACTCGTCACACCAATTCATGTATTAGATTATTTAAAGCTCCTCCAATTCAGCAAATTTCTTGGTGTCCAAACAGGACCTTAACCGGCTATATATATATATAGTCACATGGGGTTTCATGGGATTCGCATCACATGGACCGTCCAGATTGGACACCCATGGCACGTGTACAAAGGTGCGCACGTGCGTAGGTGCGCAGGGGAGCATCTCTCTCTCTCTCTCTCTCTCTCTCTCTCTCTCTCTCTCTCTCTCTCTCTCTCTCTCTCTCTCTCTCTCTCTCTATATATATATATATATATATATATATATATATCAATGTTGTACATGGTCATCTACACCAACCAACAAATTAACACTGCACACATGCAAATACATGTGCATGCACATCTACCCAAGTATGCAATATAAATAAAGAGAAGGTTTAACTACTAAATAACTACATAATCGAACATATTGCCATGCACATTTAAGTATCTTATAAGCTTGAGAAATGTTCACATACAATGTAGTATATCAACTTTAAAATACAGCACTTCATTGGAACATTTAAGCCATTCAAAAGGTGGGCCATTTACTTAAAACTGAGTATGATCATCAGCTGTCCATTGATTTGGTGGCATAGCACTTTTGATGTGATCTTTACAATGCAGCCCATCTTTAATTTGCATGTGAACATTACTATATAAGCTTAGTTTAGTTTTCTACAGTTCTTCCTTATCTCCCCTTTGTCTCCTGTGAGAGGATTTACATTCCCCAACTTTATCATAGCATTAGCAAAATCAGTGTAGAAGGTCTGTGAATCCTGGCTGTAGGTCTTGACCACATCATCAACAGATCCACCATTGAAGAGCTCTTGATCGGACCTCAACAGCCCGCGCCGCTTGATGAGACCCTGGAAATAGTTGTTGCCAAAGCGATTCGGGCTCTGATGGTCCATCGAGGAGAGGATGTTGTCCCCACCGGTTGATGGGCACCTGGATTTTCGATCGGATGCTACCAGGGTCTCGAGGTTGGTGCCATTGTACAAGTGATCACGGAACGAAGAACACTGGGCCATGCCAATTGAGTGGGCCCCAGATAGTGCAACCATTTCTCTGGCTGTGAAGCCTTTGGCAATGAATTTGTCGATGGTGTCTTGAAGGCTAGCAAATGGAGATGGGAGGTTGTTCGCATCAGCTCTGCTTGCAGTCCTTGCATCCTTTCTTCCAAGGTTCACTTCCCATCGTGGACCTCCCAGCTGTGATTTGGAACGTCAGATCAGTAATTTGTACTGTGTGTGGACACCTCGATCAATCAACTGATTAGGTGGCCCACACGTGTACATTGAACAACACCAATTAACCGGACATTAGTTTTCATGCCAAGAAATCTTCATTCTAATTAGGCCCACCTTAAGCATGGCTCTGATGTTGTAAATATGCACACGTTATTGGCGGGAAGAGATAGTTGCGTACTAGTTTTGCATGCATGGAGTTGGAGGTGGCCATCTCTCGCTCACTTCTCTAACCACCCCAAGCATGCAAGTGGGCCCACCTTGAGATATAATCCTTCATTGTCAAGTGTCGGGAAAGGTGGGCCACACTATTATGCATTTCAGAGATCAGTTTGTCGGTTGGGTGTGTGAAATTCAAGTAGACTACACCACATAGGACAGCTGTGAGGGGACCCCAACCCATAAAACATTCCAAAATGATTGTGGGTCCACCCTGGTTTGTATATGCCATCCAATCCATCCATTCATCAGATTGCCTACCAGTATGAAAGGACAAACCAAAAATTCAGGCCATTCCAAAACTTAGGTTGGAAGTACCACGTGATTTCAAAGGTTTTAGGCATGATTTCACATCGCTGCCTCTGGTGTGGCCCACCTAAGCTTTGGATCTGCCTAACTTTTGGGCTTGGAGATGAACATGAGGTGGTGTACAAGATGTTAGGTGTCACCTTGTGGGCCACACCATAGGGACAGCTGGGAGGATCTGCCGCCTAATAAAAACTTTGGGACTGTTTCTGGGTTCACCTTCTTGAATATGATATCCAATCCATTCATCGGACAAGCCCCTTAAGATGAAAGGACACCCCAAAAAAAATCAGGTTATTCCAAAGGTCAAGTGGACTGTGGGCCACACCACATGACTTTAGATGTTTTAGGCATGATTTTAGGCCGTTCCCTATATTGTGGCCCACTTGTGAATCAGCCTGCTTTTTGGGCTTCTAAGTAAACCAGGAGACTAGATCTGGTGCATGCACCAATTGAATTCCACAAGAGGGCTTGACTTTTTGGCTCGACTGATAATCAGTTGAGCTAAGGTGGACCCTAACTTGCCCGAAAATGCGGAGAGAGAGAGAGAGAGAGAGAGAGAGAGAGAGAGAGAGAGAGAGAGAGAGAGAGAGAGAGAGAGAGAGAGAGAGAGAGAGAGAGAGAGAGAGAGAGAGAGGCCATAGATAATGATAACGAAATGCGGTTACAACAAGCTTCTTGATTTACGGAAGACTGACTCAAATTATAGAAGATGCACATGAGTCAGTTTCTCTAACAAAGGCAGGAAATTCACGTTAGGCCTGACCCTGACCTATGTAAGACCTTGGCCGTTGGTACCTGTGGGAAATAGAGAGGTTTTTAAGATCAAAGTCAGGAAGCGGATTGCGTACTGAATACCGTGGATGTATGTGTCCTGTCCACGCCATCCATCCGTATCATGACCCCAAACTTCAAATATATCCAAAGCTCCAGTGGACCACACCACAGGAAACCGTGGGGATAATGATGCCCATCGTTGAAGCCTTTCTAGGACCCATGGTGATGTTTATTTGTCATCTAACCTGTTGATAAGGTCACATGGACATGGATGAAAAGAAAACATAAATATCAACTTAATCTAAAACTTCTGTGGCCCCCAAAAAGTTTAAGTTTTCAACTGTAAGCCTTCAATTCCACTGTTTCCTGTGCTGTGGTCTACCTGAGCTTTGGATATACTTAAATTTTGAGATCATGTGCTAAAATGATCTAATAAAACGGATGGATGGCGTGGATAACACATACGCATCGCAGTGGCCCCACAGAGTTTAGCTCAGTACGCAATCCGTGTCCCCCTTCATCCACTAATATGTTCGATTTTTCTACAATTTGCTGAAAATGACATAAAGAAAAAAGAAAAAAGAAGACAGGAGTTGGATCCTTTATTTTATAGAAACGGATGAGTTGCACGAAATGACTCGGACTAACTCACCCATTCGCCCAAGTCTCTAGTGATTCGACTCGGACTAACTCACCCAAGTTTCAAGCGACTCGACTGAGCACTAACTCACCCAACTTGCCCAAGTCTCTAGCAGCTCGACTGATGCTGGCTGACTCAGGCAGACTTTGGGTGAACCATGGCGTAGACTCAACCTTAGTCTAGTCTGAATCTGGGTCAACTTGTACAAATGGACTCAGACTGAGTGAGGAGAGATTGCACTTACCTCGACGACCGAGTCACGGGCTGCAATGGCAAGAATGTCAGCACACGAGACCACAGGTCCAGCACAAGCTTTGTCGACCGCATCCTTGATCTTGTCAATCACCTCGAATCCTCTTAGCGAGTCTTTATTTGCAAGTGAGTTCTTCTCGCTATCTATGGCAGGCAGATTATCATCTAGTAGGACCCCACCATCACACCCCTGCACATTTCATCAACACCAATGATCACCATATTGTTCTTGATAACTGGACCAAACTGATTACTGATCTATATCACAGGGCTCCGTTTATATGGGTTGAATGTCATGAACGATTTGATTTGAACAGTCACTAGTTCTTGGTGGCTCGGCTGATGATTTGACCAGCCTGATTATTTACCTATATCACAGGGCCCCGTTTCTATGGCTTGAATTCAGATATACTTGAGACGATCACGCAAGAGATGGTTGTAGCTTATGCTAACCTACAACCGGTTGCAGTGATCATCACTGGGCTATCAAAGCAAAATATACTAGCATTGAATATTAGCCGAATCCTAACCGTTTCACAAAGAAGTTTTTTTTTAACTGCAACTCTTACTCAAACTGCATGTAAAGGCTATTAAGATCTGCAGAATTTATTCACCCATGTGAAAATGCTATTCAACTGTTCGTGTAGGGTCCACCATATTGTGTGTATGCCATGCATGTCAAACTGGTATATCTTGGGTCCTTACTCTTGCTCCAGTGGTAGACTCTAAGGAGTTTCAACACCTGGTCGAGCACCCATAGGTGGTGAAATTCGACTATGGCGTGAGTGTGTGTGGGTATAATAGAATGACCCAAAAATCAGATCTATACCATCATTATTTGGGCCATACCCTACAAAACAATGGACATTCACCTAAAATTTATGACATATGTAATGGCCGTATCTCCCTAAAATGCATGGTTCGGTGGTACAATCACTGTGTTTCACCATTGAAGCTGTCATAAGTTTAGGTGCCCAAGACGAGTGTGTGTAAAATAGAAAAAAATAAAAAATAAAATAATAAATTGAAGATTCACCTGATAAGTTCTAAATTCATGTGGACTATTGAAGTCAAAAGGTTTTTTGAGATTTTTTTTTCAATTAAGTTGGTTAAATGTAATAATAAAAATGTTAGAGTCTTTTACTAAAATTCAAAAGAGATTTTCAATTTCGTTTTCTCCTAATACTTATTTGAAAAAGCGAAAATTTCTTTGAAAATCTTTAGTCCAACATTACTTGAAGCGAGAACTAGAGAAGTAAGTTACGAATTATCTAGCATTCTTACCCGGAGAATGGAGAGACAAGAAGATTGGCTTGTGTGTCCCATGCAAATCATTGTTCTCACTAGAACACACTAATGTGCCTAGGAATGTGTGGTCACGGGGATGGGCTGTGAGGCAGTGTGACTGTAGAGGCGCTAGTGGTGCGTGTAGCACGTGTGCATCGCATCGCGAGTGACACTCCCACGTGACCTACTGCGAACTGACGGGATCCAGTTCAAGTTGTGGTGCGACTAGGCTAAGTCGTAGAATCAATCATAGTGAGTATATATCCATCATAAGATTGGCCCTTAGATAACGACTGTTTTACCTATTAGTAGTCGACAAGTAATGGTCGTTATGTTGAACGGCCAGGGAATTCTTGCAATTGTATCGATCGATTGTCATATATCGACCATTTTCAAGATCAGCAGACAAGAAACGTCCGTCTTGCCAATTGGCCGATTGATCTCAACCGTTACTATGTTTCGGTTAGTCGGATGTTTCAGTTGCACCGAATAGTAGGTGGATTCTGGGCGATGCCTAATTGGTCTATAGGTTTTAAACGTTGTGACGATTCGACCATCAGAATTCAATCCTTATAAGAAGTGGTTTCTTACGCCTCTTGAGCAAAGTCGTATATTTTCTTAAAAGACTTGATCGTTATAACGATTTCAGGTTTGTCTTTTAGAAACGCCTTTTTGTGAAAACGCACTGCTTTTCATTCTCTATAAAATCTTTTGTAGATCGAGGATAAAACATACGTAAAATATATCTCCAATCCATTGTTTTTCTCTCAAAAAATAAGTGAAGTGAGTTTCTTACAAACTGTGTCTCGAGTTCGCACTATGAGTTTTTCATAATTGTTGCATATATATCCACAAAGGTTTGTCATATCTTGGAAGCGGTTAAGGAAGCAAATAATGATGTAAGGAAAGCGAATCTAATATGTGCTTTGAGCTTATTACTAGTTTACTTGTTTATTTTATTTAATTTGAATTTCCTCTATGATTATCATCTAACAAGTTGAAGTGTCCAAGTAAGATTTGTGTAAAATAGAAAAATAAAATGAACATCCACCTAAAAAGTTTCAAATTCATGTAGTGACCCACATGATGGTTGGAATAGCCTTATTTTCAGAGAGCTCCACTTTCTTAGTAGGCTAATCTTTCTACAAGGGTGACTTACGGGGCCATCTTAACCTTAGAAATAAAGGAGTGAGAAGATTATCCTTACTTCCAGTGATTAAGTCGATTCCTGGATGTAAATCCGCCATCTTAAATTTTTGTGGGGAAGTTTTAAAGACCGAAAGACCCTGTTAGATCCTACGGGACTTATTATCGGGCTGCCTTTCACTGAAGTTGGATAGGATGTTTGCTGTTACAATTTTATTGGTCCACGTCATCACCGACCTCATCAGCACTGGGACATTAAATGAGATTTGAGCCAATCAGATTGCAACAAGCAGGAAACCCCTGCTTGTCGCAAGCAGAGGATCCGGACTCCCCTCTCACCATGCACCAACCACAGTGAGCCCCACAGGCAGAGTTCTAAAATAATCTTTCACTGCAAACAGAAAACGTTGCAAAGATATCCGGCCTGTAATCGAGGAGAACAGAGAAGGCAATATCTAGAGCTTGGGCCATCTGCCATTCATGTATCTGAGATCATTTGATGCTTAAAATCATACTTCAAGTAGCAATCCTTAAATGAAGTTGCATGCTGATGTACAATAGTATATTAATGGTTGGATCAAAAGTATCCGGTGCTGTCAGTTGTGCCTTACTCGTCAAGCACTGTATCTCTTTACATCCGGGCAATTCATCTGCTGTGCCTATCTTGGATGGTCTGTATCCAGAAATCGACGAGTTGGAGAATCTTAGCCAGCTTGATTAGAGGAATTTGAAATAAAGGATTAAAAGTCTAAGCAATGATGACATAGTCGTTGAAAATCCTCTGATCGGCGATTTTGTAGTGTGGCCTACCCACGCTAGGACCCAACAGATGAATGGTTCAGATCTCGTAGAAGTATAGTCACATCTAAGTAAATGCAGTACTTGACTACAAACATACAAGCTTCTCCTCAGTTATTCACAGGCTTGTTTGGATACCTGTATATGTTTTGACTACAAACATATATATATACACACACACTTCCCTGTTAGCCACCCCCACTAGGGAATCGATACCGAGACCTTAGTGTTGAAATAGGTATCTTTCACTCAGTCTACCACTTGAGCTATGGATCAGGGTGTGTTTTTTAGATCAAGCCTGTGGACGGAGATCAAGCAATCTAAGAAGTGGACGGAGATCAACGTACCACGACAAAGCAATCATGGAAGAAGAGCCGTAGAAGTGAAGCTCCCATCCTCTTCTCCCTGTTGATCGCCGATAGGACGATGGATTTCACGGTATCAGTGACTGACGGACATGTGCTGCTGTAGAAGGTGGTAGAAAGCTGAGATTGAGAAAGGGAAGGTGCAAATGCAATCAAAGTCAGTGCAAGTACAAGATATTTCAGTGCACCCATGACTATAGTACTACAAACCGTCCCTCACTGCCATGACCCAAGACACTCTCCCTCCTTTTAAAGCAAGAAAATGAAGAATTATATAATGCCCACTGTTTAAGTGATTCAGATATCCATGATTTTAGTTGGAGAAAGTGGTGTAGGATTAGGATCCGAACTTAGATTAAGCTTATTCCATTGAGGGTGATAATCACATACGTTTGAGCTATGTAGGGCCCACTCTGATGTGTGAGTGCCATCGAACCCGTCCAATAGATGCATCTCCCCGTGTTAGTCCTAAATCCATAAATCCAGCCTCATCCATATAACTCAACTAGGCTACATCAAAGGAAACAATGGAGGACATTGGAGAGGGGACGTGCACCACAGAAACTTCCAGTTTGAATATATATCATCCAGCCCATTCATCAGGTGAGCCACGTTGGGATGAAGGGAGGCATGGAAATTCAAGACATTCTAATACTTAGGTGGGCCACAACAAGTAAATCTACATAAGTTTTTAGGGTGATTGTACATTGATCCCTGTGTTGTGTCCCATCAGAATTTTGGATCCGGATTATTTTTGGAATGTATGGAGAGCATGAGGAGGTGCATCAGATGTGCGACTTGGGTTCCACAAGCACATCACGGGCGGGCCCACGCAGATCGAACATATGGTAATTACTATGCATTAAAAACATATGTGTTCTACTAAGGTGGGTTAAGCTTAGTTCATCTCATATGCAATAGATAAGGCCATATAAACGAAAGTGGCGCTTAGATTTCTCTAATCTGCCACTAATCTACGTAATAAGTGGTTGGATGGGCTAGCACAGACATGGCCCGCTGGTTGGAGTGGGGAATTACGTAACATGCGCACCTCTAAAAATTTGTATTACTTTAATTACCAGCACGTGCTTTGTGGAAGCGTTTGCGTACGGAGTAACTCAGTACACCTATAGCCTACTGAGTAAATTCTGTGGGGCCACTGTAGATGTATGTGTCTCATCCACGCCGTCCATCCATTTTTTCAGCTCATTTTAAGATATGATCCCAAAATTGAAGCATATCCAGAGCTCAAGTGGACTACACCACAAGAAACTGTGGGGATAATGATGTGCGTTGTCAAAACCTTGAGCGCACAGTGATGTTTATCTGTCACCCAACCTGTTCATAAGTTCACACAGTCACCGATGTAGGTAAAACATAAATATCGGCTTGATATAGAACTTTCTCGCTACCGAAAAGTTTTCGGCAATAAGCATTCAATTCACATTGTTCCTATGGTGTGGTCCACTTGAGCTCTAGATATAATTTAATTTTATTCTTATTCACTAAATAAGATGGTAAAATGGATTAAGACATACAAGACAGTGGGCCCCACTGTGTGCTGAGGACGCAGTAGCTCACTGAGTTAGTCAGTTCGCAGTCTGCTTCCGTGGTTTATTGTCTTAAGCAACGTAAGTATGGTTACGTGGACTTTTTTTCAAGCTAATATATAATTTACTGAGGTAACGTAATTTCTAGAGGTATACGGATCAGAGCTGGCTCGACTTGACTTAAAAAAATTCGATCCAGCTTGGTTTGAATCAGTTCGAGCTACGTTGAGCAGATATTTTTAGCTTGAAAATGAGTTTGAGCCCGGTTCAAGTTCGCCCCAGCTTGACTCAGATCGAACCTAGCTTAAATTGAACTCAGATCAAACTAATTCAGTGACCTGGTTACTTTAATATTGATGTTGCTCACCAAGTGTTCAATGAAATGACTCAAAGAAGTGTGCTAGTGGTAAAGAATGTATGTATATGAAACCAACACTCTTTTTTTTCTTTATATTTATGTTACTTAGAAGGTATTTGATAAAATACTTATAAATCCATTGCTGCTATCTCTAATACAGTGAGATTTTGAAAGTGTAATTTAGGTATTTATGAAAATGCTGGTTTGATAAACTCGGCTCGAACTGGTTTAAGCTGCTAACTGAATCAAGCCGAGCTCACTAGTCAAGCTCAAAGACCAAGCCAAGCTTAGTTCGAGCTGAGGTCAGCCAGTGGCCGAGCCGAGTCGAGCTAACGCCAACTCAACTTGGTTTGATTCGATGTACACGCCTACTAATTTCATATTGTGGGGCCATGGCTTGGTGATCTAAACCATTGATCTTAGTGGACTCTGCAACAATAAACTTTGTGTGTACCAGAAATCCACTGGATGGGAAGATTATAGCGGTCGATTGGTTGGCCTACAAACGTATCAATGAGAGAAATATAGAACTAATCACTTTCAACGGAGAAATAGATCATAAAAGATAGAAGGGCGAGGTCTTCCAAATTGGGACCACACGTTCTTTTTTTGTTTCTTTCTTTGTAATTAAATTTCGTGATTGGTGACGCGGACCACTATATTGTTGTCTTTTGTTAGCCATCTATTTTCAGGCCACCAGTTGAAAGGTTAGGATTGAATTTTTTTTCCAATAGATTTTCAGAGGTTGGTCCATCCTCAGTGTGGAGTAACAAACCAATGGCCTGGATCAACGAACCATGGATCCCACTTGTACAAACTGAAAACCAAAGCATGCTGTATATGTACACATCCTGGGGCCGAAGATCTTATAATTCGTCCACGTACAAACGCATGTATACGAAGATGGTGGTCCACCAATCCTAATATTATATCATACATATCCAGTGGGAGACGCACCATTCCCAGTGAGTGTACGAAAGTTGGAATTTAAGTAAATTTCAAGTGGGAGGGCTGGAATAATGGTTTCACAGCACTAAACAGGATTTAAATGTCTTACGCAGGTCCACTTGATGAGTGGACAAGCCCGGTTTCTGAAATCGGATGACAACAAAAGCACTTTCAAAATAATCCAAAAGTACTGAAAAATAAACAAAAACAAAAATGCAGAAAGCTCAAAAGACAATTCTACCACTGGCAAACAAAAAGAAACAACCCTGAACACCCAAAATAATATAAACAATCCCAAAAGACACCAAAAATATAAAGAATACCTAGCAAGCCCGAAATTCTATTTAGAAAGATGCATTTGATTAAATAGAATTTGTACCATTATTATATAATGATTATATGTTTGGAAATACTTATGGCATTTTGACCATCCAATATTTGGGATTAAATTCTTTGTTTGGAAAAAATAATGTATTACATGAAATCAATGTTCAGTGGATGTTTGAACTGTAATTAACGAACCAGATTTCACGACTAATGCCAATCACCTATATTTATATGCAACTTGAGTATTACATGTAAAGGGCATATATGGTAAGATGGTATGAATAAAATACATGGATCAATGTGGGGCCATAGATGTAGTGGCAATCAACCAAAAATCACGTTGTATATCTTGTTGGGAGTAAAAGGTTAAATATTTGAATTAATCCAATCATTTTCATAGATTTCGAACTATGGATGAAATTTATATCACAACCTAATGTAATATCATACCACCTTATCCCGCATACCAAACAGGCCCTAAGAAACCCCTAAAAATACTAAAAAAAATTAACCTACTACCCATATGGAAAAGAGTCCGTGAGGCTGATCTCAAAGGAGCTTGTAATGTAATTGAGCTATGTGGGGTCATCATGGTCTGTATTGGACATCCACCCCCATCAATTAGATGCATCGTTCCATGATGGGCTGCATGCCTAAAAATCAACCCAACTCATGACTTAGGTTGGCCACACCAAGAATGATAGTTAAGAGTGGATGCCTACCTATTGAAACCTTCATAATTGTTCGTAGGGTTCATTGAGATCTTGTTCAGATATCCAACCCATCCATCGTGGATGTCCCACTTGGATGGGGTCACATCATTTTTCAACCATATTCAAAACTAACTGGGTGGGTCACACACACACACACAAACCTGTTGTCACGCCCCAAACTCGGAAACCGGGCTTACAAAATTTTCAATCGCCGAATTCGGTGCCGACAGCCTCCGTAGAACTCCATTATCGGCTCCTAGCGCCCATTCGCCAGGTTCCGATCCTGGGATGCTACGAGGAGGATTTTCAACGTCAGTTTGATTCGTAATAAGCATAACCCACAAACAACAACTAAGAACTCCATTACATTTTCACTATGATAAAAAACTTTACAAGTACAATGAGCATGAAGGGAAAATACAATGGTAAAGAACAAAAACTCCAAAATGATCTGCAAAGTACTCCTGCCTCAGCGCTGCTACGATCCAACATCACCTGTACGCAACGGTCGTGCATAAGCTTATAGAAAGCTTAGAGGGTGGTGAAAGTGTGTGCGCAAGGTAGTAATATGATCATGCAATATCAGAGTAATGCGGAATATGCAGATGGATCCATGAAAACCATTAGCCGTACCAAAGCTATGCGATGCAAGACATGAATGATATCGGTCATCCCAAGGCCATGCGATGTGAAATGCAACTCAAGCATACAAATCCTCATCTATGTCCACACATCAATACAGTTTAAATCTGTGATATCATCGGGGTCTAGTACACTCTAAACCAGATCGTTGCCACATCGCGCCCAATAAGGTAAGTGGAAGAGACCTCACTATCCGTCTGCTAATATCGGGCTCGACTCGTCGATAATGGACCCATTCCTCGAGCTGGTCAAACTCAGTCTATCATTGCCCCCTACACTCGGGCGGATAAGGCCACACCCCCTTCTAACCGACCAAGACACAGTGGAGAGCGTAACCATTTGGTATTCGGCACTCAACGCTCATCTACCCACTCGGTGTAGACGTTGGAGCAACCTCTTGGTACCATAAGGGTTTAGGAACTTTCACCCAGGGATATCTATAGCACCCCATGTAGAACGAAATTTTTGGTATCCAATCTTGCCAACCACGATCGGTCTGTGGAGGCTACGGCCCCGATGTCGCTAGGGCGTACAGTAACCATATCACACAATACGAGATGCATGAATCACACTATCCGATCATGCAACACATCCTTGCACGTAACGTGCACTCATGTAGGGCAACACCGTCTAATTGGGAGCTCATAAACAACCTGCCCGAAGGCATATGCTATGATCAGTCACCTCTCATATCAAGCATACATATGATGCGTATGATCATGAGTCATGGAGCTATAGTAAACATGTTATAGAATAATGCACTATCCTTTCAAAGCAGATGAGCCTAGACGGCCTATACACAACAAGCACGGGCCTATTAATGGGCCCTAAGGAGAGTTGTAATGCGGACATTTAACCAACATTAAACTTGTAATGTGGACATCAAACCAACATTACTCCCAAGGCATTACCCGTAGTGAATATCATGAACTAGGTTGGGATCACACATTGCAATGAGCCTCAGGTATATCCCATTGGGCCTTAAATACATCAAATGGGTCATATCATATGGGCCTTCCATTCGTCAAGCGGGCCACATCAATGGGCCGCACCAATGGGCCTTAAGTGCATTGCAATGGGTAATAACCCGTTGGGCCTTGAATGCATCAATTGGGCCTAAACCCGTAGGCCTTATACAAATCAAATGGGCTTAACCCATAGGCCTTATATAAATCAGATGGGCCTAACCCATAGGCCTTGGAATACTTCAAAATGGGTCCAATCCCATGGGCCTTACATCTACATCAAAGTGGGCCCCAATAAACTGTCACAAATACATTAAGATGGACCTCAAATCATGCCAAGATGGGGTCCACTTAGACTGTGGATCTGTCTCATTCATTGACTCATTCCATAAAATGATCTTTAAAATGGATGGACGGATTAGATGCAGCACCTGCATCAATGGTGGGGGCCCACATGAAAGCCCACCATCATGTATATTATATATAAAATAATGTATAAACTACATATCATATATATTGAATATATACAATATTATATATAATATAATATACATATAATATATACACATGCACAACCCCACACGCACACACACACCCACACACATGCACACGTACACACACACCCAATGAGCTCCACCGTCCACTGGACGATGGAGCAGAAACACATACATCATGGTGGGTACCACCGTCCGCCTGGACGGTGGATGCCAAATACACATCACTGAGGGTCCCATGTGGGGCCCACCACAGTGCTTATTTGAAATCCAACTCGTTCATAAGGTCACTCAGACCTGGATGAAGTGAAAACACAAATTTCAGATTGATCTGAAACTTATGTGGGCCCAAAAATGGATTTCAATGGCAGAGGTTCAATCTCACTGTATCCTATAGTGTGGGCCACCTAAGTCATGGATGGAGCTGATTTTTGGCAGGGGCCCACTTCAGGAGGTGGCCCACAATGTGGACCGGTTGGATGATAAAAGAACATTATGGTGGGGCCCACGGCTGGAGCCGTGGGTTCCCAGCTGGGACGCCCGCCGTTACTGCACGCAGCAGCGTGCAGCTGCTGCTGCTCGTCAGAGGGCAGAGGCTCTGCCTCTGTGCCTTTACCTTGTTCTTTTTTTTTAATTTCAGTTTTCTTGCGAAAAATCACATGTGGGACCCACTTTTTAAAGATCCATACCGTCCAATGGATTGAGGGGCTCAAAATACACTGAACAAGTCCAATGTTCAGCATTTTTAGCATGTAGATGCAGCAAGGTGGGTCCAAATATCTTTAAATGGTAAGGAATACAGTTTTCTATAGTATGGCCCACCTGATCAACAGATCAACCTCATTTTTCGGCTCAACGCCTAAAATGAGTTGGTAAAAGGGATGAACGGCATGGATTGAACACATATATCAAGGTGGGGCCTGCATGAGCCGGCCCACCTAAAACCTTCCTTTTTTTTTCTTTTTCTTTTGGCTGAGACGTCCAGCGTCTCAGACGCCGGACGGTGGGATGTTTTTTTTTTTTTTTTTTAAATACATTGAGGTGGGCCCTGATTAGATGGGCCACCTCATGGAAAATAGTGTGGTTACATCGCACACAAGGTGGGCCATATTTGATGATTTGGGTAAAATAAAAGCCTCATGGTGGGGTCCATACAAATAGGCCACGCAACCCCATTATAATCCCATAAAATAAAATAGAAATAAAATTAAATGAAATAAAAAGAGAGAGAGAGAGAGATGGAGAGTGGGACACGCTTGTGATGGAGGGCTACGCCACTATGAGCCCTCTCTTGTATGAGATCATACAATAAAATGGGTTCCTTTACACATGGAACTAACAAAGTCGAATTCAACGGTGGAGATCCTTTCTCCACCAATATGGACGGTCTAGATGACCTCCCTAATGCAATGAAATAAATATCATGATGGGGTCCATGGAGAATGGCCCCATCATGAAATGATCATGATGATCCTAGTGGGCCATCGGCCACATCTTAGGGTCCCAAGTGAGATCCAAACCATTGATCGGTTGGCCTCACTTGGCCCATCTTAAAAGTATGAAAAATTAATATTAATAAGCACCCACCGTCCGATCTTCTTGCTCCTAAGGGCTCCTTAGCTCCTTAGCTTTGATTTCAATGGAGGAGATGAGGAATGGATGGCTAGGATTGAAGATCTTGGAATGGAGAGGTGGGCCACACTTGGAGTTTTGGAAAGCTTAGAAAATTTCATAAGTATGGAGGGTTCTTGTTTGGAGTGGATTTTTGAAAATGAGAAAGAGAGGAGTTGTAAAGGGAGAGAGAGACTGATGGGTGATGGAGTGATGGATGGGAGAGAGATGGGTGTAAGAATTTTTTGACTTTGGTGGCCTTTTGTGTAAGAAAGGCATGGGTTTGTAAGACCTTTTTAACTTTTGTGGCTTATTTGGGAAAATGTGAAAGGTGATGTGTACTTGACATGTACTTGACATGTGATGGATTGATTGAGGGGATTGATGTGACATCTCGTAGAGATTCTCTTGGGTTTCGCAACGCGCAGCGTTTTTCTCGCACCGAATGTTGGCCCACATCTCTTGACCACGGTATCGCCTCGGCGCGCAAGTCGCGACATTGGAACCGCAGCGATGGCGCGGTCGCTATGGTAATGGTCTTGGGTTGAGTCGATACGGGTTGACGGCATTCGAATCAGAGTCGCACGTAAATATCGGTTAAGGGTCGAAGGTTGCCGAAATTCGATCGGTAAGACCGTGGAGGTCTACAGAATAGTACGGACTAAAATACGGGTCTTACACCTATGCACAAATTTTCCCATGAACTTGATTGGTGAAAACTTTTTGAGAACTCATCTCACCTGATATAAATCTAAAATCTGAACAGTCCATGTGATTCAACACCCCATCAAACTCCTAGGACCTGTTCACACCCCAAATTTAGGGTTGTGATGTAATAATAATCTCAGTAACACCAAGGTCGTATCTATAGGGACTGAACCTTGTATGTAATCTGAAAGTAACTTGAACTACAATTAGGCAAAGATGTAATCTAAATTAGGTAAAATGAAGGGATAATTGTGAATTATTAGACTAATACTTGTAAAATTCAAGGATAGGAACAAGGATGTCAAGGATTCACAATCAGAGATATCGATGCTTGATTCAAGAATACAACTGGATTTAGAGTCCCATCTTCATCCAGTTGAAAGATATAACATTAAAAATTAGCTATGAACTTCCTTTGATGAAGTTTTCAAGAGATGAGGAGTATGAGAATTAGAATTGATTCTATCACAAAACCATGCCCATAAGACAAAGTAAACAACAAAATTTAATCAATCCATAACCAATCTGAGAGATTTATGAATGTTAGGAAGGATTTCGTCATCCAACCATGCCTAGGAGACGGTGGTGAACAACAGGGTTCCCAAATTCATAAACCATATAATTTTAAGAACATGCTTAAAGTTATCACAGATTCATTGTAATTTAAGTCACAACAAACTATTATAAACCAAAAGCATTCCTTAATATCAAACTATAAACAAAAGAAAGTTCAACTAAAGTATGAATCAAAGCACAGAAAACCATCTATCATGTTACAAACGTCACCTCTTAACTCTAGTTAAAAGGTTTAGCCAATCACGAACATGATTAAACCAAATCTCTTAAAGGAATATAAAATAAACAAACAAGAAATAAAGAAAAGAAGGAAAAAAAAAACTCTTTGAAGCCGGCCCACGCTCTACAAATTGCCTCCACGGCTGCCCACATCTAAGAATGGCCTTCCCACGTCCTTCTCTCTCTCTCTCTCTTTCTCTCTCTCTCTCCGGCCCTAAGGGCGATTTAGAGAGCTAGAGGTTGGTGAAATTTGTGTTTACGCAGCAAGGATGCAAGAAACGCACCAACTTGCGTTTGGACTGAGTTTTTCGCCAATAGACGTCTAAGAAATCAATTTAAACTCCATGGTTGGGGTAAAAACTCTCTATGAAGGTTCTGAACGGTTTGAATCACCCATCCTATCACAATCTAGGCCATATAACTCCCCGCAACATCCGATTTTTCCGGACGTTCATTACCTACGAAAATCCCTCACTGACGTGTTCAGTCGGCCTCATAGTGGTGTTTTCGGTGAAATCCACCCCATTCATTGGATTCCTGATGGAATTTCAGTAAGAAAGGAGTGGTTTTGGTCAAGTTTTGGTGCGGTCCACTATATAAAATCAATTTTTCATCCATCCTGTGTTTTTTGGCGATCCACGTGTATACGTGCGCAAGAGGCCAAAAAGAAAGCATGGCTGGGTTCGTGGCCACCCCCTGGTCGAGTGGACGGCTCAGATCATCCAATGGGACAATCACGGTGGGCCACTGCGTATTCCAGCGAACATCCATGTGGACGCTAGTGAGAGAGAAGAGAAGCTTTATCTTTTAGTCGGTCAAACCAACTTTGACTAGCATGTATTGACCAACATGTAGGGTCCGATGCATCGAGAGTGCACTAACAACTTCCAATGAGGTCCACTGTGATGTTTTTGATGAATTTGCTCCATCCATCCATTTTTTCATCCCATTAAAGGGGTTGAGACCAAAATTAAAGTATATACAATTATCAGATGGGCCTCAAATCAGCATTTTAGTGGCTAATCTGTCTGTTGAGCCACTTCCACAAGGATCTAATGGCTGAAATTCGACATGTACGGTTAATTTAGGGTCCTCAGGCCATATATAAAGTTTCGAGCCGAACGGATAGTGGGAACCCTGTCATTTTGCATTCTGGATGACTTTCAAGCTCGTTTAAACCCAATCACTTGATTTTCTCGACATATAAATTTTTCGATCGGTCCCCTGGGGTCTGCCCCTTACCTTGGTGATTTCTGAGCGTTAAATCCATGCATTTATTACTATTTTTAGTCCAAACTCTTAAATTCACCTTGCAACACAAACATGATTAAAATAGGCCGTTAAACAGTATCATGTTCATAAATTTAGGTAATAATTGAGGTCTAATATGCAATATTTGACCCTCAACAAACCCAACCTTCACTTAGATCTAAAACTTTGGTAGGACATGACAAAAGAAAATAGTCTTTTCCCTATCTCCTCATCTAAATCCTTATTCAAATTTGAATTTAGAAACCATCTTCCAACGAAAGAGGCCTAAACTCATGGGACCCACGCACTAGTAATTGCCCACCAGTGGGCCCCACTGGCCTATGTCCAACATCTCCCACTTAATCACATTGTGGGATAGACACAAAAATTTGTCTAACTCGCCTAATAATAATCAAAACCAAATATCGTGATCAAATCAGAGGTGTGAGACCAGTTGGATCACCATAATCTTCTCACAGGTCTCAAAGTACTAAGTGACCATCTAACTAATACTCAATAACCCAAGCTTTGCAACACATGTCCTAGTCCGCATGACTATATTGGATGGAATTAACTCCTGATCTGGAGTACTCGGCTAACATACGCACTTATCCAATTTATCAAGTTATTCTGAAAACTCTATTTTTCACAAACTTCGAAATACACACACACACACACACTTTTAAGAAAGAATATCGTTTGCAAAATCCAAAAAAAAAAAAAAAACTCGATACTGCTAGTGGATAAGTCTTTGAGTGTGTATTTATAGTTCTAGAAACTTAGTGTAGCTCTCATCAAATCTTCCGATCTCCATGTAGATATGTAATTTAGAATCAATCAAACTTCTTTCCTAGCGTAACTGAGTTTGGCCAATAAAACACCTTTCGTCATAGTACACTAAAGTAGCGATACTTAATCTCATTCTCCTATACACAAGAGTGTTGATGGTCAAATATTGCATATTGAACTCCATCTATTACTTAGTTTGATGAACATGATAATGCTTATTGTTCTATTTTAATCATGTTTATGTTGCAAGGTGAATTCAAGAGCTTGGATACAAAAGGATGTTAAAGGCATGGATTTAATGTTTAAGAATCACCAAAGAAAATAATAGATCTTATAAGACCAAGAATGAAGAATGCACATACTGAAGATCCAAGAAAACCAAATCAAGAATGAATAAAATCAAAGTTTTGAAGTAGATTTCGGTAATTCTCGACTCGTCCTGACTACGCACAACCCGTCCTGGACTACACTCGACCGATTGAAGGTGTCTCGACTTGAATTCCAGCGTATAAAACTTCTAAATCTTCGTATTGCTTGACCAGTCGAAGGAGACCCTCGACCGGTCGTCGACGTCCCATGACCAGTTAAGGGTTACACAATTTTTGCGCGAAGTGCGTAACTGTGAGACGGTTTTCAAAAATTTTCACTCGGTGCGAAAGTTTAAGACTTAAAACTATAAATAGGGGTCCTTAGGGCACCCTTAGACATCATCTAAGGTTTGAGGAGTGGAGCAAAAGTATGGAGAAGCCGTCGCCAAGAGTTTTTCTTTCTTTCCTTAGTTGTTTTTATGCTTTTATTAAGAGATTCTAGTTCAATCATGTCTATGGTTGGCTAAACCTCTTAGCTAGGGCTAAGAGGTGAAGCTTGTAGCGTAATGAGATGTTTCTATTACTTTGATTCATATTATTATTGATCTTTCTTTGATTCTAGATTGATTATAAGGAATACTTTCAGTTTTTAATGGTTTGTTGTGACTCAAATTACAATAGATCTGCGATAACTCTAAGTATGTTCTTTTCATGTATTGAGATTGTGAAATTAGGAAATTCTGTTGTTCTTTATTGTCCCTTGGGCATGGTTGGACGATGGAATCCTCCCTAACTTTTACAATTCTCTTAGATTTATTGTGGGATTGGTAAATCTTATTGTTGGCCTTGTCTCCTGGGCATGGTTTTGTGATGGAATCACTTCTAGCTCTCACACCTCTCATCCATTGAGAACTAGGTCAAAGGAAGTTTAGATTTGATTTTACTGAGATATCTTTCAATTGGATAGGATGAGACTCCGATTCCAATCGTGTGACTTGAATCAAGCATGGATCTCCCTAATCTTTACAAGTGGATCCTTAGAAACCCTAGTTTCCCACCTTTGAATTTCTTAAGTTTTTCATTAAATCTCTCACAATTACTTTCTCAAATATTCTAGATTTAGGTTTTTATTTTATTTTTAGTTCTAGTTCTAGTTATTTTCAGAAGACACACAAGTTCAACCCTGTGGATTTGACTTCGATCTCACCGAGATTATTACTGCATCGCGACCCTACACTTGGGATTGTGAACAAAGAGGAGGGTAGATAAGGATAGAAAGATTCACTTACGGGATTGACTACTTGTACGTTGCAATGATTAAATTGAATCAAAGCAATCTATAAGTAAAAAGTTCCTACACGTAGCTATAATCCACGTCGTAAAGTAGATAATACTAGGTGTATGTCGGGTCTACAATACGCAGGTTATTCTATATGAGGTACGACTCATCTTATAACCTCATAACCTGACTATTAATTCAGGCCATAACATTGATCATATGAAGAGTAATGGTGCGATTATGTTATTCGACTTGATCAGTCTCATCTTCAATATTTAAGATTGAAGGCAGATACGACTCTCTCATATCTTTATCCTTTATTATTCATAATAAAGAAAAGTCTATATCTCAGTGTATGAACATCGCTCCAAATGTACCTCTCTTATACATAAAGGTGTACATTAAGTTGAACCAAGTCGAGTTGGCCTCAGCTCGAACTCGGCTCTGTCCTCGAGCCTAACTGGCCAACTTGGCTTAGTTCGGTCAGCAGCTCGGGTCGAGTTCGAGCCAAGATCGAGCTGAGTTCGCCATTGAGGCATTTCCACAAACACCTGAACTGCAACTTCAAAATCCCACTGTTTTACAAATAGGGGCAATGGTTTTACATGTATTTTCTCAAACACCTTTTAAGTAACATAAAAAAAAAAGGTATTTGTTTCATGTACATACCTTCCTTGCCACCAGCCAAACCTTCCTTGCCACCATGCCACCAACCAAACCTTCCTTGCCACTGGCAACGTTTCGTTGAGGCATTTTATCAAATAGTTGGTGAGCAACATCAATGGCAAGGTAATTGAGTCACCGAACTAGTTCGATTAGAGCTGGATTCAATCCGAGTCGAGTCGAGCTAGGGCCTGTTTGAACTCAGCTCAAACTCATTTTCAAGCTCAAAAAATCATCTTGACTTGGCTCGAACTCAGCTTAGAACTGAGCCGAATTGAGCTTTTTCGAATCAAGTCGAGCGAGCTAATTGAAGTAGCTCGGTTCATGTACACCCTTCCTTGTACATTCAAGTTTGGTCAACCTGTGCAAGTGGGTGACTGGCCTGTTGACAAAAAAATAGAAATCCTACATGATCTCATGGTAAATGCTGATGATCTACTTATCTAGTTAATATTAGTACTCAATACCGAATAAATAGAATGCGTTATTTATTAATAAAATATCAAAAGTACTAAATACAAGCTTATTACTCGAGCTTTCCTGAATCTCATCTGCCTAACTTGAACCTGAAATAAATATCTTATTATAGGTTTCGTCATGAGATCAGCCATTATCTCCTTAGTAGAAATGTAGCTGAGGGCAATCTTCTTATCTCTCACTTGATCACAAACATAATGATACTAGATCTTAATGTGATTGCACTTTTGGTGGTGCTTAGGGTCTTTTGCCAAGTCAATGACAGAAGTATTATCTATCTTCAGCGATATAAGCTGACGAATGCTGGGTATAACATCCAGACCTAGTAAAAATCTGTGAACCCATATATACTTCTAAACTGCATCACAACATGTAATGTACTTAGCCTCCATAAATGAAAGAGCTGTAGATGTTTGTTTTTTACTCGACCATGAGATAGTTCTTTAACCGAGTATAAAGATGTATCCTGAATTAGACTTTCTCTCATCGGCGTTAATTAGAATATCCTATGAACCGATATATGAACTGATGAGATTTTCGGCTTAGGAACATTTACTGCATGGGCCATCCTATGAACACTCTGGATCCCACATCCATGTGCCATGCTCGCACTTGTGATGCATTTGTGTTTAGCACTTGAAGATGGAGCATCTGAAATTAGCATTCCTCCTACCTAATACCTCCAGAATCATGGGATCATAGCAAGGGTAAGTGCTGAATATCTTAGATAATAATCAAACACAATCGATGGCTGAGATGAAACTGATAGCTATGTGATTCCTTGCAGCAATATCAATAGTGTGAACCAACGTTTTACAAACATTAACTCACTTGTTTATGGTTCTCCAATTTTGGACAGTTACATTCTCACATATATTATTAATGCTATGGAACACTTCCATGCAAACATAATCAAGGCTTTAAAAAAATATCAAATGCAGTGTGGACAGCATGCACTGTCCACAGCAATGCACATCCATGAGTCCAGATTTTACATGTGCACATGCATCCGTGTGGGCCCATTTGGTGCATATGTGCACATCGAGAGTCACAATTTGCACACTAATCTAATACCATTCAAAAGTCATGAATAGTCCAGATCTAGCGGTCCGCCTAACCACTACTGGAGCAGATGAGTCTAATTACCCCTCTAATTTTACGGTATAGATGGCTCCGGATTATGATCTATGGTTTAAATCATTCCAAAGACAAGCTAAAAAGACAAATTTCTATATACGACTATTCCTCTTTTTCCTCTCGTTATTCCTTAATATCCTATTTATAGGAAATGATGAGGAGTTTGGATGAGACTAGAAATTATCTTATCTTATCCATATCTCCTCATGTAAATCCTTATTCAAACTTGAATTTGAAAATCATTTTCTAACCGAAGACGTGAGAAGAGGCCTAAACTCATGGGACCCACCCACTAGTGATTGCCCACCAGTGAATACTGGCCTATGTCTAACAGCTTTGCTGCTGATATTTCCAAAGGGCCTACACAAGTTGTATGGATACTAACTGGGGGCTTTTGTGTGCCTCTGGCCTCATAAGAGCCCAAATGCAGAGGTGGTCAGATGATAGGAATCGTCCATCTTCTGGGACATGCCAATAACCATAACGAAGGTTGATCATGACCAGAAATTGCCAGAATTAACCATCAGTGTGATTTTCATATTATGGGCTATCCACAGTAGTGCCCAAAAGGACAATTCCAATCATATATCTATCTGTATGGAGAATGGGTCCAATGGGGCGAGACATGCTGGAGGAGCCAGACACAATCTCTCTGAAACAAAGCAGTACACACCAAACAGAAAAGGGAAGGGCTGCATCTGAGACTACTACTGATGGAGTTTGTCACAAAATGGTGGGCTGGATGCTGGCATTTGCAGTGTGTGACCAATACTCTTTAACGAGCTTCCCGAACAGCGAGTCCTCTCTCTTCATCAGCTTCATTGGCTCATCATACTCCACCAATTTCCCTGAGAAGAAAATTAACATCATTTCTCCGTAAGGTTTTAAGCTTTTGCTAAGCCATTCTGGCAGAAAACCATAAAACAAATTGATACCATGCAGCATCACTCTAGAAGAGTTATGAGGCTGGTCCCATGACTTGCATGTCCACAACACCAAGTGCAAGGAGGGCAGTCATTACAAGAAGCCTGAATAACTGGGGGTGTTTTTGGATGCCACCCATTTTTCATTTCACATTATATCAACAGAGACTGGCATTCGTCAAATAAATAAATAAATAAAAGAGGTTGGCGAGGTGTAGATTGATTCTCTCACACACCTGAACAGATGTGCCATGTTTTAAAAAATCTGAACCATTCCTCATACTTGGCACCACAGAAAACCCATTCAGCTGAAATTTCAGGCCTACACCTGAGTGAGCCACAATCTTAAGCTCAAATCCAGCCATTGGCATGGTTCCAACAGGCGTTGTTTGAAGAAAATGCGTTAGTACTCAAGGGGATAAAGAAGCTCACCATCGCTGATAGCAAGCACCATTGTGCAGTCCATCACAGATGGTATTCTGTGGGCAACCATAATGACGGTGCGGTCAGCAAACTCATCATTTATGGTTTTCTGAAGAATCGCATCTGTTGCATTGTCAATCGATGCCGTGGCTTCATCGAGCACTAGTATCCGGCTTCTTCTCAACAAAGCACGTCCCAGGCAGAACAACTGCCGCTGCCCCATGCTCCAATTCAACCCGTCTTCTGCCACTGCAATATCAGACTCGTTATGATGATTTGCAGCCAAAACAACAACAGTCCTCCATATTCTAAAATACTCACCTAGAGAGTCCAAACCCTCTCTTTTCTCTTGAACTGCCTCCTGAAGATGGCACTTCCCAAGCACCTTCTCAATATGAAAGACAATACAATTAGTATCAACAACTGTATTAAAACCAATCTGGGAATTGACGAGTTACATGACTGGGCGCTCTTGAATGAGTCAAGCTCAGAAATCAAATGGTTGATGCCCAAATTGAGTAGGAGTTTTGGGACAATGTGTAATTTGAGGCGTCTTCATTCATTTTCCCAAAACTTGGCTGCTCTTTCATTTCATAATGGGTCGTTTGGATGCCTGTAAATGGTTTAAGTGGTAAATGATTTGAAGGTGTAAACCATTTACAGCCTGTCCTGTTTGTATAGTCTGCAATTGTTAAAGTCCTGTAAATGGAGAACTAATTTTTGAAAATATAGCCATTAGGCTGTAAATGAAATCCCACCTGTAAATGAGATAAGGTAAATGCTGTCAATGATTTCCCTGTGAATCATTTACAACTTGCCCCATTTACAGACATTCAAATGATAATAAGCAGTGGTGAAAGGAAACGGAAAAACACATGTCAGTGGTAATATTACCTCCCAGATTTCCTGATCAGTATGTTTTGCTAAGGGATCCAAATTGAATCTGATAGTACCATGAAAAAGAGTCGGGTCTTGAGGAATGACCCCAAAACGAGATCTCAGATCATGAAGACCGATCATGGAGATGTCAAGACCGTCAATGATGATTTTTCCTGCTTCTGGCTCCACCAAACGAAACAATGCACCAATCAAGGTTGTCTTCCCACTGCCGGTCCGCCCAACTATTCCAATCTTGTGCCCTCCTTCAAATGTGCAACTTATCCCCCGAAGAATGAGTGGAGTATCTGGTCTATATCTGATCTGATTGACATTTCTTTCTCAGTATTATAAACTTTATAAACCACGAAGTCCTGATTATACATTTCCTAAATGAAATTGAACGGTAGGATTTACTTTATTATTAATGTTGCATTTACCTTCAAATCTAGGAGCTCCACTTTACCCACAGTAGGCCAATCAGGCAAGGGTCGGTTGCCTTCTATGATTTCAGGGGCCTCACTTGGGATATGCATGTACTGATGAAGCCTTTCCACGGAGATGATGTAGTTTGCAATAGTGCACTGATTTTGAATAAAGAGAACTAGGGAAGGGTTTAAGGAAAGACCATAAGATAATGCCATCCCTATAAATCCTGCATCAGAGTATTGTAACCACACAGTTCATCAACCAAACAAATAGGTTTCAGGAACATCATTCGTGAAATGTGAGGGCAGATTGACAGCATTGAAAAAGAAACTAAGAGAGCATTAGCACAAATTAGTGTTAGGTATTTTGCTAATTAGCTTTCAATTTAGGATTATTATCATCTAAGCATATTTTCTGTTTAAATAACAATTCCTCTATGTTATATCAATTCCACTAACAATAAATGGTTTCTTTGAGCATAGTTAAAAAACCTGAAAGCTTGATTAGACTCGATGTTTAGCTGGGTCGGGTTGATTCAAAGACTTGACTCGACTCGATTCAATATTTAATGATTATAAAATTGGAATTATTAGGAATGCAGCATAACTACTATAGAATGTAACCCAAACCAATAGCACAGAAGCTTCACTGGTTAAGGGTGTTACTTCCTTTGGTTGAGGTTGGAGTTTCAAATCCCACTCCCCACCATCTTTATTTTTAATCTCCACTCAGTAGAGGTGAGTGACTCAGTTCGAGTCACGCCATGTTGTGTGGAGTAGACCAATCCATAAAGTCAACTCGATGAGTCTTCGAGTCCATGCCAAGTCAGGCTCAGCACTGAGTTTCCCAGTGTCTTGGCAAGATTTTTAGCCGAGGCAGCGAGTTTTGGAACTACAGTTTGAAAGCTAGGCCACTCTCGAAATACCAGTATCAGACAACTGGGAATGGTACACTTGAGGTATATAAAACTACAAGAAAGGTATACTTGCTTAATTCTTTGAGACTTCATGAGATGAGTTCTATGATTACCAGAGCCGAAAGTCCCTGGAGGAAGCAGAAACATGGCAAGTGCTGAGGAGGAAATTACAGCGGCACTCATTGTTTCCAAACGCTGGATCAACCAGTCAGTTGCCGCAAAGTTGTGGAAGAATGGGCTAGCGTTCTTGTTGATGAGGTCGACATTCTTAGCAAAGAATTGGTCTTCCTCCTCAAAAGCTCTGATTGTCATCGCTCCTGATATGGATTCAGCCAGATGACTTGCTACAAGGGATTTTGTCGTGCCATTGATCCGCATCAACTCTTTTGCAGAAGCAAAGTAGTATCTCTGATGATTTAAAATCAAATCCCACCAGAATTACTTCTCAAGAAAAATGGAAACAGAAGTGCCGAATCTTAAGAGAACCCACTAAGGAAAACCACAAGATTGTGCCACCACTACCTGCAATCGAATTGCAAGATAGATCATTGGTATGGAGACAAATAAGACTTGCCAGGTAACAACAGCCAATACCCCAAGATTACTGCATGCGTTAATGGTAGCAGATATGACAAAGACAAAACTGAACGGCACATCAAGGTCAACAATACTCAAATCAGAAGAAACCTATATCACAAACATGGAAAGATCAGAAGTCAAGAACTTGAATCCATTAGAATAGAAAATCTTTCCAGAAGCTCTTTAAAGGAGATTTGCAGATTAGTTATATTTTGACAAGCTTACCCGACTCAATATCCTTCCCAAGGGTGTTGAGTCAAAGAAGGACATTGGTGCAAGGAAGAGGGAGTTTAGCAGCTGAGAAAATAATGATTTTGATGACTGAATGCCCAGAACAACTATAAAAAGACATCGGAAGAACAAAAAGAACGATGCACTAAAACCGATGGCCAAGTAGACTGAGATTAGCAGCAACTTGCAAACTTGAGGATTCTGAATGTTAGCAGCCATCCAAGAGTTTTGTGTGATCTGTCCAGCCACAAACATGAGATGGCACAGGCCTGCCAAGGAGAAATACAAGTAGCCCTTGCTCTGATTCAGATATTGTAAGTATGGCTTCAGACCTGTATCTCCAGTTTCTCTCTCCTCTTCTTTAATCAGCTGATCTACTGCTGGTGCATTATCTGTTTTCTGTTGTTTCACAGTAGACGCTTCCTTGATCTCTCTTTTGGCAGTTTCACATCTCAAGGGAGAAACAACCTCTGTGAGCCTTTCAGAACCAACAGTGCCTTTGTGTGCATTGACCAGGTCTTGAAATTCTCTACTTGTGTCCAGTAACTCGTGAAAAGAAGCAGCATGCAGGATCTCCCCATCTGACATTAACTGCCAACAACATTGAATTACTACAAATTGTTTTCTTTTGAGTACAAACATCACCACATGATATTCTTGGGGTTTTGGAAAGAAAACATCATACTCATCCAGGTAACTTACACAAAAATTTGGTTAGGCGGTTAATCCGATCCAATAATCTGGGTTACCAAGTTAAACCATTAAATTTGTTCATTTAGTGGCTTGTGGTATGTCACGGGCAGGAATATAACATCCGCACAAATCAATAAATTGATCAAGGTTGAAGAGCGAGTAAAAAGATAACAACTTGAAAGAAGCGAGACAGAGAAACAGGCAAGAGACGGATTTACTAACCAAAATAAAGTCAAATTCTGGAAGGAAATCGACCTGATGAGTCACTAGTAAGACCATCTTACCCGACAGAGCTCCCATGATGCATCCCTGTGTGCTAGAAGAATTAGCTTTCACAAGACAACAAAAACAACCAAGGGAAGCTTAAATGTCAGGGTGATTGGAAATGGTAATAATACGTTAAACAGGCTTGTAGCAGTATGAGCATCAACTGCACTGAATGGATCATCCAAGAGGTATATATCTGCATCTTGATACACTGCACGTGCGAGTTGAATACGCTGCTTCTGACCACCGCTGAGATTTACTCCTCTTTCTCCTATTTGAGTGAGATCGCCAAACGGTAACATCTCAAGGTCCTTTTCCAACGAGCACTTCTTAACTGCTTCTTGGTATCTTTGCTTGTCCATGGAAGAGCCAAACAGGATATTCTCTTGGATTGTTCCAGTCTGGATCCATGCCGTCTGAGAAACATATGCAATCCTCCCATAAACTTTAATCTGCAACATTAAGAAGTGGGATGATGGTGATGGTGAGTTCATTAGCTGAGGCATTTCAAGACTGAAAATTGCCGGTATAAAGAAGTCTGTCTTTGCTGGTAATTACTGTCGAATCGGTTTACATCAACACACATCATTTCATCGATACCAAGATCAATGTAATGAAAACTTACAGTGCCATCGATGTTTGGTATCTCTCCAAGGATTGCTGCTAAAAGGGTTGATTTCCCTGACCCAACCTCTCCACAAATTGCCACCTTTTCACTGGGTTTAACCTCTAGGTTTATATTTCTGAGTGTTGGCTTTGACAGATTCCCTTCCCATGAGAAGCTGGATGACTTGATCTCAATTAAATGCTCAAGCTCCCCATTAGGCCTTTTCCTTACATGCCCAATCTGCAGCTCCGGTGCCTCCAGAAACATCACTATCCGAGCAAACGCTACCTTAGCTTGAATCACTACTCCTATAACATCTGGGATTGACCTAACTGGGTCTTGAACAAGTCGCAAGGCTGCTATAAAGGTGAAAACATTCCTAGCATTGAGAGGAACTCCATGGAAGTAGCATGCAACGAAAGTAGCAGCTGAAACCAACACAGGAGATGACCAAAAGAGAAAGCTACTGTATGCTCTTCGCAGCTGAAATGCCGACAAACACTTATATTCCACTTTCCTCAACCTCTCTATTACTGTCTTGAAATGGGTTTCCCATGCGTAAAGCTTCAATACTTTCATGTTCACAAGGGCTTCCGAAATAGCCTTCAGCCTCTTGTCTTGTGCTTCCATAAGCTTCGACTGAAATTTATGCTGCAGTTTGGCTAGTGGAGCGTTGCAGGCCACGGTCAGTGTGATGATGACGAGGGCTGCGATGGTCGCAAGTCCAACAGCTTGGAAAAGGATTGCTAAAGCAATGCAGAGCTGGAGACTTGTCGTCCACGTCTGGTGAAACCAGAAGGGGAATTCCCCAATCCTATAAGCATCTACAGAAACATAGTTCATTATCTCCCCAGCTGAGTGTGTAATTTTAGCCTTATTCGACAGTCTCAGTTGCTTCCTGTAAATAGCTGCTGACAGCAAAGACCTTACTTGGAGACCGATCCTTCTACACCGGAAATGCCACTGCCTCTGTGATAGGGACTCTAAGCATTTTGCAAAGAACAATACCCCAGCCAATAGGTAACCCTCGTATCTAAAAGCCGCTTCCCCTTCGGCAACCTTAATGAAGGCATTGAGAATCAAAGGACCAGAAGACACGGTCAATATTTTAAGCAATGCGAAAAACCCAGAAACAAAAATCTCTCTCCTGTGACAGGAAACAATAGTCCACAGAATAGATGGTGAGCTAGATTGTCTGGTCCGGTTTTGTCTGTTCAGTTCCTCCATAAACAATAAGTAACAGCTTTCCGCTCGATCAGTCTTGTGTAACTGGGGTATATCTTTTTCCTCCAAGGATTTCACCCAACCCTTTTGTATTAGAGGATTCAACCACCAAAACGACATTCTACTGAGACATCCAGCTTCGGCAAACAGCGTTACATAACTATCTGAATCGATGTTATTGCCATTGGTTTCATCATTCAAAGGCATATAAAGATTGTGATTGGTATCATGACCAGTTTCTCCATGTTTGGAACCCTTAACCATGCAAATTAGCAAGAGAATAGCTCCCGGCAAAGATAAAATATCTAGAATGATCTTAATTGAATAAGCTTCTCTGTCGCTAAGGACAATGAGAATGGATGAAGTACAGAGGAATCCTGCAAACAAGCATGCAATTGTCGACGAAAGCCATATGAATGTCTTTGAACGTTGCCCCATCTTAAGGCTCACCATTAAACCCAGCAATAGCCAAGTGAGGCCTTGAAATAACATCACTAACCATGGATGCAGAGGAACAACAGCTTGTCCGTTTCTCCATTTCTCTTCCAGGATCCAAACCCCTACACCCAAGTAAACAAATCCCAACCCTCCATTGAAGATGGCAGAGGTTATCTGTAGATATGAAAGGCCTCGAAAGTGTGCTGGAATCTGAGCTGCTCTTGATGTCACCTTACAAATGAAATTGAAAAGGATCAATAACAAGAGCAGCACATCAACGGAAATGATCAAGATATGGTTGAGAAACAGGGAAGAATGGGCAGTGCCCAAAAAACCATGACTACAAGCCTTTCCACCATCATGTGAACAATGAGACTTCCCACAGAAAGCAGACCAAGCACCTAATCAAGATATTAAATAAATAAATAAAAAATAAAAAATCTCAGCACCCAATCTTTTCAAATAGGGGGGAAAATGCACTATAGTAGCCTGCATTTAGGTGAGTTTTGTCGCACCAAATTTCATGAAATATGGTGAAAATTTGCACCAAGTTAAACTAATTAATTATGAAATATTGTGAAATTTCAATGATATTTGGTGCAACCAAATGCACCCTAAGTTCTTTGAAACAATAACAGACAGATGGTGGGCAAACCTGTGAGAGCCTCCATGCTTCCTACTCTTACAACTCCTGCACTGTTGTACAAGAAAGAACTCTAATAAGTATTGTACTTTTGAAATTTCAGAACTTCACCAACGGGGAAACAAGCAAGCAAGAGCTCTATCAAAAGACGATGACGTTGTATGCCCCAAATCTAACCAACTTGTGAAAACCCAGAGAGGTTAAAATAAGAGCTTCCATTCATCATGCAAAGAGGAAGATTATACAGAAACCAACTGAAACTCAAGTCATCAACAGCTTGAATACTATTATCAAATTTTCTAGGAAAGAAGACAAAAATTCTCAGTTCCTTAGAAAACTGTTTGATGGAGGTGAGACTTCATTTTCTGGCAGGAAAATTACACTGATTCAATGCTGTTTGTTGCTCCTTGGAGCCCATCAACTTGCTTGAGCTTACAGTTGAACTAAATTGCAATTTCCAATATTACATCCCTCACCTTCGGGGACATAATATGTTAAGTTAGGGAGTTTTTCGATGCTCAGTAGAACTGAATTCCAATTTCCAATAATTCAATTATGTATATAGGAAATGACTAAAATGTTGGTGGGATCATTTGAGTTCATAATGACGACGGACTCCTGATTGCAATTCCACGAAACAGTCTTTCAGGTTGCACTTAAACAATCAGTGTGGTAGTTTTGGAGTTGCTCACTCATTACGATGGAGTGGGACCGGCCTCGCTTTGCCGATTCCCAGTTTTCAGATTGAACTTCTGCAATGCAATCTGATCAAGCATCCAAACCACCTCAGTCCCACCCCTCTACTACAACTTAGGCCCCATTTGGTTGCCACTTAAAAATGAGTTCATCTCAATTTAATTAACATAAATTATGTATTAGAGATCATAATTTATATAAATTATGGGTTATCAAGATTATTTTAACAGTCACCAAAATCTCAAATACATAATCACTGTTAACTAAAATAAGATTAAATCAGTTTTTAATTGGCAACCAAACAGAGCCTTAAGCAATGATAAAAAAAACCATTTCAGCCCAGTGTCGAATCCATTGACCAGACGCATTACAGCTGAAACATGAAGCAGTTTCTACAATTACACCCGGAAACAGAAAATCCCATTAACTGAGAAGATGGTAAAAAGCCCTAAAGAACCATGAACTTGCAGAATCCACTGAAAATTTAAAATCTTTTAACGGATCGCATACGTTGATTATTTAACAAAATCTGACCAGTTTAAGAAACTCTATCAGTGAATTGCCCAAATACCAGGAATCCATATGGGGCCAAGTCCCAGTAAGCCCGAGATCTGTCATAGGCCCACCTCTCTTTACTTACTGGGCGGCAATTTGGGCACGCAGCCCACCCACGACAAACGTAAACTGGCCAATTAGTGGAACTTCACTTAGGGCCGTCAATGGGTCGGGTCCGGGCCTAGAAAAATAGAAATTTTGAATTGCACCCACCCATGACCCGACCAGTTCAAAATCCGGGCCTCAGCCTGGAACTCAACGGGGAAGAAATCCTAAATGGGCCTTAGCTGGGCCCGTCATGGAAACAAACCATTTATTAACGGGCCTGAAATCAGGCTCGGAAAGAACCGGCATAAAATTCAGATCCAAACGTAAACCAGACGGGTCGGGCCCCCGAATCAGTTTTAACAGGGAAGCATCCAAACATGAAACATGTTAAAAATGGGGAAGAAATGCTATAAAAGTCTCCATTTCATTATCTTTTATTCTATTGAAAGAAGTCACAAACCAGATCGCTCTGATGCCAGGAAACTGGGCGGGAAAGCTCTCAAACGATTTAGGACCGTCGGATCTGTCGATCTTTTCGTGTGATGGCTGAAAAGCTCGGCGATGATGTGCTTGGAGCGTTAGAGGAGGAGGAGATTCTGCCACAATGGAGTATCTTTATAGGAATGAAAGCGGGAGCGTCAGATATAGTCATCGCTAATGCAGACAAAACCGAATTTGGTTGTATGTGGATTTCTCGGCTGTTTCTCCTCCATCGATGTATCCGAAGAATGCGATTTCTGATATTGACACGTGCGTGTCGCACTTTTTGTCTCACTACAATTTCCTGGATCCTCTCCGTTTTCCGCTAGAAAGGAAGTCGGCTGGAAGCTCGCCGTGATGATCGGGACAGTTCATCTCAGGTGAGGGAGCTACTCCCTGGGCGCTCCGGCCCTGGTTCTTGTAAACATGGAGTGAAAGCTCTTTTGCAGAGGGGATCGGGAGAGAGTGCAGCCCTTGCCGTGGGGCCCACCTTGATGTATGTATTGTGTATCCATGCCGTCCATCTTTTTTTTTTTTTTTTTTTTTCCGGATTATTTTATAATATTTTCCCAAAATTGAAGTAGATCAAATAATCAGGTCGACCATACCAAATGAAGCAGTGTTGATTGAATGCCCTGCCATTACAAACTTCTTATGGTGCACCTTTTCCATCCAATTAAGGTTACATAAGCCTGGATGAAGGAAAAAAGCCAAATGTTAGCTTGATTCAAAAATTTTGTGGCCCATTAATGGTCAATCACCACTGTTTCCTATGATATGGTCCACCTGATAATTGTATCTGTTTCATTATTTTAATTTTTTTGCATAATTCCTAAGATACCTTTAAAGGTGGATGGACGGCCTGGATACATAATACATACATCAAAGTGGGCCCTACAGTAAGGGCACACCGTATTGGGTGAGTCCAGTGTATCGCCTAATCCACTCCCACTCTGTACGCAGTCTGATTTCTCAATCGCAACTATATGGTTCACCAGATTATTGGATAATGCATTTAAAGAATCTATAGCACACGAAATGGACTAAGGGGTCGTTTGGCTCCGTGGATTGGAGGGGGTTTCAAGTCCCTTGGTTGTTTGACATAAAGTAACAGGGGATTGCCAATCTAGAGGTTTCCAATCTCCTCTTTGACAAGGGTTTGTAATCCATGGGAAGAGCTTGGATTACACCTAAAATCATTTCAATAGTTGAAGGTGTAACATGTATGTCATTGTACACTATCATTCTATTGGGCACATGACCCACTAATGTAAATCAGCACTGTCCAAATATTACCCATGTAAATCAGCACTGTCCGAATATTGTCCATATTAATCAACAATTAAAAACCATTGGTTAGTCACTCAAACATGATCTTGTGCTTGCAGTCCATTCGAGACTTGGAATTTCATCATTTCAGGCAAAACGTATGTTTCAGCGACCTTATCACAACCATAGTGTCAAAAATTATATATCTCACTATTCTGGATATTAAAGTTGATTTAATAATTAAATTTAATCCTCTTGTGCTTACAATCCATTCAAGACTTAGAATTTCATCATTTTCAGGCAAAACATATATTTCAATGGGCTTATCACAACTATAGTGTCAAAAATTATATATCTCATTAATTCTAGATATTAAAGTTGATTTAGTAATTAAATTTAATCCCCTATAAATATACCATGCATATGTATTTTTGAATTAAAGTTGATTTACACATGGGCTTATCACAACCATAGTGTCAAAAATTATATATCTCACTAATTCTAGATATTAAAGTTAATTTAGTAATTAAATTTAATCCCCTATAAATATACCATGCATATGTATTTTTGAATTAAAGTTGATTTACACTCCAGGGTGCCAAACACACCAGGAGGATTGCCAATCTAGGGGTTTCCAATCCCGAATCCAGGGGTTCCAAATCCACGCTCCCAAACAGGCCCTAAAGAAATCGGATTAGCTACTGAGTTGCTCCGTGCACTTTTATGGCACCGAGTAAACCTGGTTGGCTCTGTACACTTTTATGGTACCGGGTTTACTTGGTTGGCTCCTTACACTTTTATGGTGCCGAGTAAACCCAGTTGGCCCCATCGTCAATGTTTGTGGTTTATCTATGCTGTCCGTCTGTTTTTCCAGCTCATTTTAAGGGTTGTCCAAGATTGAAGTATATCCAAAATTCAAGTGGGCCATAACAAGGATGGGCAATTTTGTCCGAAATAATATCCAAAGCTTCTCAGGTAAGTTGACCAAACTTCGAGGTCCGTACAGTCAAATTGTTGTGTGTATATATATATATATAGAGAGAGAGAGAGAAAGAGAGAACTAGATGTACGGTCTCAGATGATATGTAACCCTGGCAGTGAGATTTTCCTGTACTAGAAATACAGGCCATGAAGAAACTCTTCTTGAATATCTCTTGATCGAGTAGAAAAGGTGGCGACTATATACAACACACTTATTTGTAAGTCAGCATCTTCCTAACAAAATTGCGCCTATAAACCATTCACAATCCCAACCAAATGCCCAGGAAGCAAGAATCTGGACCGTCAAAATACTTTAAGACCCTCTCCTATATTAGTATTGAGATTTTGATCCACAAAAATTGGCCACAGCTGCTGGAGCTTTGCTGCTTATTATTTCCAAAGGGCCTGCAGAAGTTGTATGTATACTAGCTTGGGGCTTTCGCGTGCCTCTGGCCTCATAGAGCCCACACGCAGAGGTGGTCAGATGATAGGAATAGTCTATCTTCTGACACTTGCCAATAACCATAGCTAAGGTTGATCCTGGCCATCAATTGCCAGAATTACCAGTGATTTTCATATTATGGCCCATCCACAGCAGTGCCCAAAAAAAAAAAAAAAAAAACCGGACGATTCCAATCATCTGTCTATCTGTATGGAATAATGGGTCCGAAGGGGCAAGGCATGCTGGAGGAGCCAGTCGCAACCACTCTGAAACAATTGTAGTGATTTCAAACCAGTAGTGGAGAGGCTACAGCTCACGCCAAACCAAAAAGAGAAGGGCTGCATCTGAGATTGCTACTGATGGAGTTTGTCACAAAATCGTGGGCTGGCTCCCGGCATTTGCAGTGTGTGACCAGTACTCTTTAACAAGCTTCCCGAACAGCGAATCCTCTCTGTTCATCAGCTTCATTGGCTCGTCATACTCCACTAATTTCCCTGAGAAGAAAAATTAATATCATTTCTCCATAGGGTTTTAAGCTTTTCGGAGCCATTCCAGCAGAAAACCATAAAACAAATTGATACAATGGAGCTTTCACTCTAGAAGAATATTAAGGCTGGTCCAATAACTTGCATTTTCAAGCAAAAGCCTGAATTACTAGGGGTGTGTTTGGATGCCACCCACTCATTTCTCATTATATCTACAGAGGCTGGCCTTTGCCAACCTAAAGAAGAAGAATAAGAAGAAAAGGAAGCTGAGCAAGGGGCTGATTGACCATCTCTCGCACACCTGAACATGTGCCATGTGTTAAAAAATCTCTACTGTTCCTCAAAATCGGCACCACAGAAAACCCATTCAGCTGAAATTTCAGGCCTATTGGACACCTGAGTGGGCCACAATCTTAAGCTCAAACCAAGCCATTGGTATGCTTCCAACAGGCATTGTTTGGAGAAAAATAAAGAAGCTCACCATCACTGATAGCAAGCACCATTGTGCAGTCCATCACAGTCGGGATTCTGTGGGCGACTGTAATGACAGTGCAGTCAGCAAACTCATCCCTTATAGTCTTCTGAAGAATTGCATCCGTTGCATTGTCAATTGATGCTGTGGCTTCGTCGAGCACTAGTATCCGGCTTCTCCTCAACAAAGCACGTCCCAGGCAGAACAACTGCCGCTGCCCCATGCTCCAATTTGACCCGTCTTCTACAACTGCAATTTCAGACTTGTTATAATGATTTGCAGCAGAAACATGAACTGCCCTCCATATTCTAAAACACTAACCTGGAGAATCCAAACCCTCTTCTTTCTCTTGAACCGCCTCCCGAAGATGGCACTTCCCAAGCACCTTCTCAATATTAAAGACAACACAATTAATATCAGCAACTGTATTAAAATCAATCTGGTAATTGATGACATGATTCAGCATTCTCGAAAGAAACAAGCCAGAAATCAAAAGGTTGATGCCCAAGTTGGGTCAGAGTTTTGGGACAATGTGAAATTTGGGGCTTCTTCATTCATTTTCCCAGAACTTGGCTGCTCTCTCATTTCATACAGTGAAAGGAAAAGGAAAAAACACATGTCAGTGGTAGTATTACCTCCCAGATTTCCTGATCAGTATGTTTTGCTAGAGGATCCAAATTGAATCTGACGGTACCATGAAAAAGGGTCGGGTCTTGAGGAATGATCCCGAAACGAGATCTCAGATCATGAAGACCGATTGTGGAGATATTGAGGCCATCAATGATGATTTTTCCCCCTGCCGGCTCCACCAGACGAAACAATGCGCCGATCAAGGTCGTCTTCCCACTGCCGGTCCGCCCAACTATTCCAATCTTGTGCCCTCCTTCAAATGTGCAACTTATCCCCCGAAGAACGAGTGGAGTATCTGGTCTATATCTGATCTGCTTGACATTGCTTTCTCAGTATTATAATCTTTATAAACCATAGAAGTCCAGATCGTACATGACCTTTTCTAAACAAAATTGAAAGGTAGGATTTTCTTTGTTATTAATGTTGAATTTACCTTCAAATCTTGGAGCTCCACTTTGCCAACAGCAGGCCAATCAGGCATGGGCCGGTTGCCTTCTATGATTTCAGGGGATTCACTTGGGATATGCATGTACTGATGAAGCCTTTCTACAGAGATGATGTAATTTGCGAGCGTGCACTGATTTTGAATAGAGAAAACTAGGGACCCGTTTAATGAAAGACCATAAGACAACGCCATCCCAATAAATCCTGCAACAGAGTATCATAACCATACAGTTAATCAGCCAAACAAATAGCATTCAAGAACATCGTTCGTGAAATGTGATCGCAGATTGACAGCATTGAAAAAGAAAATGAGAGCATGAGCACAAAAATATTCTGCCAATTAGCTTCCAATTTAGGATGATTATCATCAAAGCATAATTTTCTGTATAAATAACACTCTCTCTATGTTAATTCAATTCCACTAAAAATAAAAGGTTCATTTGAAAATAGTTCAAAAACCTGAAAACTTAACTCGATATTCAGCTGGGTTGGATTGACGTAAAGACTCAACTCGACTTGATATTTAACTATAATAGAATTGGAATTATTAGGAATGTAGTATAAGTAATATAGAATATAACCCAAACCAACTGCAGAGAAGCTTCACCGGTTAAGGGTGTTGCTTCCTTTGGTTGAGGTTGGGTTTCAAATCCCACTCTCCACCATCTTTATTTTTAATCTCCACTTAGTAGAGGCGAGTGACTCAGTTCGAGTCACACCAACTTGTGTGGCGTAAACCATGACATAGAGTCAACTCAACGAGTCTCTCTGAGTCCATGCCGAGTTAGGCCCAGTACCGAGTTTCCCAGTGTCTCAGCAAGATTTTGAGCGGAGTCGGTGAGTATTGGAACTACGGCTTTGAAAGCTAGGCCGCTCTTGAAATACCAGTATCGGACATATCCAGGTACTTGAGGTATGTAAAACTACAAGAAAGGTATACTTGCTAATTTTTTGAGACTTCATGAGAAGAGTGTGTGTGATTACCAGAGCTGAAAGTCCCTGGAGGAAGCAGAGACATGACAAGCGCGGAGGAGGAAAGTACAGTAGCACTCATTGTTTCCAAACGCTGGATGAACCACTCATTTGCCGCAAAGTTATGGAAGAATGGGCTAGCGTTCTTGTCGATGATGTCGACATTCTTAGCAAAGAATCGGTCTTCCTCCTCAAAAGCTCGGATTGTCATTGCTCCAGATATAGATTCGGCCAGATGACTTGCTACAAGGGATTTTGTCGTGCCATTGATCCGCATCAATTCTTTTGCAGTAGCAAAGTAGTATCTCTGATGATTTAAAATAAAATCCCACCAGAATTACTTCTCAAGGAAAATGGAAACATAAGTACCGAATTTAAAGAGAAGCCACTAAGAAACACAACAGGAACGTGCCACTATTACCTGCAATCGAATTGCAAGATAGATCATCGGTATGGAGACAAATAAGACTTGCCAGGTAACAACAGCCAGTACACCGAGATTACTGTATGTGTTCATGGTAGCACAAAAGGCAAAGGTAAAACTGAATGGCACATCAAGGTCAACAATACTCAAATCAGAAGAAACCTATATCACAAACATAGAAAGATCAGAACTTGGGAATTTGAATCCATTAGAATAAAAAATCTTTCCAGAAGCTCTTTAAAGGATGATTTGCAGATGAGTTGTGCTTTGACAAGCTTACCCGACTCAATATCCTTCCCAGGGGTGTTGAGTCAAAGAAGGACATTGGCGCACGGAAGAGGGAGTTTAGCAGCTGAGAAAAAAATGATTTTGATGACTGAACACCCAGGGCAACTACCAAAAGAGATCTGAAGAACAAAGGGATGGATGTGCTAACACCGATTGCCAAGTAGACTGAGATCAGCAGCAACGTGCTAACTTGAGGGTTGTCAACGTTAGCAGCCATCCAAGAGTTTTGCGCAATCTGTCCAGCCAAAAATGTGAGATGGCCTACGCCTACCAAGGAGAAGTACAGGTAGCCCTTGTTCTGATTCAGATATTGTAAATATGGCTTCAGACCTGTATCTCCGGTTTCTCTCTCCTCTTTCTTAATCAGCTGATCTACTAACGGTGCATTCATTGTTTTATCTTTCAAAACAGATGCTTTTGTGATTTCTCGTTTGGCAGTTTCACGTCTCGAGGGAGGAACAACCTCAGCAGGCCTTTCAGAACCAGAAGTGTCTTTGTGTGCATTGACGAGGTCTTGAAATTCTCTACTTGTGTCCAGTAACTCGTGAAAAGCAGCAGCATGCAGGACCTCCCCATCTGACATTAACTGCCAACAACATCGAATTATTTCAAATTGCTTGCTTTTAGTTACAAACTACAAACGCCTCATGATATTCCTGGGCAGGTTAGCCAATCCTACCAAAACAAAACGGTTTTGGAAAGAAACCATCTGAATCATCCAGGTAACTGATAAGACCATTTGGGCAGCAAGTTAAACCTTAATTTTGTTCATTTTACAGTTTGTGGTATGTCACGATCAGAAATATAATGTCCCCACAAATCAGTAAATTGATCATGGCCAAAGATTGAGTAAAAAGACAGCCATCTTGAAAAAAGTGAGACAAGGAAACAGGCAAGAGATAGATGGAATTACTAACCAAAATAGAGTCAAATGCCGGAAGGAAATCAACTTGATGAGTAACTAGTAAGACCATCTTCCCCAACAGAGCTCCCATGATGCATTCCTGTGCACCATAAAAGTTAGCTTTCACGAGACAAAACAACAGCCAAGGAAAGCTTAAATGTCAGCGTGATGGAAATGGTAAGAATACATTAAATAGGCTTGTAGCAGTATGAGCATCAACTGCACTGAACGGATCATCCAAGAGGTATATGTCTGCATCTTGATAGACCGCACGTGCAAGTTGAATACGTTGCTTCTGACCACCGCTGAGATTCACACCTCTTTCTCCTATTTCAGTGAGATCCCCAAACGGTAACATCTCAAGGTCCTTCTCCAACGAGCACTTCTCAACTACTTCTTGGTATCTTTGCTTGTCCATGGGAGAGCCAAACAGGATATTCTCTTGGATTGTTCCCGTCTGGATCCATGCCATCTGAGAAACATATGCAATTCTCCCATAAACTTTAATCTGCAACATTAAGCAGCAGGATGATGGTGATGGTGAGTTCATCAGGTAGGTATTCCAGAACCAAAAATTGGCAGTAAAGAGAAATACTGTCCTTGCTTGCAATTACTGTCAAATCAGTATATGTCTACAAATCATCACTTCATCAAATGAAATAACAAGATCAAGATCGATGTAGTGAAAACTTACCCTGCCCTCAACGTTTGGTACCTCTCCAAGGATTGCTGCTAAAAGGGTCGATTTCCCTGACCCAACCTCTCCACAAATTGCCACCTTTTCACCAGATTTAACCTCTAGATTTATATTTCTGAGCGTCGGCTTGGACAGGTCCCCTTCCCATGAGAAGCTGGATGACCTGATCTCAATAGAATGCTTGAGCTCCCCATTAGCTTTTTTCCTCACATGGCCAATCTGCAGCTCTGGTGCCTCCAGAAACTTCACTATCCGAGCAAACGCTACCTCAGCTTGAATCACGACTCCTATTACATCTGGGATTGAGGTAACTGGATCTTGAACAAGTCGCAAGGTTGATACAAAGGTGAAAACATTGCTCGCATTGAGAGGAATTCGAAGGAAATAGCATGCAACGAAAGTAGCAGCTGAGACCAACACAGGAGACATCCAAAAGAGAAAGATATTGTATGCTCTTCGCAGCTGAAATGCTGACAACCACTTATATTCCACTTTCCTCAACCCCTCTATTACTGTCTTGAAATGGGTTTCCCATGCATAAAGCTTCAATACTTTCATGTTCACAAGAGCTTCTGACATAGCCTTCAGCCTCTCATCCTGCGCCTCCATAAGCTTCGACTGAAATTTATGCTGCATTTTGGCTAGTGGAGCGTTCAAAGCCACGGTCAGTATGATGATGACGAAGGCTGCGATGGTCGCAAGTCCAACTGCTTGGAAAAGGATTGCTAAAGCAATGCAGAGCTGGAGGCTTGTCGTCCACGTCTGGTGAAACCAGAAAGGGAATTCCCCAATCCTATAAGCATCTACTGTAACATAGTTCATTATCTCCCCAGCCGAGTGTGTAATTTTAGCCTCATTCGACAGTCTCAGTTGCTTCCGGTAAATAGCTGCCGACAGCAAAGACCTTACTTGGAGACCGATCCTTCTACTCCGGAAATACCACTGCCTCTGTGATAGAGATTCTAAACATTTCACAAAGAACAATGCCCCAGCCAAAAGGTAACCCTCGTATTTAAAAGCCGCTTTCCCTTCAGCAACCTTAATGAAGGCATTGAGAAGCAAAGGACCAGAAGAGATGGTCAATATTTTAAGCAACGCGAAAAACCCAGAAACAAAAATCTCTCCCCTGTGACAGGAAACGATAGTCCACAAAAGAGATGGCGAGCTAGATTGTTTGTTCTGTTTTCTTCTGTTCAGTTCCTCCAGAAACATTAAGTAACAGCTTTCCGCTCGATCGGTCTTATGCAACTGGGGTATATCTTTGTCTTCCAAGGATTTCTCCCAACCCCTTCGCATTAGAGGATTCAACCACCAAAACGACATTCTACTGAGAAATCCAGCTTTGGCAAACAGAGTTACATAACTATCAGAATCGATGTTATTGCCATTGGTTTCATCATTCAAAGGCATATAAAGACTGTGATCGATATCATGACCAGTTTCTCCATGTTTGGAACCCTTAACCACGCAGATTAGCAATAGAATAGCTCCCGGCAAGGATAGAATATCTAGAATGATCTTAATCAAATACGCTTCTAGATCTCTAAGGCCTACGAGAATGGATGAAGTACAGAGGAATCCCGTAAACAAGCATGCAATTGTCGACAAAAGCCTTACAAATGTCTTTGAAAGTTGCCCCATCTTAGGGCTCACCATTAAACCCAGCAATAGCCAAGTGAGGCCTTGAAATAACATCACTAACCATGGATGCAGAGGAACAACAGCTTGTCCGTTTCTCCATTTCTCTTCCAGGATCCAAACCCCTACACCCAAGTAAACAAATCCCAACCCTCCGTTGAAGATGGCAGAAGTTATCTGTAGATATGAAAGGCCTTGAAAGCGTGCCGGCATCCGAGCTGCTCTTGATGATGCGTTACAAATGAAATTGAAAAGGATCAATAACAAGAGCAGCACATCGACAGAAATGACCAAGATATTGTTGAGACACGAGGAAGAAACGGCAGTGCCCAGAAAACGAGGATTACAAGCCTTTCCACCATCATGTGAACAATCAGACTTCCCACAGAAAACAGCCCAAGCACCTAATCAAGATATTTAAAATAAAATAAAATAAAAAATAAATAAATAAAAGAAGAAGAAAAAGAAAAGAAAAGAAAATCTCAGCACCACATCATTTCAAATAGGAATAAAATAAATACTCTAGTTGCCAGCTTACGGGTGAGTTTGATTGCACTAAATTTCATGAAATATGATGAAATGTTGGACCAAGTTAAACTGATTAATCACGAAATTTCAGTGATATTTGGTGCAACCAAATATACCCTATGTACTTTGAAAAATAACGGACTAGTAGGCATAGTTTCTAGTAACCTGTGAGAGCCTCCATGCTTTTATCTTATTCTTACACCTCCCGCACTGTCATACAAGAAAGACTCTAATAAGAAGCATTGTACTCATGAATTTCAGAACTTCGCCAATAGCAATACAAGCTAGCAAGAGCTCTATCAAAAGAGAGATGATGTTGGATGCCCCCAAAAATAATTATATTGTGAAAAGCCAGGGAGGTTAAAATAAGAGCTTCCCCGTTCATCATGCGAAGCAGGAAGATTATACAGAAAGCAACTGAAACTCAAGTCATCAACGGCTCAAATAGTATTATCAAAATTTCAAGGCAAGAAGGCAAGATTCCCAGTTTCATAGAAAATTCAACTGTTTGACAGAGGTGAGACTTCGTTTTTTGCCAGGAAAATTACAATGATTCGACATTGTTTGTTGCTCCTTGGAGATCATCAACTTACTTGAACTTTCTCATCTCTGTTCCTTACGTTTGGGGATGTAATATGCTAAGTTAGGGTGTCTTTGGATGTTCAGTCGAACTGAATTCCAATTTCCAATAATTCAATTATGTATATAGGAAATGACCAAAATGTAGGTGAGATCATTTGAATTCAAAATGATGACCGACCCCTGATTGCAATTCCGCAAAACCATCTTTGAGGTTACACTTAAACAGTTGGTGCAGTAGCTTTGGAGTTGTTCGCTCATTTCAATGGAGTGGGGCCCGGCCTCGCTTTGTCCATTCCCAGTTTTTGGATTGAACTTCTGCAATGCAATCCGATCAAGCATCCAAACAACCACAGTCCCATCCCTCCACTACAACTTATGCCCCATTCAGTTGCCACTTAAAAATGAGTTCATGTCAATTTAATTAACAGAAATAATGTGGGTTATCAAGATTATTTTTTACAGTTAACCAAAATATCTAATACATAATCACTGTTATCTAAAATGAGATTAAATCAGCTTTCAATTGGCATGCAAAAGGGCCTTAGCAATGATAAAAACCATTTCAGTCCAGTATCGAATCCATTGACCAGACGCATTACATCTGAAACACAAAATTTTGCTCAATTATACCCAAAAACAGAAAAGCCCATTAACTGAGAAGATCGCAAAAAGACCAAAAGAATCGTGGACTTGCAAATCCGCTGGAATTTTAAAATCTTTTAACTGATCACATGCGTTGATTATTCAACAATTGCGCTGATGCTCACAAAATCTGACCAGTTTGAGAAACTTTATCAGTGAATTGTCCTAATATCACGAATCCATATGGGTTTGGGCCAAGCCCAGTAAGCCCAAGCCGGGCCCGTGTTCTAATAATCCGGCCCGAACTCTTATCATGCGCCTGCCGCTCTTTACATACTGGGCTGAAATTCAGGCGTGCCGCCCACCCACGACAAGCATAAACTGCCCTATTAGTGGAGTCTCACTCAGGGACGTCAATGGGTCGGGCCGGTCTAAGAAAAACCGAAATTTTGAACTAGATCCACCCGACTAGTTCAAAATCCTAGCCGGTCCCCACTTCAGCCCATACCATTGCAATCCCCAAGGCACTCGGCATCACCCTCAAACTCAACAGGGAAGAAATCCTAAATGGTCCCGGTGCATGGGCCCGTATCATCTACTAATCGGGCCTTGACGGCAGTCACTGGACAGTGGACAGATGCCGGCCTAAATTCAGCCCGAAACCAAAAACAGACGGGTCGGGCCCATAAACCCGACACGCATAGGCACATCCAGCCATCTGCCAGGCCGAAATGCCATGGCCCTAGATAACAACGAAATGCACATGCCCTAGAAACCGAAATCTGCTACGATTTTAGGGACGTTCGCCTCATCCGAACACCAAACCAAAAAAATCCAAACACGTCCCAAACGTCAGAAAAAGGAAAACACATATCTGCAAAATCACGGTTTTCAAATATGCAGGAGACCGTCTAAGTGTTAACAGGGAAGCATCCAAACATGTCAAAAAGGGAGAAGAAATGCTATAACCGTCTCCATTTCAATTTTTTCTGTCGAAAGAAATCCACAAACCAGATCGCTCTAATGTCAGGAAACTCGGCGGGAAAGTCCTCGAACGATTTAGGACCGTTCGATCTGGCAATCTTTTCATGAGATGGCTGAAAAGCTCGGTGATGATGCTCTTGGAGCGTTGGATGAGGAGGGGATTCTTCCACAACAGAGTTTCTTTATAAGAGTGAAAAAGAGATGTAAGATATCGTCATCGCTCACGTAGACAAAACGGAACATGTGGTATGTGAATTTCTCGGCCGTTTCTCTTCTGACCATCGCATCAGCGATAAATACATCCGTATAATCTAATTTCTTATACTGACATGTGCGCAGCGCCCTCTCTTTCTGTCTGCAATTTCCTGGATCCTCTCCGTTTTTCGCTAGCAAGGCTGGTGTGAGGGGGAGTAGCCAATCTGTTTCCGACTCCCGTGATCCAATGCATGAGAGAGAAAATAGTCCATTTTAATAGGGCCACCATCCATGTTATTCCAAACATCTTACTAATTCCCGCGAGCTTCGCTGACATGGATTGATCCCGACCGTTGGCAGACTGAACGGCGGGCCCAATGTTGGTAATGAGACTTGTTGGGGAGAAATGTGTTAAGTTCGGAGACTCGAATTTAAGTAGGTCGGCTCTGCTAACACTTCCTGAAGAGTCCGAGACAATACCGACGGAACAGAGGATAGGCCAGGAGGCATAAGCAAGGAACGATTAAAGTTACTCTGTCAGAGTGATGACCTCGTCTGTAAAAGCCCACTAAAGGCCGAGCGTATTCAAGCCACTTAGCCGATAGAACAAGATCGACTCAACGAGTTGGTTCTGTCGGTCACGGAACAAGGAATGACAGATAAACATCGAAATTATTCCGTCCATGTAAAGGCCAAGAACCTACCCTCCTGCGTCGGTCGAGACTCTCTCCAAGTCAGCAACAACCTGGCCAAGACTCTCCCAGAGTCGGTAACGATCTGACCGAGACAGCGAGTGGCGGAACGAGAACAGATACTACTCTACGGAAATCCAGCAATACGGGTAGCGAATCCCGAGATTCTCGGGATTGAGAGCAATCTGTGGAAAGGAGTTAGTCTCCGAATAATCAGGAGGAGAATCCTCTGAGGATGAGGATTGACAAATTGTATAAATCTCCAAGCTTGAGACGGAAGAAGGTACGCAGTACTGAACTGAGATAAGCCCTTTGCTACTGATCAGACGACTGACTTAAGCATCGGAGGTTCCCCGGCTCTAGCCAGGGTCACCTTGACGTTGTTGATTATGTAGGTGGAGGAAGGTCAGCCTTAGGGAAGCCGTCCCATAAAAACACAGCAACAGTTTGGCCCCGTCTGTGAGAGACGGACAAAAAGCCGTTTTCTCCAATTTTTCGAATGGCAAGAACCAGAAGGACGGATCCAGATGAAGCGGGGGAGGCCGCTGCTAGCACAGCTCAGGGAGCTCTCCCGACAGCACCGCCTGCGACTACCAGCCAGCCCAATCAAGCGAACGCGTACTTGGATCGCGAGGTCCAAGAAATGCGTTCCGAGATGGCTACCATGAAACACATGCTGGAACAACTATGTAACAAGCAGATGTAGCGTCATGAGTCGGCACAAGTTCTCCCACCAGCGCTTGTAGCACAGCCTGTTGAGCCACAGTAGCCCCGACAACCGAGTCAATCCCGAGGACCGAGTCACCCAGCGCCGGCCCGTTCAACAACGACCATTTTGCCTCCCTCTGATCTGAGACATAGAATAGATCAGAGGAGACGAAGTCGGCTCCCTGCAGAAGAAACGGCGGAGAGCGCTGAACCCTGGAAGGCTGATATACAAGACTTCAAGAATGAGGTCCGGGAGAAGATGGAAAAGGAGATGGCAGATATAAAACACGGTCGGAACTCAAATCTGACCAAATCTGAAGAAAAAGCTTCTCCATTTGTGGACGAAGTAATGCGGGCTCGGTTGCCGGAGAGGTTCCGCTTACCTCAGATAACTCCTATCTCCGAAAAAACTGATCCGACAGAGCATCTTAAATGCTTTAAAACCTATATGGAGTTGCACAACGTCTCGGATGCTGTTATGTGCCGAGCCTTCTCTCTAACCCTGACCGATGTAGCCCGACTTTGGTTTAAGCAATTAAAACCCAAGTCGATTAAATCGTTCGCCGAACTCAGTGACGCCTTTCTCAGTAATTTTATCGGCGGAAAGAAGAAATTAAAGCCGCCCGCACATCTGAACAATATAGTTCAGAGGGAGGGAGAGCTATTGAAAGACTACATTAAACGCTTCAACTTCGAGTCTTTGCATGTTCGAAAGCATTCTGAGGAGACAGCTCTCAACGCTCTCATGCAAGGGGTGAGAGATAAACCTTTTTTAGCGAGAATCCGCCCGATACTCTGGGCGAGTTTATGGTTCGGTAGGACAAATACGTTGATGCGGAAGAGACGCGACTCTTACGGGAGAAGATCCAAAACGCAAAACCATCGGCTAAAGAGTCGGCCAAGAAAGAAGCCGACTCAGCCGGAGAAAAAAAGCGAAAAGAAGACCGGGCGCGAGACAACAGTAGGCCAGGAAAGCGACCAGACAGAAGATTCTCCACATACACCCCCTAAACAAATCTCACGAACAAGTATTAATGGAGATCAAGAGCAAAGGCTTCGTCAACTGGCCCCGGAAACTCCGAGGGAATCCGGATCGTCGGAATAAGAACAAGTATTGTCACTATCATCGTGACCATGGTCACAACACAAGTGATTGTTATCACTTGAAAGACGAGATCGAGCGGCCAATTAAAGAAGGCCAACTAAGAGAACATACAGAAGGGTCCGGCGTTTCAGCAGGACCAAGTGAAGAGCGGCCCCAAGAAGAAATTCGAACGATTGTCGAAGGTCACCAAGGCGGTGGGGACTCAAATAATGCCTGAAGAAACCACGTTAGGAGCCTCGATCGCCCTGAGTCCGAGGTTCTTCTGTTGTCTCGGCCTCCCAAGGAGAAGAAACGAGAAAAATATTGTATCTCGTTCACTGAGGAAGATGCTCGAGGTGTTCATCATCCTCATGATGATGCACTCGTGGTCACCCTTACCATCGCCAATAGAAAAGTATTCCACATACTAGTGGATACAGGATCATCAGCGGACGTCTTATTCACCCAAGCGTTTGACAAAATGAGCATATGTCGGTCGGTACTATGACCTGTCCGAACCCCACTCATCGGGTTCTCGGGTGGACAGGTACTTCCTGAGGGAATCGTTTCACTGCCACTTACCGCTGGAACCGCGCCCGTCAAATGACTGCGATGGTTGACTTCCTGGTCGTGGACCAACCATCGGTGTATAACGCCATACTCGGCCGACCGTCTCTAAGCCTCCTTCAAGCTGTGGTATCTACTTACCACCTTTTCATGAAATTTTTGACCGAGTCGGGAGTAGGAATTGTGAAAGGAGATCAACAAGATTCTCGAAAATGCTATGCCACCGCAGTCAAGGCTCCGACTGAAGTGTCGACGATTGAATCGCTGGACCCCCATATCGGATCTCATGAACAGGGGCAGCCGATGGAAGAACTCATCTCGGAGTCGTTAACCGAGACAGACATGTTAAAAGTTGTCCAAATCGGCTCGTCCCTGAGTCCATCTCTTAAGGAACGAATGATCACTTTGCTTTGACGATATGTAGATATCTTCGCTTGGAGCCACGAAGACATGCTTGGGATGATCCCTCGGTTATAACACACCAACTCAACATCGACCCGACTTATAGACCCATCCGACAGAAGCGTTGTCCTCTCGGCAAGGAAAGGTACGCTATCATTGAAGAGGAAGTCGGCAAGCTCCTTAAAGCCAAATTCATCGAAGAGATATACTATCCGGAATGGATAGCCAATGTCGTACTCGTAAAGAAAGCCAATGGGAAGTGGCGAGTCTGTATAGACTGTACAGATTTAAACAAAATCTGCCCCAAGGATAGTTTCCGTCTTCCTCGAATTAATCAGCTGGTAGACAGTACCGCGGGTCATGAATTGCTAAGTTTTATGGATGCCTATTCAGGCTACAATCAAATTGTAATGCACGAGAATGATAAATCAAAAACCACCTTTGTCACTGACAAAGGCCTTTACTTTTACCGAGTGATGCCATTTGGATTAAAGAACGCCGAAGCAACGTATCAGAGGTTAATGAACAAAATGTTCGCTCGGCAAATCGGCAGAACGATGGAAGTTTATATTGACGATATGCTCGTCAAAAGTAAACGAGCGGCCGACCATGAGGAGGACTTGGAAGAAATGTTCTTGACTCTACGTAAATATAAAATGAAGTTGAATCCCAGCAAATGCGCGTTTGGCGTAAGCTCGGAAAAATTCCTTGGTTTCCTCGTTAGTCAGCGAGGAATCGAAGCGAATCCCGAGAAAATCAAAGCTTTACTCGATATGGAGTCTCCTAAAACAATCAAAGACATTTAAAGGTTGATAGGAAGAGTGGTCGCGCTTAATCGTTTCCTGTCCCGAGCCACAGACAAATGTCTCCTGTTCTTCAAGCAATTGAAGGGATGACAGACGATGGAGTGGACGGACGAATGTAAGAAGGCATTTCAAGATCTGAAGGCTTACCTCAGATCCCCACCGCTGCTATCTAAGCCCGAGCCTGGTGAAGCGTTGTTATTATATCTGGCCGTAGTTGATGCAGCAGTCAGCTCGGCCTTAATACGAGAGAGTCAAGGGAAGCAGCTGCCAGTGTACTACATCAGCAAAGCCTTTCTACCAGCTGAGACGAGGTATCCTCAGCTCGAGAAAGTAGCCTTAAGTCTGGTGGTATCATCACGACGCCTCCGGCCATACTTTCAGGCCCATACCATTATCATTGTGACCGACTTACCACTTCGTCAGATTCTCCAAAAGCCGGAGGCTTCCGACCGACTTACAAAGTGGGCAGTCGAGTTGAGCGAATTTGACATACATTACAGGCTAAGGACAGCCATAAAAGGGCAGGCCGTCGCCGATTTTTTTTATCGAAGTGACTCCAAATCGTGACGATATACCTGATTCGGAGGAAATTATTGTACCTGGGGCTTCTTCCTCTCTCGGGTCAGTACCATGGAAGCTATTTGTTGACGGTTCATCCAATTCCAAGGCAAGCGGGGCAGGAGTAGTATTAGAAACTCCCGATCAAACCTGTATGCAGTATGCCTTGCGACTTGACTTTTAGGCATCCAACAATACAGCAGAGTACGAAGCCTTATTACTAGGCCTCAGACTCGTCGCGAGTCTAGGTGCAACTCATTTGAATGTTTTTAGCGACTCATAATTAGTCATTAACCAGGTTTCCGGTGTTTATCAAACTCGGAAAGAACAACTGAAGGCGTACATGGAAAAGGCTAAAGAATTGATCGGTGGATTCCAGAAGTGTGAAGTAATTCGAATACCCATGACCGACAATGTCAAAGCCGACTTGTTAGCAAGGCTCGCCTCATCCGACGAGGAAGACATACCTCGGTCGGTTCCGATTGAATACGTCCCTAAACCAAGTGTAGATGAGCCGATAGTCTCAGCCCTATTTCCTATCAACTCAGCGACGTCCGCTATCTCAACGACGGAGAACTGCCAGAAGATCTCGCCGAGGCGCGGCGGTTAAAGGTTCGAGCCTCGCGCTACACCATCTTGAATGAGATTCTATATAAAAAAGGCTTTCATGCTCCTCTACTAAGGTGCGTCGACTCCCAAGAAGCCGATTATATCTTACGGGAGATACACAAAAGGATATGTGGAAACCATTCAGGAGGACGCTCGCTCGCCAACAAAGTGTTGCGGTAGGGGTATTACTGGCCGACTATACAGCACGATTCTAATCGATTCGTTCAAAGATGCGATACGTGTCAGCGGTTCGCAGTAATCCCGAAATAACCCCCTAAGGAACTGACTCCGATGTCGGGACTATGGCCCTTTGCGCAGTGGGGGATCGACATCATCGGGCCCTTTCCCCTGGGGAAGGGTCAGACAAAATTCACTGTGGTTGCGGTGAACTACTTCACGAAGTGGGCCGAAACAGATCCATTGGCGAAAATCACCGAGCAAAGGATCACAAGCTTCGTTTGGAAGAATATCATCTGTCAGTTCGGGATACCTCGGACTATCATTACCGACAACGGAAGGCAGTTCGATAACAAACAATTTCGGGAGATGTGCAGCAATTTTAGGATTCGAAATGTATACGCCTCGCCTCACCATCCTCAGACGAATGAACAGGTCGAGGCGGTCAACAAAATTTTAAAGCGACACCTTCGAACGAGGCTCGATGAAGCAAAAGGGAGCATGGGCCGAGGAACTTCCGAATATACTGTGGGCCTATCGGACCACAGCACGGACTGCCACGGGAGAAACTCCTTTTTCCCTATATTACGGCGCGGAAGCAGTCGCACCAGTTGAGATCGGCGTTGGCTCGGCCCGAGTCAACTTGTACAGTGGACAAGAGAATTGCGAACTCCTTTCATTCGAGCTTGATTCGTTGGAAGAGAAAAGAGAAAGGGCTCGATTGAGGATGATGGCCCGACAAAGACAGGTGTCTCGGTTTTACAATCGCCGAGTTAAAGTCAGACGATTCCGAGATGGGGATATGGTCCTCCGAAAGACCTTTTCAAATACTAAGGAAATTGGGTCGGGTACATTAGGACCCAATTGGGAAGGTCCCTACGTCGTCTCAGGCACCATCCGCCCAGGAACCTATCGGGTGGAAGACCTAAATGGACAACTGTTGCCTTGTCCTTGGAACGTCGAGCATCTCAAGATTTATTACCCGTAAGATAAAATAGAAAGTACTGTAATTGAAGTCGATTCAATGAAAAGTTCTATTTCGTCCAAGTACCCAATGTCGGGTTACCAAAAAAAAAAACAAAACAACAAAAGAAAGTACAATATCTGACTGCCCCATTCGGTCTTAATTCATCCCTTATACGGCGTCCGAAGGACCGGCTTCGTCAGCAACAGCATCTCCTTCGGTGGCTTCGCCCTCAGCAGCCTCGGCAGACGGACTGTCAACTTTGAAGGCGGAGAGGTCGAGATCGGGGAAGGCCGCCCTCATCTCCAAGACGCAGGCCTTGTAACCACCTTGATAAAGGCGGTCCCTCTCCTCTTCAAACTCGAAAGATTCGAAGAAGGCGTTTACGGCTCGCTCTCGTTCCTCTTTGGCTCGGCGCACTTCTTCTTGGACTTCCTGAATGAGGCCGGCGGCCTCGGCCTTCGCGCGAGCAAGAGTACTCTCGCACCCGCCGTGAACTCGAAGAAGGTGCCGCTGCCTCTCCTCAGCTTCTTGAAGGAGCAAAGTCAGGCGAGCATTATCGACTTTAACCCCTTCAAGTGCTACACGGGCATCCTCGGCCTCCTTCCGAGCGATCGTTAGATCGCCGGTCATTATGCCAATCCGGCTCTCAGCGATCTCTCGGCGACCCTCAGCCTCGGCAGCGACCCTCCTCGCAGTCTCTGTCTCGGATGCGAGTTTCTGGGCGGCAGTCAGCTCCAAGCTTACTTTGACGAGGTAAGGTGCCAGCTGCGATAAAGAGACAGTGAACTATACAGTAAAACTTAGTCAGAGACAACACAGGATTGAAGAGAAGTTTACCTCAAAAAGGAACCTCGCCGTATGTCCGAGAGTCTGGGCAGTCGGAGTATTGTAATAACTGACGAAGTCCCTTTCACCCCCATGGGCGAGCGCCCAAGGGATCATCCCCGCGATGATCTTGGCAAAGGGGGACTCCTGTTGAGTCATCTCCCTTCTCGAGGATTCCTCGCGCGGGACCTCCCTCAGCCCCGGGACCTCCTCTACAACAGGTCCCGACTCGAGAGCCGCTTGAGTCATCAGAGGAGTTGGCTCTGCTTCCTCAGCCCTCTCGTCAGGGTCGGAGAGAACGACCACTTGGGGGACAGCATGTACAGGTGCGGATGGAGCGACCGTTTCCTTAACCTTGGCCGCAGTCTTCTGCTGCTTCGGGGGCTGAGACCCGGACAATAGAGCCGATCTCGGAGGGGCCTTCACTTTGGAAAGCGGCTTCAAGGCAGGGCGAGACTCGGCCATGCTGTCAGGCGCAGGCCTCAGAAAGGTCTGCAAGGATGGATAAAAATGAATGATGAGGCGAACATGGAACTGAAAGAACGAAGCAAAGGAGGATGAGTAACCTGAGACGAACGAATCTATACCTGCAAGATGGAGGCGCTCGGGTTGCAGTAGCAACTTCTAAGACCGTTCCCCCACGCTCAGCTTCCTCAGCTCCCTTATCCGAGTTAGAGCCCCGGACACGAGTTTTCCCCTCTTCTTCAAAATATCTGTAAGTCATTGTGGAGTCAAGATTAGTAGAAGATGGTATAAAAATAAAGAGGGAGAGAAAGGAAAGACCATCGGGCCGAATCACTGAGTCACCTGCTCTATGGAACGTGCGAGATACTTGAGGCTCGTACGGCCACGTGTCGGCCGACTCCCACCGACCGCACACCCAGAACCACCTTTCCTTCCAAAACTTGTTCGAAGTGGGTGGGTCGGTTATTAAAGACCCCCTTTTGTCTCTCCACATGTTCAGAAAGTAGAGGCCAGGGAAGTTTGGATTTGGTCTGACTTGATAAAGGTAGAGGAACTCGTCGACCGTGAGGGAAGGCTACCCTAACTCGGACCAAAGTACGGCACACCCGAATAAATTCCTCCACGCGTTCGGAATAATTTGACCGGGAGCTATTTTGACTTGGGACAGGAAGTCACGAGCAATGGGCTGGAGTGACAAACGCAAGCCACACTGTATCGCAACTTGAAAAATTACGACCATCCCTATAAGGGGATGGTTGGGCAAATCACCTGAACGAGGGAGACGGAGGACGACCGAGTCAGGGACATGATATCCAGCCCTGATTTGGTTTAAGTTGGATTCAGTTAGAATGGATGCGACGAAACCGCTAGGTTCATCTTTTTTCCCTATTGAAGACGACTCAGAGGCTTCCGTAGTTTGGTTCACAGGGCCTAAAATGGCCGCCCCTTCGCCCTTGACTAATTCGTCCTCTCCATCCTCATCCTCCAGCTGGATGGACCGGCCTGAGTAGGACGCCCAGCTGATGAGTCACCGATTTCTCTGACAAGCCGGAATGCGGTGTCAGCACCGACGACAAACTCCGTCAACAGTGAGGGTGGTTCCGTAACGTCCCAAAGGTGTTGGGACGCACCCTCATCTCCGGACATCTCCTCCCGGAGGTTTTGAGAGCCGCGCGCGGCCATTAAAGTTTATAAAAAAAAAGAAGGAAAGGACTCACTAAGAAATCAACGGCGAATGCAAGGGAAGATTAACGAAGAAAGAAGCGACAGCGGAGGAGGAGGAAAAAAAGAAAAAAGGACCTCGGAAACGGACACAGGCGGGAGGAAGAAGAGCGAAAATAAAATTCGCACAATCCTCCCGCCCGGCCCTTTTATAGCTATGCCACGTGGCAAGGCATTTATGGCAAAATCGAATCGTCGTTCGCCTCGGCTCCCCCGTTCGACGCGTGACGAACGCTGGCTGACAGCGGCAACTTCGTGGCCATGCGTCGCATTTCATACCCGGACGAAATGAATAGACGGCTGGCCGCACGTGCGGCCTTAGGAGGCGCAACGTCATACGCTAAAGACGACTCAAAGAGCATTAAACGCCTTATCATTGTCTCGGATGCTAATACGAACCGACCGAGAAAATCGTACTCCTTGATGCCGTGGACGACATAAGGAGTAAGGGGGGCTCACTGTTGGAGAGAAATGTGTTAAGTTCGGAGACTCAGATTTAAGTAGGTCGGCTCTGTTGACACTGCCTGAAGAGTCCGAGACAACACCGACGGAACAGAGGATAGGCCAGGAGGCATAAGCAAGGGACGATTAAAGTCACTCTGTCAGAGTGATGGACTCGTCTGTAAAAGCCCACTAAAGGCCGAGCGTGTTCAAGCCACTTAGCCGATAGAATAAGATCGACTCAACGAGTTGGTTCTGTCGGTCACGGAACAAGGAATGACAGATAAACTTCGAGATTATTCCGTCCGTGGAAAGGCCAAGAACCCACCCTCCTGCGTCGGTCGAGACTCTCCCCAAGTCGGCAACAACCTGGCCGAGACTCTCCCATAGTCGGTCACGACCTGGCCGAGACTCTCCGAGAGTCGGTAACGATCTGGCCGAGACAGCGAGTGGCGGAACGAGAACAGATACTACTCTATGGAAATTCAGGAATACGAGTAGCGAATCCCAAGATTCTCGGGATTGAGAGCAATCTTTGGAAAGGAGTAAGTCTCCGAATAATTAGGAGGAGAATCCTCTGAGGATGAGGATTGACAAACTGTATAAATCTCCAAGCTTGAGACGGAAGAAGGTACGCAGTACTGAACTGAGATAAGCCCTTTGTTACTGATCAAACGACTGACTTAAGCATCGGAGGTTCTCCGGCTCTAGCAAGGGTCACCTTGACGTTGTTGATTGTGCAGGTGGAGGAAGGTCTGCCTTAGGGAAGCCGTCCCATAAAAACACAGCAACAGGACTCATCAGCATCAGCTTGGCATCCTTTCCTAATGATCACTTAAGTATTGGAATTCGCTTTCTAGATGATGGAAATTTTTTAAACTTGAACAATTTTGCAGAATTCCAAAACACAATGAATGGTTTTATGGAAGTAATGATCATAAACAAATGTTGTCTAAATCGAAAATTCTGATAGTCCCATAATTATCATTTTGGGATTAACATATAATGACTGGACCGTTCATTTGGGTCACATGTGTGCTCTGTGTAAAATGTACGATTGCATGAGTGCGACATCTCCATCCACTCATTAGGATGAGGATTCCCAATGTGTCAATTAGGGCATTGATTGCCCCACGGTGAATGGCGGGACAAGAAATGACTTATACTGAATTCATGTCTCCCAACATTTACACCCCAGATCTAGCTCAAGTGCTAGACCGAGTGAAAGATACCTCATTTCAAAATGGATGGAAGGTATGGAACATCATAGTGGGGCCCACAAAACTTAGTGACATCACTTCAGTAGATGTCTCGCTGCTCGACTTGTCATTAGGTAATCCGCGTCTGGCTTAGAGTCTACCAACTTTGACGTTGGATTGTCGGAAGAGACGTATTGCAATCGGACTCCCACGATCCAATGCATGAGATAGAAAATAGTCTATTTTAAGAGGCCACCATCCATGTATTCCAAACATCTTAATAATTCTCACGATTTTCGCTGGCATGGATTGATCACGACCGTTGGCAGACTGAATGGCGGGCCCAGCGCTGGCAATGTGATGTAGAGCGGGTCGCAGATAATTTCATGGCCAAGATGGATCAGAAAAGGCACGGTCGACAACATAAGTGATCCGGACCATCAGACCTTAGATCGGGTTTATCTCGCAATCCGGAATGAGTTATCCGATGTAGAATATATGATTTTGGGGTAGAACGAGCTACTTTATCCAACCAACCCCGTTATGTCGAGTTGCACAGCCCGGATTTGTGAGAAACCCCCTGATCGACGGTCATTTTCCCTCTTTAATTTCATTTTTACTATTTATAGTAAGTTCTAGTTTGCTTATAACTCTTCATCCGTTGGGCTTTAGGAGTTGTGTCCAACATGAAAAGTGCTTAGGATAATTAGGAGAACGGTTTGGTGAAGTCAAATAGGACACTTACTATTTTTGGCCGAAAACCTTGCGCACTAGTAGACATCAGGACTGTCTATAAATAGTAAGTTTACTATTTATAGTAAGTTATGGATTCTAGAAGTTTTAGTTGTAGTTTGAGTCTGATTTCTTTCCTGTTGCTTGGTTCCCTTATTTAATGGGGTGTAAACTCATTTTTGGGGATTCATCAATTAATTTCAAATTTATTAGAATTTATTTCTATCTTCCTGCTTTCTTTCCTCGTGGATTCAAGAAGTCTCTGTGAGGAGTCCAGAGAAGCTCCGTGGATTCGGAGTAGTTATTCTTGAGGAAGACGGTGATCGACCTCATCACGTTCATCCCTGCGTTAATTTGATTTCAGAGCGAGATTTTTTCTCGGGCCGATGGCAAACAACGAAGGTATGAATCAAAATCCTGTGGACGGTGATCCAGGGATTCGTTATCTTTCGGAAAGAATGGAAGCTTTCCATTGGGAGAGTCAGTTGACCATACAAGGGCTGCAGGCAACCCTCGACCGTCTGGCGGATGCGCTACTTCCGTCCCGAGCCTTAGGCGGTGCTCCACCACCTATGGTCGCTCCACCACCCGTGGTTGCTGTACGATGTGACCCGGATTATCGTAGAGCACTACCAGTGGCAAACCGTAAGGCTACACTAGATGATTCTAGTTCCAGCGACGAGGACATTAATGAGGGTTTTGACCGACGACCAATCCATGGAGGTGATCGTCTAGATCGTGCTGAACGAGACTATCGAGGTAAGGCTGAACTTCCTAGTTTTAACGGTTTATTACGTATCGAAGATTTCCTCGATTGGCTAGCCGAAGTAGAGAGATATTTCGATTATATGGATGTATTAGATCATAAAAGAGTAAAATTGGTAGCGTTTAAATTAAAATCTGGTGCTTCTACATGGTGGAAACAATTACAACTCTCACGAGCCCGACAGAACAAGGCACCCATCGCATCATGGCCTCGGATGAGACGTCTTCTTCGATCACGATTTCTCCCCAGTGATTATGAGCAGATCTTATTCCAGCAATACCAAAATTGTCGCCAAGAAAATCGAATTGTTACAGATTACACTGAAGAATTTCAGCGGTTGGCTACACGAAACGATCTGTCAGAATCTGAGTCACAGAAGGTGGCACGATTTATAGGTGGGTTGCGACCGGTAATTCAGGACCGAGTTCAGATGTACCCAGTCAGGACCGTAGATGAATCAGTTTAATTGGCAGGAAGGGCAGAAACACAACTTGCAAGAGCTCCTGTTCGTCCCTATCCTTCAAATTGACCCCCTATAATGGGTCCCACACAGGATCCAGTGCTGGCTCGAGAAAAAGATCCGGTAGGAGAATGTCCTCAACCTCCTCCACCCGTGAACCGCGATACGGGGAGCGGACCATCCAGACCTCAACGGGCAGCACCCACAACAGCGAGACCGAGTAGGATTCCGAATCCTTATACTCGGCCAAAACTGAACAATTATTACCGATGTGGCCAACTAGGCCACTTATCAAACACTTGTCATCAACGTCCGACAGCACACTTAACTATAAACGAAGGGGGCACTGAAGATGAGGCCGCTGAAGAAGATCATGGCTTTGATGAATATGAACAAACCATTGAAGAAATAGCAGGTGGTGGTGAAGTGATAGGCGAGGATCGTGGCGAATCTCTCGTTGTGAGGCGACTACTGTATATCCCGCGAAAGGAATTACATCCACAGCGGCACAATATATTTCATACTGGGTGCACTGTCAGCGGAAAGGTCTATGATGTGATCATAGACAGTGGTAGCAGCGAGAACATTGTCTCAAGAGTGATGGTGGACAAGTTACAGCTACCAACGACGAGACATCCTTTCCCGTACTCAATTGGCTGGATAAAAAAAGTGAACGAGACCAAGGTAACTGAACAATGCACTATCTCATTTTCAATTAGTAAACATTATAAGGATCAGAGACTTTGTGACGTGGTTGACATGGAAGCCTGCCATATGCTACTCGGTCGACCCTGGCAGTCGGACCATGACGTGACCCATCGGGGATGAGACAATGTTTACATATTCGTCAAGGATAGTCGAAAAATAATCCTTGCACCTATGGCACCAGAGAACCACCCTGAAGCCTCTAAAGTGGAGGGAAGTTCTCTCTTGACCATTCGGGATTTTATGGAGGAATCCAAGGAAACCGGCGAGGTATACGCCGTAGTGGTGAAAGGCGAGGAAGAGGAACCCTCAAACATCCTTCCAAGCTTAAAACTGTTACTAAACGAATTCAAAGAAGTCTGGCCTGAAGATTTACCTGATGAATTGCCCCCCATGAGAGACATCCAACATCACATAGACCTCGTCCCTGGGGCTAGCCTGCCCAATCGCCCTCATTATTGGATGAGTCCGAAGGAGTGTGAGATACTTCAGGGGCAAGTGGAGGAATTGATCTGTAAGGGTCTATTAAGAGAGAGCATGAGCCCATGTGCTGTACCAGCATTATTAATATAAAAAAAAGAAGATGAAAGCTGGCGCATGTGTGTCGACAGTCGAACAATTAATAAAATTACTATCAAATATCGGTTCCCAATACCACGGTTGCACGACATGCTCGATATGCTAGGAGGGGCTAAGGTGTTCTCTAAACTCGATCTAAAGAGAGGGTACCATCAGATTCGTATTCGATCCGGTGATGAATGGAAAACGGCATTAAAGATAAAGGAAGGGTTGTATGAGTGGCTGATCATGCCCTTCGGCCTATCGAACGCACCAAGTATTTTTATGCATTTGATGAATGAATTTCTAAAACCGTTCACTGGCCGATTTATAGTAGTATATTTTGATGACATATTGATATATAGCCAGGATGAGGTGGAGCACAAGAAACATCTCAGGCAGGTGCTGCAGGTCCTACAAGATAACAAGTTGTACCTCAACTTGAAAAAGTGTAGTTTTTTAACTGACAGCCTATTGTTTTTAGGATTTGTTGTAACGTCCACGGGCATTCGGGTGGACGATGAAAAGGTGCGAGCTATTAGGGAATGGACGATCCCGACAAACATTCATGAGGTGAGGAGTTTTCATGGGTTGGCGACTTTCTATCGTCGATTTGTGCGAGATTTTAGCACTATAGTCGCGCTTATAACAGACTGCATGAAAAAAGGACCGTTTCAGTGGACCGATAAAGTTGACAAGAACTTTCATGAGATCAAGCATCATTTTTCTACAACACCGGTCTTGGTTCTTCCTAATTTCGACAAATTATTTGAGGTGGAGTGTGACGCTTCATATGTCGGAATAGGAGGAGTATTATCACAGGAAGGCAGGCCGGTAGCCTTCTATAGCGAGAAGCTCAGCGAAGCTCGAAAGAAGTGGTCGACTTACGAGCTTGAGTTGTACGCAGTTGTTCAGGCGCTGCGACATTGGCGGCATTATCTGATTCAAAGGGAGTTTGTTCTGTACACTAACCATCAGGCATTAAAGTTTATTAATAGTCAGACTAACGTGAATTGTGTGCATGCTAGATGGGTTACGTTTTTACAGAAATTTACATTTATTCTGAAGCATAAGTCAGGTCAGCAGAACAAGGTGGCTGATGCACTTAGCCGTCGTGCGTCACTACTTGTTATGATGAGCAACGAGGTGGTTAGCTTTGACTGTCTCAAGGAGCTGTATGCCGAGGATGAGGATTTCAAAGATTCTTGGTTGAAGTGCCAAGAAGGTCACCCCAGTGACCTTCATATACAGGATGGTTTTCTCTTCAAAGGGAATCGATTGTGCATCCCCCAAAGTTCTCTAAGGGAGCAAATTATTCAGGAACTACATGGAGGTGGTCTTGGTGGACACCTTGGGCGAGACAAGACGCGAGCTCTTGTGGAAGAGCGGTATTACTGGCCGCAATTAGTATGTGATGTGGGAAGAGCCGTACAACGTTTTTATATTTGTCAGACCTCTAAGGGGCAATCTCAGAATACGGGCCTCTACACCCCGTTACCTGTGCCTGACGGTCCTTGGAGGATTTATCAATGGACTTCGTGCTTGGTCTTCAACGAACACAACGCGGCATGGATTCGGTGTTCGTAGTGGTCGATCATTTCTCCAAGATGGCGCACTTTATCCCATGCAAGAAGACCCTTGATGCAACACATGTGGCGAATTTATTCTTCAGGGAGGTCGTACGGCTACACGGGGTCCGTAAGACCATTACTTCTGATTGTGACACGAAGTTCATTAGCCACTTTTGGCAGACTTTGTGGACTCGATTTGATACACGCCTTCAATTCAGCAGTGCTTACCACCCACAGACTGATGGGCAGACCGAAGTTGTGAATCGCACATTGGGAAACCTCCTTCGCAGTATTGCAGGAGAAAAGCCAAAGAAGTGGGACTTGGCCTTGTCTCAAGCAGAGTTTACGTTCAACAATATGATGAACCACTCGACAGGGAAATCGCCGTTCCAGATTATCTATGGACGAGTGCCTTGTCACACACTTGACTTGGTCCTTTTGCCCAAGCACCCAGGCACAAGCATTACAGTAGAACATATGGCAGATAAGATCATGGGCATCCATGCAGAAGTGCAGGCCAAGCTACATGCCTCGAACGAGAAGTACAAGGAACAAGCCGACAAGCACCGGCGACAAAAAGTGTTCGAGGTGGGCGACCGCGTTATGGTCCATCCGCATAAAGAGAGATTTCCGACCGAGACATACAACAAGTTAAAAAATAAGAAGATTGGACCGGTACCGATCATCCGAAAGATCAATGACAACGCTTATGTTGTTGATCTTCCAGATGACCTGGCGATCTCACGGACTTTCAACGTCGCGGACCTGACCGAGTATCATGAACCGGTGCAGGAGGAGAACTCGAGGACGAGTTCTTTTCAAGTGGAGGGAACTGATGTAGAGTGGGTCGCGGATAATTTCATGGCCAAGATGGATCAGAAAAGGCACGGTCGACAACATAAGTGATCCGGACCATCAGACCTTAGATCGGGCGTATCTCGCAATCCGGAATGAGTTATCTGACGCAGAATATATGATTTTGGGGTAGAACGAGCTACTTTAGCCAACCAACCCTGCTACGCCAGGTTGCGCAGCCCGAATTTGTGAGAAACCCCCTAATCGACGGTCGTTTTCCCGCTTTAATTTCATTTTTACTATTTATAGTAAGTTTTAGTTTGCTTATAGCTCTTCATCCGTTGGGATTTAGGAGTTGTGTCCAACATGAAAAGTGCTTAGGATAATTAAGAGAACGGTTTGGTGAAGCCAAATAGGACACTTACTATTTTTGGCCGAAAACCTTGTGCACTAGTAGACATCACGACCGTCTATAAATAGTAAGTTTACTATTTATAGTAAGTTGCGGATTCTAGAAGTTTTAGTTGTAGTTTGAGTCTGATTTCTTTCCTGTTGCTTGGTTCCCTTATTTAAAGGGGTGTAAACTCATTTTTGGAGATTCATCAATTAATTTTGAATTTATTAGAATTTATTTCTATCTTCCTGCTTTCTTTCCTTGTGGATTCGAGAAGTCTCTGTGAGGAGTCCAGAGAAGCTCCGTGGATTCGGAGTAGTTATCCTTGAGGAAGACGGTGATTGACCTCATCACGTTCATCCCTACGTCACAATGGGACCCATCAGCATCAGCTTGGCATCCTTTCCTAATGATCACTTAGGGTTATTTTGGGCAGTGGGATTAGAAGGGATTAGGTGGGATGGGATTCATCTGGTCTTGTGCCAATTCCACTCATGTTTGGGAAGAATGGAAAAGCTTGGAATTAGATTAGATGGAATTGCATTGGTCCCGTGCCAATTTCACTTAATGTTAGCAAGTTGTGTAGGTCCCACCATGATGTGTGGGCTATATCCACACCAACCACCCATTTATCGAGATTATTTCAGAACATGGGCCAAAAAATCAGGTAAATCTAAATCTCAAGTGGAGCCCACCCTAGAAAGCAATGGGGATTGAATACTTATCGTTGAAAACTTCTTTGGGGCTATATAAGTTTGGGATCTACTTCATTTTTAAGCTCATGCTATAAGATGAGGTTACAAAGCAAATGAATAGTTTAGATATAACACGTGTGTTATTCTCAATAATTTCAAATGACGGTAGACATATCCATTCAATGTACCACTATATTATCAATAAAGTATGGCATTAATCTTATCCCATGGCAACAGGGGACAATCCTTGCCATGGGTAATAATTACCTGCCATGGATAATAATTATGTGCCCTCTTTTGGTGGTGGGATTAGAAGGGATTAGGTAGAATGGGATTCAAAAAACATAATAATTACCCATGGTAGGGATTGTCCCTTGTTACCATGGATAAGATTAATGCCATGCTTTGTTGGTAATGCGGTAGTATATTGAATGGATATACCTGCCATCATTTGAAATTCTTGAGAATAGTACACGTGTTATATCTAAACCATTTATTTGTTTTGTAACTCATTTTATGGCATGGGATTAAAAATGAGGTTGATCCAAAACATGTGTAGCCCAAAAGAAGTTTTCAACAGTAAGCATTCAATCCCTATTGCTTTCTATGGTGGGGTCCACTTGAGCTTTAGATTTACCTAATTTTTTGGCCCATGCTCTAAAATAATCTCGATAAATGGGTGGACGGTGTGGATATAGCCCACACATCATGGTGGGACCTACACAACTTGCTAACATTGAGTGAAAATGGCACGGGACCAATGCAATTCCATTTAATGTAATTCAAAGCTTTTCCATTCTTCCCAAGCGTGGAGTGGAATTGGCACAAAAGCAGATGAATCCCATCCCACCTAATCCCTTTTAATCTCACCGCCCAAACAGGCCCTTAAGTATTGGAATTCCCTTTCTAAATAATGGAAATTTTTTGAACTAAAACAATTTTGCAGAATTCCTAAACATAATGAATGGTTAAATGTAAGTAATGGTCATAAACAAATGTTGTCTAAATCAACAATTCAGGTAGTCCCATGATTATCATTTTGGGATTAACATATAATGACTGGACCGTTCATTTGGGTCACATGTGTGCTCTGTGTAAAATGTACTATTGCATGAGTGCGACATCCAACCCTTTAAAAGTCAGCTCCATCCACTCATTAGGACGAGGATTCCCAATGGGTCAATTGGGGCATTGATTGCCCCACGGTGAAGGCCCGACAAGAAATAACTTATGCCGAGTTCATGTCTCCCAACATTTACACCTAGAGCTGGGCATTCTTGACCCGATCCAGTGGATCCGACCTGATCAGACCCGATCAGGCCCGATCAAAACCGAACCGACAGCCAGCCTGGATCAGTGCAAATCGAGTAGGATCAATCAGATCCAACCGTCTTTCGGATTGATGCCAAATCGTGGTCCATCCGGACCAACCCAACCTGAAACCCGAACTGAATGGATCTAACCTGATCCAGAATGGGTACTTCTTGTATATATAACTTTTAAGTTTTTACCCTGATACTTTTACCGCTATATCTTTCTTACCTTACCCATCGAACGAATTTTTACTCTCTTTCTTTCTAACCTTACCTGTTGAACGATCCTCTCTTCTTCTAACCCTAGAGCAACAAGTCCAGCCGTCCCTCAATCCTCTCTTCTTCTAACACCACAGCAACAAGTCTAGCCATCCCTGATTCAAAGAAGACATGTATGCTTTTTTGTTTTGTTTTGTTTTTTTTTTAATTTCTTTTCCCTAAGTCCATAACCGAACGATTCCAAACCCTAACCTAAGTCAGATAATCAGATCGACTAGTGTAACACCCCGAATTTTTGCTAACCTGGGTTTAGACGTCCTTAGGCAATGGGTCAACTAAAACACCTGAGAAATCGCTCAGAACCCAATTCCATAGCCAAAGAAATCACTTAGGATTAATTCCTTTAGAAACTAAGCATAAGTTAGCTAACGCAACGCTAGAGTAGCTGAAAAATAGTCCCTGATCACTTTAAATACGTTCTACAAGACCCAAAGCGAGTGGAACCAATGACGCTATAATACTCTAAAACCTCGGATCAAACTCTAAACCGGTTTGTTCTCTGGACCTCTTTGAAACTTTGTATTGGATCTAGACCACGCGTCGAAAGTCCGATACCTACAATCTTAGACCGTTAGAACCGCCTAGCTGGACTTGACAATCATTTCAAAAATTAAGTCCAACCGACATTCGCAGGCTATTTCATTGAGCCTGGACTGAAGAGAGTGAGAATAGGGTTAGATTTGGAATTTAAAATTCAAATCTGGCACACGACTTGATGCGTTATTATTAAGCGTTCTGACCGTCAGAATTCAGCTAAATTACACCCTTGGATTAGGAAAAATTTCTATTTCATATCATGAGACTTGTAGGCCTGATCTACGTGTGGTGACCGCTGAACTGAAACTGGACCGCCACGTGTGATCTACGAACACTGTTGGTCTGAAAATGGGATGTGATCGACATCCGACATGCATGAACTTAAGTCCAATCGCGTTCGGCCAGGGCACTACCAGAAATGTCTTTTTGGACCGAAACAACCCCGATTTGGTTAGGTATCAAGTAAACATTGTTCCCAAGCCTATTTCGGGTAAGAATTAGGTTATAAAAGGGGCTTAAACCCTCACTCCTCTCACCCATACTAATTTGGTAGAAACCCTAGCAAGAGAAAGAGAGAGAAAGTGAGAGTTTGTGAGAGAGAGTGGAAGAGAATTTCCTGCTGCTTGTGCCACGTGTTGCACGTGCTTAAGCAACGCGCCTCAATCACTTTTTCGGCATTTACACCGCGTTTCTAGGTAAGCAAATACCCTAAACACTTGCTGATTTGTTGTTCCCTCATTTCCATAGCATGTAAGCTTATGGATCTTGCGTATTAGGTTGCCTATTCGCCGTATACGAAGCGTATACGCTCCGTTCGAATTGATACGCTTCTAGGAGAAAAGGTGTGGATTTTAGACACTTTGATTGACTTTTCCAACGCTTTCAATGTCGTTTAATAGTAGATTATCGACGGCAATGCCGTTTGACATGTACAACATGCTGTTCGTTTCCTGTTTCATAAGCAGACGAAGAATATGAGATTTAGGGCATTTTAGTCATTTGTAGGAAATACTGTTTTTATCCATAATTTGCTGATGTGATTGACATGGTTTCTTATCGCATTAGGATATTAGGAATACGTGCATAATTAGTTTGGCGAAGAGATTTGCCCAAATGCGCACCTTGAGTCGACATACTATATGTAGACTTAAGTGTGTAGACTAAGTGTTTGTATAAATGTTTGTATTAGTATGTATTAAATTAAATGGTGCTATGAATTAGTTTGAGATTGAATTCTCAATTAATATGCTAATGTAAATGATTTCCTACATGTTGGCTATGTGCATGATTTCATTATATGTATGAAATGCATGTGTTAGATGATTCACTTAAGTTGTATGTTATAGCATGTGTTAGCATGCTTACATTGTTGTATGTCATTTCCAATACCCTTATATGATTGCTGATGTGGATTCATAATTTTTTGGGACTATACCTAGTCCAGACAGTCAGTAACTGAGTAAATTCGTGGTTGGCTTATCTTTGCCATGAGCGACGTGTCGATGAACGCGAGTCGTGTTTTGGAGTTGGCGACAGTGGTTAAGCCACATGAGGTATTTTACGCACTTCATGTCATTCGACTTGAGATGCGCTCGTGCTATTGGAGCCCGTCAAGTAACCCGAATGGCCATTATATGTTCACCCTGTATGAGTCATAACTACTTGAACCTAGGGTACTGAACTTATCATTGTAAACCCTTTCAACCATGGTACCTTGATCCATAAAGACTCATGATCCGGGCATGGTGGTATGGGACACCGTGGTCGAGCTGTCGGCCTACGCCGGGGCCACAAACCTCCCCGTAGTGACTAGTGAGCACTTATGACTCGTGAGCAGATTATGGTGGCATGGGATACTATATTCTTGTTGTCGGCATACACTGATCAGGCGACGAGTCCTTTGTAGTGACCGCGAGCGTATTCTGAGTCTACGGGAGGCGACGACTCTTCCGTAGCAGTGAGAGTACAGTAGGCCTGTATTAATAAGGTGATGGGGAAGCGGTGCAACGAGTGCGAGCAATAGCCCTGACAGCCCTTGCAGTGACCTACAAAAAATTTACATCGTATGAGATTACTAGGAGTGACGACCCTAGACAGGATCTGTGTTGGGATTAATATAAGGAAAGTACCTTAGTTTTCCAATCCTGCTGTTTGAATGGACTAATAATAACTCGGTAATCATATCACCATTACATTGCATGTGCCTGGAAGATGTGGAGCACTGTGGGATGAATGCATGTCGCGAGCGTAAGATGGTGTCGTATGAGGGCGATTGTCGGTGAGGGCATCCATCACGTCATGTCATATTGCATTAACAATAGTATTAGGAATGTTTGATTTACTGCTTTACTATTATCGCATGATTGATTTGAAAACATGCTAATCCTTGCTCTATTATTCCACTGAATTAGCTACTTACTCCCACGTTACGGGATGGTATTTGCAACACCCACCAGACCTTGTCTTAGATGCAGGTGAGGCAGCGATTCAGGAGGCAGAGCCGGACTATGATGAGGACCAGGACGAGTTCTCATATATGCAGTACCATGACGGCTTTGCTTAGGTGGCCTGGATTGGTGGGACTTCTCAGTGGGACTATTTTGACTTTTGATTTCTGTTTATTTACATGTATATGAGACTCAGAGATGTATTCATACTTTGGAGACAGTCAAGATCTACTTTTTTTTTCCTTACAGTGATATATATATTCTTTAGTCTTTCGCTTGCTTTTATCACTGGATCTGGAGTATGAATTGCAGTTTTGGTATACTTTTACTCATGTGAATGCTTTAACTCAGACAACATTGAATCATGATCATTTTTTTTGCATAAGTGACGGTTTAGAACTCGGGAGTTGAGTTTATACACGACCCCCGATTTTCAGGGTGTTACAACTAGGTTGGAAGTTAGAACCATCATGGGGTTCATCTAGTGAAGAAATTAACCCTATCTGCTCCTCAGGTGGGCCACACATGAGAACAATGTGTAGCCATTAATAAATAGAAAAATGTAAATGTGGTCCACCTGATGATTCGATATGGAATATTTACTTATAAGATGATCATCATGTAGGTGCCAACCTATTGGATGGTTTGGATGTTGTACAAACACGAAAGGTTGAAAGTTATCTACTAGTTTTACCATAACTTACGATCCAACCTACTAGACTTAAGACCCGCAGTATATGTAATTATTAGAAATCGGATTGCGTACTGAGTTACACCTGTATGCTTTTATCGTACTGAGTAAACTCAGTTGGGCCCACTGTGAATGTATGTAGTTTATCCACACCGTCCATCAATTTTGCCTGCTAATCTTAAGGGTTGATCCCAAATTTGAAGTAAATCCAAAGCTCAAGTGGACCATACCACAAGAAACAGTGTGGAATAATGATTTCCACCGTTGAAACCTTCCGAAGGCCCATAATAATGTTTATTTGTCATCCAACACGTTGGTAAGATTACAAAAACATGGATAAAGAGAAACCACAAACATCAGCTTGATCCAAAACTTTCGTGGCCTCTAAGAAATTTTCAATGGTAAAGGTTCAATCACACTATTTCCTGTGGTGTGGTCCTCTTGAGATTTTTATATGCTTCCGTTTTGGGCTCAAGTCCTAAAATTATCTGTTAATATGAATGAACGGAGTGGATAAAATACATAAATAACGGTGGACCCGACAGAGGTTACTCAGTACGCAATCTGCTTCCAACCTATCAGTAGCTAATCAGCGTCCCTCACGCCAGCTGCATAGGTGACAAGCTGTACGTGTTGTGTGAAGACGAGCACGTACGCGCCTCGAGCTCGAGTTGTACGAACGACTCAAATGAGATCAAAGGTACATGGCCCCACCATGATGTATGCTTTGTATCCACGCCGTCCATCCATTTGGAGAGATCATTTTAGGCCAAGATCCAAAGAATGAGTTAAATCCAAAGCTCCAGTGGACCTCAACAGAGAAAACAGTGGGGCAGTGACGCCCACCATTAAAAACTTCTAAAAGCCACAAGAGTGTTAGATCAACCTAATATTTGTGTTTTGCCTTCTTTCATGTCCTTTTTAACTTTTGAATAGGTTGGATTTCAAATAAACATTATGGTGTGCCGTAGGATAGTTTCAACGGTGGGAATCACTCTCCCCACTGTTTTCTGTAGTGGGGTCCACTACAAATTTTTATCTGCTTCATTCTATGGTTAATATTCTAAAATGATATCTCAAAATGGATGGACGGTGTGGATACAACACATACATCATAGTGGGCCCACAGAACTTGGTGACGTCACTTCAGTAGCCTAATCCGCAGCCCACCCGTTCATACAACTCAGAGCTCGAGAAGCGTCAGTGTTCGTCTTCACACGACACATACCTAGAGCTGCTTATAGCTGGTGTCAGCTAAGCGGTACGTTTTTTTTCTTTTGTTAGCTTGTAAGTACACCCAATTGATAGCATCATACTTGAACTTGAAGCTTCTTCAGGAAGCTATGAGATGTGGTCATGTGATCTATAAGTAGAGCTTCTTTAGGAAGCTGGTGTGAGCTTGTGTGGGGCCGTCTTGAATTTTTTGGTTCATCCATACCATCCATCAGTTTTTCCATATCAATTTAGGGGTTGATACTAAATTTTAAGTACATCGCACCATAGGAAACAATGAGAATAATATTCTCATACCGTTGAAAAAATGAATGATCTGAACCTTTCCCAATCCGATCCGACTCGAGTTTCCTAATCGGGTTGGATGCAGATCAAATCTAAGTCAACAAAGTTTGGATCTGTTCGAGTCCGATGACCCGAATTCGGTACCGGTTCTGATCGAGTTCGGGTCACACCCTACAAATTTTGAATCAAGTCGAGTTGGACCGAATCCAATCCAACTTGGTCCGATGCCCAGCTGTATTTACACCTCTGATCTAGCTCAGGTGGTAGATGGAGTGAAAGATACCTCATTTCAACACTGAGGTCTTGGTATTGATTCCGGGTAGCTAACAAAGAAGTGTGAATTGATAGTGGGTGTAATGACAAGCTAACTGGAAAATGTTTGATTTTTTTTTATTTTTTAGTTTGATTTTCCAACTAATGGGTAATAATTATTTACCTAGGTAATTACCGCATCTTTTCCAATGCAGATGTGGCAACTTACTTTTTTAACACTTTAATCAAGAAATTTACAATATCAATGTGGGGCCCATCGTGATTATCCACATCGCTCATTTGTTGTGCCAGCCGAATTTATTACATGAGCAAAAAAAATGAGGCAAATCCAAAGGGCAAGTGGACCACACCACAAGAAACAAAGGGAATTGAATGCTTACCATTAAAATCTTCTTGGGGCCCTTAAAAGTTTTGGATCAAGTTGATATTTCTGTTTTCCCCTTATCCACGCTTGTGTGACCCTATGAATGGGTTAGATGATAAAAAAAACCTCAATGTGGGCCTAGTGAAGAAAATAACTTTCAATGGTGGACGAATTAAGGCCACTGTTTCCTTTAGTATGGGCCATTTGAGTGTTGGATCTACCTCATTTTCCGGTTCATGTTACAAAATATTCTAATAAAATAGATGGACGGTGTGGATATATCATATACATTACAATGGGGTCCACATATTTAAGTCAACACTTTTGTTTCGATTTTTGAGGTGGAATTACTCTCATATTTTCAAACATGGTGAAAAAGTAATAATTACTTATTAAACCTGATTTAAATGTATCATGAAAAATCAAACAAGCCCTAAATGTTTGGTCTCTTAGGAATGAATAAGTAGCTTTTGGGCTCCTTTCGTATACATTGGAATCCAAGTTACATAATGACAATTGAAATCTTAGGTTGTATTTGAATGCCTATAATTAATTAAAATAGAATGAAACCTTTAGATGACTGCAATTAAAATACATTAAGGAAATTAGTTTTAATACCTCGAATTAGTATTTATGATATTTTACATAATAATTATAATAAGCACATTGATATATATATATATATATACACACTCTTTTAAAATATAAGGAAAATATGAGTGCTCGACTAGGCCATAAAAGTCAACCCACTTTTGAAAATCAAACGATTGTGGTGTTTACACCCTGTTGGGGATTTGAGCTGCGGAATCACACAGATCTAGATCTAGGATGACAATTCAATAGTAACGAGCAATTATAGAAGAACACAGAGATTTAACATGGAAAACCCTTGCAGGAAAAAACCACGACACAAAGCGACAGAAATCCACTATGAAAAGAGGTTACAAGAGAGAGGACTTACCCGATTCGAACAACCTCGAATCTCACCCTTTCTACACCCTTTGATTTCCCTAGAACCCCTTTATAAAGCTTTAGAATTATTTTCCATTGTATCTAGAAAAGCCCTAGGGACCCCTATTTATAGTTTAGGCAACTTCCTTTCGCACCTTATGAAAGACCGACTCAAATTTCCGCAGTCCACATCAGATTCAAAAATGAAACTACGTAACTACGACTGGTCATGCAGATTGCTCGATCGGTCGAGAGGACCCCTCAACCGGTTGAGCATGTGCCATGACCGGTCGAGCTCCACGGACCCCAAAAACTTGAGCTCGCTGGACTTTGAGTAGTTCAATGCTCGACTGGTCGAATAACGCCTACGATCGGTCGTGCATAGGCTACGACCAGTCGAGCACCTCAAAATTCTGAGGATTGAAGTCTTTCTGACAACAATCTCCACCAAGTCTTCAATCTTCAATCATGTAGCTCCTTGACCTCTTCTTTCATCTCTTCATCGCATCATAGGTTCAATCAACGCTTCTCATGCACACTCCGTCCTTCTTTTACACCATCACCAAGCCCAGAGAAGTTGCACAAAACTTGAACTTTTCTGTAGGAACGACCTTGGTGAGCATGTCTACTAGATTCATGCTGGTGTGAATCTTTTTTAGTGTAACACCTTCTTCCTCAAGCACCTGTCGGATAAAGTGGTGACGAACATCAATGTGTTTAGTACGTGAGTGATAAACAGAATTTTTAGCCAAATTGATAACGCTCTCGCTTATCATAGTTAACCGGCACGGCCTCCTGCTGAAGTCTCAACTGATTTATCATGCCTCTGAGCCAAACGCCTTCTTTAAATGCTTCCATCACTACCATGTATTCTGCTTCAGTCGTGGAAAGAGCCACCACTGACTGAAGCTTCGATATCCAACTGATTGCTCCACCCGCTAATACAAATGGGTATCCTAAAGTAGACTTCCTAGAATCTATACTGTCTTCCTAGTTAGAATTCATATACCCTACTAACTTTGTCCATGTTTTCTCGAAAGTTAAGACGTAATCTTTTGTACCTCGAATGTATCGAAGAAGCCATTTCACCGCTTTCCAATGTTACTTACCGGAGTTTGACATGTATCTGCTCACAACACCAACTGCCTGTGAAATATCCAGTCTCATACAGACCATGATATACATTAAACTTCCAACTGCATTCGAATAAGGCACATGAGACATAACTTGCTTTTTCTCATTAGATTTAGGACATTATTCTCAGGAAAGCTTGAAGTGAGCCACGTGGGGAACACTCACTAGCTTTACCTGATCCATCCCATACTTGATCAATACATTTTTAAGGTGTTCTGCTTGTGATTACCAAAGTTTGCTCCTCTTCCTATCTCTATGAATATCCATGCCGAGAACCCTGTTTGCAGCCCCCAAATCTTTCATCTCAAATGTCCCTGATAACTGGGTCTTTAGTACGTTGATTTTAGACATATCATGATAGGCGATCAACATATCATCAACATACAGTACTAGGATGATGAATTTTTCATCACTCAGTATCTTGTAATAGACACAGTGATCATATTCACTCTGAGTAAATTTTTGACTCACCATGAAAGAATCAAATTTTTTATACCACTGCCTAAGTAACTGTTTTAGGCCATACAACAACCTCATTAACCTACAAACCTTTTTCTCTGTCTCTTTAACTTTGTATCCCTTCTGATTACTTCATGTAGATCTTCTCTTCTAATTCCCGGTGCACGAATGCAGTCTTCACATCCATCTATTCCAGCTCGAGATCGTATTGGGCAACCAGCGCCAACACAAATCTGATAGATACCTGCTTAACCACCGGTGCGAATATCTCTGTGAAGTCGATTCCTTCTCTCTGATCATATCCCTTTGCTACTAACCTTGCTTTGTATCTATCCTGTTTTCTTTTGAATAAGCACTTGCATCCGATCGTTTTCGGCCTATAAGAAGCTTCACCAACTCCCACGTGTGATTTTTATATAACCGGTCCATCTCATCATCCATAGCCTCTTTCCACTTTTCTGCATCAGGTTTATCAAGAGCCTTCTGAATAGTAGACGGGTCTCTCTCATCTGTAATGAGGACATATGCAATATTAGAGTCGTCCCTGTATCTTGCCGGTAACTGCGATCACTGTAAGACCTGTATCCTAGCCTGTATTATTCCGTCGACTCCCGCGATCCTTCCCATCGAATTTCGACAACCTGTGACCTATTATTGACGTTTGTGCATGACCCTAAGTCTTATTCTGTAGATTTGAGTCAGCTTAATCTGAGACGTGTACCATTGCGACCGCACCGTTGTCGCGGTTCCAACGCCATGACTTGGGTACCGACCCGATACCCAGGTCAAAAGATATGGGCCCGCGTTCAGTTCGAGAAAAAACACCATGCGTTTATAATTTCAAGAAAATCTCTACAACATGTCTCATCAATCAATCACTCAAATCAATCAATTAATCACCTCATGTCAAGTACAAGAGCAACCCATGCTTTCTTTCTCCACAAGTTAAGCAACCAACAAAAGTCAACAATCTCTCACCTCACCCATCACTCACCTCACATCCATCACCCATCACCTCTCTTACAACCATCCCTTCTCTCTCTCTTTTTTCTTCACATTTTCCAAGCAAAAAAAAATCTCAAGCAAGAGAGTGGTGTATGTCCATGCATTCTAAGGAGAGAAAGTTATTTTGTGTGGCCCACTTTCCATCCCAAGATCCACCATCTTAGCCGTTCATTTCTTATTACCTTCCATTAAAGTGAAGCACAAGGAGATCAGCTTTTCAACGAACTGAGAAGATCAAATGGTGAGTGCTTCTATAGACTGGTTTTCATGTTTGTATGATGGGCCAAGTGAGGCCTACTGATTGATGGTATGGATATCACTTTGGACCTTAGATGTGGCCGATGGCCCACCTTGATTTTGATTATCATTCTATGATGGGGCCATTCTCCATGGACCCCATCATGATGTTTACTTTCTAGTCTAAAAAAGGGTCATCTAAACCTTACATCTTGGAGGAGAAGGGATCCACCATTGATCTTTGATTTGGTGGGCCCACATGCAATGAGACCCACTTGATGTATGATTGGATGCTTGAAACGGAGGGCCCATAGTGCCGGGGTCCCTCCATCACGCGTGTCCCTCTTTCTCTCTTTCTCTCTCCCTCTCTTTTTATTTATTTATTTTTATGTGTGATGATATGACCGTGTGGCCCACTTGGATGGACCCCACCATGAAGCATGTATTGGATCCAAGTCATTTGTAGGTGAGGCCCACTTTATATGTGTTGTTCGACACCAGCTAGCCATGTGATGGCCCACCTGAGCAGGGCCCACCTTAAACGTTCCTGTGCGCCAGAACATCCAGCGTCCCCTAGATGCTGGATGTGAAAACAAATATAAGCTTGATTTTAAGCTTATTAGGTGGGCCACTTGTGTAGGCCCCACCTTGATGTATGTATTCAATCCACACCGTCCATTTCATTCTTCAGCCCATTTTAGGCGTTGAGTCGAAAAATGAAGTCCAACTGATCTTCTAGCTGGCCATAGCATATAAAACAGTGGTTTCTACCGTTGAAAACCACCTTGCCATTTCTATACACAGAAAAATATCAGATATTGGGCTTGTTTGGTCCGTCTTGGGCCATGGAAACCAGTGGCCGGGGTGAATTCGCTCGATGCGGGCCCCACGCACGAAAAACTGCAAGAAAATGCGATTTCAAAATAATAATAATAATAATAATAATAATAATAATAATAATAATAATAATAATAATAATAATAATAATAATATATAGGCAACAGACGTTGCTGCTGCCAGAGGTGCAGGCAGCGCCTACTACTTGTAGCGGGCGGATGGCAGGGACCCACGGTCCAACCGTGCCCCCCGCCCCCCACATGATGTATGTTATATATCCACATTGTTCATTGAGTGGGCCCCCCTCCAAAGATCAGCCACATACATGGCTCGGGTGGCCCACATCATAGGGAAACAATGGTGATTGCACGGTTGCCATTGAAACCCTTTTGGTTTTTTCCCAGAAGTTTTGTACCATTCTAAAATTTACTTTTCCTGTCCAATTAGGTCCGTGCAACCTTATCAGCAGGTTGGATGGAAAACAAACATTATGGTGGGACCCACGTGGGACCCACTGATGTATGTGTTTTATTCTTACCGTCCACGGCTGTGGACGGTGGAACCCACATGATATGTGTTTTATCCACTCCATCCGTCCCTGGCTCGGGACTGAAGCATATCCAAATCTCTGGTGGGCCACACATGTGGACCCTAGTATGTGACCCACCATGATGCTTGTGTTGCATCCAAACCGTCCAACCATTTTGAAAGCCCATTTTAGAGCTTGAGACTAAGAATGAGTCAGATCTAAGGTTCAAGTGGACCCCACCACAGAAAATATTGGAGAGATGAATGCCCACCATTGAAGTCCTTTTGGACCATAGTAGTCTTGGATTAAATTGATATTTATTTTTCCTCCCAATTAAGTCTTTGTGACTTTACTAACAGACTAGATGGGAAATATAAACTTGATGGTGGGCCTTGGAATTGTAAACGGTGAAAATCATTATCTCCACTACTATTTGTGGAATGGTCCAGATCCTTCAATATGATTCTTTTTAGGAATGTATGAGGCCCACCTTGATATATGTAAGGCCCATGGGTTGAGGCCCATTTGATGTATTAGGGGCCCATGGGTTAAGGCCCATTGACATATATTAGGGCCTATGGGTTAAGGCCCATTGTGATGTGTTTGAAGCCTATGGGTTGAGGCCCATTATGAAGTATTTGGAGCCCATGGGTTGAGGCCCATTGTGATGTATTCAATGCCCATTATTAAGGCCCACCTTGATGTGTATGAGGCCCACCGTGATGTGTATGAGGCCCGTTGTTGAGGCCCACCTTGACATATATGGGGACCATATGATGAGGCCCATGGGTCGAGGCCTAATGAGAAGTATACAAGGTCTATTGTATTGTGTGATTCCACCATGGGTTATGTAATGACACTTATGGCGGGCCATGCCTTGGGAGCAATGTTGGTTTAACGTCCACATTGTAAGAATAATGTTGGTTAAATGTCCACATTATAACTCTCCTTAGGGCCCACTGATAGGCCCATATTTATTATGTGTAGGCCATCACGGCCCATCTTTATTGTGAGGATAGTTCATCACCATATAAAATGCTTAGTAAACTTCATGATTCATACCCATACACATCATATGTATGCCTGATATGAGAAATGTTTGATCATAGCATACGCCATTGGGTAGACCATTTATGGGACTCCTTATGAGACGGAGTGCCCCCCATTTCACGCAATATGCGCAGGATTGCTGCATGATTGGATAGTGTGACTCAGGCATCTCGCATATATCTGACTTGATCATTGTACGCCCTAGCGATATCAGGGTCATGGCCTCTACAGGCACATCGTGGATGGCTAGATGGGACACCAAAAATATTTAGTTCTAGCATTGTGGGCACTTAGGATGTCCTTGGATAAATATCCCACAACCTTCGAGGCTAGGAGAAGCCCCAACATCTGAATCGAGTGGAACATGAGCGCCCGAGTGCCAAATACTAGTAGGCCGCATCTCTCACTGTGTCGTGGTCTGTTGGCAGGTGGGTGTGGCCTTATCTTCCCGAGTGAGGGGGCTATAAGCTAGGCTGAGTATGACTAGCTCTAAATGGGTCCGCTATCGATGAGCCGAGTAGGTAGTGACAGACTGCTGGCTAGGTGGATAGTGAGGTCTCTTACACTCACTGGGCTGTGCATCTAGAGAGGAGGTAGTCAGTGTGGAGTGTAATAGACCCCGGTGATTTTATATATAGCAACCGTACTGATATATGGACTTATTGAGCAGGAATTGCATATCCATTCATTTATTCATTCACTATCCACTCGGGCTGGTGGTGCATAACTATTTGTTATGTGTACTTTCGCATGGCCAGGATTTTGGTTAGATGCGCGACTAACCTGAGATTAGGAGTTTACCACATTAAGTCTGACTATCCAAATTTAGGTATGAGATTAGTTTGGATAGAAGTCTCTTGTGGTGGATCCCATAGCTTGTGATACTACGTACTATCATCTCGACTTCACATTCCAGCATGGTCATTTCATTTGCACCGCATATCATATTGCATCCGCAGTACTTAACATTTTGATTTACTATATTTTTACACTTATATAGCCTAGACGGACTTAGCAAGATTTGCATATTATATTGCATCATCGGCATCTGATATTTGGCTTCCTCATTTGCATAGCCGATCCGCATTACATATTCTGTTATTGAATGATTCATGAACTTACCAGTATATTTTCACTTACTCTGATATCGTATGACTCATAATCTTTCCAGTATTTCTACTTATCTCTATAATGTTTGATTTATAGACTTTATGGTATACTTAGTACTTATCTTATGTACATACTTTCACCACCCTCTAAGCTTTTATAAGCTTATGCACGATAGATGCGTGCAAGTGGCGTTAAGTTGCAGCAGCGTTAAACTTGGAGCGTGCAACGAACTTCTGGAGCTTTAATTTGATTACGATATATGTATTTCCCTTCAGCGTTCTATTCAAATGATTATATTAGTGGATATGTGATGATGATGTTGCCTTTATGATTTGGGTATACTTGTGGTTATGCATTTTATGAGACAAATGTATATTGAAAAATCCTCCTTATAGGATCCCAGGATCGGAACCTAGCGTATGCATGCTGGGGGCCGAGAATGGGGTACTACGGAAACTGTTGGCACCGGGTTCGGCGATCGGGATTCCTGTGAATCAGATTTTTGAGTTTGGGGCGTGACAATCACGCGGTGGATTCCTTCTCACAGGCGGCTGCTCCACCTAATCCTGTACCTCTGTCTTTGCATCTGTCTCTCTCTGAGTATCATGTGAATCAATCTTGATGTCTACAATCACCCTTTCTGGTTCCTCTTGCTCCTTTTGATCATTCTTACAAAATAAGGAGCTTTCATCTAATCTGACGTCACGGCTAGTGATGACCTGACGTGTAACCTTGTCGAATTACCTATAACCTTTCACACCAATGTCATAGCCCACAAAGATATACTTTTTAGCCCTATGGTTGTTAAGGGTCAAATAGTGCATATTAGACCCTAAATATTGTCTGGATTTACGAGCATAATAGTGTTTAACGGCTGATTTAATCGTGTTTATGTTGTAGGTTGATTTTACAAGCTTGGATCGAAGTAGGATACTAAATGCATGGATTTAATGCTCTAAATTCACAAAAAGCATGGGACACACTCCAGGGGACCAAGATTGACAGATATACACGGTCAGAAATCCGAGAAAATTAAGAAACTGAAGTTCAAGTGGCTTAAAACTCATCCAAAATGTAAGATCATATATTTCTTACCATCCGTTCGGCTTGAAACTTCATACGTGGCCTGAGGACCATAAATTAACCGTACACGTCAGAAATCATCCATTGGATCATTGTGGAAGTAGCCTAACGAGTAGATCAGCCCCTTAAATCTCGATCTGGAGCCCACCTACTATCCGTATATGCCTCAAAATTTGTCCCAACTGTTAAAAAGATCTGATTTACGAGATGGATGGATTGGATTGCTCATAAATATCATAATAGAGCCCATCTAGTGTAGCATGTGTACAGTGCACATGTGCACTCGTTGTGCACCAAACGAGTCAAGTAGGTCAGCAAGACACTGACCGACTTTCTTCTTTAAAAAAAAAAAAAAATAAAATAAAAAATAAAAATTTACGCACCGCGTAACGCAGGCCGCTGGCCATTTTTGCGGATGAATGTGGGCCTTACCCATTGACCGTACGGAAAATCTGACCCGTTCACCGTGTAGAGGGGCTCGAATACTACAAAAACATGTTGACACTTTTCACCCATGCGTGCACACGTGGGAGATACAGAGGCCACAAAAGGGCTGCCCGGTAGCGTTCAAATCTGATCTTTTAGTTATTTCTTCTCTGGGACACGTCAATGGACGTTCAAAACCACCCATTCTTGACTAAAATTTTGTTCTGAATCCAATGGATGGGGTGGATTTTCCAGAAAATGCTTCTATGGGGCCCACCGATCACAACAGCGAAATGGTACGAAAGGTTTCGCACATCCGCGAAAATCGACTTTTTCAGGCTGTTTTGGGCCACCATCTTTGATCATATGGCAGATCTGAACCGTCTATCATGTAGAGAACCCAAGAAAGTACTAAGGGACGGTGTTTCTTTGGAATTTGAGCGAGAAAAGTGGCGTGTTTCGAGGCATTGAACTTGGCTGTAAAAATTGCACTCCGTGTCCTGCTACAACTCTGTCACTGACTCCAGCCTTCCAGCAGCTATAAAAGGAGGTTTTGGACGTGGGAAGCATTCATTCAAGTCTAGAAAGGAAGAAAAAGAGAGACGTGGAGGCTCGGGCAGGAACTTGAAGCAGACGTGAGGGAGAGAGTATTTTCTTTTCTTTTCTTTTATTATGAGATTTAACCCGTCCATGTCTGGCTAAACCTCTTAGCTAGGGCTAAGAAGTGAAGCTTGTAGTGAGATGGGAGATTTGATTTTATTTAAATTTTAATGCATGAATTGACGTTGATTTTAGTTAATTATTATGGGAATGTTTTAGGTTTTTAATGGTCTGTTGTGACTGAAATTACAATGGGTCTGCAATGGCTTTGAATATTTCCGTTCTCTTTAATGTTTATGATGTCAGGAAGCCCTGTTGTTCACCACAGTCTCCTGGGCATGGTTGGATGTCGGTACCCTTCCTAACTTGCATACGTGTGATTGGGTGGTAATTAGTTTGATTCTGTTGTTTGCCATAGTCTTTGGGCATGGTTTGGTGATGGAATCCATTCTAATTCATCTTCCTTTCATCTCTTTGAAAACTAGATCAACGGCAGTTCAGTAATTTCCATAATTTTTGATGCAAGCATAAGTTCTCCCTGATCTCTACAAGTGGATCCTCTGAATCCCTAGTTTCCTTACCTCTGATTTCTCCTATAAGTTTTAGATTAATAGTTTACAATTATTCCTCAATTTATAATTCAATTCAGATTTCATCTCATTCTAGTTCTATTTCCAGTTAATTTTAGATAACGTACAAGTTTCAGTCCCTTGGGATTCGACCTTGGTCTTACCGAGTTATTACTACATCACAACCCTGCACTTGGGGAGTGAACAAGTTTTTGGCGCCGTTGCAGGGGACTGTTGGTTACGTTTTTCTAAAATTAATTAGTTTTAGGATTAGTTTAAGATTAGGTTTAGATTTTCTTAATTTTTAGAAATTAACTTGTCTTTCTTGTTTTATAGGCTTCTAAGATAGTTTCTAAATTAGTAAATTCTGTCTTAGATTCTTTCTTTCTATTCTAGATTTAGATTAAGATTTATTTCTTCTTTTTAGTGAGATTCTAATTCTAATTCTTTTTAGGAATCCTAACCGTGTTTCTTGTTTTAGAATTTTTCTATAAGTTTTTGTTTAGAAACTAACCCAATTTTTCTGTTTTGTAGGAAGCTTCTAATTTAGTAAGCTCTTTCTAATTCTTCTCTCTTTGGAATTTCTTATTTTCTCTAGAAATTAGTTTCTTTTTAATTAGGACTTTCTACTCTTAGAAACTAACTTATTTTGGTTTGTTTTGCAGGTTTTTAACTTAGGAAGTCCGATTTGGTAACTTCTCTCCAACCCTCCCTTTTCCTAGATTTTTATTTTCTTTTTTAGGTTTAAGTTAGAATTTTAGGGCTGAGTGTGTTTTATGCCCCATTGGGCACACGACAACACTCGACGTCTCGTGACTGAAGGAGGATTAGTTGAGGGGTTGATTGTCCATTGCAGGATTAAACACCACTTGAATTCTCCTGAGTTAGAAGACGTTATGACTGAAAATCAACCTTAAACACTACCCCAACCAAGGGTTGAGGAAGTACATGATGAGAATGAGGTACATCAAGCACCCCCGCCTCGTACTTTACGAGATTATTTACAACCGGCAGGGGTGAGTACGCCCACATGCATGATTTTTCCTGAGAATACAGGACATATGGACATCAAGCCAGGGGTTATCCAACTCCTTCCTAAGTTCCATGGGCTTGAGTCTGAAGAACCATATTTCATCTGAAAGAGTTCGATGAAATCATAGGCACCTTATACTTTCCTAATGTATCTGAGGATACTATTAGGCTGAAACTCTTTCCATTTTTCTTGAAAGAAAAAGCCAAGACGTGGTTACATTTACTGCGTCCTAGATCCATTGGCACATGGAATGATATGCAGAGGGAATTTATGAAGAAATTTTTCCCACATCATAAGACAATTACCCTCCGGAGAGCAATCATGAACTTTTCCCAAAAGGAAGATGAAACATTCTTCCAATGTTGGGAAAGGTTCAAGGATCTGGTTAATGCATGCCCACAACATGGCTTTGAAATATGGCGCATTACGAATTTTTTCTATGATGGGCTAACATCTTCCATACGCCAAATGGTCGAGACAATGTGTAACGGAGATTTTATTAATAAAAATGTCGACGAGGTATGGAATTACCTCGATAGTCTCGCTGAAAAAATACAATCATGGGACTATTACCCAAGGACGAACACTACGTCTAGGCCGACTCATTCAAGGAAAAAAGGAGGAATATATCTCCTGAAAGAGGATAATGATCTTAACGCTAAGGTGGCCAATCTCACTAGAAAATTTGAGGCCATGGAAGGAAGGAAGGAAAAGGTTAATGAAAGTGTTTGCGGCATCTGTGATTGTAACATTCATACTACTGAAAATTATCCTTCAATACCTGCCTTTCGAGAAGTATTGAATGAACAATCTAATGCCGTAAATAACTATCAAAGACCTTTCAATGGACCACCCTCTAATACGTACAATCCTGTCTGGAAAAATCATCCGAATTTTAGTTGGAGGAACGGATAAACTGCTACCCCTCAAGGTTTCTTCAATCAAAATCCAAATCAGGGAAAACCTCAAAAAGAATCGGTTCAAATTTCCATACAAGAGCTGGCCCGGACAATGCAAGGAATTTCAGATTTTATGCAAAAAATAGATTCACGTATGACGACTATGGAAAAAGGGATGCTCCCTGCACAATCCCTCCCTAATCCGAAACCGCAATACGAGACAGGTGATCCCAGTTCTTCAAATCAAATGGGGCACGCTAAATCCATCACCACTCTTAGGAGTGGGAAGGTTATTGATAAAACCCTTCCGGTTAGGCCCGAAAAGCCTCAAGAACCAGAAGAGGACAACAATGATGGATCTAGTGGCGCCCCACAAAAATTTAAACCGGAACCTCTAGAAAAGTCAGTTGCTCCGTTTCCCCAACGGTTGGTTGAACCAAAACGTCTATCTAATTCTCAGGATATCCTAGAGGTGTTGAAACAAGTGAAAGTCAACATTCTTCTGCTTGACGTTGTAAAACAGATTCCTTCATATGCTAAATTTCTAAAAAACTTATACACTACCAAACGACGGAAAAGTATTCAAAAGAAGATCTCCTTGACTGAGAAAGTGAGTGCTATCCTGAAACAAGATGTGCCGTAAAAATTCAAAGATCCCGGTTGCCCAACCATATCATGCGTAATCGGGAACTATCGAATTGACCACGCACTTCTTGACTTAGGAGCAAGCGTCAATCTGATTCCCTACTCGGTATACCAACAGTTAGGTTTGGGTGAATTAAAATCCACTCGAACCACACTACAACTTGCTGATCATTCTGTTCGTATACCAAGAGGGATCATCGAGGATGTGTTGGTCCAGGTGGATAGATTCTACTACCCTGTTGATTTTATCATCTTGGATACCGAACCTATCAATGACACGAGCACTCAGATTCCCGTCATTCTTGGTCGCCCATTCCTGTCCACTTCAAATGCAATTATCAATTGCAGGAATGGTGTCATGACTATGTCCTTTGGAAATTTGACATTGGAATCGAATATCTTTTTCAATAACGGCAGCAACTCAGAAGATGATGACGATTTCCACGATGTTAACATGATTGATTCTTTTGTGGAAGATAGAACACCTCTCACCTTATCCTCTGATCTTCTAGAGACGTGCTTGGCCTACTCCCATGATCTTGATGATGATATACTTAGGGAGACGTGTGTCATGCTTGATACTGCACCGGTACTTGAAGTTAACCGGTGGAGGCCACAAATTGAAGATTTGCCCCAAACCGATATAGTGCCTCTACCGTCTAACCTCAAGCCACCGAAGCTTGACATAAAACCTTTGCCCTCTGATTTAAAATATGTCTATTTAGGTCAAGATGAGACATACCCGGTGGTGATCTCTGCCCACCTGGAGAAAGAACAGGAGAGTATGCTGATATCTACTCTCATTGAGCATAAGGGAGCTCTTGGATGGACGATAGCGGACCTCAAGGGAATTAACCCATCGATTTGTACTCACCGTATATATCTTGAGGACAATGCAAAGGCTGTTCGGCAATCACAACGTAGACTAAATCCAAATATGAAGGAAGTGGTTAAGGCCGAGGTTCTCAAACTATTGGAAGTGGGGATCATTTACCCCATATCCGATAGTCAATGGGTGAGTCCAACTCAGGTGGTTCCTAAGAAGTCCGGGATCACCATCGTAGCCAATGCCAATAATGAACTCGTGCCGACCAGAGTTACTACTGGTTGGAGAATGTGCATTGACTACAGAAAGCTGAATACCGTCACAAGGAAAGACTACTTTCCTTTGCCCTTCATTGATCAAATCCTGGAAAGGCTAGCTGGTCATTCCTATTATTGTTTCCTTGACGGGTATTCAGGTTATAATCAGATTGAAATCGCCCCTGAATATCAGGAAAAGACCACATTTACATGTCCCTATGGCACCTTTGCTTACAGAAGGATGCCATTCGGGTTATGTAATGCCCCTGTCACCTTTCAGCGATGCATGACGAGTATCTTTTCTGACATGGTGGGGAAATATCTAGAGGTCTTCATGGACGATTTCTCTGTTTTTGGTTCATCTTTCAGCGAATGCTTAGCAAGTCTTAAATGTGTGCTGAAAAGATGTGAAGAAAAGAATTTGGTACTTAACTGGGAGAAGTGTCATTTTATGGTTCAAAAGGGAATTGTCCTTGGGCATATCATCTCGTCCAAAGGAATCGAGGTAGATAAGACAAAAATCGATCTTATCTCTAACCTACCTCCACCCCAGAACATCAGAGATGTGCGATCCTTCTTAGGACACACAGGCTTTTACAGACGATTCATAAAGGACTTTAGTCTCCTCTCTCGTCCTTTATGTAATCTTCTTCAAAAGGATACACCATACGAGTGGATTGAGCAGTGCCAAGAAGCTTTCACTAAGCTTAAGGGCATGTTAACCACTGCACCTATCATGCAGCCACCCGACTGGAGTCTTCCCTTTGAACTTATGTGCGACGCCTCTGATTATGCTCTTGGAGCGGTTCTAGGCCAGAGAAAAGATAAACGGCCTTACGTTATTCACTACGCAAGTAGGACTCTAAATCCTGCCCAAGTAAACTATTCAACTACGGAAAAGGAACTCTTAGTCGTAGTGTTCGCTTTGGACAAATTTAGGTCCTACCTCATCGGATCCAAGATCATCATCTACACAGACCATGCGGCAATTAAGTATCTTCTTTCCAAGAATGATTCTAAGCCCCGCCTAATACGATGGATCCTTCTACTCTAAGAATTTGATTTAGAAATTAAAGATAAAAAGGGAGTAGAGAACGTAGTAGCTAATCATCTTTCTCGCCTTAATACCTCTGATTCCCTTGAGGCGACCCATATCAATGACATGTTCCCTGATGAACAACTGTTTAGAGTCTCCCATTCACCTTGGTTTGCTGATATTGCTAATTATCTTGCTACAGGTGCTATACCGACACACTGGACGTCACAAGATAAGAAGAAATTCTTTACCAAGGTGCGTAACTTTTTCTAGGATGATCCATATTTGTTTAAATATTGCCCAGACCAAATCTTAAGGAGATGTGTACCAGACAATGAGCATCAGGGTGTCATCTCCTTCTATCACTCACAGGCCTGTGGTGGTCACTTTTCTACTAAAAAGACCACGACCAAGATTCTACAGTGTGGCTTTTACTGGCCCACTATGTTCAGGGACACTCATGAGTTTTACAAAGCTTGTGAGCATTGTCAAAAATTGAGAGCATTGTCCCGTCGAAATATGATGCTTTTGAATCCCATCCTTATTATAGAAGCATTTGATTGTTGGGGCATCGATTTCATGGGACCCTTCCCCCAATCATTTGAAAATCTGTATATTTTGCTCGCCGTAGACTATGTCACTAAATGGGTTAAAGCAATTCCGTGCCGCAAAAATGACCATCGCACGGTCATTAAATTTTTGAAAGAAAATATCCTGTCGCGGTTCGGAACGCCTCGAGTTATCATTAGTGACGGGGGCTCACACTTCTGCAATAGACCATTTGAGAGCTTAATGAAGAAATACGGTATCTCTCATAAGATGAGCACCCCATGCCATCCACAAACAAGTGGACAAGCTGAAATTTCCAATAGGGAGATTAAAAATATCCTAGAGAAAACGGTTAACCCTGATCGTAAGGACTGGTCAATCCGATTGACTGATGCCTTATGGGCGTACCGTACTGCTTTTAAAACTCCTATTGGAACATCTTCCTTTAGACTTGTCTATGAAAAGGCTTGTCACTTGCCGGTGGAATTGGAACATAAAGCATACTGGGCGATCAAAAATCTGAATTTCAATCTGGACAACGCTGGCTCGCTACGCAAACTTCAATTAAATGAACTTGAAGAAATCCGGAACGATACGTATGAAAACTCAAAAATTTACAAGGATAGGATGAAGGCGTTTCATGATCAACATATTCTACGAAAATCATTCACGCCAGGTCAAAAAGTCCTCTTATATGACTCTCGACTACATCTCTTTCCGGGTAAGCTTCGATCTCGTTGGACCGGCCCTTACATTGTTGTTACTGATTTTCCTCATGGGGTCGTCGAGATAAGAGATCCCGACAATGGCAAGGAGTTTAAAGTAAATGGACATCGATTAAAGCCATTTGTCGAGACATTTGATTTAGAGGACATGTCTATGCCTCTGATTGCTCCTGTTTACCAGGATTGATCTCCTAGTCTGATGGAGGTATAGGTAGGGTTATCGCTTTCATAGGACTAGGATTGTTGCTTTATTTGTCCGGCTGAAGACAGTAAATTTAGCGCTCCTGGGAGGCAACCCAGCTTTTCATTTCATTTTTCTAGTTAGATGATTCAATGTTTGTGGGTAACATTACTGCAAACCCTCACGAGACTACAACTCGTCCACTAGGGGTAACCTAGGGGTTTAAAGGCTTGTTGCATATGCTAAATGCAATCGAGAGCACCTACGAAAGTGGTATAGGTACGATTTTATTTTCGTCATTTTTGTTTTTCTTTTTCTCTCATGCTAACCAGCTTCCATGCTATGATCTCTTAGAAAGTCTCTCTCTTGATTCGTTAGTCAGGTACTATCTTCCCATCACTTTACTTTTGTTGTTTCATGCTCATGTCTTTTACATTGAGGACAATGTAGATTTTAGGTTGGGGGTGGGAGATTAGGTTTCCTAATCAGTATTTTCTTGGTCTTGAGCAAAAATTGTGAAATTTTTTAAAATTTTTTTCTGAAAATTCTTACAAATTCGAAGTGATTTTGACAGATATCCCTAATTTAGATTTTCAAGATACATAATGGTGGATTTATGACTCTTGGATTCCGTATCTGTTAGATTTCATAGTTAAGTGAATTATTAATCCATGATTAGAAGTTGTAAACATTGATTGAATCATGATTTCAGGACACGTCTTGCTTACACATTAAGATTTCAGTCTGACATTGAAGGGTTAATTTGGTAATCACTAAGCACGAAAGGAACCAGCCTGAAATATCTTGCCATCATGGTATAAAAATTGGAAAGGTTGGATAATTAATCTTCACCATAGGTTTGCTCCCTATAGGTGTAGAGTTAATTCCCCATGAATGATATTTAAAAAGAGTCAGGTGCACGATCTTCACCATAGGTTTGCTCCCTATAGGTGAGGATTTGATTCCCCTTCCTTGGCATTACTTTGAAAAGAAAAATCACAAGTTAATAGGCTAATCTATGAGGCAAGTTTTGGATTAGGTTTTGGTTGTCATGAATTTTCTTGTTGGTTACCAATGATATCATGAAACTGACGATTGGATCTCTTAATGATGATAAGCCGAGATTAGACTATACATCCATGGATCTCAATGTTTAAAATTTTTCTAATTGATGGATTAATGCTTTACACTTGATTATGAAGTCTACCGTGCGCTTGAGCTCAGGAGAAAATAATTTCTAACATTCATGGATATTAAATTTCTCGTATTTTGTTCAAAATCTCACTCGATTTCATAGAAAGTTCTCCTATAATTCTCAACATATTTTTCGCATACTTTGCTCGGGACTAGCAAAATGCTGGTTGGGGGTTGTGTTGAGGGTCAAATAGTGCATATTAGACCCCAAATATTGTCTGAATTTACGAGCATAATAGTGTTTAACGGTTGATTTAATCATGTTTATGTTGTAGGTTGATTTTACAAGCTTGGATCGAAGTAGGATACTAAATGCATGGATTTAATGCTCCAAATTCACCAAAAGCATGGGACACACTCCAGGGGACCAAGATTGACAGATATACACGGTCAGAAATCTGAGAAAATTAAGAAACTGAAGTTCAAGTGGCTTAAAACTCATCCAAAATGTAAGATCATATGTTTCCCACCATCCGTTCGGCTCGAAACTTCATACGTGGCCTGAGGACCATAAATTAATCGTACACGTCAGATATCATCCATTGGATCATTTTGGAAGTAGCCTACGAGTAGATCAGCCCCTTAAATCTCGATCTGGAGCCCACCTACTATCCGTATATGCCTCAAAATTTGTCCCAACTGTTAAAAAGATCTGATTTACGAGATGGATGGACTGGATTGCTCATAAACATCATAATAGAGCTCATCTAGTGTAGCATGTGTACGGTGCACATGTGCACTCGTTGTGCACCAAACGAGTCAAGTCGGACAGCAAGACGCTGACCAACTTTCTTCTTAAAAAAATAAAATAAAATAAAAAATAAAAAATTTACGCACCGCGTAACGCAGGTCGCTGGCCGTTTTTGCGGACGGATGTGGGCCCTACCCATTGACCGTACGGAAAATCTGACCCGTTCACCGTGTAGAGGGGCTCGAATACTACAAAAATATGTTGACACTTTTCACCCATGCGTGCACACGTGGGAGATACAGAGGCCACAAAAAGGCTGCCCGGTAGCGTTCAAATATGATCTTTTAGTTATTTCTTCTCTGGGACATGTCAATGGACGTTCAAAATCACCCATTCTTGACTGAAATTTCGTTATGAATCCAATGGACGGGGTGGATTTTCCAAAAAATACTTCTGTGGGGTCCACCGATCACAACAGCGAAATGGTGCGAAAGGTTTCGCACATCCGTGAAAACTGACTTTTTCAGGCGATTTTGGGCCACCATCTTTGATCATATGGCAGATCTGAATCGTCTATCATGTAGAGAACCCAAGAAAGTACTAAGGGACAGTGTTTCTTTGGAATTTGAGCGAGGAAAGTGGCGTGTTTCGAGGCACCGAACTTGGCTGCGAAAATTGCACTCCGTGTCCTGCTACAACTCTGTCACTGACTCCAGCCTTTCAGCAGCTATAAAAGGAGATTTTGGACGTGGGGAGCATTCATTCAAGTCTAGGAAGGAAGAAAAAGAGAGACGTGGAGGCTCGGGCAGGGACTTGAAGCAGACGTGAGGGAGAGAGTATTTTCTTTTCTTTACTTTTATTATAAGATTTAACCCATCCATGTCTGGCTAAACCTCTTAGCTAGGGCTAAGTGGTGAAGCTTGTAGTGAGATGGGAGATTTGATTTTATTTAAATTTTAATGCATGATTGACGTTGATTTTAGTTAATTATTATGGGAATGTTTTAGATTTTTAATGGTCTGTTGTGATTGAAATTACAATGGGTCTGCAATGGTTTTGAATATTTCCGTTCTCTTTAATGTTTATGATGTCAGGAAGCCCTGTTGTTCACCATAGTCTCCTGGGCATGGTTGGATGTCGGTACCCTTCCTAACTTGCATACATGTGATTGGGTGGTAATTAGTTTGATTCTGTTGTTTGCCATAGTCTTTGGGCATGGTTTGGTGATGGAATCCATTCTAATTCATCTTCCTTTCATCTCTTTGAAAACTAGATCAACGGCAGTTCAGTAATTTCCATAATTTTTGATGCAAGCATAAGTTCTCTCTGATCTCTACAAGTGGATCCTCTGAATCCCTAGTTTTCTTACCTCTGATTTCTCCTATAAGTTTTAGATTAATAGTTTACAATTATTCCTCAATTTATAATTCAATTCAGATTTCATCTCATTCTAGTTATATTTCCAGTTAATTTTAGATAACGTACAAGTTTCAGTCCCTTGGGATTCGACCTCGGTCTTACCGAGTTATTACTACATCACAACCCTGCACTTGGGGAGTGAACAATGGTCTAACTTATCTCTCTCAACTGATGGTATATAAGAGTAAGCCTCACAACCAAATACGCGGAGATCTGAGTAGTCGATTTTCTGACCACTCTATACTTCCTCTGAGATTTTATATTCAATTGCAGTTGAATAAGACCGGTTCACTAAATAACAAGCTGTGTTAATGGCCTCAGTGCATAGGTTCTTGCCCAACGCAGCATTACTTAACATACATCCGGCCCTCTCTAGGAGAGTCCGATTCATTTGCTCAGCCATACCGTTTTTCTCGGGGGTGTGACGCACTGTGTTGTGCCTAATGATCTCTTCATCCTTGCAATAATCATTAAATTCAGTAGAAGTAAATTCTCCACCATTATCAGTCCTTAAAATTTTTATTTTTTACCCTAATTATTTTTCACCATTGTCTTCCATTGTTTGAATATTGTGAAAACTTTTGATTTATGTTTCATAAAGTAAACTCAAACTTTCTTAGAGTAATCGTCAATGAATGAAACAAACCACGACGACCCCAGAATGGAAACTTCTAACGATGCCCCCCATACGTCAGAGTGCACATAATCAAGCATTCCCTTACAAACATGTTTTACAGATTTAAAAGACAGTCTAGATTGTTTACCATATATACAATGCTCGCATATATCTAAATCAAAATTTTTAAAATTTGAAATCAAACATCGATCAGAAAGTACCTTCATGCCCCGCTCACTCATGTGGCCCAGACGAGCATGCCACATACGTAGAGACTTGAAGTCTGCAATAGCTGCTGCCACTCCACCTGTTGAAGTGCTTCCAATCAACCAATAAAGGTTTTTATGCCTTTGTGCTCTCATAATCACAAGTGTCCCTTTTAAAACTTTAAGGACACCATCAATAACAGTGAACTTGCACCCTATAGCTTCGAGTGCACCTATAAAAATCAGACTTTTTTTCATATTAGGAACGTGCCTAACGTCAGTCAAGGTACGCTCCATCTCATCAAACATCTTGATGCTCACTGTGCCAATAGCCACAACATTATAGGCATTTTCATTGCCCATAAAAACCTGTCCACCATCGCATTCCTTATAATTGACGAACCAACTCCGATGAGGAGTCATGTGATATGACGCTCCTGTGTCTAGGATCCACTCATCTGCATGATTGTCGTGAACATGTCCGATCATGGACATAGATAGAAATTTACCACCACTTGATTCTTCACTAGATGTGACCACATTGGATTCCTTGGAAGAATCTGCTGAATTTTCTTCCTTCGCTTTAGGATTTCTGCAATCCTTCTTCATGTGTCCAGACATCCCACAATTCCAACAATTTAATTTTCTTTTGCCTTTGCCCTTAGATTTAGATTTAAGTCTTGAGGATCCTGTACCTCGCTCAGAATCTCTGCCCCTCGTAATCAGTGCATCAGAAGATGCCCCATGTCGCTGTTTAACTTTCTCATAGCCTTCCCTTGAAGGGTTAAGATAATGGTGTCAACACTTAGGATTTTATTTGCGGTGCACATCGTGTCCCTAAAAGACTCATATGATGCAAGAAGAGAATTCAACAATATACAAGCCTGTTTCTCATCTTTGACCACTTCCTCCATATCCAGCAATTTGCACATCAATTTGTTAAGGTTACTGATATGGGCTTATAGATCTCTACGCTCTACTATCTTGAAGGAATAATACTGTAGCTTTAAGTGTAGGTGATTTTCAAAGGACTTCTTTGCATAAATGTTCTCTAACTTCGCTCACAAACTAGCCGTAGTTTTCTCCCTCAAGACATTATAGAGAACCTCATCTGTGAGACATAAACGGATCGAGGCTAAAGCATTACTATCAAGGTTTTTCTATTCATCATCTTTTATGGTAGATTTCTGCTCCTTAGAAGCCTTAATCTTGCCTTGCTTGGTTAACAAGCTAATCATCTTAACCTTCCATAACTCAAAATTATTTTTTTCCAAGTACTTCTCAATATTAAACTTGTCGTTTCCCATTATTACTAATCCTGCGGATTTGGATATGTGTCCCAACGATCGCTTTGATATCACTTGTTGGGGATTTGAGCTGCGGAATCACACAGATCTAGATCTAGGATGACAATTCAATAGTAACGAGCAATCACAGAAGAACACAGAGATTTAACGTAGAAAACCCTTGCGGAAAAAAACCATGGCACAAAGCGACAAAAATCCACTATGAAAAGAAATTACAAGAGAGAGGACTTACCCGATTTGAACAACTTCAAACTCACCCTTTCTACACCCTTTGATTTCTCTAGAACCCCTTTAGAAAGCTTTAAAATTATTTCTCATTGTATCTAGAAAAGCCCTAGGGACCCCCATTTATAGTTTAGATACCGTCCTTTCGCACCTTACGAAAGATCGATTCAAATTTTCGCAGTTCGCATTAGATGCGAAAACAAAACTGCGTAACTACGACTGGTCGTGCAGACTGCTCGACCGGTCGAGAGGACCCCTTGACCGGTCGAGCATGTGCCACAACCGGTTGAGCTCCACAAACCCCAAAAACTTGAGCTCGCTGGACTTTGAGTTGTGTAGTGCTCGACTAGTCGAGCAGCGCATACAACCGGTCGTGCATAGGCTATGACCAGTCGAGCACCTCAAAATTTTGAGAATTGAAGTCTTCCTAGCAATGCATCAATTGCTTAGCCTTTTAAGAGGATTCAAATTCACATGATTTTCTTGCATCATGACATTTCACTTGGATTCTATTGCCCCTATCTACTATCAACCAAACAACTAATTTTGCCCGTGTACATCCATTTACCTCGGATTACAACCGTTTACCATCACCAAACAACCACTTGCATGGATTAGAAATTCGGTCATTCCCCTAGTGGGGTTACGGACCAGCTTGTCTGACAGGCTAGATATCCTTCCTTTTCATTTAGCCTTGTTACCCCTGGATTCAGTTAAATTAACTGCATGTATCTGATGCCATTGTTTCCTAGCCTCTTAATTTTAAGTAGAAATATAAAAACCACCAGAAAAATGATAAAGAAAAGAAACAGTGATATTGTGAAAGTGTTTTCTTTTATTTATTTTTTTAATTAGAAAATTCCTCTAAAATTCACATTTTAACAAATAATGCCTTGAGTAACGGAAATTTCAAGGAAATGCTCAAGGGTGAAATTACTAAGAGACTTTTACTACAACATTCCTTAGGAATTAGGATGTTACCAAACAAGGGCTCTACCAAGTAACCAACTGAAATGCCAATGATGTGCTTTTTAAATGGTTAAATTACCATAATGCCCACAGTATGCTTTTTTTTTTCTTTTTAAAGTGGTAAAGTGGAGAACTATGGGGCCAACATCATATTAGCATGATGGCCAACCCATCCAGTGGATGTAGAACAAAAAATGTGGTCAATCTACACTTTGTAATCTATTGTTATCTGGCTTTCTTTGTCATAAAGTAATTTTTATAGTTTACTTCATTAACAAATAACATCTCTAATATACTTTTTAATCATGTGAGATCTTCACGAATACAACACTTTTATTTGATAAAGGTACAACATCATTAAAATAGCATTTCTCATAATTCTTTTCAAGAGGGTATGTTCCCAGTTTGTTAAAAGTGAGGAGCTTCCCTATTAGATCCCTAATTTGTACATATGGAGCCATGGTTGATGGATCGGATCCATTGATTAATGGCCCCGTGATGAATGAACAAACTGTAAATGAAAATTATCTTCATCCGTCTATTTTAATCTTTTTATTCTTGGCATGTAAACACATGGCTAAGTAATAAAAAAATAAAATCTAGGCCGGTAAATTAGACCTGCCACGCCATGCAACTACCCAATACTCTTTAGGTGGACCAAACTGGTGCGTAGCTTGACTAGCGTTGAAAAACCTCAAGAAGTTTAGCACAATTGTCCAAATTATGATAGAATCCTGCTTGTGTGAGTAGCTCTGGGCCGGGAGGGCTATCCAGCGACCTGGGTGTTGTTTAATAAATTGAAAAGTAAGCTCCAAAAAGGTAAAATGTTAAATTTTAATTTTAAAATAATTTAAGAGATATTTTAGTTAAAAATTAAAAGGAAATTTTAAAGTACCACCAATTTCAGCCTTGAGCATCAAGTGAAGGGAAGGGAGCTAGAAAAAAAAAAGACTTATATTTTCAATGAAAATGAAAATAAATACATAATAATCGGATTTGCCGAACAAACAATATGAATCATTAGTCTTGAAAATGAGTGATAAGTGTGGAAAGTAAATTTTATTAGATGAACCTAGGTCTCTATTAGCTATAGGACCAGAGCTTCTTTTTTTTCAGATACACCCTACCCCCACGCACACGTACTCGCACACGCCCACCTCACACACTCTCAGGCACTTGCCTCATAAGGGATGCAAGAACCGGATCTTTATTCTAGCCCGGGTGATGGACTCATAAGAGTTTCAACACACGGTCAAAGGTTGTGAAATCCCGCTAGACGTGAGTGTGTAGGGGCGTCTCTGTGTTAAAAATAAAAAATAAAAAATGCTCGAACGTGTGACCTCAGTGCATAACTTTCCTTGAGGAGCCGAGTTTGACAATATAGCACATTAGATTCCCGTAATCGATCGTGCGAGATAAAACATTCCATCTCATCTTGGTCTCAAAGTTTTTTCCTATATATAATAAGTATAAATCCAACGAACGGATGTCCATTGATCGGAGAGTTAGGACCATGTAATCAGTTTGACTATTGTCTATGCCCCATCTGGCCATCCTTCCATCCACACTAGTGTCCAATTTTGGAGAGTGAGGAGTTGTACGTACCAATCACATTAAGGATGATATATGCAGGAGTACCATCGACGATGTACAGACGTTATTTCTGGAGCAGAGAAAAAGCGCTACTTTTTTCTTTTCAATGTTACGTACGCGAGTAGATGGAATATTTATTACAGCGTTGGTATAGAAACAACAAAGTCACCAACCTATCTTTTTCGTGAGGCCCACCATCGTTTTTGGCCGCTACTGTCGACTTTTTCCTCGGGCGATTACGCGACGTTGATTCCATCATCGGTCGCGCCACCCATTACTTTCTGAAATAAACGAATTACCGAAAGTAAAAACGGAGTTATGGAACAGGGAACCGGATTGGCTGGTGTACCACACACCAGTCATATAACTGCGTGAGATAATTCATTCCGGATCATGAGATACGCTCGATGTAAGGTCTGCTGGCCCGGGTCACTTTTGTCGTCGACTATGCCTTTTCTGATCCATCCTGACTATGAAATTATCCGTGACCCGCTCTACATCAGAGCCCCATTTAGCATCCCAGCGTGTGGACCACCAACCATAATAGTAAAACGCATTGACGGTGTGTTTGAATTCTTATATTTGAGATTAGGCAGAATGGTCACGTAGGCAGATTGCCATTAAGCTTGTTCTTTTACCTACAAGGAACAATCTCAATGGTAATTAGAGGTTGCCTTAGTAGAAAACCCTCTCTGCCAATATTTAGTGGCAATTTGAAAAGATGTTGTTAGACCAATTGAAAAGAACAATGAAAAAAAATCTTGTCTGTCATAGACTTGGCCAAATTGAAAAGAGAAGCCGCTGAATTCTCATACCTTGGCTAGACTAAGTTATTCTCGGATTCTGTGTTATGATTCTTATACATTGGCTATTGATATTATCTTTATTACTTTGTTTAACACCATTTTTTTTTAAAAAAAAAATTTGATTCGAAAAGATGGATTTTCCAAATGTAATCTATTTATAAAAAATGGCATGCTTACTTCTACTGTAAAGCGTTCTGCCTTCTGCCTTCTGCCTTCAAGCCCATACCTGCTGTCTTTTCTTTTTTTGCATAAACTTTTCTTCCTAGCTTTATTTTAGAACTCATTTAACTTGTCAACATGTGGATGTAATGTGCTTTTATTTGAGAATGTGCTTAACTTGCAACTAGAGTTAATTTAAAATCAGCTCAAAATACTTTTCCCCAATTCATTTTCTACTCAACTGTAGTTCTTTTTATTTATTTATTTATTGTAATACCCACATTTGTCTTCTTTTGTTATGGCTTACACTCAATGACAACGCTGTTGATCTCATAATATCTGCGTTCACCATCATGATTTGCATGTTTGTGAAGCTCAGACCATGCACGTCTGCCATTTTAGAAAATCTTATCTTGTCACCTTTATGGGAAGTTTTCTTTTATCTTTTTAATCATTGTTGCTTAATTTACATAAAATGGGTCTGTTTTTAATTTTGGTGTATGCTCGAGTTAGTTCTGTTCCAAAGAAATTTTTGTACGTTGCTAATGCACAAAGACACCGCTCGTGTATCATATTTGTACAAAATAGTACGGTTACTGTACGATGGCCCACCAGAAGCATATTTCACACCACCTTTTGGCTACACGTGGTGGGCCATACAACTACATGGCAGTCATTGCCCCAACTATAGATGTAGGGACACAATACTTCTCAAGTGGGCCCCAAAAACACATGACATCGAATACTTGTAATTCAACGGTGAGAATTGCGATGCATGCATACAATACTAGCCATACAAATACTACTCCCTCCACAGGTCAACATCGAATGTGATGCCCTTCAGAAGGTCAAGGTATTAAACTGCATCTCATCAGTTAGTGGGAAAGTAGTTGCTTCAAAAAGTCAAAATGTGCTTACTGCTATTCAGTGTTTGGGGGAGTTCAGGCACTCATTGTTTATCATTTTCCTTTATCTCATCCCTTACTTGTGGAATTCTTACCACCATTCGAACTATGTATTTTTGCTAATGCATTTGTTTTTACTCACGGCTAAACAAGATTTTGTATCATTGTAGCAATTTGAGATTCAAATTTTGTTGTTGTTTTTGTTTATTGCATTCCTTATTTATGGAACTTTATGTTTTATTATCACAATTTGAACTGTGTATTTTTACTAATGCATTTATTTTACTCACAGCTAAACAAAGTTGTAAGTGAACCGAGCAACTTAGGAGTCATTGGTGATAGGAAATCAGTTTCTAGAGAAAGTGAGTGATGTTGTTGCCTTTGTTCTATATGTTTGTTAAATTGGTTTACATTTGTTCTGCTCGTCATATGGCTGACATTCTTATGTATCGAATCTTTATGGATTGTATTTCACTGTGTTGCACTTTGTGAGATCAACAATCCATTTTTTTTATATGGTTGTTACTAATGTGTACTAACCATTTTAGAATAGATGTACTCAAGGGGATACAAACAATGTTTAATCTATAGTAACTATGTGCAATGCCACTGGTTTAAAAAATCAGACCCACGGAACTTGTTGATGTCAACACAGTAACTAAATATAGCTGGTACACCAGCCAATCCGCTTCCCTGGAATAGGAGGGGATTCAGTGGTATCTGGGCTTAATTATGTGGGGCCCAAGTGGTGTACATATAACATCCAACCTGTCCATCAGATACGTTGCCTCAACAATGAACCTCCTGAGTTTTAGCTTTTTCCCTATACCAGGCCCGATGAAGGTTTTGAACGGCCTAGATTCAGTATATACAATATGACTGGGCCCCATGTAAATCAACGGTGGTTCCCTTCCCAAACTTTTTCCTGTGTTGTGGCCCACCTCAGTATTTGATCAGCCTAAGTTATAGGTCCTAAGGGTTTATTGACATGACTTGTGGTGACGTTAAATACTTGTGTGCACGTGCCACATGGGCCTCGCATCAGCCCATTATCATATTTGTTTATGGTGGTACTGTTATTGTCTACATTTATTTTTGGCACACTTACTTAGATTAATTAGATACTGCCATATGTTGGCACTACATGCTAAACGATGGACGAAATCTTACTCATGAATTAATAATATTGTTTATGACTAGCTTGGCATGGTTAGATCAAATGAGCCATAACACACCACACGATAGTTGTGTCATGCATGGTCTATATCGACTTTAAGAGGAATAGTTAGAGATGTGTAAAGAAGATAACATTAAATATTAGAGTTCTATATATATATATATATATATATATATATATATATAAAAGCATTCTATACAAAAACAAAACTCATTTCTTAAGTTCTTTTTATGAATGCTAAAGCTAAGTGACAAAAAGACTTTATCTAACGCACGATTCAAATAAATGAATAAATTTTCTTGAACACATGGATATATATGATAGACTACGCTAACATGAATGTCTGTCACGCCCCAAATTCAGAAATCGAATTCATATGAATCTCAATTGCTGAATCCGGTGCCGACAGCCTCCGTAGTACCCCATTCTCGGCTCCCAGCATCTATACGCCAGATTTCGATCCTGGAATCCTACAAGGAGGATTTTTCTAACGTATATTTGTCTTGTAATAAGCATAACCACAAGTTTACCCAAATCATAAAGGCAACATCATCATCACATGCCCACTAATATAATCATTTGAATACAATGCTGAAAGGAAAATACATATATCGAAATCAGAGCTCCAGAAAACAGCTGCACGCTCCAAACTCTACACTGCTGCAACCTAACATCACTTGCACGCATCTATCGTGCATAAGCAAGTAAAAAAAGCTTAGAAGGTGGTGTAAGTGTGTGCACAAGGTAAGTGTCAAGTATTCAATGCCATACCATAATCATATAATACCGAAAATACTAGTAATTCATAAATCGTACAATGTTGGAATAAGCAGAAATACTAACAAGATCATGAATTATCAGAATAAACAGAAATACTGAAAAAATCATAAATCACATGATAATAGAGTAAGCGAAAATACTGACAAGTATATAGTCATACAATTTTAGAACATGCAATAGAAATCAACTATACAAATGAGGTGTCATAGAGAGCCAAATATCAGATGCAATGCAATATACATTCATGATGAGTAACACAAACAATGTCAGTCGTACCCTATGTCGCGGATGTAATGCAACATGCAACGCGAATGGAATGACTATGCTGGAGTGTGAAGTCGGGATGATAGTACGTATATGGCAGGCTATGGGGTCCATTACAAGGAATTTCTATCCAAACCAGTCCTATACCTAAATTTGGATAGTCAGACTCGATGTGGTAAACTCCTGATCTCAGGTTAGTCAAGTGCCTCAACCGAAATCCTTGTCATTGCGAGGGTACATGTAATAATTAGTTGCGCACCACCAGCCCGAGTGGATAGTGAATGAATGAATGAATCAGTATGCAACTCCTGCTCAATAAGTCCACATATTAGTATGGTTCATCTTTAAAAAATCACCAGGGTTTAGTATACTCCAAATGGGCACTGCTGCTCTCCCTAGCCGCACATCCAAGTGAGCGTAAGAAACCTCACTATCCACCTGGCCAATAGTCTACCAATACCTATTCGGCACGTCAATAACGGACCCATTCACAAGCTGGTCAAACTCAGCCTAGCAATGCCCCCTGCGCTCGGGCAGGTATGGCCACACCCCCTCCCAACTGACCACAACACAGTGGGCGACGCGGCCTCCTAGTATTCTGCACTCGGGAGCTCATGTATCAACTCGGTCTCGACGTTAGGGCGTCCTCTGGTACCAAGAGGGTTTTAGGAATTTTTACTCAGGGCCATCTTTAGCAGCCCGGTGCTCGAACCAAATATTTTCGATGTCCCATCTGGCCATCCACGATATGCCTGTGGAGGCTACGGCCCTGATATCGCTAGGGCGTACAGTAATCATAATGCAAGATGCATGAGTCATACAATCCAGTCATGCATCAATCTTGCACATACTGTGCGCTCATGTGAGATAATCTTCACCTATCAGGGAGCCTCATAACAACATACTTAATGACATATGCAATGATCAACTACATCTCATAACAAACATGCAGATGATGCGTATGGGCATGTATCATGATGTTATGCTATCACATACTCATAATCGGCACCGATAACTGGCACTGATAATTGGCCTCGATAATCAGCCTCGACAAGCAGAATCGGTAATCAGTCTAACAAATGGCCGAAAGGAAGGTCACAATGAAGACATTTAGCCATCATTACCCATCAATGTGGACATTCAACCAACATTGCTCCCAAAGAGTGACCCTTGTAGGCCAAACTTATAGTGGGCCTAATCATATGAGTCTCCTATATATATCGAATAGGCCGCACCAATTTGGGCCTTACATACATTGTTACGGGCCATAACCCATGGGCCTTGCACATATCACAATGGGCCTCATAACATGGGCCTTATATATATTAAGGTGGGCCTCAACAATAGGCCTCATACACATCAAGGCGGGCTTTAACAACAGGCCATAAACATATTAAAGGTGGGCCTCACAAATGGGTCATAAACATCAAAGGTGAGCCTCACAAATGAGCCATAAACATATCAAAGGTGGGCCTCACAGATGGGCTATAAACATATCAAAGGTGGGCCTCACAAATGGGCCATAAACATATTAAAGGTGGGCCTCACAGATGCGCCATAAACATATCAAAGGTGGGCCTCACAAATGGGCCATAAACATATCAAAGGTGAGCCTCACAAATGGGCCATAAACATATCAAAGGTGGGCCTCACAAATGGATGATCATATCATGGAGTGGCCCGCCATGATGAGTTTGAGATCCAACCAATTCATAAGTTAACATAGAGGTAGATGAAGTGAAAATAACTATCAGCTTTATTTAAAACTGCAGTGGCCCTTAGAAGTTTGAACGGTGGAGGCCATTGGCCACTATTTTAAATGATGGGGGTCCATGTGAACTATAGATCTGACTCGTCCTTTTCTCATGCCATAAAATAATCTCTAGAAATGGTTGGAAGGTGTGGATACAACACATGCATCATGGTAGGGTCCACACACGTGGGGTGCACATGTCACCAAGGCGGGCCCCACGGAACTTACTGCTTCAACAACAACTATAGGCTAGTGTGCGGTACACCCGCCAACCTAATCCCATCACAGGTGGGTCTAAGTAGGCCCCATCATCAAATTTATTTTCCATCCAGCTGTTGATAAGGCCACGTAGACCCAATAATTAAATAAATATTATATTTATCTAAAACTTCTGAACCAGAAAGGGTTTTAATGGTAGACGTTCAACCCCTATGACGTGTGGTCCACTTAATAAATAAGTCTGTCTTATTTTTCATCTAGTCTCAAACCTTAAAACTATCTATTAAAATGGTTGGTCGGTTGGATGCAACACATGCATCATGTGGGGTCCACGCATGTTACCCACCAACCAATGGACAGTGTGTGTTTACACCGTGGAGGGCAGGTGCATCACGTGCTGCTGCTGCAAGTACAGCAGCAGATGGCAGCGGACAATGACAAAGGTGGGTCCAACGTAGGGCCCACCACGTGGTTTAACTACCATCCAATCCGTTGATAAGGTCCTACAGACCCGGATTTGAAGAGGAAAAATAAATTCCATAATGATCCAAAACGTCTGTGAACCCAAATAGGGTTTCACTGGCAGACTTTAAACCTCCACTGTTTCCTGTGATGTGGGCCACCCGAGCATCAGATCGGGCCCATTTTTGAGGAAGACCACCTCAGGGAGGGACCCACCAAATGAATGGTGTGGATACAATATACATCATGGTGGGGCCCACGCACAGGGCCGTGGGTCCCTGCCCACCGTCTGCCATCCACCGCTGGTTCGGCCTGTGCTGCTGACAACAACAACAGCAGCTGCTATTTATTTATTTTTTATTTTTTTGAAAATCGCATTTTCTTGCAGTTTTTAAGGCGTGGGGCCCGCATCAACCAAATCCACCCCAGCCATTGGATTCTATCATTGGAGATCAACCAAACGAGTCCAATATCCAAGGTGTTTTGCTGCATATAATTATCAGGTGGCTTTTAAACGGTGAAAACTACCATTTTCTATGCTATGGCCGCTTGAAAGTCGGATTGGCCCCATTTTTCAGTTCAACGCCTAAAATGAGCTTAGGAAGGGAATGGACGGCTTGGATTATAAACATACATCAAGGTGGGGCCTATACAAGTAGCCCTCTCCAAAGCCAAAAGAAATAATCAAACAAATATATACGTTTTCCTCGTTCACGTCCAGACGCTAAACGTTTTTGGGCTCAGTAATGCATTTAAGGTGGGCCACCACATGGCTAGGTGGTGTGGATAACATACACATGTGAGGTGGGCCCCACCCACAAATGGATTGGGTCCAAACCATGCTTCATGGAGGGGAAAATTCGGGTGGGCCACATGACCATTCCATCATACACAAACTAAATGAATAACAAGAGAGGGAGAGAGAGAGAGAAAAAAAAAAAAAAGAGTGGGACACGAGTGATGGAGGGACCCCGACACTATGGGCCCTTCGTTTTAAGCATCCAATCGTACATCAAGTTGGTCTCATTGCATGTGGGCCCACCAAATTAAAGATCAGTGGTGGAGATCCTCCTCCACCCAAAATAGACGGTCTAGATGACCTCAATCTTTGCAAAGAAAAATAAACATCATGATGGGGTCCATGGAGAATGGCCCCATCATGAGATGATATTGCTAATTAAGGTGGGCCATCGCCCACATCTTAGGGTCCAAAGTGAGATCCAAACCATTGATCGGTAGGCCTCACTTGGCCCATCATAAAAAAAATACATGCAATCTAGGTGATGGAAGCACCCATCGTTCGATCTTCTCGGTCCGTTGGAACGTCAACCTCCTTGTGCTTTGCTTTGATGGAGAAGATGTGAAATGTTGTGTAATGAATGGCTAGGATGATGGATTTTGGAGTGGGAAGTGGGCCTCACACATGCATTTTCTCTCCATGGAAAGGCTTGGACGTGAGCTTTCTCTTGCTTGGGATGTGTTGAGAAATGAGAGAGAGAGATGGGATGTAAGGAGAGAGAGTGATGGATGTGAGTGATGGGTGAGGTGATGGTGTACTTGACATATATGGTGGTGTAAGAGAGAGAGAGAGGGAAAGAGTTGACTTTAGGTAAGGGTGATTTAAGAGGGGGATGGTTGCTTGTACTTGACATGAGGTGATTGATTGATTGATGAAGTGATTGATTGATGGGACATATTGTAGAGATTCTCTTAGGATTTACAACGCGCGGTGTTTTTTCTCTAAATGATCCAAAACGTCTGTGAACCCAAATAGGGTTTCACTGGCAGACTTTAAACCTCCGCTGTTTCCTGTGATGTGGGCCACCCGAGCATCAGATCGGGCCCATTTTGGAGGAAGGCCACCTCAGGGAGGGACCCACCAAATGAACGGTGTGGATACAATATACATCATGGTGGGGCCCACGCACAGGGTCGTGGGTCCCTTCCCACCGTCCGCCGCTGGCGCGGCCTGCGCTGCTAACAACAGCAGCAACAGCTGCTGTTTATTTATTTATTTTTTTTTTTGAAAATCGCATTTTCTTGCAGTTTTTTAGGCGTGGTGCCCGCATCAACCAAATCCACCCCGACCATTAGATTTTATGGTTAAAGATCAACTAAACGAGTCTAATATCTAAGGTGTTTTGGTGCGTATAATTATCAGGTGGCTTTTAAACGGTGAAAACTACCATTTTCCATGCTATGGCTGCTCGAAAGTCGGATTGGCCCCATTTTTCAGTTCAACGCCTAAAATGAGCTTAGGAAGGAAATGGATGGCTTAGATTATAAACATACATCAAGGTGGGGCCTGTACAAGTAGCCCTCTCCAAAGCCAAAAGAAATAATCAAACAAATATATATGTTTTCCTAGTTCACATCCAGACACTGGACGTTTTTGGGCTCAGCAATGCATTTAAGGTGGGCTCTGCTTAGGTGGGCCCCACCCAAAAATGGATTGGGTCCAAACCATGCTTCATGGTGGGGTCCATTCGGGTGGGCCACATGGCCATTCCATCATACACAAACTAAATGAATAACGAGAGAGGGAGAGGGAGAGGGAGAGAGAGAGAGAAAAAGAATGGGACACGAATGATGGAGGGACCCCGACACTATGGGCCCTCCGTTTCAAGCATCCAATCGTACATCAAGTTGGTCTCATTGCATGTGGGCCCACCAAATTAAAGATCAATGGTGGAGATCCTCCTCCACCCAAAATGGACGGTCTAGATGACCTCAATCCTTGCAAAGAAAAATAAACATCATGATGGGGTACATGGAGAATGGCCCCATCATGGAATGATATTGCTAATCAAGGTGAGCCATCAGCCACATCTTAGGGTCCAAAGTGAGATCCAAACCATTGATCGGTAGGCCTCACTTGACCCATCATAAAAAAATATATATAAAATCTAGGCTATGAAAGCACCCACCGTTCGATCTTCTTGGCTTGTTGGAACACCAACCTCCTTGTGCCTCGCTTTGATGGAGAAGATGTGAAATGTTGTGAAATGAATGGCTAGGATGATGGGTTTTAGAGTGGGAAGTGGGCCTCACAGATGCATTTTCTCTCCATGGAAAGGCTTGGACGTGAGCTCTTTCTCTTGCTTGGGATGTGTTGAGAAATGAGAGAGAGTGATGGATGTGAGTGATGGGTGAGGTGATGGTGTACTTGACATGTATGGTGGTGTAAGAGAGAGAGAGAGGGAAAGAGTTGACTTTAGGTAAGGGTGATTTAAGAGGGGGATGGTTTCTTGTACTTGACATGAGGTGATTGATTGATTGATGGAGTAATGATTAATGAGACATATTGTAGAGATTCTCTTGAAATTTGCAACGCGCGGTATTTTTTCTCGAACCGAACGCGGGTCTGGATATCCCTGCCAGGGTATCGAATCGGTATGTAAGACGCGACATTGGAACCACGGAGACGGTGAGATCGCAATGGTGCAAGCATCGGATTAAGCCGACTCAGATCTACAGGGTATAACTTAGAGTCGATCACAAATGTCGATTATACATTACAGGTTGCCGGAATTTGACCGGAAGAATCGTGGGAGTCGACGGAACAATACGGACTAGGATACGAGTCTTAAAATGTCTAAATCCTTCACGATGTTGAAGACTATGCCAGGTCACTACTTCTCAGAAGCTTATAAGAGCTCGAGTCCACAACAAACACAATTTCTCTTCTAAATTTATCTTAGCATAACTTAGTCTTAGCATATATTACCACTATTGAATGCTACCTCTACAACATCGTAGGATTATATTAAACATCCACAACCCTAAATTGCTTGATCCCGATCAACAAAATCCTTGGACAATTATCTTTCTCGTCACATCCTATTGACCATCCACCTCGATCATCTATTCCTACATATGGATTAGGTATTTATCTGTCAATATTTTTCATTTATCTATTTTGTCAATTATAATGAGCACCATTCAAATATTAATAAAAATGATATTGCTTTAGCTTTCTTTTTATTCATTTGTCAATATTTATTCCTTTAAAAATATTGATTACAATATTAGTGAAAGAATTCTTAGATATAAGTTAAAAAGAATTTATTAGATATTACTAAATCCTACCCTTTCCCAAATCACCCGATAGTTTCCCAAATCACCCGATAGCTTATCACAATCAATGGCTGACTCAATAGTGGGACTTTTGAATCGATCTTACTTAGTCATTTTAGCATGAGGGTCATCAGCTTTAATTAAACATTTAGTCGATGATGACTCTGGCATGCCCACGCTTCCTAATTGCACACAAAAACTGAATATAGGCCATCAATAACACGTGACCTTGTATTTGATTGAATTAAATGAATAATTACCGCTAGAGCATCCCTTTTGGAATTAATCCATACCATTGAGTTGTTGCATCCCAATATATGTGCCATTCTCATATATCACTAATTGGAGGCTCTCAGCCATGAATCTAAGGTCCTCGTTCAGTTGAATATGAACGGTTATGTATGTCCTTTCCCGGCCATATGTGTGCTGCAATTTCAATGAATTAGATTCTTCTCTCCTAGGTCCCTACTCATGGCTCAGTGGTAGACTCGGTCGGTTTTAACACCGACTCTATGGATTAGAGTACCCATTGTGGTGTGTTGGGTAATGGTTGCAAACGATAGGCCCATTTGTCATAGATACCATTTGGGATGGCTAGGAAGTTAGGACAGCTTGATCAGTGCGATTCTAGGGATATGCCTCATTTGCAATGGGACCACAATTTGAATTGTCTGGACAGAAGTACATCAGCGCCACATGGGAGGATAATGAGTCACCATCAATATTTAAATGTTGTGAAACTAACATAGTATATAAGTGGATGCATAGAAGTTGTATACATTTTCTTCCTCACTGTCGACTTGGAAAACAAATCTTGTGACCTGGACGGTAGATCTCATGGGCCACCATGGGGATGGGCTATAAGCCAAAAAAATACAGTGATTGGAGTGTTCGTTTTTCTGCTCAAATATATATAGACTGATATTCTAACCATTCCTTTAGCAGGCCACTGATTGGACGGCTTCTATTCAATCCCATTCCCTTTTTAAATAAGGTCTACCTGAACAAACGTCCTGAGTTGAACAAGGGACTTGCATACTCAACTAAGGAACAACAACGGTGGACATTTCTCAGGCCATTACCCTTCAAAGCTGGCATGTTCCACAGCCACAAGGATGGAAATTCCATCATTTATCTTTTGGGAGAAAGTGGGTGAGACCCCTAACTGTGGGGCCCACCCTTGTAGAATTATCTAAATTCTCATCCTTTTGGATTTTAAGAGACCAATAGTCCTATATATGTCCAATCTTCCCACAATTCAATCACTTCATCTTGTCCTTCCTCCTAGACTTATATCTCGATCGTGAATTTTCCTTCTCCTGCTCAGAAGTTCTTCCCCGATCAATTAACACATTTATAGAGGAACCCTCGCCACTATTATTCTTTCTTAACTGCTTTGAATGAATGGTTGAGAGAACAATTTCAATGTTAATGTTTTCTCTACCATGGCACGACAAAGTGTCTAGAAGATTCTCACAATACTCTGTAAGAGAATTCAACAAGATTAAGGCTTGATCTTCCTTGTCAATCTTCACCACTATGCTCATCAATTTACAAAGCACTTTATTGATTTGTTGTTGTGTTTATTAAAATCTATCCCTTCCACCATCTTCAGATTGTAGAATTGCTTCTTCAGAAACAGACGAATAAAGAGTGATCTCGTTATGTAGAGGCACTCTAACTTCCCACATAATCTTGTGGTAGGCGTCTCATTGAAGATATTATATATGACCTCATCAGCCAAATACAATTGAATTGTGTTAATTGTCTTTTGATTTAGTTCATCCCACTCTTCATTGCTCATAATATCAAGATTCTATTTTTTCAAAAAATGCCTGCTGTAACTTTTGCTGAAATAGAAGGGCTTTGATTTTCACCCTTCATAATTTAAAATTATTTTTACTTGTAAATTTTTCTGTCTCAAACTTAACATTTGTCACCTTTAATGTCATGTATTCAGATTTAATCTGAGACCCCAACATGATAACTTGGCTCTGATACCACTTGTTAGACACGTAAATATCACTCTCATACGTGACCTAGATATGAATCTGACAAGTATAGAGATAGAAAATTTAAGCATATATAAATAACACAACGATTTACGTGAAAAAACTCTTACGAAAAAAAAATAATCACGGCACAAAGTAGTAAGAAATCCACTTGACTTTGGATCCCCTTTATTTTTTGTTGCATGTCCTAAAATGAGCTCTCAAAATGGATGGATGGATGGTGTGGATTTCTCACAAATATTGTGGTGAGCCCCACAACATCTTAGCATAAGAACCTTCTGTGAAAGGCTTTCTAGGAAATTCGCATCCGCCATGATGTTTGAGGGAAGTAGATTGTGTGCTTACTAACTCAATAGTCTAAGCGTACTGAGTAAACACTATTAGGCCTATTGTGATTTATTTATTTTATCTACTATGTCCGTTCATTTTACCATATAGTTTTAGAGCTTAAACTCAAAAATAAAGCATATCCAAATTGCAAGTGGACCACACCACACAGAACAATGTGGTAATTTTAGAGCTTAAACTATATATATATATATATATATATATATATATATATATATATATATATATATATATATATATATATATATATATATATATATATATATAAACATATCTAAATCTCAAGTGGACCACATCACATGAAATAATGTGAATCGACCATCCTCCTTTGAAAAATTCTTGGGGGCTATAGAAGTTTCGGATCAAGCTGATATTTGTGTTTTCCCTTTATCTATGTATGTGTGATCTTATGAATAAGTTGGATGACAAATAAACATTGTTGTGGGCCTTAAGAGCATTTTAATGGTGGAAATCATTATTCCCACTCTCCTCTTATGGTTTGTTCCACTTGAGCTTTGCATATGCTTCAATTTTGGGATAAACCTTTACAATGAGTTAGAAAAGAGATGGACAACGTGGATAAATAAGCCACGTACATTCTTAGAGGACCCAACAGAGTTTACCTGGTATGGTAAAGAGTACTGAGTAACCCAGCACGCAGTGGGATTTCTAAAGCCTAATAATTGAATGCTCACCATTAAAGCTTCTTAAGGGCCACAAAAGTTTTGGATTAAGCTAATGTTTATATGCTGTTTTCATTCAGGTCTATGTGACCTTATGAACAATTTAGATGGCAAATAAACATCACAGCGGAGCTTAGAAAGTTTTCAAGGGTGAGTGTCATTATCTCCACTTTTTTCTGCCTTTTGCTTGAGCGTGGCATCTGCTTATTTCTAGGCTCATGCCCTTACAAAAAGGACAACGTGAATATAAAACACATTTGCTCACTTTTAAGTTCATGCCCCCTGATAGAAAAGACAATATAAATATAAAATACATACATCACAGTTAGCCCACAGCGCCTGCACCACAGTTACCACCAGGGAATCAGCTTTTCCTGCAGTGGCCACAGCGTATCCCATTTCCCGGGAGCATCATCCTTCTTCTATTTTGTAGTTCTTTATTTATTTTGTTTCATTTTCTTTTTGTGTGGCCAGGACCTACGGACAACCTAGCAGGGACCAGTTAGTCACAAAGCCAAAAGAGTTAATATCAACATTATTTTACCCCTTTTTTAAAAAAATAAAAATGATCCAGAACGTTTAATGTATGGAGATCTTTTCTTGGGCGCGGATTAGGTACCACCCTCGCCTGCTCGGAGCCCGAGAACGATGTGGACACCGACGGGCCACCGTGATGTATGACTTTTATCCACTGCGCCCATCCATTTTTCCATATGATTTAAGGTTGTTGACCCGAAAGTAAGGCAGATCCAAGGCACAAATCGACCACACCACAGAAAGCAGAGAATACTAATGGCACCCACTGTTGAAACTTTCCTAGGCCCACCGTGTTGTGCAATCTAACCTGTTCATAAGGTCATATAGACCTGGATGAAACAGAAATATCAGATTGATCCAAAACTTCTATGGTCCCCACAAAATTTTCAATGGTAGGCATTTAATCCCCACTATCTAGTCTACTTTATCCTTGAATCTTACTTATTTTTGGGCTCATAATTTAAAATTATATGGAAAAATGGATGGACGGTGTGGGTGAAAGACATACATCATGGAAACCCCCTCGGAACCCCAGCCTATCCCCAGCTTGGAACAAGCGGGGTAGTACCTAATCCACATCCCCATTTCATACATCTAGTTGTATTTGGACTCATTGGCATTCTCATCGCCTATCCTGACCATCCATTAGGTCCAATACTCTCTTCTTCAAACGTTATTTTTTATTTTGGAAATATGATTTTCATTGAGTGATAGTTTGGATTATCCCCTCTATACAATTCTTTCAAACCATCTTATCAAGAATAGATTGAACCAAGTGGACGTTCCAGATAGTTGAAGTAAATGAAAATTAAAATAAAATACGAAATGCAACTAAGTGCATGAGAGGGATACAATGCTCATAGAGTTGGCAGCATGGATTTGAGTGTATTGTAGAATTTAGAAGTGGTTTAACAACATGAATTAGAAATTTTTTTAGAATAAAAAATATCTAAAATACATAGTTTTAATGTATTTTGAAATCTTTTCATTTTGCCCTGTTTTGAAATACATAGGTACTTTTTAATGGCTGGAGAGACAATAGCTGGAGAGACGTGTGACAAAAGTTTCCTAAGTTACTAATTCATTTTATATGTGAATATGGTGTGGCCTACCTGATGAGATATAGGCCTCAACTTTAAAAATATTATCATCACTACACTGGGGTTCACTTGATAAAAAATGGATAGGATAGAAGTAACTAGATGGGCCACATTAAATAAAACCATGAACAACAATCCAAAATTATTTTCACTTGCTGGTGCATGTGATGGTTGGAATGTGTTGAGGGTCAAATATTGCATATTAGACCCCAATAATTACTTGATTTTACGAACAATATACTGTTTAATGGCCTATTTTAATCATGTTTATGTTGCAAGGTGGATTTATAAGCGTGGACTGAAAAAGATGCTAAATGCATGGAATTGACTCTCCAAATTTACCAAAGCAGGGAACAGACTCCAGGGGACCAAGATCGATGGATTTACACGCAAGAGATCCGAGAAAATAGAGAAACTGAAGCTCAAGTGGCCTGAAAGTCAGCCAGAATACAAAATCATAGGGTTTCCACCATTCGTTCGGCTCAAAACTTTATACATGGATTGATGACCATAAATGAACAGCACATGTCGAATTTCAGCTCCTGAATTACTGTGAAAGTGGCCCAACTGACAGATCAACCACCAAAACAGTGATATGGGGCCCACCTGATACCTAGATATTCTTCAATTTTGGTCTAAACCACTTAATCTACAAGAGGAAAGGAATGAGTGGAGCAAATTTCATATAAACATCACAGTGGACCCCACATGTACATCTCATGTATATGAGGTACACATACGTTGGAAGTGCACCCTACGTCACTTAGTCGGTTAGCGTGTGCTGATCGACTGGCACCCGACTTCTCTCTCTCCTCTGCGCAATCACGCCGGTGGACAGACTGAAGATCATCGTTTCTTGCTTATGGGCCCCACACATCATCCCCTTGGCAGATATGAACCGTCCATTGCATCTCTGGGGTAGGCGTGACCATAGCCTAGGAGTCCTTTTGGTCCTTTACGTACATAAACACGTGGATCACCAGAAAATGTAGGATGGACGGCGAGTTGATTTGATATAGTGGACTGCACCAAAACTCGACAAAAACCAGTCCTTTCCAACTGAAATTTTTCCAGGAATCCAATGAACGGATCGAATTGCTCTAAAAATACCAATGTGGGGCCCACCGAACACGTTAGCGTAAGATAATTCGCAGGAAGCCCGCGTCTGTGAAAACCAGCCACTGTGGGGCATTATACGGCCCATATGATGGTCGGTTGGATGATCTGGACCATCCATTGTATCCAGAGTTGGGGTGTAACCCATGCCTAGATGTCCTTTTGGCCTCATGCAAGTGTCTCCATGTTTCCAACCGTTAAATGCAGGATGAACGGTGCAAGAAGAACTCTAGTGGGCCACACCAAATTCAATCCAAAACCATCCATATTTGAATGGTTTTTCGACGTGAATCGAATGGATTGAATGGATCTATCCTTCGAAACCGATCATGGACCCCAAGCTCTGTTTCGCAATGCTACACAAGCTATGTTTCACAACAGAGCTACGATCGATCCAGGTGGGCCACCATCGTTCATCAAGGTCTTGATCCAGACCGTCTATCTTGTAGAAAGGCCAAAACCGTCCATAGGGACGTTTCTCTTTATGATGGTTGTGGACGCCACGAATACCAGCAAAAGGTGAAATTTCGGTCTTTCACGTGTAGTTTTCCACGTCCTGTGAAAGGAGTGCGTAGAACTTCCGCACCGACCTCCGACGCACAACACCGACTGCATGCTTCTACACGCAGCCGACTAACTCTCGGCTGTCTATAAAAAAGAAAGAGAGAGAACGTGAGATGGGAGCTTAGCTTGGGCTGGACATGGAGCAGAGAGACAGAGAGAGTAGAGTTATTTTTTTCTTTTTCTTTTTATTTTTATTTTGTTTAAGTGATGTAGCCTAATCATGTTGCTAGGCTTTACCTCTTAACTAGGACTAAGAGGTGAAGCTTGTAGCGTAATTAGTAAGGTGGCTTTGCTTTGATTCATGGTTATTGAACTCTTATTGATTTTAGTTTGATTATTAAGGAATACTTTTAGTTTTTTTAATGGTTTATTGTGACTCAAATTACAGTAGATCTGCAATAGCTTTGAGTATGTTCTTTTCATTATGAGATTGTGAACTTGGGAACCCTGTTGTTCACCATCGTCTCATGGGCATGGTTGGGTGATGGAACCCTTCCTAAATTTCACAATTCTCTCAGGATTGGCTGTGAGATTGGTAAATTGTTGTTGTTTGTCATAGTCTCCTGGACATGGTTAGGTGACGGAATCACTTCCAAATCTTCACCACTCTTATCTATTGGTGATTAGATCCATGAGAAGTTTAGAGATCTGACAAATCTTTTCTTACCAATTGGATAGGATAGGACTCTGATTCCAGTTGTGTCCTTAAATCATTGCAAGTTAGCTTCCCAATTGTTACAAGTAGATCTTCTGAATCCCTAGTTTCTTATATTTTTTTTATTAGATTTTAATTAATCTATTCACAATTATTTCATTCCTTTTACTTGATTTAGATTTCATCTTATCCTAATTCTAGTTCTACTTATTTTTAGACGACATACAGGTTTCAGTCCTTGTGGGTTCGACCTCGGTCTCACCGAGTTTATTACTATATCACAACCCTATACTTGGAGAGTGAACAGAATGTCTTGATCTTTTGAGGAGAGTAGTGATGTAGAGTGGGTCGCGGACAATTTCATGGCCAAGATGGATCAGAAAAAGCCCGATCGACATCAGAAGTGATCCAGACTGTCAGACCTTAAATTAGGCATATATCGCAATGCAGAATGAGTTATCAGGCGTAAAATATATGATTTTGGGGTATAACGAGCTACTTTAGGCAGCCAACCCCGCTATGTCAGGTTGCGCAAGCCGGATTTACGAAATACCACCAAATCGACGGTCATTTCCCTATTTTAATTCCATTTTTACTATAAATGGTAAGTTTTAGTTTGATTATAACTCTTCATCGGTTGGACTTTAAGAGTTGCGCCCAACGCGAGAAGTGCTTAGAATAATTAGGAGAACAGCTTGGTGAGGCCAAATAGGACACTATTTTTGGAAAACCTTGCGCACTAGTAGACATCACAATCGTATATAAATAGTAAGTCGTGAATTATAGGAGTCTTAGTTGTAATTTGATTCCGATTTCTCTCTCATTGCTTAGTATCCTTATTTAAAGGGTTGTGAATTCATTTTATTCATTCATCTATCAATTTCAAATTTTATAGAATTTAGTTTCTAATTTCCTTGTTTTTTTCTTTGTGGATTTAAGTAGTCATTATGAGGAGTTCAAAGAAGTTCAGTGGATTCGGAACAGTTATCCCGTATCCCCTTGAGGAAGATGGTGCTCAGCCTCACGTTCTCCCTTGCATCAAGTAGACAGTCAATCACGGTGAAAACATCAAAGTAAGGTTAGGCCTTAAAAAGTCTTTCTGTTGCACCTTCCCACCCTTAAGAGTATTGGACAAAATAAGTATCTATTAGCATACGTCACAGCTCAATAACTACAGCTTCAATTAGTGGAGGTGATAAGGTTGGAGATACGGCCTCAATCAGTGAAGGTGATAGGGTTGGAGATACAGCCTCAATCAGTAGAGGTGATAAGGTTGGAGATACGGCAGCAAATGTTATGGAGATTTGTAGGCCTCAATCAATGGAGAGACGTTGAAGGATATCGGCAGCAACAGATTTTATGGAGATTTGTATAAATTCCTTGTCTCTTTAAATGCCTAAGATAGAGTGTTCACGTTGCAATCAATTGAAATAAAAAAGAGTATTTTTTCTTTATGGTATCAAAGTCATTATGAACACTTGACATCATTATCACATCAAAGCTTCTTTCTCTTATCTTCCGCTCTCTTCTTCCACCATGACTACTCTATCTCTCAACGTTGGCAGCTTCATTACACTCAGACTTACCTCAAATAATTATCCCTTGTGGCGTGAACAAGCCTTGGCCCTTACAGAGAGTCAAGAATTCGTCGACCATCTCACAAATGAAGATCCTGCTCCCATTAAATACACAACAACAAATTCAAATAGTTCCACAAATGCAGAAAATTTTATTCCACAGTTAACAAATGCTTTCATAGCCTGGTGAAAGTCAGATCGTCTCCTTCATGGGTAGATCATCGGAACACTCTCAGAGGAAACGTTGGCCTCGACACAGCTCATGCCATATGGGAAGCACTGAAGAATGCATATGCCCAAGACTTGTAAGAACGCGAATTTACATTACGGCAATAGGTAACTTATCTTCGAAAAGAAGATGACAAAACCATTACAGACCACATTCGTACCTTTAAAGGCTTATGTGACAATCTAACAGCTATTGGAAAACCTGTTCCAGACCAAGAAAAAGTCTTCTGTCTTCTCACCAGTCTTGGTCCTCAATATGAAACTTTCACAACAACCATATTGAAGCCCCCACGACCATCATACTCTGAGTTGGTTTCTTAACTCCAAAATTTTGATCAGAAGCGCAATTGGTTTTCTAGTCATACAAATGTACCAGTCTCATCTCTCACTCATCAAATGGCATTTTATGGCGGCAGCAACAATAATCTTAGCAAACTTCCTCAGGCTATCGTGGAATGCCACAAAAGTTCACATCCAATGGGCATGGATTCCAAGCACAACAACAACAACATAAGGACTCCAATCGGAGCTACACAAACATCCCTCCTTTTGCTAATTCATAGCATCGTCCTCCACCACCAGGTGAGCTTCACATGACTCCTACAAAGAGGGACAAATACCGTGACCAACAGTGTCAATAATGTGAGATAATAGGTCATGTTAGAAAGATCTGCTGGTGGGTACTCAAAAAATCTACTCATCATGATGAAATCCCATAAGCACTTGCAGCACTTACCTTGGACAACACCATCGCAGATACAGAATGGACAACAGACACTGGAGCTTCCAATCATATAATAGTAAGCCAGGTATGTTAACCAATATTCATAAATATTATGATACTGACACAGTTCTAATTGGCGATGGATCTTCCTTGCCAATTCTTGCAATTGGTGACTCGTGTATAAAATATAAAAAAAAAATTGCTTTACCTTTACATGATGTCTTGCTGGTTTCGAATTTAAAAAATAATTTACTCTCTGTCAGCTAGTTAACTAATCAATTTCCTGTCAATTGTGAATTTTTTAACGCTGATTTTTGTGTTGAGGATCAAGAAACAGGATAACCAGTGATAACAGGGAGACGCAGGGGTGGTCTTTATGTTCTACCATCTTCGCCAGAACTATATTTTTCTCATCGCTTCAAATCTGGCATTGCAGAAGTTTGGCACCAACGCTTAGGCCATCCTCAGTCTTCGGCTTTACATTTATTAAAAAATAAGGGACTAATTGATCTCTTATGGCAACAAAATCTCAACATCTTTGTGATAGTTGTTAATTAGGGAAGCTTAGTCGTTTACCTTTCTCTTGTTCTAAATATTCAAGTTCTAGTATTTTTGAAAAAATTTACTGTGATTTATGGGAACCTTCTCCTGTTTTATCTATTGCAAAATTGAGATATTATGCTTGTTTGGTTAATAATTTCTCTAAATATACATGGATTATTCCCTTATGTCATAAATCTGATTTTTTTAATGCATACTTGGCCTTTGAAAAATACGTTGCCAGACAGTTCAACAAACAAATTAAAATTTTCCATTTAGATGAAGGCGGTGAGTTCGTTAACTTCAAACTTTCAACTCACTTTCTTTCCATAGACATTATTCATTAGATATCTTCCCTGTATACACCTAAGAAGATTGGTATGGTTGAAAGACGACACAGGACTATAAGAGAGCTAGGTATGACTATGTTATTTCATTGTGGTGCTCCTTTATTTATATGGATAAAAGCTTTCACAACAGTTGTCTACCTTATGAATCGACTGCCTACATCTGCCCTTTGGCTCTAAATGTTTTCCTTACACTTGGGACACACGACGTCACAAATTTGATCCAAAAATATTTCACTTTTTTTTTGTAGGCTACAGTGATAAACACAAGTGCTTTCATCCTTTAAGCAATTTTTTTTTTTAAAAAAAAAAAATCTCTTAGCATGTTGTTTTTGATGAGTTAGTCTTTCCTTAAAAGACTGCTAACACTTCTCGCATCACATTTACTAAGCCATAGGTCATTAGCATCTTTAATTCTTGGTTACCACACACTGACATGCGCTTCCTTGTAGGACCTTCTTTAGCATCTTCGACACCACCTTGTTTGAGTCCCTTACCAGGAACAGGCATCTATTATCCAACCCCACCATCCCACAATCTCAATGCCACTGACCTACCAAATTTTCCATCCTCCCTTTCAGAGACTTCCGATATGCTTACCCACAATCATAGCTCGACACTACCTGCCGCACGAGTTTCAACCAGTGCCGCTTCCACAACTCATGTCTGAACCATCAGAGTTATCTCACCTTACTCCAGTTTCTTCAGCACCAACATCTCATTCTATGCTCACTCGATCTAAACTGGGTGTGGTAAAAACCAATCCAAAGTATGCTTTGCTTACAATCACATCTATCAATGTACCTCGTGAGCCACATAATATTAGATCTGTCTTGGCACATCCTAGGTGGAAAGTTGTCATGCATGAGGAACTTGCGGCATTACATTAAAACCAGACCTGGAAACTTGTTCCTCACACATCTAACATGCATGTTATTGGATCTAAATGGGTATTCAAATCAAAACTCAAACCCGACGGTTCTCTAGATTGACTCAAGGCTTGTCTTGTTGCAAAAAGCTATCATCAAATTGATAGTGTAGACTACACTGAAACATTTTCTCCAGTTATCAAACTGGGAACCATCCGCATGATCATTACTGTAGCTCTTGTTCAGCGATGGCCTATTCGTCAGCTAGATGTAAAAAATGCATTCCTGCATAGTCACACACACACACACACACACACACACACACACACACACACACACACACACACACACACACACACACACATATATATATATACACACACAACAACCTCCAGGACTGACGGATTCTCAACACCCATCATATGTTTGCAAACTCCAAAAAGCTCTCTATGGTTTAAAACTAAGCACCTCATGCTTGGTTTGATAGATTCAATACCTTTCTCCTTAAATACGGATTCTTTTGCAGTCTAGCAGATCCTTCCTTATTTATTTTTTATTTTGATTATGGAACATTAATTTTTCTTCTTTACATAGATAATATATTGTTCATAGGATCCGCTCCATTACTTGTTACAAATTTCATTAAACTACTAAGCAGTGAATTCACAATGAAAGACTTGGGACCAATTCATCATTTTCTTGGCATAAAAATCTCCCTAACTTCCAATGGTCTTCATCTGTCTCAGTCACACTATGCTCTTACCATACTTGAACGATCCAACATGGTAGATTGCAAGACCATGAGTACACCCCTCGAAGCTAAGACAAAAACCTCATCAAATGAAACTCTTATGGAAGACCCTAGTTATTATCGCGGATTTGTTAGAGCATTACAGTACCTCACACTAACATGCCCTGATCTTTCATTTAGTGTTAACTATGTATCTCAATTCATGCATGCTCCCACCTTGGCACATTTGAAAAAGGTTCAACGTATCCTACAATATGTTAAAGGAACTATTGACATAGGACTACATTTTTCTTCAAATACTATACTTAATCTGTTTGCTTTTTCAGATGCAGATTGGGCAGGGTGTCATACTACGAGACGTTCCACTACTGGCTACGGTACCTACCTTGGAGGAAATCTCATATCTTGGTATGTAAAGAAGCAACATACAATTTCTCGATCAAGCACAAAAGTAAAGTATCGAGCCATGACTAACACAACAGCTGAACTCACATGGATGACCTTCATTCTCAAAGATCTCCGCATTCCATTGGCATCTCCTCCTATACTGTGACAACCTTAGTGCTTTTCATATGACAGTTAATCCTGTGTTCTATGCATGAAGTAAACACATCGAGTTGGATTATCATTTTATGCGTGAATGTGTTGCGCTTGGACTACTTATCACTCAACATATCTCCACTATTAACCAAGTTGCATACCTCTTCACTAAGCCAATGTCAAAGGCAGCCCTTCATTATTTCTGAACCAAACTTCGCCTCCAACCTCGACACGGTTTGCAGGAGGATATTAGCACACGTCATACCTCAGCAACTACGGCCTCAATTAGTGGAGGTAATAAGGTTAGAGATACGGCCTCAATCAGTAGATGTGATAAGGTTGGAGATATGGTAGCAGATGTTATGAAGATTTGTAGGCATCAATCAATGGAGAGATGTTGAAAGATATCGAAGAAGGATATCGGTAGCAACAAATTTTATGGAGATTTGTATAAATTCTGTCTCTGTAAATGTTTAAGGTAGAGTGTTCATGTTGCAGTCAATTGAAATAATAAAAAGGTATTTTTTCTTTAGCATCCAACCTGGGCCGTATAAAATCCAAACATTAATGGTTAGATTATCTGCAAATCAAGTATATAAAACATGAGATAACAACAAAAAAGAAGACATCATCCAGTACGTTTGTTGAGAGATCCTTTGGCCGCTGGTCATACATAGCCTAAACGCATGTCCTTCTCACTCATCTATGCGAAGATTCGTTGAGCACGTGCAAATCACCATCTGCTCCCATTTCTAACTTTGTTCATCATTTTGTACATATGCTATATTTGTCCATTAATGAATAAATATGTACAATTAAAATATATGATATGTACAGTTAAGATAGAAATTAGGCGGAACCACTTTTATATCCTTACACTACAGTACATGGTTAGATATTTTAATTGAAGTTAAAAGAGTATTTTTATAACTTGAAGGCTTATATTTTACCTCTTGCCAACTTTCACACATCCCTAATTCTAGATGAATTTTCTCCTTTCATTTCCCGCTTTCCTCATCTCGCTCGCTGTGCACTGTACGTGTGATACCTGTGCCTGGGGACATGGATCGCATACGGTCACTGTCAATGGCCACATTGCTACTGGACAGAGCTATGTTGGCTTCACAATGATGTATGTGTTTTATCCACTCCGTTAATTCATTTTGGATCATTATTTTAGGGCATGAATCTGAAAACTAGGCAGATCCAGATCTTAGCTTGACTACACCACAGGAAAATAGTGGTGATTGAACACCCATCATTAAAAACTTCCAAGGGCTCATTATAATGTTTATTTGCCATCCAACCCGGTGATTATGTCTCACAGACCTGGATGAAGGAAAAACACAAATATTAACTTGATCTAATTAAGACTTTTGTGGCCACTAAGAAGCTTTTAATGGTGGGTGTTCAATCACCACTATTTCTTATGGTCCACCTAAGATATGGATCTGACTCATTTTTATTTTTATTTTATGCCACGTACTAAAATGATACTAAAATGAGCTAAAAACATAGATACACAGCCTGAATAAAACACATATATCATGCATCATGGTGGGGACCATAGATAATGGTCGAGTAGCGACTACTAATGTTAGTACATATGCAGTTAACATCCATGATTTGGATGCCAATTGGGTGGTGAAGAGGTCACTGCTCACCTCATTGGGCAAATGGCGTGGCCAAATTTGATCGGTGGGATCGTATACTTTAAGAGATGAGACGGAACCAGTTTAAAGGTTTTTAGATAGAGTGCATACTCCACCATCTCTGACAACGGTCGCCTTGTTTCATCGGCCTAGCTGGTCACCACACAATCGGCAACCTAACTATGCTAATCCCTAAATAGACAGCCGCTGGTAGAATTGTATGGAGATTCCATGGATCTTTGACTGTGGGCCCACCATAACGTGCCTATTTGAATCCACTCCACTGATCTGTTTATCCAGCTTATTTTATGACATGAACCCAAAAATAAAGTAAATCCAAATCTCAAGTGGACCACCCAAGAAGGTTTTAATGGTGGGCATTCAATCACTTGAGATTTGGATCAGTTTCATTTTTTAGCTAATGCCTTAAAATGAGCTGGCAACTAAATACTGATGGACAGCGCTAATATAAAACGTACACAGACGTAGCACAAGACCAAACCATCCACAATCACGAATATAAAATAAAACAGGTTAGCCTTGAGGTGGATGCTAACGTCCCCACTACAGACGTAGCATGCGTCCAAGCCATCCACATCGATAATGTGACCGAGGGTGAAGGTGGACACGGATGCCTTAAGAAATCGTACACGTGGCGTGTAATCTATTAAATCAAACCGTCCGAAAACTTGGTTCGATTTAGATTGCTCGTAACCTGCAAATTACACGGATTTGATTTGAAGCTCGCCATATGGTAGACATTTAGAGGTAGTTAACGGTCCACATCCAACAGACAAATGCTCATTAATTAATGGTTGGGAATGTTTCAATCAGTCAGAATTCTGTAGGATGAATCATCTACAGCGGGCCTTACAATTGGACATTTAATTTGAATTAACATATGCCACGTGTATAATTCTCAGTGTCTGTGTATCATTCATTACATTCTATTCTGCCAGAGTACCTTCAGGCCTATAAATAACAGGGAGGTTGGCCTGATTATCAAATCTGTAACAAAACGGGCTTGCAACAGCCAAGATCAAACCGGGCACACTACACCCCAGATCAACGGTCGCTCAATCCCTCAATCATAGGAAAGAATGATGGAAATTAAAATACTTTTGGTAATGGGATAGGAAGCCTAATTCACGGCAAAGCTTAGGAGTTGAGATTAACCTATGATACGTTGAGTGGGCCCACCATGATGTGTGCATGACATCCAATTCATGTGCTTGGCGCAAGGATTTATATGATATTAAGTTGAATGAAATTGCTTCTTTTTTTTTTTTTTGGATAAATGCAATTGTTGGTGGATTATCTCTTAATGTCGTGGGAGTGAGTCTATTCACTTTAGTATTTAGATCATGTAGGATGTATAGAGGTGGGCATTTCTGACTAGATTCGACCCGATCAGACTCATTCTAAACAGAACCGACAGTCTAAATCGGGCCTGATTGAGTCTGGATTTTCAGATCCGTCTGTTTTTCGGATCGGGTCGGGATAAACGTCGATCCAGACAAATTCAGACCGAAAACCGGAACCGAGTGGAACCGCACCGAATTAAACGGACCCGACCCGAACAAGTACTATAAAAGGGATTTTTATTTTTTTACCCTACCCTAACCCTAATCTTTTACCCTTTCACTTGGCCTCTCTCCTCTTTTACCAAACCCAAACAACTGAATGACCGCTCCTGAGTCGTGCCCAACGCGGCAACGCCCGTTCTACCCAGCGCCAGTCTGCTCTCCAGATTTTCATCTTCTTCAACACCCATTTTGCCCAACACCAGTCTCCTCTGCATCGAATCGGGTAAGTAATTTAGTTTTTATTTTTATTTTTATTTTTTATTTCTTTGATTTCTTTTATCCTAACCAAGCATGATTTCTTTTACCCTCTTCTTCTTCAACACTCTGTCAAATCAGGTAAGTAATTTAGTAAGAAATGGAAATTTTGTTTTCTTCTTGTTTGAGAATTTTTGGAAGATTGGTTATCTGCCATGAGACATGAAGCTTTTGTAGTTTAGAGACATGACAGTGAGCATGGAAGAGGCATCCTTGCAGAGGAGCCAACAACTGAGAGAGTTGTATCGTACAGTACAGCCGGGGAAACTAACCAACCAGCCTGCCGACCATGCACTGCACTCTCTCAGAATGGTTCTATCTTATGTACGTCTCCTTCTCTTTTCCTCCTAGTGTCGGGTAAGTCTCCAAGAGTATTGTATTATTATTATTATTATTATTTGGCTAGGACCCCTTCATGGTGGGCCCTACCTCGTGAATGGTCAGAATCCCTTCACAAACCTTTATAAAATCTCACAAGTGCACAATTGAACCGAACCTGGCCAAATCTGATTCGACTCGGTTTTTCTGACCGAGTCGGAATCGGATCGGTTAAGCGCCCAGTATGAGTTAGGATCGGATCGAGTCAAATGACCTTGACTCGATCCCAGATCGAACTGAGTTCGGGTCAGATTATTCAAAACTCGGATCGTGTCAAGTTAGACCCAATCCAAGTCGACTCGGTTCGATGCCCAGCTCTAAGGATGTATGGCTTAAATACATATTTTGATTCATGTAGTATTTAGTTATATGCCGAAAAACAATTAACAATCTTGAAAACTGTGTTTGAAAATTACATTGGGAAGTAAGGTGGGGCCCATCTTGATGTTTGTATGGAATCCACCCCGTCTATCCATTTTGTAAGATTGTTTTCGGACATGCTGTCAAAAGTCAAGCGGATCCAAAAATCATGTGGGCCATACAAGAGAAAATAATGGGGAAAGAATTTCCTACCATTGAAACCTTCCCGAGCTCCACCTTGATGTTTATATATCATGCCAACCGTTTATAAGGTCATTCCTTCCGTGATGGGCTGACAACAGAAAAAACCTTAGCATAATATAAAACTTTTGTAGCCATATGAATGTTTCAATGATAGTCACTCAATCCCCATTGTTTTCTCTCTTGTAGCCCACTTGAGTTTTAAATATATCTCATTTTTCCTCACATACCGTAAAATAATTTTGTAAAATAGATGGACAGAGTGGATTCCTCACAAATATTAAGGTGGGCCCCACCTCCTTTCCCTGCGTTAAGAACTTACTGCATAACTCCTTTCAGGAGGAAATTCCACCGATTGAGCGGAAAGGATTAATGCCGTAAGCCCTCCCTAGCCCTTCGTGCTCCATGTACACGACCCAAGGTTAGAAACCTATATTGAATCAAAGAAAGGATGATTTTTCTTGCCATGGGATTTGAAGTCACATCTCACTTAATACGGGCTAATCCTTTACACCAAACAGGCCCAAATCAGGCCGAATCCAAAAATCACATCAGGTAACAGCTGGATTAGGACAACGGTCGCTAAAAACTTTTTAGAATTTGTGTGGGATATGCTACATTCCGAATCTGGCCTCAGCCAGGATAATGAACGGATGCCCTAGATAAAGGCCATTCCAAAACATAGGTAAGCCACACCAAAAGATTTTAGCAGTTTTTAGGCTTGATATCATGTGGTATCGGCCATCAGAGCTTTAAAGAGAACACAAGGGGGCACGCATGATGGACGGATTGGATGTCAACGTAAACATCCAGTGGGCCAAAAAATCAAAGTGTACTTTAAAAATAATCTAAAAAACTTTGAAGTGTATGCGGGCTCCAAAAGGATCACCACTCCGCCACATGGACCCCACATGATGAGATTATCAGACGACTTGAATCATCCGTCTTCTTACTACCATAAATATATAAGCTGTTGTTCTATAACCTAGATTTCATATCATGCATGGACGGTTCCGATCATTATACCATGTTGCATATGAGACTCCTTGCGGAGACACATGAAAAAGACGAAGATTCGCCGGAATTATCACATGGAGCTTTCTCATGTGGCCTGTAGAGTCAACAAAAGGCCAATATATGATCGCTATCACTTCATTAGCAATTTCGTCAGCATGCATCGCATGAAGAAATAGGCTAACAGCGTACAAACAAGGTACATATCTTTACAAAATACAAAGGAAAAGACATCACATCGACACGTAAAAATATTCCCTGCCGAACAAAGGAAGCGGACGAACAAAGGAAGCGGATTGCGTGGTGTTCCCTATGCCACCCTCGGTGGTGTGTTGACGTCACTAAGTTCGTGACCCACCCTGACGTGTATTATATCTATACTGTCCATCTATTCGGCGAGATCATGATCCAAAGCTTAAGTAGACTACACCACTAAAGCAGTGGGGACAATGATTCCTATGGTTGAAATCCCACATAACTTAGCGACGTCAACAGCCGGGCGAATCCCTTGGGATTAGGAGGGATGGGATGGATTTTAAGGTAATGATGGTGGTGCTAGTGGATTGGTTTAAGATCTATGGGATTGCTATATCCAGGACAAGTTTACTGGGTATGTTTGGCATGCTGGACATATCTCAGGATTTTACCTTCCAATCCGTCCAACTAAGGGATGGGATCAATTTTAAGGCAATGATGGTGATGTCAGTGGATTATTTTAAGTTCCATGGGATTGCTTATATCGTGGACAAGTTCACCGGTCTATTTGGATCGTAATAGATATCCCGAGATATCACTATCCCATCTCTCTTAATACAGTGTGATTGGTCTGGCCAAACAGGCCCAAGAGGATTGGCTAGGGTACCTCAGCATTGGCGTTAACAAGTTCCTTGAGTCTGATCATGAGGTATGTGTTATATCCAAACCGTCCATACATTTGGCTAGCTCGTTTTAGGGCTTGAGACGAAAAATAAGAAAGATATAACTATCAAGTGGACCACACTGAGAAAAGCAATGAGGGATTGAACATCTACCATTGAAACCCTTTCTGGGGTCACAGAAGTTTTGGATCAATATGAAATTTGTTTTTCCTCTTCATTCAGGTCTTTGTGACCTTATGAACAGATTGGATGGAAAATAAATGTTATAGTGGGCTCTACGAAATGTTTAACGATGAAAATCATTATCATCGCTGCTATTTATGGTATGATCCATATAATCTTTGGATATGATTTGTTTTTAGTGATGCTCTGAAATAATTTCTAAAAATAGACGAACAATGTAAATATAATAAATACTTCACTATGGGGGCCATATAACTTTAATCTCCTTTGAAATATTCATACAACTCAGAGCTTGAGGAGCATCAGTGCTCGTCTTCACATGGCACGTGCCTACAACAGCTATACATCGGGCTGTGTGGTACACCAACCAATTTGTTTCGATTGGGCGGGTGGCTATATGTACGGTTAAGGAGAGAACATGATGGAAGCTGATTGGTTGGGGTACCTCATACTAGCTATATAGCTGCGTTATTGACATCAGCAAATTCTGTGAGTTTAATCATGAGGCATGTGTTATATCCAAACCATTCTTCTATTTGGCAAGCTCATTTAAAAACCTGAGACAAAAAATAAGACAGATCTAACTATCCAGCGAACCGTGCTACAAAAGCAGTGGGGAATTGAACGTTTACCATTGAAATCCTTTTTAGGGTCAAAGAAGTTTTGGATCAATATGAAATATATTTTTCCTCATAATTCAGGCCTTTGTGAGCTTATGATTAGATTGAATGGAAAATAAATGTTATGGTGGGCCCTACAAACTGTCTAACCGTAAAAATCATTATCTTCACTGCTATTTATGGTGTGGTTCAAATGATCTTTGGATATGATTCATTTTTTGAATAATACTCCAAAGTGATCTGTAAAAATAGATACACGGTGTAGATATAATAAATACATTACTGTGAGGCCCATGCAACTTTGATCTCCTTTGAACCGTTCGTACAACTCGGAACTTGAGGAGCGTCGGTGCTTCTCTTCGCACGACACGTACCTACAACAGGTATATAGCTAGTGTGTGGTACACCAGCTAATCCCAGCTAATCCGCTTCCAACATGAGAAGGGTCATGATGAGAAATTAGTGACCCTAATGATGTGATTTTCTTTTTAATTAATGCCAATGGTACCAACCGATGACACGGAGTTTCTCACTTGAAAGTAGAGGACATTACTACTTTATTTTCAAACGTCCATCATAATACAACCAATAGAACCTCTTTTACCCAAATCGTCGTCGTTTTCCTTTTAACATCTGCATAAATCTTAATTTCCAAAGGCAAGATGCGAAACGACGGACGCAGCTTGGCAATAACTAATAACCCCGCTGGTCCCTTGCTAGGAATGAACGGGGTTCTTGTTGTATTTATTTTAAAATAATATTAAAAATTTGAATTTTCAAATTTCGGTATTTTCCCTCTACATTTAAATTTTGGTGTTTTTGAGGTGTTGGTTTTGTCCCACATCAGATTTGACAAAAGAAATTCTCTTGTTTATATGATAGGCTTTTTGCCTAGGGCTTGAGCCCCTTTCAGGGGGCATGTGAATTTGGTCCTGTGGGGGGGCTATGCCAATAGCTCTAATCTATGTCATTAACCACACACGCGCGCGCGCGCGCCGAGCCGATTCGTGCCGTGCCGAGCCGAGCCGAGCCGAGTCCGAGTCCGAGTCCGCGTCCGCGTGCGCAACGGGACGGGCTGGGCTGGGCTGGGCGCGGGGGCGGGTGCGGGTGCGGTGTAAGTGTACTCGCGTGGGTGTGTGTGTATGGGTACTCGCAGGACTGTATGTGTGAGAGTGTACTCGCACTTACACCTTTTCGTTTTTAAACCAGAGAGATGCTTCCCTTCCGGTTGGTCGCCCCTATTGTGTTTAAACCCAACGGACCTAACCTTTTGTAAAAGGTGCTTATGCACCATTTCGGAGTCTATATAAAGACTTCTGATTCCAGTTCCAATATACGAAAATTCTCTGCCTTATAAAACTCTCTCTGATACGGTTTTACCATTGTTACTGAGTTCATTGCTGAGTCAACTCAGCACTTTCGGATTAAATTGCAAGTGGTTCGAGCCCGTGTACAGTGAGTGCACCGCTGGGACCGGGTCATAGTCGTTGTATCCTGGAGGTCGATTGCTCTGGAAACCTGTTGCACTTGGGACGCTGTCCAAGGGGAGCAAATTCGATTTCAAGCCGAGTGACTCAATCACGCCTCGACTCAATTCAATAAGTTTTTCTTTCTCTAAATTTATTTTCCTTTTTTGGTTCTCGATTTTTATAGTCTATTTAATTCAACATTTTATCCAACAATTCTGAGGTCCACCGTAATGTATGGGTTTCATCCACACCATCCATCCATTTTTCCATATCATTTTAGTTACATAACCAAAACTAAGGTAGCTCCAAGGCTCAAGTCGACCACACCACAGGAAACAGCAGTGCTGATGACATCCCCTAATGAAACCTTTCTATGGCCCACTGTGATGGTTTTTTAGCATCCAGCCTGGAAATTGGATTGCTTACTGAGTTACTGAGTATGCTTTGATCATACTAGGTAAACTCAGTTGGGCCCACCTTGAATGTATATAGTCTATCCACGCTGTCTATCTGTTTTTCCATCTAATTTAAGGGGCTGAGATAAAATAGAAGCATATCCAAAGATCAAGTGGATCATACCACATGAAGCAGTGGGGATAATGATTTCCACAGTTGAAACCATGCTAGGCCTAACAGTGATGTTTATTTGTCATCCAACCTGTTCATGAGATCATACGAACATGGATGAATGGAAAATACAAATTTAACCTTCATTCAAAACTTCCATGCCCCCTAAGAAATTTTCAACAGAAGTTCAATTAAATTGTTTTCTGTAGTGTGGTCCATTTGAACATTGGATATACTTAGTTTTTGAGCTCAAGTCATAAAATTACCTGATAAAATGGATGGACAGAGCAGATAAAATACATAGATCATGGTGGACCTCATGGGGTTTAGTCGGTACACTAAGCATAGCAAGTTACTACGCAATCCGCTTCATTAGGTCAATGAAAGGACTGATCCAAATCTTCCATGGGCCAAAAAATAAAAATAAAAAAAATCAACAGTGGTTGTTTAATTACCACTATGTGATTCACTTGAGCTTTAGATCGGCCTTTTTTAAAAAATAAAATAAAAATAAAATAAAAAAATAAAAAAAATAAAATAAAATAAATTCAAGTCAATGGCCCGAAGTAGCATATGGTTTAACCGAAGAGGCTTGAATAGGGCTGTCAATGAGCTGGACCAGGTTGGCAAATCATATTTTGAAAAGGCCCAGACTAACAGGCCCAGCCCCAACAGTTCAAAATCCAGGCCTAATCCAACCCCTGGGCCAGCCCAGTGACAGCCCTAGTAGCAGCAGCACCTCACGCATTAGCTTGTCTTGGGCTTTCTGGAACCCAGCTGAAACTTCTCATGGTATAAACCACACGAAGCGAGAGAGATTCGGCTTTCCATGGATTATGGTGCACAGAAATTCCCTCTGCACCAAAGGGAATTTGAAATGCTTGTTGGGATTCCCGCTACCGCCATTGACAGTGGGATTTTTGGTTGTGAAACACAGAGCTCATGGTTGGTTGGTTTTCCCAACAACACAAAATATCTAGATGGACCATAACTCATACAATTTTAACCGGGTCTGGCCATTTTAGTGATTGCGACTCCGATTCAGGTCCAATCTGACCCAATAAGTAAACCTAAGTAACTCAAAATCACGCCCAGAACCAAACCCGATTCATAGCATCAGCGAAGTTAGCCAGACTCGTGTTTGAAATAAGTCCGTCAAAGTAGAATTATGGTCCATGAATGGACCATTTTTATTTTTCTTTTCTTTTTTGACCGTCCATTTGCATGATGTTTGTCAGACAAGCGCTAATAACCCAATTGAAATTGAGTTCATTGATTTGCTTTTTATAAATATTAAAAACGAACTTGGGTGTTTTTTAATTATTATTATTATTTAACTCCAGAAGGTACAAAACCCCAAACGAAATTTGAGCGATTTGATTTACCTGAGAAAGTATTGACCGATTGATTGCTAGTCACGTAGCTTTGAGAGTGGAGATGGAGGTTCAAAATAAGAGTCGTTGAGTATAGGCCATGTTACAAGCTTGTTTGCAGCATCAGTGGCATGTATTCCAACGCAGCTCACCTGCTTCTGTGGGTCACCCCATGCTATTGCTGTGACCTTACTCCTGTTTACAACCTTGCTATTCCCACGGAACACAATTTGCCTCTTGCCCCGAAATGTTTGATTTTATCTTTTATTCTATTAATAAAAATAGTTGCCAAGCTTTAAGTTTTGGCCACCGCCTATTGAGAGTGCTAATTTTTAGGCCTAATACATTTGACGTCTGCATTAAAAGCTAGCAATAATATTGAACAATTTTCAACGCTTCCATTAAATGCATGCCAGTTGAACGTACCACGTATTACACATTAGAACTTGAATGTCAAATGTCTCATCAAATTTTTTGATAAGAAGCTGAAAAAAGGGAACGGATTGGCTGCTCTGCTTGAAACCAGCCCCGTAGCTAGTGATCGGTGTTCCGTGGGGATCACTACAGTGTATTTGTTTCATCTTTTTATTTTATTCAATTTTACGGATCATTTTATTACTTGATTCAAAAAATAAGAGTATATAAATCTCAGGTGAACCACACCACATGAAAACAATAGTAATGGGATATCTATTATTAAAATCCTCCTAATGCTCATTGTACTGTTTATTTGACATCCAATAAGTTTATTTAGTTATATGGTACCAGATGAAGGAAAAAAATAAAAATCAGCTAGATCCAAAATTTTTATGGCTCCAAAATATTTTTTAATGGTCCACGCTTAATCAACACTGTTTCCTGTAATGTAGTCCAACTAAAATTGGGATATACCTCATTTTTTATCTCGTACCATAAAATGATCTGTAAAAATATATGGATGGCATGGATGAAACACATACATAATGGTGGGGCCCACGGAGCACCGACCACTAGCCATTGGCCGGAGTCGGGGGAGTAGCTAATCTGTTTCTTTGAAAAATGTCCCATGCACCAACGTATACTAATAAGAAGTTGTCATGTGTCGACATTATAAGTTTGATGATGATGAAATCATACTTGCACTAGAGAATAGCTTTTATGGCACTTCCTCTAGTAATATGTGTTCTATTATTAATAGGGTGGTATAGAAACATATGCATGCCTTTAAGAGATGGAATTGATGGATGACACATGACTATGATTGGCATGGCATACACAATACATTTATAAAAGACTTATCAAGGGATAAAACCCTACCATGGATTTAGTTATGATATATTCGGTAAAACTGTCTCTTACAATCCTTTTAAAATAGAAGATCTTTCCCAGAAACATTTGGAGACTTGGTAGCAATTATGAATATTTTAAATATTCGAAAATCAAATAGATATCTGAATAGATTAGTTGCAACATGGACCCAAATCAGGAGAGACTAACACTAACAGATCGGGCGATGTCCGTGCATTGATTAGAATCAAGATATTGGAAGATATTGGGATTTGGTGGATCCAACCCCATCAATTCCACAATCGAAAGAGAGCGAGATTGTGGAAAGGCAGAGATGACATTGATTGGGTTATTCAGATGCAACAATGGCCTAATTGATTTGAGATTTAGAATCAAGGGTAGAGATTGCTCTAATCAATCTTAAATCTATATGTCGTAAGATCCTATAGGGGAGCATTTATGAAAAAATGGAGATCTGAAAACCAACAATTTTAAATCTACGAGAATCTCCCTATTCAGAATACAAGTAATAGATGCAAAGAATCCTAAACCAGCAAAGAAACCCAGTGAGCATTTTTGCCACCTCGATAACCAATAAAAGGAGTATGTGATGAAAAGCTTGAGGACCACACCGAACACAATTTATCTGTCTTCAACATTTATCTTTACTGTCCAGCGCCATCGTTACAGTACTATAGAATTAGATTAAACACTCACAATCCTAAAGTTTTAGATCCCAATCAACCAAGTCCTTACTTGAGCAATCAAACTTTCTGATCACATTCTACTAGCTTTTCGCCTGGATCATCTGTTATTACAGATGGATTAGGTATTTACCTCTCATTTTGTTTATTTCTTTAGTTTATTTGTTACTCTCTCGATTGCAACGAGCCACATTTATATATTAATAAAATCGGCTTTATTTTAACCTTTTTTTGTTTACCGAGGCGCAAAGGGAGAGTTCCTTTTCGCTTTCTGAAAGGCGTACGGGCAAGGATCCAGCTTCCTTGCCGAAATCAAAGCCATCATTGATGGCTTGCAGATTTGTGTGAGTAAAGGTCTAACTGAGGTGGACGTGGAAAGTGACTCGCTCTTGGTGATTGACGTCTTGTCAAATTCAGTTAATGGCCCTTGGCGCACTTATTACTGGAAGAACCAATTCAACTTGATGCATGCGTTTTCCTCCATTGACATCTCCCATTGCCCGAGAGAGGCTAACAGGGTGGCGGACAGCCTGGCGCGCTGGGCCAGCTCCAACCAGAGCTCTATAGTTTTCGATGTGGTTTCTGCCCTCCCTCGCTGCACCCGAGGGGAGCTGGTGCTAGATAAGACTGGGCTTGGATCTGTCCGATTTTCTTAGGCTCTCGGAGCTGGTTGTTGGTTTCGTGTCCTGTTCTTTTGTGCCTTCTTATATAGTTTACGATAGGAGGCCCTGGTCTTTTTGATAGGAGGCCCTGGTCTTTTTGTAAGGGTCCTCCCGAAAAATGTACATGAGCTTGTTGAATGGAATCCAGTGGCATGAGTCCACCTTTTTGAAAAAAAAAACCCTTTCTTGTTTATTTGTTCATCTTTATTCATTTAAGAAATACATTGGTCACAAGCTGTTGTGAAAGAACAATTCATTAAAAAAAAAACAAGACAAAAAGAATTCATTGGGAAGGACCCACCGGCTAGCTTGATACATGGATATCTAAATCTAGTCTTTATCAATTGTTTCGGCACAAGGTTACTAGCGTTCAATCAAACATTAAGTTGACTACGACTTTGGCACACCCGTACTTCTAATCACACATATAAACCAAATACAAGCCCTCCCTCAATCATACGTGTGGCCCCATGTTTGATGGAATTGTGCGAACAGATGCTAGAAGGGTGCGTTCGCATGTATCTCCCCTCATAGAACCTACATGCAGAGGTGGTTAGATGATAGGAATCGTCCATCTCCTGGCACTCGCCAATAACCATAGTGAAGGTTAATCCTGACCATCAATTGCCAGAATTACCAATCAGTGTGATTTTCTTATTATGGCTCATCCACACTAGTGCCCAAAACAAGGACGATTCCAATAATCTATCTGTATGGAGAAACGGGTCTGATGGGGTGAGGCATGCTGGAAGAGCCAGTCACAACCACTCAGAAACAATTGTAGTGATTTCAAAGCAGTAGCAGAGAGGCCAAGGCTCACGCCAAACCGAAAAGGAAAGGGCTGCAACTGAGATTACTACTGATGGAGTTTGTCACAAAATGGTGGGCTGCACGCTGGCATTTGGAGTGTGTGACCAGTACTCTTTTACGAGCTTCTCAAACAGTGAATCCTTTCTCTTCATCAGCTTCAATGGCTCGTCGTACTACACCAATTTCCCTAAGAAGAAAAATTAACATCATTTCTCCATAAGGTTTAAAGCTTTTTCGAGCCATTCCAGCAGAAAACCATAAAACAATTTGATACAATACTCTGGAAGAATATTGAAGGTGGTCCCATAACTTGCATTTCCAAGCAGGAGCCTGAATTACTAAGGGTGTGTTTGGATGCCACCCACTGTTTAATTTCCCATTATATCTACAGAGACTGGCATTTGTTCGAAAGAAGAAGAGAAGAAGAGGTTGGTGAGGCATAGATTGTCCAACTCTCACACACCTGAACATATGTGCGATGTGTTAAAAAATTTGAACTGTTCCTCAAACTCAGCACCACAGAAAACCCATTCAGCTGAAATTTTAGGCCTATTGGACACCTGAGTGGGCCACAATCTTAAGCTAAAATCCAGCTGTTGGTATGCGTCCGACAGGCGTTGTTTGGAGAAAATGTGTGAGGGGGATAAAAGAAGCTCGCCATCACTGATAGAAAGCACCATTGTGCAGTCCATCACAGTTGGGATTCTGTGGGCGACATTAATGACGGTGCAGTCAGAAAATTCATCCCTTATGGTCTTCTGAAGAATTGCATCCGTCGCATTGTCAATTGATGCCGTGGCTTCATCGAGCACTAGTATCCGGCTTCTCCTCAACAAAGCACGTCCCAGGCAGAACAACTGCCGCTGTCCCATGCTCCAATTCGACTCATCTTCTACAACTGCAATATCAAACTTGTTATAATGATTTGCAGCCGAAACATGAACAGCCCTCCATAATCTAAAACACTCACCTAGAGAATCCAAACCCTCCTGAAGATGGCACTTACCAAGCACCTTCTCAATATCAAAGACAATGCAATTAGTATCAGCAACCGTATTAAAACCTATCCTTACATGACTAAGCACTCATCAATGAGTCAAGCCAGAAATCAAAAGGTTGATGCCCAAGTTGGGTAAGAGTTTTGGGACAATGTGTAATTTGAGGCTTCTTCATTCATTTTCCAGGAACTCAACTGCTGTCACATTTCATACAGTGAAAGAAAAAAGGGAAAACACACTTGAGTGGTAATATTACCTCCCAGATTTCCTGATCAGTATGTTTTGCTAGGGGATCCAAATTGAATCCGACAGTACCATGAAAAAGGATTAGGTCTTGAGGAATGATCCCAAAACGAGATCTCATATCATGAAGACCGATCATGGAGATGTTGAGGCCATCAATGATGATTTTTCCTCCTGTCGGCTTGTTCACTCCCCAAATATAAGGTTGTAATGTAGTAATAAACTCGATAAAACTGAGGTCGAATTTCAAAGGACTGAAACCTGTACATAATTTGAATCTAAGTAGAATTAGAACTAGACTATGATGAAATTTAAATTAAATGAGTATGAGAGAATAATGGTGAAATATTAATCTAAAACTTAGAAAAATCAGAGGTAGAAAATTAGGGTATCAAGAATCCACTTGTAGCAATTTGGAAGCTACCTTCCAATGATTCAAGATTACAATTAGAGTTAGAGTCCTATCTTATTCAATTGGTAAGAAGAGATTTGTTAAATTTCTGAACTTCTCATGGGTCTAATCATCAATAGATAAGAATGACGAAGATTTGGAAGTAATTCCGTCACCTAACCACGCTCAGGAGACTATGACAAACAACAACAATTTATCAATCTTACAGTCAATCATTAAAGAATTGTGAAAGTTAGGAAGAGTTCTATCATTAATCATACCCATGAAACGATAGTGAATAATAGGATTCCCAAGTTCACAATCTCATAATGAAAATAGCATATTCAAACCTATTACAGATATACTGTAATTTGAGTCACAATAAACCATTAAAAACTAAAATTATTTCTTAATAATCAAACTAGAATCTATAAGATTTAACAAACATATATCAAAGTAAAGTAAGCATCTTAATCACACTACAAGCTTCACCTTTTAACCTTAAATAATACGTTTAGCCTCGCAATATGATTAAGCTAAATTCTTTAAACAAAAATAAAATAAATAAACATAAATAAATAAATAAACAAGACAAAAAAACAACTCTACTCTCTGTGCTCCACGTTCAGCACCCGATGGGATTGAATTCGCCTTCACTGCTGCCCGTCCAAGATTGGATCCCCCGACCAAGGATAGTCCTCCACGTTTTCTCTCTCTCTTTCCTTTATATAAGTAAAAGAAGGCAGCTAGGTCGGCCACGGACCTAGCTTACGCAATCCCAATACGAAAACAACACCGTTCCCTGTTTTTACTCCACAAGAGTTTTGCGCGTGTCCCGTGTTTGTCGCTGGTTGGCCGTCCATTTTTGCCAACCACCTTCTTCGGGCTAGTCGAATCTCCCTCAGATTTCATCTAGACGGATCAGATCTTTCATCCGATCACAGGTATTGGGCTGCAAGATCATCTCACCTGTCGGCTGCGAAAGAGGGCCGGTTCCGCGTTCGGCGCTGGTGTTGATTGGCCCATTTATAGTGGTTCTTCTGAAGATCATAGCCGTTTAATGGATTTTTAGGACTGATTTAGGCCATGAACCAAATTATGGAATGCATCCAAATCTTAGGTGGGCCGCAATATCAATCAACGTGGCGTATTTTCCTCCCATCTTCCGATCTAGTTCTTGTGCATGGTTACACAAGAACGTATTGTTCTTGTTGAAATCAATCCCTGGACCTACTGGTCGGCTCAGATCATCCATCTCGATGATGTTTGTGGGCCACAAGAATCCAACGCAAGCCCCTGTTTATGATTTCCCGCTTCGGATTCCACGGAAGTGCGATGATCAGTGGGGCCACTATGGGAATCTTCTAGAAAATCAGATCCGTACATTAGCTTATTCTCAAAAAAACCATTCTGAGGTGATCCGTTTTAGATTGCTGTTGACGCAGCCCATTTGATTTTCCATTTTGCCGTCCAACCTGCGTTTGAACGGTATTTTCCTGCGTTTGAACGGTATTTTCCTGTGTGTGCGAGCATGGTTTCGGAAAAACTTCATATGCACTGTCGGTTTGACCTTATTGAACGAATGGACGGTCCGGATTGACCGTATGATCGAAGGTGATGGCCCACTAGATATCAGCCGCAACCCCTGTTTCAAAATCGGAGGCTGAGGGGAAAAAAGGAAGCTCCTTGGTTTCTTGTGGTCAAACATTCTTTGACCGTTCTTCCTTGGTTCGGTGTAGTGCAAGTGCACCTTCATGCGTGCACACTCTATTTGGTGCAGGGTCTATATAGGGAGACTTTTCGAGGGATCTACTCTGTTCATTCATTTCTTAATATAATTTGAGGGTTTATATCAAATTTGAAGCATATCCAGACATCAGGTATGCCTCAAATCAATGAATTGTGGAATGATTTGTCTGTCGGGTCATTTTCATAAGGATTCAATGGCTGAAATTTAACATGTATGGTTAATTTATGGTCCTCAGGCTACATATAAAGTTTCAAGCCAAAATTATAGTGAGAACCGTATGATATTACATTCTGGACGGTTTTCAGGCTCGTTCAACGTGAGTGACTTGATTTTCTCGATCTTTGGTATGTAAATCCATCAATCTTGATCTCCTGGATACGTCCCTTACCTTGATCACTCATGAGCATTAAATCTATACTTTTAGCATCTTATTTCAATCCAAGTTCATAAATACACCTTATATTACAAACACTATTGATTCTACGGTTAAATCGTACCATATTTGTAAATCCAAACAATAACTTCGGTTATGCAATATTTGACCCTCAACATGGCTCTATGAGACGAAACAATGCACCGATCAAAGTCTGTCTTCCCACTATCAGTCTACCCAACTATTCCAATCTTGTGCCCTCCTTCAAATGTGCAAGTTACCCCCCGAAACACGAGCAGAGTATCTGGGCTATATCTGATATGGTTGACATTTCTTTCTCAATATTATAATCTTTATAAACCATAGAAGTCCAGATCCTACATGACCTTTCCTAAACGACATTGAAGGGTAGGATTTTCTTTGTTATTAATGTAGAATTTACCTTCAAATCTTGGAGCTCCACTTTGCCAACAGCAGGCCAATCAGGCGTAGGCCGGTTGCCTTCTATGATTTCAGGGGCCTCACTTGGGATATGCATGTACTGATGAAGCCTTTCTACGGAGATGATGTAATTTAGGAGCGTGCACTGATTTTGAATAGAGAAAATTAGGGACACGTTTAATGAAAGACCATAAGACCACGCCATCCCAATAAATCCTGCAACAGAGTATCGTATCCTGCAACAGAGTATCGTAACCATACGGTTCATCAGCCAAACAAATAGCATTCAAGAAGTGAAATGTGATCGCAGATTGACAGCTTCGAAAAATAAAATGAGAGAGCATTAGCACAAATCAGTGTTAAATATTTTTACAATTAGCCTACAATTTATGATTTTCTGTTTAAATAACACTTTCTCTATGTTAATTCAATTCCACTAATGATAAAAGGTTACGTCGAGCATAGTTTAAAAACCCAAAAATTTAAATCGATGTTCAGCTGGGTAATATTATAGAATTGGAATTATAAGGAGTGCTGCAAAAGTAATATAGAATGTAACCCAAACCAACTGTATGTAAGCTTCACCAGTTAAGGGCGTTGCTTCCTTTGGTTGAGGCTGGGTTTCAAATCCCACTCCCCACCATCTTTATTTTTAATCTCCACTCAGTAGAGGCGAGTGACTCAGCTTAAGTCATGCCAGGTTGTGTGGAGTAGATCAAGCCATAAAGTCGACTCGACGAGTCTCTCTGAATCCACGCCAAGTCAGGCCCAGTACAGAGTTCCCTGTGTCTCAGCAAGATTTTGAGGATTGAGGAAAGTCAGTGAGTTTTGGAACTATGGCTTTGAAAGTTAAGCCACTTTCGAAATACCTGTATCAGACAGAACTGGGAATGACATACTTGAGGTATGAAAAACTACAAGAAAGGTATAGTTGCTTATTCTTTGAGATTTCATGAGAAGAGGATCTATGATTACCAGAGCTGAAGGTCCACGGAGGAAGCAGAGACATGACAAGCGCCGAGGAGGAAAGTACAGTGGCACTCATCGTTTCCAAACGCTGGATCAACCACTCATTTGCCGCAAAGTTGTGGAAGAATGGGCTAGCGTTCTTGTCGATGATGTCGACATTCTTAGCAAAGAATCGGTCTTCCTCCTCAAAAGCTCGGATTGTCATCGCTCCTGATATGGATTCAGCCAGATGACTTGCTACAAGGGATTTTGTCAAAGTAGTATCTCTGATTATTTAAAATCAAATCCCACCAATGTAACTTCTCCAGGAAAATCGAAACAAAGTGCAGAATCTAAAGAGAACCCACTAAGAAACACCACAGAATTGTGCGTCTATTACCTGCAATCGAATTGCAACATAGATCATCGGTCTAGGGACAAAAAAGACTTGCCAGGTAACAACAGCCAGTACACCGAGATTACTGTACGAGTTCATGGTAGCACATAAGGCAAGGACGAAACTGAAGGGCACATCGAGGTCAACAAGACTTAAATCAGAAGAAACCTATATCACAAACATGGAAAGGTCAGAACTCGAGAAATTGAATCCACTAGAATCGAAAATCTTTCCAGAAGCTCTTTAAAGGATGATTGCAGGTGAGTTGTATTTTGACAAGCTTACCCGACTCAATATCCTTCCCAAGGGTGTTGAGTCAAAGAAGGACATTGGTGCACGTAAGAGGGAGTTTAACAGCTGAGAAAATAATGATTTTGATGACTGCATGCCCAGAGTAACTATAAAAAGAGATCTGAAGAACAAAAAGACCAATGTGTTAAAATCGATTGCCAAGTAGACTGAGATTAGCAGCACCGTGCTAACTAGAGGATTCTCAACATTAGCAGCCATCCAAGAGTTTCGTGCGATCTGGCCAGCCAAAAATGTGAGATGGCATAGGCTTGCCAAGGAGAAGTACAAGTAGCCCTTGTTCTGATTCAGATATTGTAAGTATGGCTTCAGACCTGTATCTCCAGTTTCTATCTCCTCTTTCTTAATCAGCTGATCTACTGACGGTGCATTCGCTGTTTTCTCTTTCAAAGTAGATGCTTTCTTGATTTCTCTTTTGGCAGTTTCACGCCTCAAGGGAGGAACAACCTCAGTGAACCTTTCAGAACCAGCAGTGTCTTTGTGTGCATTGATGAGGTCATGAAATTCTCTACTTGTGTCCAGTAACTTGTGAAAAGAAGCAGCATGCAGGATCTCCCCATCTGACAGTAACTGCCAACAACATCAAATAACTTCAAATTGCTTGCTTTTAATTACAAACTACAAACACCACATGATATTCTTGGGCAGGTAATTAGCTAATCCAACCAAAACAAAACGGTTTTGGAAAGAAACCATCTGAATCATCCAGGTAACTTATACAACCATTTGGCTAGGTGGTTAATCCAATCCTACCATCTGGGTCAGCAAGTTAAACCTTAATTTTGTTCATTTAGTGGTTTCTGGCATGTCACTATCAGAAATATAACATCCACACAAATCAGTAAATTGACCATGGTCGAAGATTGAGTAAAAAGAAAGCCGTTTTGAAAGAAGCAAGATAGCCATTCAGTTGCCACTTAAAAATGAGTTCATCACAATTTAATTAACAGAAATACCGTGGGTTATCAAGATTATTTTTTACAGTTAACCAAAATCTCTAATACATGATCACTGTTAACTACAATGAGATGAAACCAGTTTTCAATTGGCATCCAAACAGGGCCTTAGCAATGATTAAATTTTATTTATTTAAAAAAAAAAAAAAAACTTTTAACTGATCACATACGTTGATTATTCCACAATTGCGCTGTTGTTCACAAAATCTGACCAGTTTAAAAAACTCTATCAGTGAATTGTCCAAATACCACGAATCCATATGGGTTTGGGCCAAACCCGGTAAGCCCAAGCTGGGCCCGTGTGCTAATAATCGGTCCCGACCTCTCATCATGCGCCTGCCACTCTTTACTTACTGTGCTGAAATTCAGGCGTGCAGCCCACCCACGACAAGCATAAACTGCCCTATTAATGGAGTTTCACTTTGGGACATCAATGGGTTGGGCCGGGTCCAAGAAAAACCGGAATTTTGAACTGGATCTACCCGACTAGTTCAAAATCCTAGCCTATCCCCACTTCAGCCCATACAATTGCAATCCCTAAGGCACTCGGCATCACCCTCGAACTCAACAGGGAAGAAATCCTAACTGGGCATGGGACATGGGCCTCTTATAGGCCCATATTAATCTGGCCTTGAAAGCAGTCACTGGACAGGTGCCGGCCTAAATTCAGCCACAAACCAAAAACAGACGGGCCATAAACCCGACACGCATAGGCCCATCCAGCCATCTGCCAGGCCAAAACCGAAATCTGCTACGATTTTAAGGACGTTTGTGGACTCTTACTTCGGTGGTAGACTCTTCGGAGTTTCAACACCTGGTTGAGGGTTCGAGTACCCATAGGTGGTGAAATCCCACTATAGAGTGAGTGTGTGTGCATGTGTTAAAAATAAAAAAATTAAAATAAAATAAAATAAAATAAAAAAGGACGTTCGCCTCATCCAAACAACAAATGCAAAAAATCCAAACACGTCCCAAACGCCAGAAAAGGAAAATACATTTATGCAAAATCACGGTTTTCAAATATGCATGAGTCCGTATAAGTTTTAACAAGGAAGCATCCAAACATGTTAAAAAGGGAGAAGAAATGCTATAACAGTCTCTGTTATGGAGAGATCCGAGCCCATGAAAGAACATCAATCTGACCGTAAGTCTGAGCTGACTCGATGCCGTTACGTCCGAGGTGCCCGAGGCACGACCCATCTGACCTAATTCCTACATCACAACAACGAAACGCGAGTCTTTGGGTGCGACTCGGCTCGGAGGCTAGCCGCATCCAATTCGACTCGACGGGTCGGGTCAGACGCCGTTTAACTTAGAGATTGTCCTTTATTCTGAGGTCGGACGAGCCGAGCCGAGCAGATAATCAGGGGGGCACATCCCATCTGGCTGACATGGAAACTGCCATATCTGAGCGTGGGCGATAACTTCGCTCACAGATACACACGATTCACAGATACGCTGCAAATCAGTAGATTGCGCGCAGTATCTTCATGATCCTAAAATCCCTCTGATCGTGCCGAGATTATCGAACCCAGACCATTCCACAGTCAAGTATAAATATTACCCGACGCAATATCTACAGGTACGCGATATCAAGCTCTCCTCTCCTCTACTCTCTACTTAGACCCCAATTCCCTTGTCTTGACTTAGGCATCGGAGGGTCCCCTGGCTTAGCCAGGGTCACCTTTACCCATTTTCTTGGTGCAAGCTTCAGGGACGACACGTAGGGGGCGACGTGGAGAGAGGGCCGACCAGATTTTGACCTCAACATTTTTTGGCGCCATCTGTGGGAACCTGAAACTAGAAGTCAAGTTCTCATTTTTCCAAGCAATGGTGAAGAAGAAGAAAGCTGCAGTGGTGCAACCGCAACCTAATGAGCAGACTCGGTTATCATCACCGCTTCATGTCGAGTTCGCACCAGGACCTTCCCAACGTTCATGCAATCGGTCAAGCAAGTATTGCGCCATGCAGAACGAGATCTAGGCCCTGCGCGACGAGATAAACCGAATGAAACAGCAGAGAGAGTCAGAACCACACCCGGCTCACTAACGACCCATTCTCAAGCCGGTAGGGTTGTTCGTGGAAACTCGCTCTGTACTGATGAGTGTGAGACCTGAAGCCCCCCAACACTCGGGGGGTGCTGCATTCGAGTCAAAATCCTCCTGCGGTACACTCCGAGGTATCCGTGAAGAATGCCACCACTCGGGCCCCCACAACCATTCATTCAGCCACATCCGCCCTGTCGCCCACTGACCTCCGTATCAGTTAGAACGGAGGAGAGAAAGGAGAACGCCGGAAGTCGAGGATACCCCAGAGGTCGTGGTGAAAAATAAGGACCCATGGGAGGCACGATTTGCGGAGTTGAAAGATCGGTTCCTGACATTAGAGAAAAAGTAACAACGATCGACAGTTCCAGCCACGATCTAGGCGATGATGGAAGAGACCGAGCCTCCCTTCACCCCAGCCATCATGGCTGAAGTGATTCCGCAAAGGTTTCGGATGCCTCCCGTCATCCAGTATTCAAGATCTGGAGACCCATCCGAACACCTGGAGTCCTACCGATCGTAGATACAGATCCAGACTGCAACGGACACAATGATGTGTAGGGAGTTTTCTATCACCCTCACAGGGTCTACTCGGATTTGGTATCACCAGCTCAAACCCTACTCCGTGGGTTCTTTCGCGGAACTAAGTCGATTATTCCTTACGCAGTTTATAAGCGGTAAGAGAAGTCGAAAACCCAACACTCACCTACTCACCATCAAGCAGGCCCCGAAAGAGTCGTTAAAGGATTACATCACCCGTTTTAATAAAGAAGCATCGCATATCGAGGACTATGATGACAAGATGGCTCTCGCTGCCATTCTGAGCGGATTGAAGGAAGGAAAATTCGCCTTCTCTATCGAAAAAAATTCGCCAAAGATGCTAGCGGACTTCATGGCGAAAGCCCAGAAGTATACTAATGGCGAGGAGTTCACTAACGCTCGAAAAGGCACACAAGTATCCGACTCGACGAACAAAGGGAAGAGACCTTAGAATGAAGACTCCCAGCCGACTGTCAAAGGGGCTGATGATCGCGTTTCCCGCGATTGTCGACGAAGCGTGATCGTCGACCGAGCCGCAGGCCGGAAGGGAAATTCCTTTCCTATACCCCACTTAATACTTCCATCGAGCAGATTCTGCTGGATATCCGAGGAGACAGACTACTTAATTGGCCGGTCTGCATGAGGACTAACCCAGAGCACCGGGACAAGCGAAAATTTTACCGTTTCCACCGGGACCATGGTCATAACATGGATGACTGTGTGGATCTGAAAGAGGAGATTGAGTCCCTCATTCGCAAGGGACATCTACGTCGTTAAACCAAAAAAGAGAAGTCCGCTCGGAGAGAGGAACGGCCGCGAGAACAGCCGAACAACCCCCCAGAGGAACCTGCCGAAATTCACACCATCTTAGGGAGTTCAGCTGGGGGAGGGGATTCAAACAGGGCTCGAAAAGCCCATTCCCAGAGATCCGATGTTGTACACCACGTTCACCTGACGGAACGTCCCAATAAGGAACTTCGAGTCGCTCCGTGCAGCCTGGCTTTCACATAAGATGATGCTTGCGGGATCCAGCATCCGCACGATGACGCGCTAGTGGTTACCATGACCATAGCAAATAACAAAGTGTACCGCATCTTGGTCGACACCGGGAGTTCAGCTGATGTTATGTATTCTGAAGCATTCGAAAAGATAGGAATTCCATAGTCCCGGCTCCTACCCGTGAAGACTCCCTTGCAGGGCTTTGTCGGGGAGAGAGTCATCTCCAAAGGAGCCATCTCTCTCCCAGTAACAGCAGGAGAAGGGCAACATCAAGTCACACTTTTGGTGAAATTTTTAGTTGTCAATGTTCCATCTGTCCACAACATAATCCTGGGCCGACCCTCCCTCAACGCAATGAGAGTGGTCGTCTTAACTTACCATCTGATGATGAAGTTTTCAGCTGAAGATGAGATTGGTTATCTCCGAGGCGATCAACGCGAGGCTCGGAGGTGTTATGCGATAGCCGTGAGAAAAGGAGCTGTCAAACAAACGCTCGTAATGGATGCCTTGGATCCTCGAGGATCGACGGAAAGCTCCTCAGTCGAAGATCTGGTAAGAGTATCGCTCGATGAATCAAACCCGAGCAAAACTATTCAGCTCGGATCATCACTGAATCCCGAACGGAGGAACGAGTTATTGGCCTTCTTGAAGCAACACCGAGACATCTTCGCATGGTCGTACGCAGAAATGTTGGGGATCTCACCTGATGTGCTGGTCCACAAGCTGAACGTGTACCCAGATCACCAGCTAGTTAAGCAAAAAAGAAGACTGTTCGATGTCGAACGATATGAAGCCATTACCGAGGAGGTCTCAGTCCTGCTCAATGGGAGTTTCATAGAAGAAGTGTACTATCCTGACTGGATAGCAAATGTTGTGCTCGTCAGAAAATTCAACGGGAAGTAGCGGGTCTGTGTAGACTATTCTGATCTAAATAAAGCATATCTCAAAGACAGCTTCCCCTTACCTCGGATCGACCAACTAGTGGACAGCACGGCCAGACATGAGTTACTCTCGTTTCTAGACGCTTATTCCGGATACAACAAGATCGCTATGTATCCCCCAGACAGGCAAAAGACTACCTTTGTCACGGACAGAGGGCTCTACTGTTACCGGGTCATGCCATTTAACCTGAAAAATGCTGGGGCAACATATCAGAGGTTGGTGAATCAGATGTTTGCTAGCCAGATTGGGCGCACCATGGAGGTGTACATAGACGATATGTTAGTGAAAAGTACCCAAGCCTCCAACCACCTTACCGACCTCGGAGGAACATTCGGCGTCCTTCGAAAATATCAGATGAAATTGAATCTCGCTAAATGTGTATTCGGGGTTGAGTCAGGAAAGTTTCTTGGCTTTCAAGTCAGTCAGCGAGGTATCGAGGCCAACTCGGATAAGATCAAGGCTCTCCTCGACATGAACTCACATCGAACTCTTAAGGAGATACAGTGTCTCACGGGAAGAGTTGTCGCCATCAGACGCTTCATATCTAGGGCTACAGATAAATGTCTTCCCTTCTTCCAGCAGCTGAAGGGCCATAAGAAAGCGGAGTGGACGCCAGAGTGTGAGCATGCCTTCCAGCAATTAAAACAATACTTGGGTTCACCGCCTCTATTGTCCAAGCCTAAAGAAGGGGAGCCTTTGTTCCTTTACCTCGCAGTCTCGGCTTCAGCTATCAGTTCGGCTCTGATTAGAGAGGTCGGAAGCAAGCAGTACCCCGTGTACTATGTAAGCAAAGCCATGATACTAGCTGAAACAAGGTACCAGTCCTTGAAAAAACTGGCGTTCTGCCTCGTCGTCTCGGCCAGAAGACTACGGCCATACTTCCAGGCCCACTCCATAGTTGTGCTAACAGACTCTCCCCTGATGTAGGTCTTTCAGAGACCCGAAGTGTCGGTTCGGATGACCAAGTGGGTCGTAGAGCTTAGAGAGTTTGACATTCAATTCCGCCTCAGGACGACACTCAAGAGTCAAGCTGTAGCCGACTTTATCGCCGAGTTCATAACTCCGGATGAGGAGCAAGTCAGTAAGGAAGTCGAAATGACACCACCTGTCCCGTTGAGCAACCAAGAGGCAGCATCGGATCCTAGGTGGGTCCTTTATGTTGATGGGTCTTCCAATATTAAAGGAGCAGGAGCCGGTGTTGTCCTGGTTGCACCTGATTCAACGATAATCTAATACGCAATCAGACTCGGATTCAAAGCTTCAAATAACGAGGCCGAGTATGAAGCGTTGTTAGCTGGGCTCAGGCTGGCAGCAAGCCTAAGCATTCTGACCCTGCAAGTTCATTTTAACTCGCAGCTGGTAGTGAACCACATCTCTTCGGAGTACGAAACTAAAGAAGTCAAAATAATCGCCTACCTCGAGGAAGCAAGGAAATTGATCAAGAGATTTTGGAGTTGCACCATTCGGCAAATCCCCATAGCCGAGAACTCATGGGCCGATACCTTAGCAAGACTCGCCTCGACATCCGAGGGAAAGATCCTGCATTTCGTTCCTGTCGAGTTCATTGAACACCCGAGTATCAGCCACTCGGAGAAAGTCAATCCCGCCCAGTCCATTCCTAGTTGGATGGACCCGATCTTCAATTATTTGTCATCCGACGAAACCCCCTCAGACAAACTAGAGGCGAGGCGACTTAGGGTCAGAGCGGCCCGGTACGCTATATCGGACGAAGTGTTGTACAAGAATGGGCATTCTCAGCCTTACCTTAGATGACTCCGATCGGACGAGGCCGACTACGTGATTCGGGAGATTCACGAGGGAATCTACGGGAACCATTCTGACAGTCGCGCCTTAGCCATGAAGATACTTCGTCAAAGGTATTTCTGGCCGACTCTTAAGTAAGACTCCAAGGAATTTGTTCGGAAGTGTGACAAGTGTCAGCGTTTTGCTGCCGTGTCGAAGCAACCGACAGAAGAAATGACCCCCATAAGTGGGCCGTGGCCTTTCCCCCAATGGGGGATCGATATCATCGGTCCCTTACCCACTTGGAAGGAACAAGTCAAGTTCGCTATAGTTGCAGTCGACTACTTCACTAAGTGAGCCGAGGCTGAGCCAGTCGCGAAGATTACTGAGCAAAAAGTAATCGACTTTGTATGGAAAAATATTATCTGTCGATTCGGAATCCCACGAACCATCGTTTCTGATCACGGCCGCCAATTCGATAATGACAAGTTCCGTAGTATGTGTCAAGGGCTTGGCATTGTGAACGCTTACTCATTGCATCGGCACCCGCAGTCGAACGGACAGGTAGAGGCGGTCAACAAGATCATCAAGCACCATCTCAAGACAAAGCTGGAAAAAGCGAAGGGAAATTGGGCTGAGAAGCTCCCCTTCGTACTCTGGGCTTATAAGACCACAACACAGACTTCGACGGGAGAAACCCCGTTTTCGTTGTCCTATGGCTCAGAGGCAATGGTGCCAGTGGAAATCGGACTCCCAACGGCTCGGGTAAGAAGCTTCGAAGAAAATCAAAACTCTGAGCAGATCGCTGCTAATCTCGATTTGCTTGAAGAACTCAGAGAGGTTTCCAAGCTCCGAACGACGGCTCGGCATTAGTATGTAGCGCGTTTCTACAATTCAAAGGTCAAAGTCAGGCACTTCCGCCCAGGGGACTTAGTCCTCCGACGGGTCTTCTAGAACACGGCTGAGCAAGGGGCAGGAGAACTCGAACCCAACTGGGAAAGACTATATCGTATGGTCAGGTCTGCCAAACCAGGCTCGTATCACCTGGAAGACCTCGAAGGTCATCATCTCCCTCATCCTTGGAACGTCGAGCACTTGAAGATCTACTACCCATGAGGAACTAGCCTTTAAGGCCCATAATAAAATGTACGCCTCCGAGAGGTTAGCCTTTAAGGGATCGGAGGCTAATCTTACGAAAGATCAATTCTACTTTGGATGTTTGCCCGAGCGGCTAGCCTTTAAGGCTCTTAATAAAAGTTCAATTCTACTTTGGATGTTTGCCCGATTGTCTTATCAACACAAACACGAATTAAATGGTCCGATCCTTTAAGGGATCGGAGGCTAATCTTACGAAAGATCGACAAGGCATCCCCTCGAGGGAAAAAGTCTAATAATAACCCGAACCTCCATTGGAGTACTCAGCTCGACAATATGACGGAATGAAGGGGTCAGGCCCGTAAAGAGGCCTGCTCGACTACATCTCAGAATGAGTTAATGCAATACCAAAGAAATATTTTTCATTGAATCTCCTTGGAGGGACAAAAAATACATTTACAGTATAAAAAAATGATAAAATGTCTTCATGCTGGAGGAGGAGCCTGGGCGTCAAGGGCTTGGTCCGAGTGGGCAACTTCAGCAGGGGCATCTTCGGGATCCTCAGGCAGAAGAGGATCAAGATCGAGGTCTGAGTACAAACCCAGGACTGCCTCGAGACAAGTATCGAAGCCACGGTTGTAAAATGTCGCAGCTTCGGCGTCCCTCTCCTTGAAGGTCTTGAAATCTTCAACCGCGGCGGCAACCGCTGCGGCCAGAGAGGCCACATATTTGGCCCGCTAAGCCTCCATGACTTGGGTCTGCTCTTCAGCCGCTTCTACCTTGGCATGTTTCAGGGCTTCACCCAGTCGAGTAGTCTCCATGGCTAAAGAATCCACGTGAGCCCTGGTGCGGGTCAGCTCGGCGGTCGCTGCATCACCGCTGGCCTTGAGATTATCCGCCCTTTCTTGTAGTTGTAGCTCCCTGGCCTCCAGGTCGACGACGACTCCCTGCAGTCGAATCACTTTGACCTTCTCGACTGAAAGCTGCCGGCGCAACTCACCCTGCTCAGACTTCAAAAGGACAGATTCATCATGTAGAGCCGCTGTCTCAGCCTGGAGAGTCTCGAACTCCATCTCCCTCCTCTGATGTTTCCGTACTCTCTCCTTAATTGAAAGCAACACCGGGATAGCCTGAATAGGAAACAAGGATCGAAACTTTGAAAAAATATATACGATAATTATACAACACAAAGGAAAAAGAAGAATCCTCTTGGAGACGTACCGTGTAGCATACGACGGCTAAGTGTTCAGAAAGTCGCCTTCCGATCTACCAATGTTCCGAGCAATGTCCTCCTCGGGGGCATGCTTGACGGCCCATCGAGCCAAGCAGGCCATATGATAGGCCGGCTAGAATCTCTCACCGCTCGTACCCGCCTGGGGCGAGGCCATAGCCTCCTCGGCCCCTACCCTACTGCCGACCGAGTTTTGACCCTCGGTGCGGACATCTCCCCCGATCTCAGGGGGGGGAAATCATATTGTCCGCCATTCTAATGGCCTCCTCCTGTTCGGAGGAAAAGATGGGATAGCGACGGAGGGCTTGGGGGCTGCTGCAGGAGCCTCCACGGTGGGGGGAACGGTGATAGCAGGAGCACGAGTAGCAACAGGGCTCGGAACGACTGGGGTGTCGGCCACAGTCATTCGGACGAGCCCCGGAGGAGGAGATACCACTGGGAGTAAAACTGCCGAAGGAGCTGCGACAGTACTAGGGCGCGCCGGGGTCTGCACCGCGGGGGTAGAGCTGACTGGTCTCGGAGCTGGGGGTGTTAAGGTCAGCGCAACAGAAGATTTCTCCGCGCAATGGAGGACTGACTTCTTCCGAGTGATTTTCACTCGGGGGGCTTCCTTCAGCAACTCCGCCGCTGTCGGAGCCGCTTTTCTCTTCCGAGCTCCGGACGCCTCGGCCATGCCTATGAAAGAAAAGATGATATCAGCTACTAAGTGACCGAAAGGAAGTGCATCGAAGAGATTAGGGCAACTTACTGAGAGACGTGGGCAAAGGCCGGGACTTGCAAAGCCCAGACCAGTGAAGATTAACCGCGGTGATCAGATCAGCCCAAGAACGAAGCGTCTACGATCGCGCTCTGGCCTTCGCAATACGATTTTTCTGATCTGAGTGGAGGAGCGGCAACTCCTTTGGGAAAGCTGCAAAAGAAAAAAAAAAATTTCACTTCAATTGAAACAGGTGAAAACTAAGGCAGCAATCCGGATGCTAGATGAAGTCGGACATGGTTTCGAAAAATGTGTCAGAATACAAGCCGTTGAGGTCCTAAGCTCAGCCGTTGATGCCTCCCATTCACCTGCCGCCAAGAATCACTTATTTTTTTAGTCCTTATTGGAGGACGGCAGGTGCATCACCAATCCCGACCCCTTGTTCCCACGAGTTACAAAATAGTAGTCATGCTTGACTAGGTACAAACTCAGCAGTTCCTCTGGGGTCAACTCGAAGTTTTCAACTTGTCTCCAAATAATATAAGCAGAAATTATCACTCTCCAGGCATTCGGAGTAAATTGCCCAGGAGCCAATCCAAGGTAAGTAGCAACCTTCCTGATAAAGGGGTGTAGTGAGAGGCGGACCCCGCACTGCAGCACACAAAGGAAGATGACAACTTCTCCCTTGGCGGGAGCACCAGCCACGTCCATAGGCTCAGGGGCCCTTATCTGAACGGAGTTAGGGATTTGGAACTCCGAACGGATCCACTCCATTTAAGGTTCCGACATAACAGAACCTCCTGGGACTACCTCCGCGACGCGTAAACTCATGGGCATTTCGGTGGTGGCAGTGGTCTCGACTTGGAGGGCTCGGGTAGCCCTCTTCTTACTGAGCTACTTGGTCTTAGAGCCCAACGTCTTTTACCTCCAAGACGGGGTATGGGAGAGTGGTCTCGAAAGGGCCTTCGGAAGCCCCACTTCTACTTTCGGAACTCCCCGGGTCGAAGTCATCAGCGTATTCACAAACCATCTCAAGGTTGGAAGACATGGTAGGAAGAAGGATGAAGATCCACAGGACTCACCGGGTGACTACCGAAAATCGTCTTCTACAGGAAACTTCGAACTCGGCCGGAATCGCCTCGTCGAAAATTGCCTCCTCCGGTATGCTCTTCTAATTCATAATGTAAAGTGACGAATAAAAATTTGAGGTGCCTTATATAGGCAATGAAGGAATTCTGCATTGATGGCGAGCCTTAATGGCCGCAGTCGAATCGGCACGAGGTGATCTCCGAGCACACATGGCCACACCTCATTGGAGGAATACTGAACCGTCGGTACTGCTCTGAAATCGGGCAGCGTACCTCGGTATGAGAAGCGACGCCCGCACAGTCGAAACCATCACGTACACGTCTCCTCAGGCCTGCGTGGCAACCTCTCATAGGCTGAAAGGAGATTTGAAAACGTAACCGTCGCCACGCGTCAATCGAAGCGACCAGCACTCGCAGAATTCAAAACCCGTCATCATTGTAGTGAGGCGGCAGGAGATTTCTTACATGAGTACTCTCCGAGCCTGCAAGCAAACTCGAAGAGTAGGGGGCTTCTGTTATGGGGAGATCCGAGCCCATGAAAGAACATCAATCTGACTGTAAGTCTGAGCCGACTCGATGCCGTTACGTCCGAGGCGCCCGAGGCACGACCCATCTGACCTGATTCCTGCATCACAACAACGACAAGCGAGTCTTTGGGTGCGACTCAGCTCGAAGGCCGGCCGCATCCGATCCGACTCGACGGGTCGGGTCAGATGCCGTTTAACTTGGAGAATGTCCTTTATTCTGAGGTCGGATGAGCCAAACCGAGCAGATAATCAGGGGGGCACATTCCATCTGGCTTACATGGAAACTGTCATATCTGAGCATGACCGATAACTTCGCTCGCAGATGCACACAATTCACTAGATACGCTGCACGATCAGTAGATTACGCGCAGTATCTCCATGATCCTAAAATTCCTCTGATCGTGCCGAGATTATCGGACCCAGACCATTCCACAGGCAAGTATAAATATTACCCGACGCAATATCTACAGGTACGCGATATCAAGCTCTCCTCTCCTCTACTCTTTACCTGGACCCCGATTCCCTTATCCTGACTTAGGCATCGGAGGGTCCCCTGGCTTAGCCAGGGTCACCTTTACCCGTTTTCTTGGTGCAGGCTTCAGGGACGACACGTAGGGGGCGACATGGAGAGAGGACCGACCAGATTTTGACCTCAACAATCTTCATTTCAATTTTTTCTGTCGAAAGAAATCCACAAACCAAATCGCTCTGATGTCAGGAAACTCGGCGGGAAAGTCCTCGAACGATTTAGGACCGTTTGATCCGGCAATCTTTTCATGAGTATCAAATACTCCACGTATTATTGGCCCTAGTCAATTGTCTATATACTATCGCGAACCTTTATGATTTTGTCCATGTTTGCCGCCCGGTGGCGCCTCCTTTCCCTGACTGCAATGGATAAACGTCATTGATGACGGGAGCGGATTAGGTGTTTCCCGAGTAACATCTTAACGGGTGCTGCCCTTACCGTGTGGGGGCCACCTTTATGAATCTTTTGTATATCAACGCCATCCATATGCTTTTTCAGCTCATTTAAGGCGTTATTCCAGAATTTAAGAAGATCTCAATCTTTGGTATATCACACAGCTGAAAAAAGTGGCGAACGACCATTAAAATATTTTTTAGGCCACAAAATTTTTGGATCAAGCTGATCTTTGTATTTTTACCCCCATCGTATATGTTTGACCATGTCAATGAGTTGGATGGCAAATAAACAATATAAATATGCTTACAGTGGACTCATGAAAGTTTTTAATGGTGGGTTTTCATGTTATCAGGTGTCTTAAATCCGTACATAAGTTATGGTCTCAATTGATAAAATAGAATGGTTGATTGATAGAGCCCCAACAATTTTAGACAGTTTTGCTCGATTGAACTTTCAGTTTAATTGATCCATATAATTTGAAAAATACTTGTAAACTCTCTAAACACTTTTAAGTATGTTCGAGTGATCAAACATGTGGTGCTCAATCAACTAAGGATTGCTCGATTGATGTTGATCGATCAATGATTAGATCGACATCACGCACAATTTTATGATTAGTTTTCTATTCCAGGTGTCATGTTATATATATAGGTGTAATTGCGACATTAAGATATTCTAATCATATATTAAATATTTTTAAGATTTGGAGAAGGAAAAAAGAGATTTTTTCTAACCGTAAGTGCATCAATTTTTCTTACAAGCCTTCAAAAACCTCAAGAAGTTCAGCACAAATGTCCCAATTGTGGTAGAATCCTACTTGTGTGAGTAGCTCTTGGATGGCTTTCCCGTGATCTGGGTGTTGCTTACTAAACTGGACAGTAAGTTCCTAAAAGTTAAAATGGTGAACTATAATTTGAGAAATATTTTAGTTAAAAATGAAAAAAAAAATTTAATGTACCACTAACTTCAACCTCCAGCATCAAGTGAAGGGATTGGAGCTGGAAAGAAAGAAAATACTCATGTTTTCAATGAAAAGTAAAATAAATACATAATAATTGAATTTGCCGAACAAACAATGTGAATCATTAGTCTTGAAAATAAGTGACAAGTGTGGAAAGTAAATCATTAGTCTCTATCAGCTCTAGGACTTGAGCATTTTTATTTTATTTTTTTCCTTTCAGATACACCCCACCACACACACTCTCAGGCACTTGCATCATAAGGGATGCAAGAACCGGGTCTTACTCTTACCCGGATGATAGACTCACGAAAGTTTCAACACCAGGTCAAGGGTTCTAAAATCCCATTAGAAGTGAGTGTGTGGGGGCGTTTATGTGTGAAAAAATAAAATAAAAACGCTCAAATATGTGACCTCAGTGCATCTAACTTGGCGCTAGAAGGTGTACAGTTAACTTACCTTGAGGAGCCGAGTTTGACAATTGAGTGCATTGGATTCCCGTAATCTATCATGTGAGTTAAAACATTCCATCTCATTGTCGGTCTCAAAGTTTTTCCCTATACATAATAAGTCTAAATCCAACGAACGGATGTCCGATGATCAAAGAGTTATGACCATGTAATCAGTTTGACTATTGTCTATGCCCCATCCGGCCATCCATCCATCCATCCACACTAGTGTCCAATTTTAGAGAGTGAGGAGTTGTACGTACCCATAACATGCAAGAGGATATATGCATGAGTACCATCGACGATGTACAGGCGTTATTTCTGGAGCAGAGAAAAATCACTATTTTTTCTTTTTAATGTTGCGTACTTGAGAGTATAGGATATTTATTACAGGGTAAGTATAAAATAACAGAGTCACCTGTCTCTTTCGTGAGTCGCACCATCTTTTTAGCCGCCTTACGTAAAGTTGATTCCATCATCTATCGCCTCAGCCATTAAACCTCACTTTCTGAAATGAGTTGCCGAAAGTGAAAGCGGAGTTATGGAGTAGGAGGGGTTCCAGCGGGGAAACGGATTGGCTATCCGTGGCCCCCATCATGCATAGGTTGCATCCATGCTATCGATCTGTTTTTCCAGATCATTTCATTGTATGAGACGAAAAATGAGGCACATATGAGGACGGATTAGATACTGAACACTCCGGTAGCCAAAAGTGGTGTAATACAATTGGTTGAGTACCGAGAGTTTGGCTGAGTACCGAGAGCTTGGCTGTTAGACGTCTCTCCGTTTGGCTGTGTAGCCATTCGATCTCACGTCATTTCTTTCTTTTGCAGCTCGCCCTACCGAAGTGACTCACCACTTTCCGTGGGCGCCACCATGATGTATGTATTGTATCCACACCGTCCATTCATTCCGTGATATCATTTTAGGGCATAATCCAAAGAGTGAAAAAGATCCAAATTTCAAGTGCACCCCACCGTAGAAAACAATGAGGATTGAATGCCTACCATTAAAACCTCACTAGTCACATAAGCTTTCAATCACGCTAGTATTTATGCTTTACCTTATTCCATGTTTTTTTTTAAATTATAAAAAGATTGGATCTCAAATAAATATCATGGTCGGCCCCATGTAGGTTTCAACGGTGGCCGTCACCTCCCACTGTTTTTTGTGGTGGGGTCCACTTGAACTTTAAATCTAATTCTTTTGCTTACTCCGTAAAATGATCTCTCCAAATGGATGGATGGTATGGATACAACACATACATCATAGTCGGGCCCAAAGAACGTGGTTACGTAATATCGTCAGCGAGACTGGCTACCGTACGTCTGGTACAGAAGCTATTTCCAATTGCGGCCAAAGCCATCTGCATGAACTTCCTTCTACGGCAAGCTAAGTGGGGCACAACATGATAATTGTGAAAAATCCACTCCCTTCATCATATTTTTTTTTCCATATCAGCTGATAATGTAGGCTAAAAAATGAGGCAGATCTAAAACTCATGTGGGCTATACGGCTGGAAACCGTAAGCGGGGGAATTCCTGTGGTTGAAAATTTCCTGAGTCGACCATGATGTATATATGTCATCTATATGGTTCATGAGGTCATTCCTATTGGGATGAACTGAAATTATAAAAACATTAACATAATCCAAAACTTTTCTGGCCGCTTAAATATTTCAATGGCGGAAGCTCAATCCTCACCTTTTCCTATCATGTGGCCCACTCAAGGTTTGGATCAATATCATTGTTAGGTCTACGTTGTAACATAATCTAGAAAAACTAATGGCCAAGATAGATTTATCAAAAACATTACGGTGGATGCCAGTTAGACATGTTACTACTTTTAATACTCATGTGACCGTATTTTAGTAATTTGTAGAGGATGGGATTTTTAATTTTTAAAATTAGATAGAGGTGGGATGCGGGTTGGCTACTGGACCATACGGTAGCGAGTCCGGTAGCGAGTCGCTACCGATGTCACGTCGCTAGGATCTTTGTGCCCCGCCATGATGTATGTGTCCTATACACACTATCCATCCATTTGTAGATATCATTTTAGAAGAGACAAAGAATTAAGTAGATCCAAAGTTCTAATGGACCCCACCATGGAAAACAAACATTGGGACTTTGACAGCCCCCGTTGAAACCTTCCCAGGCCGACCATGATGTTTATTTGAGATCTAACTTTTTCATAGGTTAAAAAAGACATGTAGTAAGGTAAAGTATAAATATTAGTTTGATCAAAAGCTTATGTGGTCAACAGCTCGGGCTAGATCAGGCCGAGTTCAATATTAAGACATTTTCTTGAACACTTGAACTACAGCTTCAAAATCTTACTGTTTTACAGACAGAAGCAATGGTTTTACAGATATTTTCTCAAACACCTTCTAAGTATCATAAAAAAAATTTAAAAAAAAAAACCAAAAAATGAAAAAAGGAGAGAGAAAGAAAAGGTATTTGTTTCATGTATGTACCTTCCTTGCCACCGGCAATATTTCATTGAGTCATTTTATCAAACAGTTGATGAACAACATCAATGGCAAAGTAGTCGAGTCACCGGACTGGTTTGATCCAAGTTCAATTTGAGCTGGATTCGATCCGAGTCAAGTCGAGCTAGGGCCTGCTTGAACTTGGCTCGAACTCATTTTCAAGCTCAAAAAATCAGCTCAACTCGGCTTGAACTCAACTTCGAACTAAGAGGAATTGAGCTTTTTCGAGTCGAGTCGAGCGGCCTAACCAAGCTAGCTCGGTTGGTGTACACCCCTAGTTTTAATGTAGGCCACGGTTCATTTGGCTCTCTCACATTCACGGAAAATGTTGAAGAGAAACAATCGGGTGCTCTTGGAGCACTTTCACCTACATCGCTCCTAGCTGCTTACAGACACTTTGACAGTTCAATAGATCCATCCGGACTGTCCATTTCGTACAGGACATGTTTCTTGGGCCACCATAAAAACAATATACCGATTGGATTGTCCCACACCCATCTATAAGTTGGACTTGTTTTCATAACCATCCATTCTCCAAAACATGGTTGGCACGGCTAGGATTGCCTGATAAACGTGATTCCTTATATCCATAAATAATCCATGGTGGGCTCAAACAAATAAATAGTTCACACTATTGTTTGGGCCTATTTTTATGTAAATAATTCTGTCCGTCACCGTTTTAGATGATATTTGCCTGGTTTTTGCCAAACATCAACACCCAATGGACGGTCCAGACCGATCAATTGTATCGAGCAACTAGGAATACTATTGTACTCATGGATCCTTCATCAATTTATATCTGATCCTTATCATCTTCGTTTATCCTTTCTCATCTTCTTTTACCCCTTGTCATAAACACACGTGGATCAACCATTGCTGGCAATCTATGTACGGTTTCTAGAGTATTAATTCCCACCCCTACTGCTCGCTGTGGGGTGACCCACCGGTGTGTTTGGGTCACACTGATTTTTGGGATATGCATGCGGAGAAATTCTGGGGCACCTTTTGGACGGATTGGATGTGAGACGTACGCTATTACATAAGTGTGGGCCCCACAAAAGCTTACCCTACGACAGCTTACAGCTTCTACCTAGCTGAAAAAGAGAGTAAAAAGTACATGTAACGTTTACATGGACGTGTGCACGATTTGGATCCACACTGCTCTCAAGTCTCAATAGTGTGGTCCGCCATCAATATATTTATTGGACAAGTATTCCATGCAATCGTTAGAGTAATTCAATCAAACATGATATAATACCTGCAAGTGAGGGTTGGTATTGGATTTGTATGTGATTAAAAAGTACAGGTGTGCTAGAGTCGTACTTAATGTTTAATTAAATGTTAGTGCCCCACTTTGAAATGACAAATTAAGATATATATATATATATATATATATATATATATATATATATATATATATATATATATATGAGTATTCGGAGTATATGAGAGTAGAAATGGGAGGACTAAAAGGAAAAAAACTAGATTTAAGAGCATTAAGAAGAAATATTGGACAACATAGGAAGAAAACACCGGAGCTATCAAAGTTCTGCACTTATGTTGAATAATGTGGCTAAGCTCGAGCTAGAGTATTTTTTGCCTGTGATGAGCCTAAGTCGGACAAGGGCTTATGTTGAATAATGTGGGCTAGGGTTGGGCAGAGCTTCTCCTGACCCTAACTAAGCCAAATGACACATGTTCAGTCTTCCCACCTACCAAATGGAGAAGGGATTTGGTAATGAATATTTATCATCTCATCATTCCCTCTAGATGGTAATGCATTTTTTCTCTCCATGCCCTGCACTCTCTAATTATATTGAATAGACTCTCCACCTTTGATGACAAGGAGGGTTTAACCACAAAGTTCCTAGGTGGTGCTTTCTAAGTAGGGAAATTAGGTAAGTGCCCTCATTTAGATATTTTTCTTTTAAAACTTGGTGAGTCTAGAATTGTGGGGCTCATGTGGTATTTACCGAATATCCCACCTGTTCAACATATGCCCCCTAATATAACTATTAGATATACCAAAAATCTTTCAAATCCGATCACCCAGCTCAGTATTAGAAGGGTCACCCGAATCCATTATCTATGACGTTTGCCTGAGTGTTGAGGGAGGAAGCAGATTGCATTATTAGAAGGGTCACTACGGAATCGAGTTCATCATCTATGATGCATGTTTGGCACCTGAGTGTTGAGGGTGGAAGTGTGTCCTACCCTACCCGTCTCTAGCCACGGGCAAGTCTATGGGGCCCACCGTGATATATATGTTTATCCATGCTCTTTTTCTCATATTATTTTAATGTATAAGCCCAAAAATGAAGTAGATCCAACACTCAAGTGAACCACACCAAATAGTAAGCTTGAGCCATAAGTTTCGAATAATTTATTCTTCATTTTTAGTTCATAAAATATCTAAACTAGAACCCATAATTTCAATGGTTTATTTGGAAATAATTGCATGTCATGCATGCAATTTATAAGCAATCTCTTACACCACGTTTACCCATCACACTTTTATAGAGAATCGATGATAGCTCATAATATGAGGCAGATAACTGGCCTTTAATGTGAAGTGGAAAACTGCCCTTAGAGTACGTCACGCATATAAAAGCAGGTAAGGAAAAAAAAAAAAAAAAAGATACTGCACATATGACTGAGCCCAAACACAAGCGCTCTCCTATCAGCTTGAAAAGTTGGCCAGTAGACGCATCAAGTGGGCCACATGGTTGAATGTGGACCGGCGAATACCCATTTCTAGCTGTCCATTTTAGGTATTGTTTGTCAGTTGTCACCCTTTATTTGAACGTATTTGAAGTTAATTGGTTGTAAATGCACAAAAGGATCATGTGATGTGAAATGCCTTTCTTTGGGTGTAAATGCACAAATGGAATATGTGATGCATGTACAGCAAATAAAGCCGGGCCGACCATGCAGCAGCGGATATTGCGTGTTGAGTAACTCATTCCGCAAGGCATATTGAGTAAATTCTGTCGGCCCACTGTGATTTATGTATTTTATCCACTCCGTCCATCCATTTTACAGGATAATTTTAGAATTTGACCTAAAAAATGAAGCCTATACAAAGGCCAAGTGGACCACACCACAGGAAACATTGTGAACTGAACTTCTACCTTGAAAAATTATTGGGAGTCATCTAGGTTTGGATGACAAATAAACATCACTGTGGGCCTTGGGAATGTTTCAACGGTGGAAATTATTATTCCCACTGTTTCCTGTGATGTGGCCCGCTTGAGCTTTGGATATGTTTCAATTTTTGGTTCAACGCCCAAAATGAGTTGAAAAAACGAATGAAAAGTGTCGATAAACCACATACAATCGAGGTGGGCCCAACGGAGTTTACTCAGTATGATAAAAGCGTACTGCGTTTACTCAGTAATTCAATTTCCCCCTAACCTACCCCACGAATGAAATTTTCTCCAAAATAACCATCTAGTACTTCCATATGAACGGTTAGGATCATCACCCCGGGTGGGCCAGAAGGGGCGAGCTTCTAGACGAGAGCCTTGCAAGCGAAAAACAGAGAGGATACGTGAAATCGTAGAGAGACACAGAGGAGGCCACGCACGTGTCCATATCAGAAATCAGTTTCTTCGGATTATTTTTTTTTCCCTGATGTGATGGTTCTAAGAGAAACGGCTGATAAACTCCATTGTCTGAATCGTTTCAACGATTCAGACATTTCGGCCTGGCAGCTGGCTGGACGGGCCTCTGCGTGTCGGGTTTATGGGCCTCACCTGTCTGGTTTAGGTTTGAGGTTGAATTTCAAGGGTGGCTGCTCTACTCTAATCTAATAAGAGCTATTTTAATAAGCTCTTTTGTTATTGCTCTTGTTTTAAATGATCTCGTTTGGTAAAATCACATTTTCAGGAGAAAAAAAAAAGCTCTTATCTGAAATGAGAGCTATTTGAACGTTTGGTAAAAAGTTCAAATACAAGTTTTTTTTTAAAAGGGTGGTTATGTCATTATAAGAGCAATCTCTACCGTTGTTTTTGTGGACCCATCATAGATAGACCTAGCCTCAAATGGCTAAAGAATGGATAGCTACAACCTTCTTCTTTTAAGACATATGGGTTGTTCATTATGTCGCACATTGGATGTGGATCCTCCATCACATGGGGCCCACCTTTGATGTGCATCGTTCATCATGTGAGACAAACCTTTAAAGTAGGCTGACCATCATTAGAGGTTGACCCTTGTCTTGGATGTGGACCACTCATCATTCGAGGTTGACCTTTGATGCGGACTGTCTATTATATGGGGCCCACCTTTATGTAGTTCATCTATCATGTGAGGCCCACCATCAATGCTAATTGTCCTTTATGTGGGCCCTTTAATGTCCACTACCCATCATGTGGGCCCCGCCTTCAAAGTGGATCGTCTATCATGTGGGGCTCACTTTTGATGTCCACCATCCATCATGTGGGGCACACCTATGTGGATTATCCATCATGTTGGGCCACTTTACATATGGGCCGTCCATCATGCGAGGCCTTGAATGTCAACAGTCCATTAGGTGGGGCCCACTTGATATGGATTCTCCATCATGAGGGGGCACACTTTGATGTGGGCCCATTCATCATGTGAGGGCCACTCCGTCCATTATTTGGGCCACCTTGATGTGGACATTTATTATGTGGGGCCCCATCTACAACACGGGTCGTTCATCACATGGGCCCACCTTTGATGTCCATCATCCATCACATGGACCCACCTTTGATGTCCATCACCCATCATGTGCGTCCCACCTTTGGTGTGAATTGTCCATCAAGTAGGGCCCACTAACGTGGATGACCCATTATTCTGGGCCACACTTTGATGTGGGGCCATCCATCAAGTGGGGCCCACCTTTATTGTGAACTGTGCATTATGTGGGCCAACCTTGATGTGGACTATTAATCATGTGTAAGGCACCTTCAATATGGGTTGTTCATCATGTCGGCCCACCTTTAATGCCCACAATCCATAATGTGGGTCCCGCCTTTGCCATGGACCGTCCATCATGTGGGGCCCACTTGATGTGGATGGTCCATAATGTGGGGCCACATTTTGATGTAGGCCATCCATCATGTGGGACTTTCCTTTGATGTTCATCATCCATCATGTGGGACCCACCTTTGATGTGGACCGTCCATCATGTGGGGACTAACCTTCAATATGGGTTGTCTATCATGTGGGCCCACCTTTGATGTGGATGCCCATCATGTGGAGCCACACTTTGATGTGGGGCTCACCTTTGATGTGACCGTGCATTATATGGGCCCACCTTGACATGGACCATTCATCATGTGAAGCCCCACCTTCAATATAGGTTTTTCATCATGTGGGCCCACCTCAGAAAGATCGTAAAAAGAAGGAAAGAGGTGACGCAAGGATGAATGTGATGAGGTCGATCACAGTCTTCCTCAAGAGGATAACTACTTCCAACTCACGGAGCTTCTCCGAACTTCACACAGAGGCTTCTTGAATCCACGAGGAAAGAAAGTAGAAAATAGAAATAAATTCTAATAAATTTGAAATTGATTTAATGAATCCCAATAAACGAGTTCACAACCCTTTAAATAAAGATACCAAGCAATGAGAGAGAAATTAGAAGCAAACTATAACTAAAACTCCTAGAATTCGCGACTTACTATAAATAGTAAACTTACTATTTATAGACGGTTGTGATGTCTACTAATGCGCAAGGTTTATAGTAAGTGTCCTATTTGGCTTCACCAAACCGCTCTCCTAATTATTCTAAGTTCTTTTCACGTAGGACGCAACTCCTAAAGCCCGGAAGATGAAGAGTTATAATCAAACTAAAACCTACTATTTATAGTAAAAATGAAATTAAAACAGGAAACGACCGTTGATCAAGGGGTATTTCGCAAATCCAGCTTTCACAACCCAGAGTAGCAAGGTTGGTTGGCAAAAGTAGCTTATTCTATCCCAAAATCATATATTTTACACCCAATAACTCATTTTGGATTGTGAGATACGCCCGATCTAAGGTCCGACGGTCTGGATCACTTTTGTCATCGACCGGGCCTATTCTAATCCATCTTGGCCATGAAACTGTCCGTGACCCGCTCTACATCAAGAGGGTAGGATAAAAATTATTTACAAAGTTTATGGTCAAACTTGTTTAAAGATAACAAAAAATGTCTGTCTACTTAAGCCAAATAAGCTCTTACCGAGAAGTGATCTCTCAATCACTTCATTTTTAAGAGCTTTTTAGCTATTTTCTTAAATAAAAAAATAAAAAAATAAAAAAGCTTTAAAATTAGAGCTTTACTAAACAATATATTTTCAAAATAAGAGCTTATTTTTTAAAATAAGCAAATAAGCTCTTATTAACAGAGATGACAAACAAGACTGGCATCTGTCCGGTGATTGCTTTTGAGGGCCAATTAATTTATGATCTGGGCCCATCCTAGGCCCAGTTAGGATTTCTTCCCTGTTGAGTTTGAAGGTGAGGAGAGTTTATGCCTGTCGTGGGTGGGCTGCGCGCCTGAATTTCAGCCCATGAGTAAAGAGTGGCATGCCCTTGACAGAAGTTTAGGCCCAATTATTTGCACATCGGCCAGACTAGGCCCGAATCCATATGGATTCCTGGGATTTGGACAACTCACTGATAGAGGTTCTTAAACTGGTCATATTTTGTGATAATTAGTGCAATTGTTGAATAATCAACATATGTGATCAGTTGAAAGATTTTAAAATTTCAGCTGATTCTGCAAGTTCACGGTTCTTTTGGGCTTTTTGCAAAATTCTCAGTTAATGGGCATCTGTTTTGGGGTGTAATTGTGCAAATTTCTCCATGTTTCAAATATAATGCATCTGGTCATCAGATTCGACATTGGACTGAAATGGTTTTTATCATTGCTAAGGCCTGTTTGGATGCCAATTAAAAACTGATTTCATCTCATTTTAGTTAACAGTGATTATGCATTAGAGATTTTGGTAACTGTTAAAAATAATCTTGATAACCCATAATTGATATGAATTATGATCACTTATACATTATTTCTGTTAATAAAATTGAGATGAACTCATTTTTAAGTGGCAACTAAGTTGTGGTGGAGGGATGGGACTGTGGTTGTTTGGATGCTTGATTGGATTGCATTGCATAAGTTCAATCCAAAAACTGGGAATGGCCGAATTGAGGCCGGCCCCTCTCCATAATAAGTGAGCAACTCCAAAACTTTTACAGTGCATTCTGAAAGACAGTTTTCCAGAATAGCCATCAGGGGTCCACTGTCATTATGAATTCAATCCCACCTATCTTTTGGTCATTTCATATATACTTTCCCGAATCATTGGAAATTGGAGTTCAGTTCATCTGAGCATCCAAAAACACCCTAATTTAACATATTACATACCCGAAGATAAGGGATAGCGCTGTGAAAGTTCAAGCAAGTTGAAGGGCTCCAAGCATCAACAAACAGCATCGAATTAGTGTAATTTGTGGGACTTGACATATATACGTAATAAGCTCATGGATTTGTCTACGCATAGGCCATGTGGTCAAGGGTTCGGATGGCTTACCGAACTGAGACGCCATGAATACCGGATAAGAATACCAGAAACTTTTGTTGTAGTCTTCCTTTCCTTCACACCCTTATTCAGAACAGTAGATGAGAATTCGGGTTCTGTTATAGCGTAGGATTGGGGACCCAGTAGTCTCTTATATAGAATTTGTGGAGAGAGAGTTTGAAACCCATCACAACTCTATCTCCCACGCTCCACATCATTGTGTCCTAGTTCAACTCAAGTAGCCATGCGTAACGCTATAGCATTCCACCCCTAATACGCACTACTGCGCAGCCTACCTGCGCAGCGTATCACCTGAAGTGGGGCCCACTGGTTTACTCAATCTCATAGCCCAACAAATAAGACAATTCAGACCGTTGATCAGTGAGGCCCATCATATGTTAATAACTCATCCACATCTCTGCCACAACTACCTTCGAATGGTTAGCAAGATACCTACAGCGGTTTCAAATTTAAGTTTAATTCAAATTCGTAGTTTATTTGAAGGTTGTCGTAATTTATTTTAGTCTATAAATACAAAAGGAATTATTATCCTTTTTAGTATTTTAATATAAATTTCGTGATCTTTAAAAAAAAAAAAAAATACAAATTTAACGCTCAGAAATCACCAAGGCAAGAGACGGATCTTAGGGGATCGAGATCGAAGAAATTACACGCTAAAAATCTGAGAAAATCAAGTAATTGAAGTTCAAGAGGCCTGAAAGTCATCCTGAATGCAAAATCACAGGGTTCCCACAATCCGTTTGGCTCGAAACTTTATGTCTGGCCTGAGGACCCTAAATTCAAATTAACCGTACACGTTGAATTTTAGCCATTGGATCCTTGTGGAAGTGGCCCAATTGATAGATCTTCCCATAAAACATTGATCTGGGGCCCACCCAATATCTGAATATGCTTCAATTTTAGTCTCAACCCCTTAAATGAGGTGATAAAATGGATGGACAGAGCGGATTTCTCACACGCATCACAATGGACCCCACAGGGGGAATTGCGCATACACGGTGTGGTGCACTCCCACACTACACTGGACCATGAGTTCGGTCAACACACGGTTGACCAGACCCACACCCGTCTTCACAACAGGGAGCGGATGCTGTCTATCGGGCGACCGTAGTGGGCCACCGTCATGGCCCCATTGGACGATCGGGACCGTTCATTCGCTTCGAGGGGTGGCCACGGCCCTAGCCATGGTGATCGTTTGGTCCCATGCACGTGTATAAGGGTGTACACGTGCATGGGACACTGGCTAACCTCAACTCGAACTCGGCTCGACTCAGTTCGGTCAGCAACTCGGGCTAGCTCAGGCCGAGTTCGAGCCAAGATCAGGCCGAGTTCGCCATTAAGGCGTTTCCACAAACACCTGAATTGCAACTTCAAAATCCCACTATTTTACAAATAGAGGCAATGGTTTTACAGGCATTTCTACAAACTAATCAAGTCAGACATGCATACTCCGAACAAGTGCATTTGGCTTTGTCTGTAAGAAAAAATAACCACGATTTTCGAACTTCAAAACGAATAATAATAATAATAATAAATAAAGAAGAAGAAGAAGAAGAAAAAAAAAAAGAAGAAGGGCCCAGTTACTTGCCTGTGAAAGGTGTGGAACACCTAATGAACAGACCAGATCAGTAAAAATTCGTCATCCTAATAACCCCCTTGTGTTTCATTGACCTCGTGGCAATGCCACAAGCTATTTGTAGATGTCTCACATGTATTTTTACAAACGTTTACTCCAACTCCATTTATATGGCTCTTATGAAGTGGATGTTGAATTAGTTTTGGACCACAAAGGGGAAGTGGAATAGACCGTGAGGCGGCACAATGGAATAAAGAGCGTGCAGCCATACGCACGTGCTCACTTGGATCTTGCGAGAAACTCACCAACAACTGCAATAGTTATTACATTAGATAGAGAACCCCTGATATATTAGATAGAGAACCCCTGATACAAAATCCTGATAATGCTAGTGGCAATCCATGTGGCCAACACTTGTACCCGCCAGCCTAACCTTCATTGCCACCAGCCACATTTCATTGAGTCATTTTATCAAACAGTTGGTGAGAAACATCAATGGAAAAGTAACCGAGTCACCGAACTGGTTCGATCCGAGTTCGATTCGAGCTGGATTCGATTCGAATCGAATCGAGCCGAGCTAGGCCCTGCTTGAACTCCTTTTCGAGCTCAAAAAATCAGCTCGACTCAACTCGAACTCAGCTTTGAACCAAGTCAAATCGAGCTTTTTCAAGTTGAGTCAAGCGAGCTAACCAAGCTATATTAGTTCGTGTATATGTGTACACATGCAGATCGCAGTCAAAAAAAAGGATGAACGGTGGGGTGATTTGATATAGTGGGTCGCACCAAAACTCAACCAAAACCACTTTTTTTCAACCGAAATTTTGCCAGGAATCTAATAAACGGGGTAGATTTCTCCGAAAACATCACTGTAGGGCCCACCAAGCATCTCAGTGTAGGAAAATTCGTACCTTACGCACGTCTGGTTTTCCTGGACGTTGTGGGGCGTTCTACAGCCCAGATGATGATCAGATCTTTGATCTGAACCGTCCAACAGCTAGGAAAGGGGGTCTTTACCCCAACCATGAAACCTTAAGTTCGGATTATTAATTCGTGATTAGAAATTTTAAACATTGATTGAGTCATAATTCCACATGTCACATCTAGTTTACATATTAAGGTTTCAGTTCGATATTGAATTATTAACCTGGTAATCACTAAGCTTTGAAGGAATCAACCTAGGGAATTTGTCCATTATGTTCTTTGAAAAAAAAAAAACTGAGAAGAATATCCAGCTAAAAAAATAATTGTTATAAAAAATGGCTACTTGTTAAAGATCTTTAAAAAGGTTGACACAACATAAAGCCATCGATGGAAAAATCAAAAGCTAGAAGAATAAAAAGGCTGAACTATAAGGCAAGTTTTGGTTTAGGTTGGGTTATCCGGAATGCTCTTTTTATTACCAATATTATCATGAAAATTGATGATTGGATCCTTAACGGTGATAAGTCAAGGTTATTCTATACACCCATGGAACTCAATGCTTAGAATTGTTCTAATTGATGGATTAATACTTTAAACTCGACTATGAAGTTTACTGTGCACTTGAGTCTAGGATAAAGTAATGCTCAACATGAATACATCTTAAAATCCTAGTATCTGGATTGTTTTTCAAAAACCACTCAAGTTTATAAGAATTGTCCTGTAATTCTTAAAATATTTTTCACATACTTTGCTCGGGACTAGCAAAATACCGGTTGGGGATTATGTTGAGGGTCAAATATTTCATATTAGACCCCAGTTATTACTTGATTTTATGCTCATGATAATGTTTAACGTCTTATTTAATCGTGCTTGTATTGCAAGGTGAATTTAAGAGCTTGGACTGAAAAAAGGTGCTAAAAGCATGGATTTAACGCTCAGAAATCACAAAGGTAAGGGACAGATCTTATAAGACTGAGATCGAAGAAATTGCACACCAAAAATTTCAGAAAATCAAGCATTGAAGTCCAAGAGACTTGAAAGTCGTCCTGAATACAAGATCACAGGGTTCCCATTATCCGTTTGGCTCAAAACTTTATATCTGGCCTAAGGACTCTAAATTAACCGTACGGGTTGAATTTCAGCTATTGGATCCTTGTGAAAGTGGCCTAACAGACAGATTAGCCCATAAAACACTGATGTGGGGCCCACCTAATATTTGAATATGCTTCAATTTTGATCTCAACCCCTTAAATGATGTGGCAAAATAGATGGACAGAGCGGATTTCTCACACGCATCACAATGGACCCCACAGGGGGACTTGTGCGTACATAGTGTGGTGCACTCCCGCAATGCACCGGACCGTGAGTTCAGTCAACACACGGCTGACCCAACCCACGCCCGTCTTCACAATAGTGAGCGGATGCTGTCTACCGGGAGACCGTAGTGGGCCACCATCATGGCCTCATTGGATGATTGGGACCATTCATTCGCTCTAGGGGGTGGCCATGACCCTAGCCATGGTAGCCGTTTGGTCCCATGCACGTGTAGAAATGCAGATCACCGTCAAACGCAGGATGAATGGCGGGGTGAGTTGATATAGTAGGTCACACCAAAAATTGACAAAAACCACTCCTTTCTAATTGAAATTTTCTTAGGAATCCAATGAACGGGGTGGATTTCTTTGAAAACATCACTGTGGGGCCCATCGAGCATCTCAATGCAGGAAAATTCACACCTTACACGTCCAGTTTTCCCAGACGTTGCGGGGCATTGTACAGCCCAGATGATGATCGGATCTTTGATCTGAACCGTCCAACAACTAGGAAAGGGGGTCTTTACGCTAACTATGGAGCCAAAATCAATTCTTGGAAAGTCCACCATCCGAAGATTTCCTCCTCCAAACGCAAGCTGATTTGGGTTTTTTCTATTGTCGTTGCACATGCAATGTGTGTACGAGTTACACACTTCATTCCACCGCCATTGGCACACACAACGTCCACCACCCTTTGCTCCTTATAAAAGGAGAGAAGAGAAAGAGCTGAAGACCATCCTGGGACGTGGGAAGCCAAGAAGAAAGAGACAGAGAGAGAGAGACAGCACCAGTCGGCTGGCCATTAATAAGAGTTTTTTCTTTCCCTTTGCTGAATTTCTATTTACGTTTTTTTTTTTTTTTTTGTCTAAGAGATTTTAGTCACTCATGACCGTGATCGGCTAAACCTCTTAGCTAGGGCTAAGAGGTGAAGCTTGTAGCGTGATAGGATCCTTTTTATGGCTTTAATTCATGTTTATTATATTAAACTCTCTATGATTATAGTTTGATTATAAGGAATTCTTTTAGTTTTTGTCATTCCCTACGCGTCTCTCCTTAAGTTTTCCTCAGGACATGTCCCAAAACATATGAGGAAAAGTAGTTTATCTCATTAGTCGTATTCGAATGCGGTTAGCAGTGTATATCATGGTCTAGATTAGACTGGTTATTTCACAGGCTATCAGTGTTGTGAGAAAGTACCCTGACAAACAATATTGGGTAGTGGTAAAATGGTAAGAAGGCTACGTCTTTCCTTTTGGAGAAGAAATGAGCAAAAGTGGTTAAGCACATAGATTTTGATCCGGCAGACATGCTCACCTAGATCGTTCCTGTAGAGAAGTTCAAGTTTTGTGTAGCTTTTATGGGCTTGGTGATGGTGTAAAAGGAAGATGGAGTGTGCATGAGAAGCTATGATGTGATGCAGAGATAAGAAAAGAGGTCAATAAGCTACGCGGTTGAAGATTGAAGGCATGGTGGAGATTGTTGTAAGAGCTGATGCCTTAAATCTTCAAAGTTGCTCGACCGGTCGAGGGGACTGGTTGACCAGTCGAGGGGACTGGTCGACCGGTCGAGGGAGCTGGTCGACTAGTTGAGGCTGGCTCGACTCAAAGTACAGTGAGCTCAGTTTTTTGGGTGTCCGTGATACTCGACCAGTCGAGGGTCAGGCTCGACCGGTCAAGCGGATTGCTTGACCAGTCGAGGCCCTCCTTTGACTAGTCAAGGTTACACATATCCTGCGCGGACTGCGTAAATTTGAGGCAGTTTCCAGACTTTTCCAAAGGAGGTGCATAAGTGGAGTTTCATAAACTATAAATAGAGGTCTTTAGGGCTATTGTAAAGCTTCCTAAAGGTATTCTAAAGGGTTCTAGGGTTATCAGCAAGGGTGAGATTCGAAGTTGTTCGAATCTGGTAAGTCCTCTCTCTTTATAATTTCTATTTTTATAGTGGAGATCTGTCACTTTGTGCCGTGGTTCTTTCCCGCAAGGATTTTTCACGTTAAATCTTTGTGTTCTCTTATGTGTGTTTTGTGCCATTGGATTGCTATCCTAGATATAGGTCTGTGTGATTTCACAGCTTGAATCCCAAACATTACCTTTTGGCTGGGGCATTGTTCTCTGTGAAATGCTTAGAATCTCTATCACAAAGGCAGTGGTATTTCCGGAGTAGAAGGATCGGTCTCCAGGTAAGGTCTTTGCTATTGGCAGCTATTTACCGGAAACAATTGAGACTGTCGAAGCTTATGGAGGCGCAGGATGAGAGGCTGAAGGCTATGTCAGAAGCTCTTGTGAACATGAAAGTATTGAAGCTTTATGCATGAAACCCATTTCAAGACAGTAATAGAGGGGTTGAGGAAAGTGGAATATAAGTGGTTGTCGGCATTTCAACTGCGAAGAGCATACAATAGCTTTCTCTTTGGAACGTCTCCTGTGTTGGTCTCAGTTGCTACTTTCGTTGCATGCTATTTCCTTCGAATTCCTCTCAATGCGAGCAATGTTTTCACCTTCGTAGCAACCTTGCGACTCGTTCAAGACGCAGTTAGGTCAATCCCAGAGGTTATAAGAGTCGTGATTCAAGCTAAGGTAGCGTTTGCTCGGATAGTGAAGTTTCTGGAGGCACCCGAGCTGCAGATTGGGCATGTGAGGAAAAAGCCTAATGGGGAGCTCAAGCATTCAATTGAGATCAGGTCATCCAGCTTCTCATGGGAAGGGGACCTGTCAAAACCAACGCTCAGAAATATAAATTTAGAGGTTAAACCTGGTGAAAAGGTGGCAATTTGTGAAGAGGTTGGGTCAGGGAAATCAACCCTTTTAGCAGCAATCCTTGGAGAGGTACCAAACATTGAGGGCACAGTAAGCTGTCATTACATTGATCTTGATCTTGTAAGTTTCTTTGACATTTCACTTGATAAAGTGATATGTGTAGATGAATACTGATTTGACAGTAATTACAGGCAAAGACACTATTTCTCTATACTGGCAATTTTCGATACTGAAATACCTATCTGATGAAATCACCATCACCATCATCCTGCTGCTTAATGTTGCAGATTAAAGTTTATGGGAGAATTGCATATGTTTCTCAAACGGCATGGATCCATACAGGAACAATCCAAGCGAATGTCCTGTTTGGCTCTCCCATGGACAAGCAAAGATACCGAGAAGTGGTTGAGAGTGCTCATTGGAGAAGGACCTTGAGATGTTACCGTTTGGGGATCTCACTGAAATAGGAGAAAGATGAGTAAATCTCGGCAGTGGTCAGAAATAACGTATTCAACTAACACGTGCAGTTTATCAAGATGCAAACATATACGTATTAGTTGATTAATGTAGAACGTGTAATAGAGATATTCCCAACATGGTTGAGCCAAAAGGAGGTGAACCGTAAATTGACCGTAACTTTTGATTCGGGTATCGTTATGGGGTGCACAACCTATCAATTTTTACTGAAACAGGCCATCCAAGGTGAACCAACCCACATGGTGGGTCCCATCTGTCTATTTCGTTAGAAAACGTGCGCTTTCAGCTCAAAAATGAATTTTTAGAAAAATTTTACTATTTTTAGTAATTTTATTTTTTTAATATTTTTACTATTTTTAGAGTTTTAGATTTTCTTTCCTTTTAGAAATAACTTTTAATTCTACTAGGACTCTTCTAGAGAAAGTTTATTTACAATTTTTATTTTTAGAAATTAAGCCTTAAAAGAGTTTTATTAGAATTAAGATTTTTATTAGAGTTATAATTTTGTTATTTTTGGTAATTACGAATTTTAGTTTATTTTTTCTTTATTAATGGTTTAAGGAGATGTATTAGACAATTATCAATGATTCATTAATCAATTTTGAATTTATTAAAAATTCTTTTTATTTTCTTCTTTCTTTCATTGTGGATTCGAGAAGTCTCTGTGAGGAGTCCAGAGAAGTTTCGTGGATTCGGAATAATTATCCTCTTGAAGAAGATGGTGCTTGACCTCATGTCCTTCCCTGTGTCAGTTTAGTATCAAAGCGAAGTTTCTCCTTTGATCGATGGCTTCTAACGACTAGTCGGACAACAATCCCATGGGCGGTGTTCCAAGAAAATTACTTTTAACGGCGGCAACTTTCGAAGCTGCGTAGCAAGAAAATCGGCAAGCCATGCAAGGGCTGCAGGCTGTCGTGGACCGCATAGCGGATCTCTTGGCAGAAACCCTAGGAAAATTCCATGTTCCTAGTGGTAATCCTCCACCAGCAATTGTTGAAATTCGTAATCATACTGATCGTAGGGCGACGCTATCAGTGAACCACAGGATCACTCCTAAGAAGGTGAGATTTACCGACATGATTTCACAACATCCTATACGAGGCATTGATCAGATAGATCAGATAGGTCAAGAATTCAAGATAAAAGTCGATCTTCCTAGTTTTAATGCCTAACTCTACTTCAAGGACTTCCTCGATTGGTTGCTTAAAGTCGGATGTTTCTTCGACTATATGAACATCGGAGAAGAAAAGAAAGTTAAACTCGTGGCCTACAAGTTAACGGGCATCAAATTGGTGGGAACAACTTTAACTCGAGCGGATGAGACAGATGAAGACGCCAATCCACACATGGTCGCAGATGAAGCAGTTATTGTACATGCGATTTCTCCCACGAGATTACGATTAGGTATTATTTCAACAAAACCAAAATTATTACCAGGATAACCGTTCAGTAAAAGGTTTTGCAGAAAAATCATATTATTTGTCCATGAGAAACCACCTCATTGAAACGGAATCGCGACAAGCTATAGAATTCATTAGTGGCAAACATATGGCCCCTATGGGAATGAAGAACAAACTCAAGACTTCTAAAGTGGAGGGGCAATATCTCATAATTGAACGTGCCTTTATTAAACAATCTGAATAAATGAGAAATATATATTCATTAGTTGAAAACAAAAAAAATGTAGAGCCTGTGAATATCGTAAAGGATTTGGAACCAGTATTGTAGGAGTTCAAGGGGGTTGTACTTGATAAACTACCTAATAAATTACCTCCCATACGAAATATACAAAATCACATTGATCCCGTCTAAGGGGCAAGTCCGCCTAATTGTCCACATTATCAGAAAGGATATAAGATCTTGAAGGCAGATGTAAAGGAATTGATCGATACTGATCAAGTTAAGAAAAGTATGAGGACATGTACTGTATTAGCTAAAGAGCCTAATGCCAAGTACAATAAACGGGCTAATAAACATCGGCGTCGGAAGTTATTTTAAAATCATAAGCCAAGTCCCTTGAATAACTCGAAGATGAGTTTTTTTCACGTAAAGGGGTCTGATGTCAAACGTGTCACAAAGATATTCCCAACATGGTTGAGCCAAAAGGAGGTGGACCGTAAATTGACCGTAACTTTTGATCCAGGTATCGTTATGGGGCACACAACCTATCAATCTTTACTGAAGCAGGCCATCCAAGGTGAACTGACCCACACGCATCTGTCTGTTTTGTCAAAATACATGCGCTTTCAGCTTAAAAATGAATTTTTAGAAAAAATTTACTATTTTTAGTAATTCTAATTTTTTAATATTTTTAATATTTTTAGAGTTTTAGATTTTCTTTCCTTTTAGAAATAACTTTTACTTCTAACTAGGACTTTTCTAGAGAAAGTTTATTTATAATTTTTATTTTTAGAAATTAGGCCTTAAAAGAATTTTATTAGAATTAGGATTTTTATTAGAATTAGAATTTGGTATTTTTGGTAATTACGAATTTTAGTTTATTTTTTTTTATTAATGGTGTAAGGAGACACATTAGACAATTATTAATGATTCATTAATCAATTTCGAATTTATTAGAAATTCTTTTTATTTTTTGTTTTCTTTCCTCATGGATTCGAGAAGTCTCTGTGAGGAGTCCAGAGAAGTTCCGTGAATTCGGAATAATTATCCTCTTGAGGAAGACAGTGCTCAACCTCACGTCTTTCCCTGTGTCAATGATCCGTTCAGTGCAGTTGATGTACATACTGCTACAACCAAGACGGTGGAGCCCTTACCTCGAGGCCCATCTTTGTGCATTTTTTTTGTGTATCCACGCCATCCATCCATTTTTCCATATTATTTTAGGCATGATATCAAAATTGAGGCTGAGTACACCGTTTTACAAGAAACAGTGGTGGTTGAATGCTCCACTATTAAAAACTTCCTAGGGCCCACCGATCCAACCTGTTAATTAGGTCACACAAACCTGGATGAAGGGAAAAAAAAAAAAACAAATATTAGTCTGATTCAAAACTTTTGTGCCCTACGTGAAGCTTTTAAGGGCCTGTTTGGCCGGGCAGATCCCATGGTATTAGGAGGGATGGGATCAATTTTAAGGCAATGATGGTGGTGTCAGTGGATTGTCTAAAGATCCATGGGATTGCTTATATACCGGGACAAGTTCACTGGGTCTGTTTGGCAAGCCCCCCATATCCCAGGATTTTACCTTCCAATCCATTCAGCCGAGGGATAGGATCAATTTTAAGGTAATGATGGTGATGTCAGTGGATTGTCTTAAGATCCATGGGATGGCTTATATCCCGGGACAAGTTCACTGGACCTGTTTGGCTCGTCATGCCTATCCAAGGATATTGCCAATCCCATCCTTCCTAATACCGTGGGATCTGCCTGGCCAAACAGGCCCTAAAGGTACATCACAACCGTTTCTTACGGCGTGATCCAACTGAGATTTTGATGTGATTCATTTTTGGAATCATGCCCTAAAATGACCATGCAAAGCCAGCGTGGATATACAATACATACATCAAGGTGGGCCACACGGTCTTGGGCAAGGCAGGGGCCACACCGAATGGGTTCCTCTTGGGGACACACCTAATCCATGCCATCCATATCCATTTTGCGAGGGCATGATCCAAAAATGAGGTGCGGCCCTTAGTGTGGAGTTTTGAATGGCCTACCGTGATGAATGGACCACGTCCATGGCAACCATGGTACAAGAATCATGCCAATCCCATTATCACAACCCTTTGAATGGGCCAATTTGTTACAACTGTCCATTGCTATCATATATCACATGGTTAGAATAATCAAATCCAAGAGTTACTCTAAAATCATAGGAGGAATACATTCAGCAGACGCTAGAGATGAAGATTGGACCTATTTTGTTTCTCCTGTAATTTTAAGTCAGTTTTAAACATACATTTTCATGTTATTGAGGATCACCCGTTTTCGCATGACAATTTTGGGACGCCATAATCCATATTAAGCCATTGTGATGTTCATGAGAAATCTACCCTGTTCATCCGTTTTGCGAGTTTGTTTTAGGATATGTGAATAATAATATCCAAAACTCGAGTAAGCCACGGGAGAGAAAAGAGAGGATATTAAGCAACCACTGTTTGAAGTATTCATATGGCCACTAATGTTATATATCAGGCTAAGTTTTGTATGTTTTCAATTCATCCTGACAGGAATAACCTTATAAAGGGTTCGGATGGCATATAAACATCAATGTCCACACCATCAATCAAATGCACCATTCCATGATGGCCTTGGGCTTAAAAATCAGGTTAATCCATTACATATGTAAGACACACCACAAACAACAGTTAACAGTTGAGAATCGTTACCCCTTATTAAAACCTTCATGATCGTTCATGACCGTTTATAGGCCAAATGATATATGATTCAGACATCCAGCCCATCCATTGTGTGTATTTCACTTGGATGAAGGGTCGCACCAAACTTCAGCCGTATCCAAAAGTCAGGTGGGCCCCACCAAATGCTGTTAGATGTTTAAGGCATGTTTCACATGGTTTTAGATGGTGTGACCCACCTGAGTTGCCGTGTACAGCTGATTTATGGGATATCCCACCAAGTGCACAGTGGATGCCGGACACACATCACCGTTGGGGCTACAAAACTCGACCTCATAGTACCATTTCCATATATATATATATATATATATATAGAGAGAGAGAGAGAGAGAGAGAGAGAAATGGAAAACTTGATGAACGGTCCCAGATGATATGCAACCCTGCCAGGTGTACCACCATGGAGACAAGGCCCCTGTGCTATTGCCATCATCCAAACAGTGAGATTTTCCTGTACTAGAAATACAAGCCATGAAGAAACTCTTCTTGAATCTCTCTTGATCGAGTATAAAAGGTCGCGACTATATACAACACACTAAGTCAGCGTCTTCTTAACAAAATTGCGCCAATAAATCGTTCACAATCCCAACCAAATTCCCAGGAAGCAAGAATCTCGACCATCAAGATACTTGAAGACCCTCTCCTATATTAGCATTGAGATTTTGATCCCAAAAAATTGGCCACGGCTGCTGGAGCTTTGCTGCTTATTATTTCTAAAGGGCCTGCAGAAGTTGTATGTATACTAGCTTGGGGCTTTCGCGTGCCTCTGGCCTCATAGAGCCCACATGCAGAGGTGGTCAGATGATAGGAATAGTCTATTTGATGACACTTGCCAATAACCATAGCGAAGGTTGATGCTGACCATCAATTGCCAGAATTACCAATTAGCGTGATTTTCATATTATGGCCCATCCACAGCAATGCCCAAAAAAAGGACGATTCCAATCATCTATTTCTCTATATGGAGAAATGGGTCTGATGGGGCAAGGCATGCTGGAGGAGCCAGTCACAATCTCTCCTAAACAATTGTATTGATTTCAAACCAGTAGTGGAGAGGCTACAGCTCACGCCAAACGAAAAAGGAAAGGGCTGCATCTGAGATTGCTACTGATGGAGTTTGTCACAAAATTGTGGGCTGGCTGCCAGCATTTGCCGTGTGTGACCAGTACTCTTTAACAAGCTTCCCGAACAGCGAATCCTCTTTCTTCATCAGCTTCATTGGCTCGTCATACTCCACTAATTTCCCTGAGAAGAAAAATTAACATCATTTCTCCATAGGGTTTTAAGCTTTTCCGAGCCATTCCGGCAGAAAACCATAAAACAAATTGATACAATGGAGCTTTCACTCTAGAAGAATATTAAGGCTGGTCCAATAACTTGCATTTTCAAGCAGAAGCCTGAATTACCAGGGGTGTGTTTGGATGCCACCCACTCATTTCTCATTATATCTACAGAGGCTGGCCTTTGCCAACCAAAAGAAGAAGAATAAGAAGAAAAGGAAGAGGTTAGCAAGGGGTAGATTGACCATCTCTGGCACACCTGAACATATGTGCCATGTGTTAAAAAATCTTAACTGTTCCTCAAAATCGGCGCCACAGAAAAACCATTCAGCTGAAATTTCCGGCCTATTGGATACCTGAGTGGGCCAAAATCTTAAGCTCAAACCAAGCCATTGGTATGCTTCCAACAGGCGTTGTTTGGAGAAAATGCACTAATACTCAATTTAAGGAAATAAAGAAGCTCACCATCACTGATAGCAAGCACCATTGTGCAGTCCATCACAGTCGGGATTCTGTGGGCGACTGTAATAACAGTGCAATCAGCAAACTCATCCCTTATAGTCTTCTGAAGAATTGCATCCGTTGCATTGTCAATTGATGCTGTGGCTTCGTCGAGCACTAGTATCCGGCTTCTCCTCAACAAAGCACGTCCCAGGCAGAACAACTGCCGCTGCCCCATGCTCCAATTTGACCCGTCTTCTACAACTGCAATTTCAGACTTGTTATAATGATTTGCAGCAGAAACATGAGCAGCCCTCCATATTCAAAAACACTCACCTGGAGAATCCAAACCCTCTCCTTTCTCTTGAACCACCTCCCGAAGATGGCACTTCCCAAGCACCTTCTCAATATGAAAGACAACACAATTAATATCAGCAACTGTATTAAAATTTATCTGGTAATTGATGACATGATTCAGCATTCTTGAAAGAAACAAGCCAGAAATCAAAAGGTTGATGCCCAAGTTGGGTCAGAGTTTTGGGACAATGTGACATTTGGGGCTTCTTCATTCATTTTCCCAGAACATGGCTGCTCTCTCATTTCATAGAGTGAAAGGAAAAGGAAAAACACATGTCGGTGGTAATATTACCTCCCAGATTTCCTGATCAGTATGTTTTGCTAGGGGATCCAAATTGAATCTGACAGTACCATGAAAAAGGGTCGGGTCTTGAGGAATGATCCCGAAACGAGATCTCAGATCATGAAGACCGATCGTGGAGATGTTGAGGCCATCAATGATGATTTTTCCCCCTGCCGGCTCCACCAGACGGAACAATGCGCCGATCAAGGTCGTCTTCCCACTGCCAGTCCGCCCAACTATTCCAATCTTGTGCCCTCCTTCAAATGTGCAACTTATCCCCTGAAGAACGAGTGGAGTATCTGGTCTATATCTGATCTGCTTGACATTGCTTTCTCAGTATTATAATCTTTATAAACCATAAAAGTCCAGATCATACATGACCTTTTCTAAACAAAATTGAAAGGTAGGATTTTCTTTGTTATTCATGTTGAATTTACCTTCAAATCTTGGAGCTCCACTTTGCCAACAGCAGGCCAATCAGGCATGGGCCGGTTGCCTTCTATGATTTCAGGGGCTTCACTTGGGATATGCATGTACTGATGAAGCCTTTCTACAGAGATGATGTAATTTGCAAGCGTGCACTGATTTTGAATAGAGAAAACTAGGGACACATTTAATGAAAGACCATAAGACAATGCCATCCCAATAAATCCTGCAACAGAGTATCGTAAACATACAGTTCATCAGCCAAACAAATAGCATTCAAGAACATCGTTCGTGAAATGTGATCGCAGATTGACAGCAATGAAAAAGAAAATGAGAGCATGAACACAAATCAGTGTTAAATATTCTGCCAATTAGCTTCCAATTTAGGATGATTATTATCGAAGCATGATTTTCTGTTTAAATAACACTTTCTCTATGTTAATTCAATTCCACTAACAATAAAAGGTTCATTTGAGCATAGTTCAAAAACCTGAAAACTTAACTCGATATTCAGCTGGGTTGGGTTGACGTAAAGACTCAACTTGACTTGATATTTAACTATTATAGAATTGGAATTATTAGGAATGTAGTATAAGCAATATAGAATAAAACTCAAAACCAACTGCAGAGAAGCTTCACCAGTTAAGGGTGTTGCTTCCTTTGGTTGAGGTTGGTTTCAAATCCCACTCCCCACCATCTTTATTTTTAATCTCCACTTTAGTAGAGGCGAGTGACTCAGTTCGAGTCACACCAACTTGTGAGGAGTAAACCAGGCCATAAAGTCAACTCAACGAGTCTCTCTGAGTCCATGCCGAGTTAGGCCCAGTACCGAGTTTCCCAGTGTCTCAGCAAGATTTTGAGCGGAGTTGGTGAGTTTTGGAACTACGGCTTTGAAAGCTAGGCCACTCTTGAAATACCAGTATCAGACATATCCGGGAATAGTATACTTGAGGTATGTAAAACTACAAGAAAGGTATACTTGCTAATTTTTTGAGACTTCATGAGAAGAGTACGTGTGATTACCAGAGCTGAAAGTCCCTGGAGGAAGCAGAGACATGACAAGCGCGGAGGATGAAAGTACAGTAGCACTCATTGTTTCCAAACGTTGGATGAACCACTCATTTGCCGCAAAGTTATGGAAGAATGGGCTAGCGTTCTTGTTGATGATGTCAACATTCTTAGCAAAGAATCGGTCTTCCTCCTCAAAAGCTCGGATTGTCATCGCTCCAGATATAGATTCGGCCAGATGACTTGCTACAAGGGATTTTGTCGTGCCATTGATCCGCATCAATTCTTTTGCAGTAGCAAAGTAGTATCTCTGATGATTTAAAATCAAAATCCCACCAGAATTACTTCTCAAGGAAAATGGAAACATAAGTACCAAATTTAAAGAGAAGCCACTAAAAACCACAACAGGAATGTGCCACTATTACCTGCAATCGAATTGCAAGATAGATCATCGGTATGGAGACGAATAAGACTTGCCAGGTAACAACAGCCAGTACACCGAGATTACTGTATGCGTTCATGGTAGCACAAAAGGCAAAGGCGAAACTGAATGGCACATCAAGGTCAACAATACTCAAATCAGAAGAAACCTATATCACAAACATAGAAAGATCAGAACTCCAGAATTTGAATCCATTAGAATAAAAAAAAATCTTTCCAGAAGCTCTTTAAAGGATGATTTGCAGATGAGTTGTGCTTTGACAAGCTTACCCGACTCAATATCCTTCCCAAGGGTGTTGAGTCAAAGAAGGACATTGGCGCACGGAAGAGGGAGTTTAGCAGCTGAGAAAAAAATGATTTTGATGACTGCACACCCAGGGCAACTACCAAAAGAGATCTGAAGAACAAAGGGATGGATGTGCTAACACCGATTGCCAAGTAGACTGAGATCAGCAGCAACGTGCTAACTTGAGGATTGTCAACGTTAGCAGCCATCCAAGAGTTTTGCGCAATCTGTCCAGCCACAAATGTGAGATGGCATAGGCCTACCAAGGAGAAGTACAAGTATCCCTTGTTCTGATTCAGATATTGTAAATATGGCTTCAGACCCGTATCTCCAGTTTCTCTCTCCTCTTTCTTAATCAGCTGATCTACTAATGGTGCATTCATTGTTTTATCTTTCAAAACAGATGCTTTCGTGATTTCTCGTTTGGCAGTTTCACATCTTGAGGGAGGAACAACTTCAGCAGGCCTTTCAGAACCGGAAGTGTCTTTGTGCGCATTGACGAGGTCTTGAAATTCTCTACTTGTGTCCAGTAACCCGTGAAAAGAAGCAGCATGCAGGACCTCCCCATCTGACATTAACTGCCAACAACATCGGATTACTTCAAACTTCTTGCTTTTAATTACAAATTACAAACGCCTCATGATATTCCTGGGCAGGTTAGCCAATCCTACCAAAACAAAACAGTCTTGGAAAGAAACCATCTGAATCATCCAGGTAACTGATACGACCATTTGGGTCAGCAAGTAAAACCTTAATTTTGTTCATTTTACAGTTTGTGGTATGTCACGATCAGAAATATAATGTCCACACAAATCAGTAAATGGATCATGGTCAAAGATCGAGTAAAAAGACAGCCATCTTGAAAAAAGTGAGACAACGAAACAGGCAAGAGATAGATGGAATTACTAACCAAAATAGAGTCAAATGCCGGAAGGAAATCAACTTGATGAGTAACTAGTAAGACCATCTTCCCCAACAGAGCTCCCATGATGCATTCCTGTGCACCATAAAAGTTAGCTTTCACGAGACAAAACAACAGCCAAGGAAAGCTTAAATGTCAGCGTGATGGAAATGGTAAGAATACATTAAATAGGCTTGTAGCAGTATGAGCATCAACTGCACTGAACGGATCATCCAAGAGGTATATGTCTGCATCTTGATAGACAGCACGTGCAAGTTGAATACGTTGCTTCTGACCACCACTGAGATTCACACCTCTTTCTCCTATTTCAGTGAGATCCCCAAATGGTAACATCTCAAGGTCCTTCTCCAACGAACACTTCTCAACTACTTCTTGGTATCTTTGCTTGTCCATGGGAGAGCCAAACAGGATATTCTCTTGGATTGTTCCCGTCTGGATCCATGCCATCTGAGAAACATATGCAATTCTCCCATATACTTTAATCTGCAACATTAAGCAGCAGGATGATGGTGATGGTGAGTTCATCAGGTAGGTATTCCAGAACCAAAAATTGGCAGTAAAGAGAAATACTGTCTTTGCATGCAATTACTGTCAAATCAGTATATGTCTACACACATCACTTCATCAAATGAAATGTCAAAGTAACAAGATCAAGATCGATGTAGTGAAAACTTACCCTGCCCTCGACATTTGGTACCTCTCCAAGGATTGCTGCTAAAAGGGTCGATTTCCCTGACCCAACCTCTCCACAAATTGCCACCTTTTCACCAGGTTTAACCTCTAGATTTATATTTCTGAGCGTTGGCTTTGACAGGTCCCCTTCCCATGAGAAGCTGGATGACCTGATCTCAATAGAATGCTTGAGCTCCCCATTAGCTTTTTTCCTCACATGCCCAATCTGAAGCTCTGGTGCGTCCAGAAACTTCACTATCCGAGCAAATGCTACCTTAGCTTGAATCACAACTCCTATTACATCTGGGATTGACCTAACTGGATCTTGAACAAGTCGCAAGGTTGATACAAAGGTGAAAACATTGCTCGCATTGAGAGGAATTCGAAGGAAATAGCATGCAACAAAAGTAGCAGCTGAGACCAACACAGGAGACGTCCAAAAGAGAAAGCTATTGTATGCTCTTCGCAGCTGAAATGCTGACAACCACTTATATTCCACTTTCCTCAACCCCTCTATTACTGTCTTGAAATGGGTTTCCCATGCATAAAGCTTCAATACTTTCATGTTCACAAGAGCTTCTGACATAGCCTTCAGCCTCTCATCCTGCGCCTCCATAAGCTTCGACTGAAATTTATGCTGCAATTTGGCTAGTGGAGCGTTCAAAGCCACGGTCATTATGATGACGATGAAGGCTGCAATGGTCGCAAGTCCAACTGCTTGGAAAAGGATTGCTAAAGCAATGCAGAGCTGGAGGCTTGTCGTCCACGTCTGGTGAAACCAGAAAGGGAATTCCCCAATCCTATAAGCATCTACTGTAACATAGTTCATTATCTCTCCAGCCGAGTGTGTAATTTTAGCCTCATTCGACAGTCTCAGTTGCTTCCGGTAAATAGCTGCTGACAGCAAAGACCTTACTTGGAGACCGATCCTTCTACTCCGGAAATACCACTGCCTCTGTGATAGAGATTCTAAACATTTCACAAAGAACAATGCCCCAGCCAAAAGGTAACCCTCGTATTTAAAAGCCGCTTTCCCTTCAGCAACCTTAATGAAAGCATTGAGAAGCAAAGGACCAGAAGAGATTGTCAATATTTTAAGCAACGCGAAAAACCCAGAAACAAAAATCTCTCCCCTGTGACAGGAAACGATAGTCCACAAAACAGATGGCGAGCTAGATTGTTTGTTCTGTTTTTTTCTGTTCAGTTCCTCCAGAAACAATAAGTAACAGCTTTCTGCTCGATCGGTCTTATGTAACTGGGGTATATCTTTGTCTTCCAAGGATTTCTCCCAACCCCTTTGCATTAGAGGATTCAACCACCAAAACGACATTCTACTGAGAAATCCAGCTTTGGCAAACAGAGTTACATAACTATTAGAATCGATGTTGTTGCCATTGGCTTCATCATTCAAAGGCATATAAAGAGTGTGATCGATATCATGACCAGTTTCTCCATGTTTGGAACCCTTAACCACACATATTAGCAAGAGAATAGCTCCCGGCAAGGATAGAATATCCAGAATGATCTTAATTGAATACGCTTCTAGATCTCTAAGGACTACGAGAATGGATGAAGTACAGAGAAATCCCGCATACAAGCATGCAATTGTCGACGAAAGCCTTATGCATGTCTGTGAAAGTTGCCCCATCTTAAGGCTCACCATTAAACCTAGCAACAGCCAAGTAAGGCCTTGAAATAACATCACTAACCATGGATGCAGAGGAACAACAGCTTGTCCATTTCTCCATTTCTCTTCCAGGATCCAAACCCCTACACCCAAGTAAACAAATCCCAACCCTCCGTTGAAGATGGCAGAGGTTATCTGTAGATATGAAAGGCCTTGAAAGCGTGCCGGCATCCGAGCTGCTCTTGACGATGCCTTACAAATGAAATTGAAAAGGATCAATAACAAGAGCAGCACATCGACAGAAATGACCAAGATATTGTTGAGACACAGGGAAGAATCGGCAGTGCCCAGAAAACGAGGATTATAAGCCTTTCCACCATCATGTGAACAATCAGACTTCCCACAGAAAACAGACCAAGCACCTAATCAAGATATTTAAAATAAAATAAAATAAAATAATAAATAAATAGAAGAAGAAGAAGAAGAAAAGAAAATCTCAGCACCACATCATTTCAAATAGGAATAAAATAAACACTGTAGTTGCCAGCTTAAGGGTGAGTTTGGTTGCACTGAATTTCATGAAATATGATGAAATGTTGGACGAAGTTAAACTGATTAATCACGAAATTTCAGTGATATTTGGTGCAACCAAATATTCCCTATGTACTTTGAAACAATAACAGACTAGTAGGCATAGTTTCTAGTAACCTGTGAGAGCCTCCATGCTTTTATCTTAATCTTACACCTGCACTGTCATACAAGAAAGACTCTAATAAGAAGCATTGTACTCATGAATTTCAGAACTTCGCCAATAGCAATACAAGCAAGCAAGAGCTCTATCAAAAGAGAGATGATGTTGGATGCCCCCAAATATAATTATATTGTGAAAAGCCAGAGAGGTTAAAATAAGAGCTTCCCCATTCATCATGCGAAGCAGGAAGATTATACAGAAAGCAACTGAAACTCAAGTCATCAACAGCTCAAATAGTATTATCAAATTTTCAAGGCAAGAAGGCAAGATGCTCAGTTTCATAGAAAATTCAACTGTTTGACAGAGGTGAGACTTCGTTTTTTGGCAGGAAAATTACACTGATTCGACATTGTTTGTTGCTCCTTGGAGATCATCAACTTACTTGAACTTTCTCAGCACTGTTCCTTACGTTTGGGGATGTAATATATTAAGTTAGGGTGTCTTTGGATGTTCATTCGAACTGAATTCCAATTTCCAATACTTCAATTATGTATATAGGAAATGACCAAAATGTAGGTGGGATCATTTGAATTCAAAATGATGACCAACCCCTGGTTGCAATTCCGCAAAACTGTCTTTTAGGTTGCACTTAAACAGTTGGTGCGGTAGCTTTGGAGTTGTTCGCTCATTTCAATGGAGTGGCGCCCGGCCTCGCTTTGTCCATTCCCAGCTTTTGGATTGAATTTCTGCAATGCAATCCGATCAAGCATCCAAACAACAAGAGTCCCATCCCTCTACTACAACTTAGGCCCCATTCAGTTGCCACTTAAAAATAATTTCATCTCAATTTAATTAACAGAAATAATGTGGGTTATCAAGATTATTTTTTACAGTTAACCAAAATTTCTAATACATAATCACTGTTAACTAAAATGAGATGAAATCAGCTTTCAATTGGCATCCAAACAGGGCCTTGGCAATGATAAAAAACCATTTCAGTCCAGTATCGAATCCATTGACCAGACGCATTATATCTGAAACACACAATTTTGCACGACTATACCCAAAAACAGAAAAGCCCATTAACTGAGAAGATCGCAAACAGACCAAAAGAATCGTGGACTTGTAGAATCCGCTGGAATTTTAATATCTTTTAACTGATCACATGCGTTGATTATTCAACAATTGCGCTGATGCTCACAAAATCTGACCAGTTTAAGAAACTTTATCAGTGAATTGTCCAAATACCACGAATCCATATGGGTTTGTTCCAAGCCCGGTAAACCCAGCCGGGCCCGTGTGCTAATAATCCGGCCCGAACTCTTGTCATGCGCCTGCCGCTCTTTACTTACTCGGCTAAAATTCAGGCGTGCAGCCCACCCACGACAAGCATAAACTACCCTATTAGTGGAGTTTCACTTAGGGACGTCAATGGGTCGGGCCCGGTCTAAGAAAAACTGAAATTTTGAGCTGGATCCACCCGACTAGTTCAAAATCCTAGCCGATCCCCACTTCAGCCCATACCATTGCAATCCCTAAGGCACTCGGCATCACCCTCGAACTCAACAGGGAAGAAATCCTAAATGGGCCTAGTACATGGGCCTATTATGCGCCCGTATCATCAACTAATCGGGCCTTGAAAGTAGTCACCGGACAGATGCCGACCTAAATTCAGCCCCAAACCAAAAACGGACGGGTCGGGCCCATAAACCAGACACGCATAGGCACATCCAACCATCTGCCAGGCCGAAATGCCATGGCCCTAGATAACAACGAAATGCACATGCCCTAGAAACCGAAATCTGCTACGATTTTTAGGACGTTCGCCTCATCCAAACAACAAACCAAAAAAATCCAAACACGTCCCAAACGCCAGAAAAGGAAAACACATTTCTGCAAAAATCACGGTTTTCAAATATGCACGAGACCGCATAAGCTTTAACAGGGATGCATCCAAACATGTCAAAAAGGGAGAAGAAATGGTATAACAGTCTCCATTTCAATTTTTTCTGTCGAAAGAAATCCACAAACCAGATCGCTCTGATGTCAGGAAACTCAGCGGGAAAGTCCTCGAACGATTTAGGACCGTTTGATCCGGCAATTTTTTCATGAGATGGCTGAAAAGCTCGGTGATGATGCTCTTGGAGCGTTGGATGAGGAGGGGTTTCTGCCACAACGGAGTTTCTTTATAGGAGTGAAAAAGAGATGTTAGATATCGTCATCGCTCACGTAGACAAAACCGAATATGTGAATTTCGCAACCCTTTCTCTCCTAACCATCGCATCAGCGATAAATACATCTGTCGAATCGAATTTCTTATATTGACATGTGCGCAGCGCCCTCTCTTTCTGTCTGCAATTTTCCTGGATCCTCTCCGTTTTTCGCTAGCAAGGCTCTCGTCTTAGAAGCTCGCCCCTTCTGGCCCACCCGGGGTGATGATCCCAGACCGTTCATTGGAAGTAGTAGATGCCTATTTTGAAGAAATTTTCATTCGTAGCGTAGGTAAGGGAGCTGTTGCATGGACGGTTCGTCTTTATTTGATGTACACGTGGAGCGGAACATTGTCACAGCTATTTTGCAGCTGCGCATCCGCACGCGAAGAACGCAAGCGCCGAGGTGTCACGCTCATGGAGATCCCACCGCCCAATGGACGCGGATTTTATGCCAATCGGATATAACACATACCTGATGAACCGTTTGGATATAACACATGTTATTCTCAATAGTTTCAAATGGTAAAATGACGGTGAGTATATTCATTTTCGGATATAACACATGTACTGCTGATTTTCAAACATAGCATCGAATTAAGCTTATCCAATGGTAAGAGAGGGCAATCCCTCCCCTATGTAATAATTACATATTTTTTAATCCCATCCCACCTAATCCTTCCTATACCATGTCCAAAACACCCCCACAAGGAAGTTTCAGCTTGAAACATGGGGGGGGGGAGGGTACACCGTGATATTTTTGAGACATCTACATAGGCCATTCTTTTTTTTAGCTCATTTTAGGACTTGAAATCAAAAGTTAGCATGATCCAATACTCAAGTGTACCGTGATAAAGGAAAAGCTAAGTAGGGAAATTCCTACAGTTGAAATCTAACTGGGGTCAACAGTGATGCCTACATGCCATCCATACCCTTCATAGTGTAATTCCTAATGTGATGAATTGAATACACAAATATTATCTTGATTCAAAACTTCTATGGCCCCGTGAATATTTTAACCGTGGAGGTTCAATCCTCACATCTTCTGCCCATTTGAGTATTGGATCCACCTCATTTTTTGTCATAAGTATTAAAATGAGTTCAAAAAATGAATGGACTGGGTGGATGTCTCACAAACATCATGGTGGACCTCACCTAGGTTCCCAGCTCAAGAACTTTTGTAAGAAATCCACCAATTATTACTAAATGTATGTAAATTAAAATCTCTAGTTATATTTTGGTAATTTCTAATTAAAATCAGTTAGAATTTAAATTTTATGTTTGGATTTCTTTAATATTTTCACAACTTTAGAATCTCAAATTAATCTAGGTATGTGATGTTTAACTAGATTATTATAATAAGTTCATTGAAATATACATTTGCCAAAAATGAGTATATCTTAACCTTGAGATGGGCATGAACCTATGGATTGCAAATAATTAATTGTCCACTTATATGGCAAATGTCCTAATACTTTGAATCATTCTATTAGTATGATTTTGTATACTTTCTCTTTTTCTTTTATACATATACTGATACCACACACACCTATAGTAAGATTTTTGTGAGTTTATTGTTGAGAATGTGGAGCCACATCTGGGCCGTCTTCAACCGATCATAAGACATGCTAGACCGGTTGCAGGGGCCCGCTCGACCGGTCGTGAACCAGCTTGACTCAAAGTCCAATGAGTCTTGTTTTTTTATCTTTGGGCCCTTCGACCAGTCGTAAGAATTGTTCGACTGATCGTAGCTCAACCAGTCGTAGCTCCCCTTCGACCAGTCGTAGGAAATGTTCAACTGGTCGTAGCTCCCCTTTGACCAGTCATAGGTTACGCAGATTCGTTTTCGAATCTGATGCGGATTACGAATTTTGGTATTGTCTTTCCCAATGGTGCAGAAGGGAAGTTACCTAAACTATAAATAGGTGTTCTTAGGACTTTTTTAAGGTAATTTGGAATATTGAAAAATAATTCTAAGGTGTGGGCTAAGGGTTTTGTATATTCTTCTAAGGGACAGGTTAGTATTTTGCCTTATAATCTTTATTTTTCTTCATAGTGGAAGTTTGCATCCGTAGTTTTTTACCCTAGTTTGGAGTTTTTTCATGTATATCTTGTCTTGTGGTTTGTTTAGATTACTTTGATATGTTTCTAGTTTATATTTCTTCTTGTTTATCGTTTGTGGGTGAGGCCTGAGATTGGATCTAGGCTCACTGCATTGTTGGCGTGCTGCGCAACAACTAGTATCATAGTTATTGGTTTCGTTCTATTAGGAGCGATGGCGAAAGATGAAAAAATCAGAATTGAGAAGTTTGATGGTTCAAGCTTTACCTTCTGAAAGATGTAAATGGAGGATTATCTGTATCAAAAGGACCTCTACATTTCTTTAGGAGGAAAAGAGAAGAAACCAGAAAAGATGATAGATGATGAATGATTTTTACTGGATATGAAAGCTTTAGGAACGATCCGACTTTCTTTGTCTAAGAGCATCGCCTTCAACATATCTAGGATGAAAACTATAAAAGAATTAATGAAAGTTCTAGCCGCCATGTATGAAAAACTCTCAGCATCTAACAAGGTTCATCTTATGAAACAGCTATTCAACATGAAGATGTCAGATGGTGGGAGCATGGCTGAACATCTAAACGAGTTCAATACATCACGAGCCAGTTGGAATCCGTTAGCATCGTTTTTGAGGATGAGGTCAGGGTGCTATTGATCTTATCCAGTCTGCCAGACAGTTGGGACGGTTTGGTGATTGTTGTGAGCAATTCTTCAGGGTCAACAAAGCTGAAATTTGATGATGTAGCCGATCTAATTCTCAGCAAAGAATTTAGAAGGAAAGCATCAGGAGTTTCAGGGGATTCACGGAATGCTCTAAATGTTAAAGGGAGAGGAAGATCGCTGAACAAAGAAGAAAATAAATACGGGCGTTCTAAGTTGAGGAAGAAGTCCAAGGGACCGAAAGACAAAGACGGGTGTTCGCATTGCGGCAAGAATGGGGCACATGAAACGTGATTGCAGGGCGCTCAAGAAACAAGATGGAAGCTCTCAAGGTGGGAAGGATTTAGTGAATCTATCTGAGGAGAGTGACACAGAGGCATTGATCTTGTCTCTTGATGCGAGGAATGAGTCTTGGGTTATAGACTCGGGCACTTCATTTTATGCCACTTCATGTAAGGAAGTTCTGTGTGATAATGTGTCAGGTGACATTGAGAGAGTCTACCTGGGTAATTATGAGTCATGCAGTATTGTTAGAAAGGGAGACATTCAGGTCAATTAGAAAGACGGAATGGTTTTAAAATTGAAGGATGTTAGACATGTACCGAGTTTGAGAAAGAATCTGATCTCAGTGGGACAGTTGGGCGACACCGGTATGTGACAACATTCACAAGTGATTCGTGGAAGATCACAAAAAGTGCCTTGATGATATCTCGATGCAAAAAGAAAGGTACTTTGTACGTGACTTCAGGATTGTATAGTTCACTCGCAGTCGTATTAACTAGAGTGAATGGGCAATTATGGAAACAGAGGTTGGGACATATGATTGAGAAAGGGATGAAAGTGCTATTATCAAAAGGGAAGCTATCAGGTCTGAAGTCTATTGACTTAGAATTTTACGAGGACTGCGTGTATGGCAAGTAGAAAATGGTACACACTGACGTGTGGGGACCGACACAGGTATCATCTCTTGGTGGCTCAAGTTATTTTTTTTCCTTTATTGATGATGCTAGTAGAAAACTGTGGGTTTATTTCTTAAAGTATAAATCTGATGTATTTGATGCGTTTAAGAAGTGAAAAGTTATGGTAAAAAATGAGACAAGTAAAACAGTAAAGTATCTCAGATCTGATAATGGGGGAGAGTATTGTGATAAGAGGTTTGAGGAGTATTGTGCAGCAAATGGAATCAAACATCAGAAAATGATTCCAGGGACACCGCAATAAAATGGTGTGGCTGACCACATTAACTAAACCATCCTTGAGCGCGCCAGGAGCATGAGGTTACATGCAGGGTTTTCGAAGACCTTTTGAGCAGATACTGTGAATATTGTTGTATATCTTATCAATAGAAGTCTCTCAGTACCATTAGATGGTGGGCTACTAGAAGAAACGTGGACTGGAAAAGAAGTGAACCTTGCACACTCAGAGTGTTCAGTTATACTTCATATGTTTACATTGATGCAGAGTACAGAAACAAGCTGGATGCGAAGTCCAGGAGCTGCACATTTATAGGCTACGGGCAGGATGATTTTGGCTACAAGTTTTGTGATGCAGAAAACAGGAAAATCATTAGAAGTAAGGACGCAGTCTTCAATGAAAAAGTGATGCATAAGGACTGTGCAAGAAAATAAGGCCAAGAAAAAAGAATTCGTAGAGTTGGAATAATTACCAGACATGGGTGTTACAATGCCACAAGATAATCATGCACAGGAGCATTATGAGGTAGAGTTACAGACATCGGTTGTGAGGAGGTTTACTCGAGAGAGGAGACCCATGGTCCGATACTCACCCTCCTTACATTATCTACTGCTAATAGATAATGGTGAGCCAGAATATTTTGAAGAGGCATTACAGTCAGATACACGAGTTAAGTGGGAGCAAGCCATGGATGAGGAAATGGACTCTCTTGAGTCTAATCATACATGGGAGCTAATCACTCTACCAAAGGATAAGAAAGCTCTTCATAACAAGTAGGTTTACAAACTAAAGGAGGAGCACGATGATTCGAAATGGTACAAGGCAAGATTAGTTGTAAAAGGGTTTCAACAAAATGCAGGTATCGATTTCACCAAAATATTTTCACCTGTAGTGAAAATGTCTACGATTCATATGGTCTTGAGTATAGTGGCTACAGAGAACTTACATCTATAGCAGTTAGATATTAAGACAGCCTTTTTTCATGGGGACCTTGAAAAAGAGATATATATGCATCAGCCGACAGGATACATGGCACTAGGAAAGGAGAATAAGGTGTACAGACTGAAGAAAAGTCTTTATGGCCTGAAGCAGGCCCCGAGGCAGTGGTATAAGAAGTTCGATAGTTTCATGTCGGGAAAAATTTTAAGAGATGTCATGTAAACCATTGCTGTTATTTGAAGAAGTTTGATATGACGTACATCATCCTTCTTCTGTACGTTGATGATATACTTGTGGCCGGTTCAAGCATGAAGGACATCTCAGATCTTAAAAGATAACTATCTAGAGAATTTGTCATGAAGGATTTAAGAGCTACAAAACAAATCCTAGGCATGAGGATAAAGCGTGATAAGAAAAATAAGAAACTAGTTTTGTCACAGGCAGAGTACATAGCAAAGGTACTTCATCGATTCAATATGGGAGGTGTTAAGCCGGTTAGCACTTATTAGCCAGCCACTTCAAGCTATCTAAGGAGAAAGGGATAAAGACATAGGAGGAATGGGACTACATGGCTAAAGTCTCATACGCGCCAGCGATTGGGAGTCTCATGTATGCTATGGTGAGCACGAGGATAGACATTGCTCAAGCAGTGAGAGTTGTTAGCAGGTTCATGAACAACCCCAGGAAGGAACATTGAGAAGCTATGAAGTGGATCCTCAGATACTTGGTAGGTATTAAGGATGTAGGGTTATGCTATGGTAGATCGAAAATCAAGCTACAAGGCTTCGTGGATTCAGATTTGGCAAGAGATATCGACAGCAGAAGAAGCATTACAGGTTATGTGTTTACTCTGGGTAGTGCTGCAGTCAGTTGGGTCTCTCACTTACAGAAGATAGTATCTATCAGTACGACAGAAGCAGAATATGTTGCGGCTACAGAAGTATAAAAGGAGATGGTGTGGATGCAAAGTTTTATGGAAGAGTTGTGTAAGAAGCAAGTAGATTGTAAGCTATATAGTGACAGTCAGAATGCAATACACTTGGCTAAGAATTCAGTCTTCCATTCAAAGACCAAGCATATTTCCATCAGATATCACTTCATACGTTCGTTACTGGAAGATGGATCGATTTCTCTAGAGAAGATTCATACAAGTGAGAATCCTGCGGATATGCTGACCAAGGCGGTCACACAAGAGAAGTTGAAGCTCTGTTTAGCTTTAATTGGTCTTCAGGCTTGAAGACGGAGATGTGGTGCACTCCAAATGAAGAAGTTAAAGGTTTATGGCAATATGTCTCCAAGTGAAAGATTGTTGTGAATGTGGAGCCACATCTGGGCCGTCTTCGACCGGTCGTAGGACATGATTGACCGGTCGTAGGGGCCCAATCGACCGATTCAGCGAGTCCTATTTTTTCATCTTTGAGCCCTTCGACCAGTCGTAGGAACTGTTCGACTAGTCGTAGCTCCCCTTCGACCAGTCGTAGGTTACGCAGATTCGTTTCTGAATCTGATGCGGACTGCGGATTTTAGTATCGCGTGCGGAAGAGAAGTTACCTAAATTATAAATAGGGGTTCCTAAGGCTTTTCTAGGGTAATTTGAAATATTGAGAAACGTAAGACCCGTATCTTGGTCCGTACCTTTCCGTAGACTTCCGCGGTCTTACCGGTCGAATTTCGGCAACTTTCGACACTTAACCGATACGACGCGCGACCTTGATTCATATACCGACAACCCGAGTCGACTCAGCCTGAGACCAATACCATAGCGACCGTGCCGTCGTTGCGGTTCCGATGCCGTGACTCGCGCGCCGAGGCGATACCCTGGTCAAGAGATGTGGGACGTTCGGTGCGAGAAAATGTCGCGCGTTGCGAAATCCAAGGAAATCTCTATGATGTGTCACATCAATCACATCAATCCCATCAATCAATCAACCCATCAATCCATCACATGTCAAGTACACATCACTTTATTTCCTTTTCCCAAGCAACCACAAAAGTCTCCCAAACCCATACCTCTCTTACACAAAAAGCCACAAAAGTCTTCACCACCCATACTTCTCTTACACAAAAGCCTCAAAAGTCAAGCTTTTCTTACACAACCATCACTCACCACATCCATCCATCACTCTCTCTCTCTCCCTTACATCACTCTCTCTCTTTCTCTCTTTCTCATTTCAAATTTTCAAGCAACAAAAGAGTTCCAAGACTCCATATGTATGGAATTCTCCCCCTCTTCCTAAACTCCAAATGTGGCCCACCTCTTCATCCCAAGATCTCTCATCTCAACCCTCCATTCCCCATCTTAACCGTTGAAAAACCAAGCTAAGGTGCCAAGGAACTCCTAGGAGCAAGAAAATCGGACGGTGGGTGCTAGATTACACTAGTTTTTCTTATTTTTATGATGTGCCAAGTGAGGCCCACCGATCAATGGTGTGGATCTCACTTGGGACCCTAAAATGTGGCTGATGGCCCACTTGGATCATCATGATCACTCCATGATGGGGCCATTCTCCATGGACCCCATCATGATGTTTATTTCATTTAGAAAGGTCATCTAGACCGTTCATATCGGTGGGGAATGGATCTCTACCGTTAATTTATATTTTTGATGGTCCCATGTTCAAGGGGATCCGTTTATTGTATGATTTCATTTAAGGGAGGGCTCATAGTGGCGGAGCCCTCCATCACTAGGCGTGTCCCACTCTCTATCTCTCTCTCTCTCTCTTTTATTTCTTTTATTTTTTTTTATTTTATTTTAGTTTATTTTTATGCTATATGATTGTGTGGCCCACTTGAATGGATCCCACCTTGGCATTATTTTTTTAAAGATGTATTCAAGTGGGGCCCACCATATATATTGTACCCATATCACTCATCCGTGGTGGCCCACTCCATCAGGGCCCACCACATTGCATTTATTTTAAGGGACCAAGACCGTCCAGCGTCTGGGACGCTGGACGTTTCAAAGGAAAAAGAGAAAAAGGGAAAGAAGAAAAATAAACTTTTGGGTGGTCCACTTTCCTAGGCCCCACCGTGATGTATTTACACAATCCAAGCCGTCCACCCTCTTACCTATGGTATTTTAGCCGTTGGGTAGAAGTTTGGAGCTGATTGGAAGACCCGGTGGGCCATGGCGTCAAAGAATGTATCACTACAATTCAAGGATCCTTTTTCTTATTTTATTCATTTTCTATCATCAAAAAAATCCAAACTTCGGATTCATTTCGATTGTTACGGGCCACAGAACGCAATGGCCGGGGCGGATTTCATTTTAGCGGGCCCCACATATGAAAAACCTCGGGAAAACAGTTTTTTCCCAAAAATGCTAAGAGGCAGAGCCTCTGCGTTTTCTTAACAGCGAGCAGCGCTGCACGCTGCTGCGTGCAGCCGTGAAGACAGCGGGCGGGCGTCCAGCATGGGACCCACGGCTCCAGCCGTGGGCCCCACCGTAATGTTTATTCGTCATCCAACCTGTTCACGAGGAGGGTCCCCTCCTCAGGTGGGCCCCCTCCAAAGATCAGCCTGATCCAATACTCAGGTGGCCCACATCTTAGGAAACAGTGTGAATGAACGTCTTCCATTGAAATCTGTTTGGGGCCCACAGAAGTTTTGAATCAAGCTGAAATTTATATTGTCCCTTCATCCAGGCCCGAGGGACCTTATGAACGAACTGGATGGCATCTAAACAATTGGGTGGGCCCCACATGGGACCCACGATAATGCATGTGTATCAAGTCCACCGTCCAGTGAACGGTGGCACCCACTGTAATGTAATTGCTCTCCCACCGTCCAGCGGACGGTGTGGCCCTTGGAATATATGAGTGGTCCTCACTGTCCAACGACAGTGGGACCCACCATGATGCACGTGATGCATCCAGGCCGTCCATCCCCTTGGTGGGATCATGTTTTTAAAGCCTGATGCTATTGGATGGGCGGGCCACTCACATGGGTTAGCCCATTTGATTTGTAACAGGCCTATGGGCTAGGCGCATTTGAATTTCAAAAGGGCTATGGGCTAGGCCCATTTGGTTTATGAACTGCTTATGGGGCTAGGCCCATTGGATTCGCCTAAGAACTTAGGCCCATTTGATGTGTTGCAAGTCCATGAGACTAAGCCCATTTAATGCAAATCCTAGGCCCATGGGTTCTGACCCATTGCAATGCACATAAGACCCATTGATGTGGCCCATCTAATGAATAAAAGGCCCATAAGATATGGCCCATTTGATATATATGTAAGGTCCAATGGGAACAACCTACGGTCCAATGGGAACAACCTACGGTCCATTACAGGCTAAGTACCATTGTTTAGAAAGATCGTACCTTGGAAGCAATGTTGGTTTGACGTCCACATTGCAATGTGTAAATCCATTACAGGCTAAGTACCAATGTTTACAAAGATCGTGCCTTGGAAGCAATGTTGGTTTGACGTCCACATTGCGAGTGTAATGTTGGTTGGATGTCCACATTACGACTCTCCTTAGGGCCCATTACTGGGCCGTACTTGCTGTGTTTCGGCCGTCTAGGCCCATCTGCGTCGTAAGGATGGTTCATCACTCATTTACATGTTTAGTACAGTTTCATGACCCATGATCATACGCATCATATGTATGTTTGATATGAGGATTGACTGATCATAGTATATGCCTTCGGGCAGGCTGTTTATGGGCTCCTGGTTAGGCGGTGTTGCCCTACATGAGCGCACGATATGCGCAGGATTGGTTGCATGACTGGATAGCATGATTCAGGCATTCCGCATTTGTGTGACATGGTTATTGTACGCCCTAGCGACATCGGGGCCGTAGCCTCCACAGACAGATTGTGGTTGGCAGGATTGGATACCGAAAATCTTATTCTACATGGGGTACTATAGATATCCCTGGGTGAAAGTCCCTAAACCCTTATGGTACCAAGAGGTTGCTCCAACATCTAGACCGAGTGGGTAGATGAGCGTTGAGTGCCGATTACCAGACGGTTACGCTCTCCACTGTGTCGTGGTCGGTTGAAAGGGGGTGCGGCCTTACTCGCCCAAGTGTAGGGGGCAATCCTAAGCTGAGTTTGATCAGCTCGAGGAATGGGTCCGCTATCGACGAGTCGCGCCCGATATTGGCAGACGGATAGTGTGGTCTCTTCCACTTACCTTATCGCACGCGATGTGGCGACAATCTGGTTTAGAGTGTACTAGACCTCGGTGATATCCCATATTTGAGCTGTATTGATGTGTGGACATAGATGAGGATCTGTATGCTTGAGTTGCATTGCACATGCATGGCCTTGGGTGGCCGATACCATTCATGTCTTGCATTATATAGCCTTGTTACGGCTCATGATGTTATGGTTCCATCTGCATATTCCGCATTACTCTGACATTGCATGTTTATATTACTACCTTGCGCACACACTTTCACCACCCTCTAAGCTGTCTATAAGCTTATGCACGACCGTTGCGTGCAGGTGACGTTGGTTCGCAGCAGCGCTGAGGCAGGAGTACGTTGCGGAGCGTTTTGGAGTTCTTGTTCTTTACCCTTGTATTTCCCTTTATGCTCATTGTACTTGTAAAGTTTTTGATCATAGTGAAAATGTAATGGAGTTCTTGGTTGTTGTTTGTGGGTTATGCCTTTGGTTATACTTATTACGAATCAAACTGACATTGAAAATCCTCCTCGTAGCATCCCAGGATCGGAATCTGGCGAATGGGAGCTAGGAGCCGAGAATGGGGTTCTACGGAGGCTATCGGCGCCGAATTCGGCGATCGAAAATTTTGTGAGCCCGGTTTCCGAGTTTGGGGCGTGACAAAAAATAATTCTAAGGTGTGGGCTGAGGGTTTTCTATATTCTTCCAAGGGAGATGTTAGTATTTTGTCTTATAATCTTTATTTTTCTTCATAATGAAAGTTTGCATTCGTGATTTTTTACCCTAGTTTGAAATTTTTCCACGTATATCTTGTCTTGTGATTTGTTTGGATTGTTTTGATCCGTTTCTAGTTTATATTTTTTCCTGTTTATCGTTTGTGGGTGAGGCCTGAGATTGGATCTAGGCTCACTGCATTGTTGACGTGCTGCGTAACATTTACTACCAGATATAAGGAACAACTCGGACATCTTTGTTTATCTCGAGGCTTATATCCTTAAGATGAGAGTAAACCTAAGGCATTTCACACCAATTAAAATGAAATCATAGTAAATATATAAAGATTTTGATCTCTCTCTCTCTCTCTCTCTCACACACACACACACACACACACACACACACACACACACATATATATATATATATATATATATATATATATATATATATACACGTTCAATTAGCTTCATATACGACTACAAATGGGTGTTTGAAGGTCCATATTCAACCATGTGGCCAACTTGGCGTATCTATTGGCTAATTTTCAAGCTGATAGGGGAGCGCTTGTGTTTGAGGTGCGCATATGTGTAGAATCGCTTTTCTTAACGTACTTTGATCTAACTGACGTATCCCAAGAGCACTTCGCTGCCTCATATTTAAGGTCAGTTCTCTCTTCTGCCTCATATTACGAGCTACGATCGACTGTGGGTGCACGTGGTGCACGAGATTGATTAGACGATGCACTTATAACATACAACTATTTCCAAATAAACCGTTGAAATTGTGGGTCCTATCAAAGACCAAAAATGAAGATTTTTAGATTATCTGAACACGTGATGAAATTTAACAGACTGTGGAAATGGAAAAAATAAGTACATTCCAAGGGCTACATGTCAACAAGCAAGAGTCCACGAATAGAGATTACTGTCTTTCAACCAATCTTATTTTAGTGAGGGGATTTGGTGACAGTGGGTTCCATAGTATACTCTCTTTAGTTTGAACTAAGGGAAGTCACGTCAACAATTTGCAAGTGCCGGCGCATCAAGCGTCTCACTCAGCCGGAGTATCATATACCCCACGTATTATTGGCCCTGGTCAATTGTAATTATATACTATCGCGAACCTTAATGATTTTGTCCGTGTTTGCCGCCTGGTGGGGCCTCCTTTCCCTGCCGGGAAATGCGATGGATAAACGTCATTGGTGACTGGAGTGGATTAGGTGTTACCCGGGTAATATCTTAATGGGTGCTACCCTTACCGTGTGGGGGCCACCTTGATGAACCTTTTGTATATCAACGCTGTACATCCGTTTTTTCAGCTCATTTTAAGATGTTATTCCAAAACTTACGAAGATCCCAGTCTTCGGTAGATCACACAGTTGGAAAAAGTGGTGAATGACCATTAAAATATTTTTTAAGCCACAAAAGTTTTGGATCAAGCTGATCTTTGTATTTTACCTTCATCAATTATCTCTAACCTTGTCAACGGGTTGGATGGCAAATAAACATTATAGATATACTTATAATGGACTCATGAAAATTTTTATTAGTAGGTGTTGACGTCATCAGATGCCTACAATATGTAGATGGAACAAGGTATGAGTGATAAAACAGAATAGTTGATTGATTAAGTGAGCCCCGAATTAAGGGTTAGAGAAGAGAAAATGAGAGTTTTCTAACTAGGGCTTAAACGTTTTTAGAGTTTGTAGAGTAGAAAACGTGAGTTTTCTAATCCTCTGTAAGTGTATCTATCTCTCATACTTTTTATTTTCATAGTAATAGTTGTCATAAATTAATGTGGACTTGTGTATGTGCTTTGCTTGCATACTTTTTATTTTCATAGTGATAGTTGTCATAAATTAATGTGGACTTGTGTATGTGCTTTGTTTGCATTTAGTTATTGTTGTGTGATCCGAATTCTGAGTTTGCTTCTATAGTTTTTCAATAGCTAGATTAACATTGTTTCCTATTGCATGGTCTACCTAAGATTGGGATCAACTTCATTTTTCGGACCAAGCCTTAAAATGAACTAAAAAAATGGATAGATGGTATGGATATACAACAAATCATCAACTTGGGCCCCACAATAAGGATAACACATACTAATGTGTTACTTCTGTTCAATAGTAATCACTCCAGTACAGAGCTCAAAGCTTCATGTGCCGTCATGATGCATATGCGATTAATATATTTTATCCACATGGTCCATCCATTTTTCCATTTTTCTATTTTTCTAGCTCATTTTAGGACATCATCCAAAAATTGAGACAAATCCAAATCTCAAGTGGACCACACCACAAAAAATCATTGGGGATTGATGTGTACCATTGAAAACTTCTTTTTAGCCATAAAAGTTTTGAATCAAAATGATTTTTATGTTTTCAGGTTTGCGTGACATTATAAATTGGACGGTGAATAAATAACGCAATGGGCCTTGGGAAGTTTTCTATAATGGGTGTTCAATCCCCACTAGTTCTTGTATTGTGGTCCACATGAGCTTTAGATTCACCTCATTTTTTGGGCTCCTATCCTAAAATGAGCTCTCAGCATGAATGGATGGTGTGGATAAAACACATACGTAGGGCTCCAGAGCTTTTCCCGTACCGAACAATACCGAGATGGGAGCGGTATAAAGATCATGGTGGGCCCAAGAAGGCTTCATTTGCCGGTGTTTCTCTCTCCCATGCTTTCCTTGAAATGTGGCTTGAGTTTTGAATCTGCCTAGCCGCCTTTGGATCCCATCTTAAAATGAATAGGGTGAAGCTGATGGTTGGGTGATCTAATAGCCCTACAGAATTTGGGTTACATATTGCTATATGCAACATGGGTTACACAACTTGTGTTGGGTTTCAATTTAGATGTATCATGATTTAAAAATTAAGATTATTGTGACATTTGTGGACAGTTGAAAAGGAGAAACATCAAAAGGTTCCGTTCATCCAAGCAATTTCTAATCAAACGTGAGTATTTCTCAGCTAATCTTCTTTGGGACTGACTCAGAGACAGTGGATTCCACGTTTTAGTCCGTTTGAGCAAAATTCATGTATGACGCGTGTCCAATTTCTAGGTGCCCGAATATCATGGGTCTTACGCTGCCAGAGTATAAAATAGTAGCGGTGTAAAATTAGAGTCCTATTATAATTGAGGCAACACAAGCACAGATGGGTCAGGTGTGAGAGAAATCCAAGCGATTAAATAAGCCGTGTCTGGCCATGTGGCTAACCTGACCCAGTAATAGTGCGCAAATCCACTCTCCAGGTGGACCATAAATGAGGACCTGCCTAATGAGCAGTGAAAACGACCTGAAATTTGGCACGTGCACTCACTGTAGGACCATGTGAATAGGAAACGGATTGGCTCCTCCTGCCACTAGCCCGGTGGCTGATGGTGGGTTCCCTGTGGGCCCCATCTTGATGTATGTATTTCATCCATGCCGTTCATCCATTTTTACAGATCAATTTGGAGGTTGATCCCAAAAATGAGAGGTATATAAATCTCAGTTGGACCACACCAGAGGAAAACAATAGTGATTGGATATCCATCATTAAAATCCTCCTGAAGCTCACTGTACTGTGTATTTGACATCCAATCTATTGACTAGGTCATGCAGATCTAGATGAAGAACGAAAACAAAGATCAGCTTAATCCACAACTTTTATAGCCCCTAAAAAGTTTTTAATGGTCAACACTCATTCAAAACTGTTTCCTGTAATGTGCTCCAATTGATACTGGGATATAGTTCATTTTTCGTCTCATACTTAAAATGATCTGAAAAAATATATGAACGTCATGGATGAAACACATAAATCATGGTGGAGCCCACAGAGCACCGACTACCAAGCATTGGCTGGTGGCTGGGAGTATCAATCCGTTTCCCCAAAAGACTGCCTATGACTTGCGCCGCGAGGCTTAGAGGGGCGCGGATTAGCTGCTGGCAGGTTGAGCAGCGAGGCGCGGATTAGCTACTACCGAAGTGACGTCATCAAGTTGCGTGGGCCTCTTCATGATATATGTTTTATATCGATGTCGTACATTTATTTAGAGATGTCATTTTAGAGCAAGATCCATAGAATGAGTTAAATTCAAAACTATGGTGGAACCCAACACAAATAACAGTGGGGACCATTGAAAACTTCTTAAAGCCATATAAATTTTAGGTCAAGCTGATATTTTATGTTTTTACTTCGATATCTTTTTTAACTTTTGAACGGATTATATTTTAAAAAAAAATAAAAAATCATAGTGGGCCTAAGGATAGTTTTAATGGTGAGAATCACTCTACCCACTGTTTTCTGTGGTGGGGTCCACTACAGCTTTTTATTCTCTTCATTTTTTAGGTCATGCTTTAAAATGATATCTCAAAATGGATGGACGGTATGGATACATCATGGTGGAGCACATAGAACTTGGTGACATCACTTCAGTGGATGTCTCGCTACTCGACTTGACATCACTTCAGTAGAGCCTACCAATTTTGACGTCGGATTGTCGGAAGAGACGTATCGCGATCGGACTCCTGCGATCCAATGCATGAGAGAAAATAGTCTATTTTAAGGGGCTGCATCGATGTATTCCAAACATCTTATTAATTCCCGCGAGCTTCGCTGGCATGGAATGGCAGGCCCAGCGTTGGCATTGGGACCCATCAGCATCAGCTTGGCATTCTTTCCTAATGATCACTTAGAGCTAATTTGGGCAGTGGGATTAGAACATATTAGGTGGGATGTGATTCATTGGTCCTGTGCCAATTCCACTCCATGTTTGGAAAGAATGGAAAATCTTAAAATTAAATTAGATGGAATTGCATTCGTCCCGTGCCATTTTCACTTAATGTTAGCAAGTTGGGTAGGTCTCACCATGATGTGTGCACAATATCCACATCGACCACCCATTTATAGAGATTATTTTAGAGCATGGGTTAAAAAGTCAGGTAAATCTAAAGCTCAAGTGGACCGCATCATAGAAAGCAATGGAGATTGAATACTTACCGTCGAAAATCTCTTTGGAGCCATATAAGTTTTGGATCTACCTCATTTTTAAGCTCATGTCATAAAATGAGATTACAAAACGAATAATGTAACACCCCGGATTTTTGCCAACCTGGGGTTAGATGTCCTTAGGCAATGGGTCAATCCTAACCCTTAATTAACTTCTCAAAACTCAATCCAAAAGTCTCAAATCCCTACTTCCTTCGAAAATCTCACCTTTTACTACTTTATCCTTCAAAATTTTCTAGGAGCTCTCACATTAGACACAAATCTTAAAGTTTAGGTGATGTTGATCAATACTTAAGCTAAAAAAGTACTATGAATAGTAAATAAATAAATGAAAAGGGTTTTTAACCATTAACCTTTTGAAGTCTCACTAAATAAGTAGACTAATTAGATAGATCAGCTTCTCCTATCCCAAAATCATATATTACATGTCAAATAACTCATCCCAGGTTCTAAAATATACTCATTTCAAATATCAGACGGAGAAATCATCCCAAACAGGTCAGTGGTCGGCGATGCCATCGCCGGTTTGGCGATGCATCGTCGAACTCGTCCGTACAGCGAGTTTCTACACCTTTTTTTCTGCACATTTCTTCGGACTTTAAAAAATCATATCTCCTTCGTTATAACTCCGATTTAGGTGATTCAAAAATCAGATTGAAGATAAATGAGTCTAGCTTTATATAAAAATATGTAAAAAATATAATAAAATATTTAATATAGTTTAAAGTAGGTCATTGTGAGCAACTATCCGATAATCACTTGTTGGACAGCTGCTGCTTCTAGAATTTTTAGAATTTGTCTACAACTTGAAATCTTATGAAATTTGATGGAGTTAGGGTAAACTTGATGATGAACCCCCAGAAAAATAATAAAAATTATACGATACCTAGAAGTTCCCAAAATGGAGGATAGAATGGCTCTAGGACCGTATTCTGCCATGATTAGGGTAGAGTTTGGTTGAGTACCAAACTGAATACTCAGCAGAATTAACTTCGACCACTTTAAATACGTTCTACAAGACCCAAAGCGAGTAGAACTAATGACTCTATAATACTCTATAACCTCGGACCAAACTCTAAGCAGGTTTGTTCTCTGGACCACTTTGAAATTTTGTATTGGATCTAGACCGCGCGTCGTAAGTCCGATACCTCCTATCTTAGACCGTTAGGACCGCCTAGCTGGACTTGACAATCATTTCGAAAATCAAGTCAAACCGATAATCACAGGCTATTTCATTGAGCCTAGACTGAAGAGAGTGCGAATAGGGACAGAATTGGAATTTTAAATTCAAATCTGGCACACGACTTAACGTGTCAGTATTAAGCGTTCTGACCATCAGAATTCAGTCAGATTACACCCTCGGATCAGAAAAAATTTCTATTTTATATCATGAGACTTGCAGCCCTGATCTACGTGCGGTGACCACTGAACTGAAACTGGTCCGCCACGTGCGATTTGCGAACCCTGCCGGACTGAAAACTTAATACGTGCTAGATCCAGTATGCATGAACTTAAGTCCGACCGCATTTGGCCAGGAGACCTCCAGAAATGACCTTTTGGACCGAAACAGCCCCGATTTGGGTATACTTTAAGTATACCTTGACCTGGAGCCTATTTTGGGCATGTTTAGGCTTATAAAAGGGCTTGAAACCCTCACTCCTCTCTCCCATCCGAAATTGCAAAAAGCCTTAGATTGGGAGAGAGAAAAGGTGAGAGTTTGTGAGAGAGAGTGGGAGTGATTTTCCTGCCACCTGCTGCTGCTGCTGCACGTGCTTAGGCGACGCACTCCGATCACTTTTTCGGTGATTCCAACGCACTTCTAGGTGAGAAAAACCTTCAACACTTGCTGATTTAAGCTTCCGTCAATTCCATTAGCGATGTAGGTTATGTAGCTTGTGTATTAGGTCGTCTGATCGCCGTAGACGAAGCGTATACGCTCCGTTCGAAACGATATATATACAAAGTGAAAGGTGCGGATATTAGACGCTTTGATTGACTGTTTTCAACGCTTTCAATGTCATTTAATAGTAGATTCTTGACAGCAACGCCGTTTGACATGTACAACATGCTGTCCGTTTCCTGTTTCGTAAACCAACGAAGAATATGAGATTTAGGACATTTTAGTCATTTGTAGGAAGTACTGTTTTCATTCATATTTTGCTGATGTGATTGACATGGCTTCTTGCCGCATTAAGATATTAGGAATGCGTGCATAATTAGTTTGGCAAAGAGATTCGCTTAAATGCACACTTCGGGTCGACATACTATATATAGACTTAAGTGTGTAGTGTAAGTGTTTGTATAAATGCTTGTATTAGTATGTATTGACTTAAATGGTGTTATGAATTAATTTGAGATTGATTTCTCAATTAACATGCTGGTGTAAATGGTTTCCTACATGTTAGCCATATGCATGATTTCATTATATGTATGAAATGCATGTGCTTGATGATTCACTTAATTGGTATGTTATAACATGTGCTTGATGATTTCATTATGATTTAGTTTGAGATTGAATTCTCAATTAATTTGCTGATGGAAATGATTTCCTATAAGTTGGCGATATGTATAATTTCATTATATGTATGAAAGGCTTGCGTTGGATGATTTACTTAAGTTGTACGTTATAACATGTGTTAACATGCTCACATGGTTGTATTTCATTTTCATTACCCTTACACAACTGCTGATGTGGATTTATGATTGTTTGGGACTATGCCTAGTCCAGGCAGTCGGTAACCGAGCGAATTCGTGGTTAGCTTATCTTCGCCACGAACGACGCGCCGATGAATGCGAGTCGTGTTCTCGAGTTGGCGGCAGTGGTTAGGCCACGTAAAGTGTTTTACGCACTTCATGTCGTTCGACTTGAGATGCGATCGTGCTAGTCGAGCCCGTCAAGTAACCCGACTGGCCGATGTATGTTCACCCTGCATGAGTCATAATGCTTGAACCTAGGGTACTGAACTTACCATTGTAAACCCTGTTAACCATGGTATCTTGATCCATAAAGACTCATGAGCCGGGCATGGTGGTATGGGACACCGTGGTCTAGCTGTCGGCCTACGCTGGGGGCACAAACCTCCCCGTAGTGACCAGTGAGTACCTAAACTCGTGAGCAGATTATGGTGGTATGGGACACTATATTCTTACTGTCGGCCTACATTGATAAGGTGATGGGGGAGCGGTGCAACGAGTGCGAGCAACAGCCCTGACAGCCCTTTGTAGTGACCGCGAGCGTATTCTGAGTCTACGGGAGGCGACGACCCTTCAGTAGCAGTAGAGTACACTAGGCCTGTATTGATAAGGTGATCGGGGAGCGGAGCAATGAGTGCGTGCAACAGCCCTGACAGCCCTTGCAGCGACCTATAAAATATACCTCGTATGAGATTACTAGGAGTGACGACCCTAGACAGGATATGTGTTGGGATTGATATAAGGGAAGTACCTTAGTTTCCCAATCCTGCTGTTTGAATGGACTAATAACAACTCGAAAATCATATCACCATACCATTGCATGTGCCTGGAAGATGTGGAGCACTTGAGGGTCGATTACATGCTGCGGTCGTAAGATGGTGCCGTATGAGGGAGATCGTCGGTGAGGGCATACATCATGTCATGTCATATTGCATTAACAACAGTATTAGGATTGTGTGAATTACTGCTTTACTATTAGCGCATGATTGATTTGATAACATGCTAATCTCTGCTCTCTTATTCCACTGAGTTGATCACTCACTCCCACGTTACGGGATGGTGTTTTCGGACACCCACCAGTCCCTTTTTGTGATTGCAGATGATGGCGCGGCCTGTGAGGCGGAGCTGGATTTGATGATGATGAGGAGGATCTCTCCTTTATGCGTGTTCTGATTGACAGGATTACAGGGAGGTTGAGTAAATGTCTTGGCACTTGTCATTTCATATTTTTAGCGCACTCATGTATATTCGTTTTGTCTACTTTTGGAGTATACATGTATGTATATAACCTGGTAACATATTCACACTCTGAAGACATACAACAGTTTATATATGTTATACATACTATCACAGTCTTCCGCTTGCTAATTTAATTGTCTCTGGAGTAGGATATGTTGTTCTGGCTTAATCTCACTCATGTTTAATACATTAACACAGACAATATTCAATTATACATATCTATGTTGCATAAATAACATTTTGAAACTCGGGAGTTAGGTTTTTACTCGACCCCCCGATTTTCGGGATGTTACAAATAAATGGTTTACATATAACATGTGTGTTATTCTCAGTAATTTCAAAGGATGGCGGGTATATCCATTCAATGTACCACCGTATTATCAACAAAGTAGGGCATTAATCTTATCCCATGGCAATAGGGACAATCCCTGCCATGGGTAATAACTATGTGCCCTCTTTTGGCAGTGGGATTAAAAAGGGTTAGGTGGGATGGGATTCAAAAAATATAATTATTACTCATGGCAGGGATTGTCCCTTGTTGCCATGGGATAAGATTAATGTCATGCTTTGTTAGTAATGCGGTGGTACATTGAATGGATATACCTGCCATCATTTGAAATTATTGAGAATAACATACATGTGTTATATCTAAACTATTCATTTGTTTTGTAACCTCGTTTTATGTCATGGGCTTAAAAATGAGGTAGATCAAAAACGTATGTAGCCCAAAGAAGTTTTCAACGGTAAGTATTCAATCCCCGTTGCTTTCTTTGGTGGGGTCCACTTGAGCTTTAGATTTACCTGATTTTTTAGCTCATGTTCTAAAATAATCTCGATAAATGGGTGGACGGTGTGGATATAGCCCACACATCATGGTGGGACCTATACAACTTGCTAACATTGACTGAAATTGGCACAGGACCCAATGCAATTCCATTTAATGTAATTCCAAGCTTTTCCATTCTTCCCAAACGTGGAGTGGAATTGGCACGGAACCATGAATCTCATCCCACCTAATCCCTTTTAATCCCACCGCCCAAACAAGCCCTTAAGTATTGGAATTCGCTTTCTAGATAATGAAAATTTTTTGAACTAAAACAATTTCGCAGAATTCCTAAACATAATGAATGGTTAAATGTAAGTAATGGCAATAAACAAATGTTGTCTAAATCAACAATTTTAGTAGTCCCATGATTATCATTTTGGGATTAACATATAATGACTGGACCGTTCATTTGGGTCACATGTGTGCTCTGTGTAAAATGTACGATTGCGTGAGGTGTGAAATCCAACCCTTTAAAAGTCAGCTCCATCCACTCATTAGGATGAGGATTCCCAATGGGTCAATTGGGGCATTGATTGGCCCACAATGAATGGCCAGACAAGAAATAACTTATGCTGAATTTATGTCTCCCAACATTTACACCCTAGATCTAGCTCAAGTGGTAGACTGAGTGAAACCTCATTTCAATGCTGAGGTCTTGGCACAACAAGTGTGAACTGATAGTGGGTGTAATGACAAGCTAACAGGAAAATATTTGATTTTTTTTATTTTTTATTTTTAGTTTGATTTATGGGTAATAATTATTTACCTAGGTAATTACCACATCTTTTCGTGTGACAACTTATTTTTTTAATACTTTAATTAAGAAATTTACAACATCAATATGGGCACATCGTGATGTATGTTACTTATCTACACCACTCATTTGTTATGCCAGCCGAATTTATTTTATGAGCAAAAAAATGAGGCAAATCAAAAGGCAAGTGGACCACACCACAAGAAGTAATGGGAATCGAATGCTTACCATTAAAATCTTCTTGAGGTCCTTAGAAGTTTTGGATCAAGCTGATATTTCTTTTTTCCCCTTATCCACGCTTGTGTGACCCTATGAATGGCTTAGATGATGAAAAAAAAAAACCTCAATGTGGGCTTAGTGAAGAAAATAACTTTTAATGGTGGACGAATTAAGGCCACCGTTTCCTTTAGTGTGGGCCATTTGAGTGTCAGATCTACTTCATTTTTCGATTGATGTTACAAAATGTTCTAATAAAATAGATGGACGGTGTGGATATATCATATACATTACAATGGAGTTCACATATATAAGTCAAAACTTTTGTTTTGATTTTCAAGGTGGAATTACTCTTGCATTTTCAAATATGGTGAAAAAGTAATAATTACTTGTTAACCTGATTTACATGTATCATGGAAAATCAAACAGGCCCTAAATGTTTGGTATCTTAGGAATGAATAAGGAGCTTTCGGGCTCTTTTGGTATGCATTGGAAACCAAGTTACATAATGGCAATTGGAATCTTGGGTTGTATTTGAATGCCTACAATTAATTAAAATAGAATCGAATCTTTAGATGACTGCAATTATAATACATTAAGGAAATTAGTTTTAATACCTCAAATTAGTATATATCATATTTTTACATAATAATTATAATAAGCACTCATATAAGGAAAATATGAGTGCTCCACTGCGCCATAAAAGTCAAACCACTTATGAAAATCAAACGATTGTGGTGTTTACATCCGTTGCTAACACTTTTATTTGATAAAGGTACAACGTCATTAAAATAGCATTTCTCATAATTCTTTTCAAGAGGCTATGTTCCCAGTTTGTTAAAAGTGAGGAGCTTCCCCATTTGATCCCTAATTTGTACATATGGAGCCATGGTTGATGGATCCGATCCATTGATTAATGGCCCCGTGATGAATGAACAAACTGTAAATGAAAATTCTCTTCATTCATCTATTTTAATCTTTTTATTATTGGCATGTAAACACTTGGCCAAGTAGAAAAAAAATAAAATCTAGGCCGATAAATTAGACCTGCCACCCCATCCAACTACCCAGTACTCTTTAGGTGGACCAAACTGGTGCGTAGCTTGACTAGCGTTGAAAAACCGCGAGAAGTTTAGCACAAATGTCCAAATTATGATACAATCCTGCTTGTGTACTTAGTAGCTCTGGGCTGGGAGGGTGGCTTTCCGGCGACTTGGGTGTTGTTTAATAAATTGATAAGTAAGCTCTAAAAAGGTAAAATGTTAAATTATAATTTTAAATAATTTTAGAGATATTTTAAAAAGGAAATTTTAATGTACCACCAATTTCAGCCTTGAGCATCAAGTGAAGGGAAGGGAGCTAGAAAAAAAAAAAAAGACTTATATTTTGAATGAAAATTAAAATAAATACATAATAATCAGATTTGCCAAACATAATTAGTCTTCAAAATAAGTGACAAGTGTGGAAAGTAAATTTTATCAGATGAACCTTAGTCTCTATTAGATATAGGACCAGAGCTTCTTCTTATTTTCTTTTTCTTTTTTTGATTTTTTTCAGATACACCCTACCCCCACGCACACGTACTCACACACGCCCACCTCACACACTCTCTGGCACTTGCATCATAAGGGATGCAAGAACCGGGTCTTACTCTTGCCTCTTGCGAGGATGATAGACTCACGAACGTTTCAACACCAGGTTCTGAAATCCCACTAGACGTGAGTGTGGAGGGGCGACTGTGTGTGAAAAAATAAAATAAAAATGCTCAAACATGTGACCTCAGTGCATCTAACTTGGCGCTAGAAGGTGTACGGTTAACTTACCTTGAGGAGCCGATTTTGAAAATAGAGTGCATTGGATTCCCGTAATCTATCATGTAAGATAAAACATTCCATCTCATTATCGGTCTCAAAGTTTTTCCCCGTATATAATAAGTCCAAATCCAACGAACGGATGTCCAATGATAAAAGAGTTAGGACCATGTAATCAGTTTGACTATTGTCTATGCCCCCATCTGGCCATCCATCCATCTACACTAGTGTCCAATTTTGGAGAGTGAGGAGTTGTACGTACCCATCACATGCAAGATGATATACGCAGAGTACCATCGACGATGTACAGGCGTTATTTCTGGAGCAGACAAAAGCCGCTACTTTTTTCTTTAATGTTACGTACGCGAGAGCATGGAATATTTATTACAGGGTAGGTATAAAAAAACAAAGTCACCCATCTTTTCCGTGAGTCCCACCATCGTTTTTGGCCGCTTCTGTCGACTTTTTCCTCGAGCGATTACGTGACGTTGATTCCATCATTCTGAAATGAATTGCCGCAAGTGAAAGCGGAGTTACGGAATAGGGAAGCGGATTTGGCTGAGGTATCACACACCAGCTATATAGCTGCTGTAGGTACGTGCCGTGCGAAGACGAGCACCGACGCTCCTCGAGCTCCCAATTGTACGAACGATCAAAGTTATATAGAATCTACCGTAATGTATTTATTATATCTATGCCGTTTTAGTTCATCTTAAAATATTATAAAAAAAAAATATTATTTTAAAATATTATCAAAAAAAATTAATATTATTGAAAATTATACAAATTTATATTATTTCTGTACAAGGTGGAAACTGAAAATAAAATTAGCTTAAAAAAAGATAGACTGAAGCACGTTTCGAACGTTGTCCTTAAAGTGTTACTCGCCCCTACTCAAGTGAATTGTGTATGCTGATATGTTATAGACAAACCGCTCTTAAGATACGATGAGCATGGTGTGGGTCTGCGTTCAGCAAACATGAAGGCTCGCCTATTAGAATTCTATTACACTCAGTCTGAGAGAAATACAATAAAATAAAAATTTTCAAAAGAAAAGGAGAAGAAGAATATTTGATTTTGACCACTGCATTGGTGAGTTCTTCAGCCCCTGTTCAGTTGAACCGTTCCAGACCACACCGTTGGTCTGTTCTTCAAGCAACAGTTTAACCTTTGCTATATTTCTGGAATCACTGGAGTATAGGAGATGATTAGTAGGCTGTCTCATTTCATATGGTTGTGCTGTATTGGGTTGAGAGATGGTTTGGAAACCCATCTAGGCTCTCCTTTTATAGGCTATGTTGGCTGGGAGTTATGGTCCAGGGAAATAAATCTCATCACTGTTTTCTAGCTGTTAGAGAAAACTAGCCGTTTTATGGCTGTTTTCTAACTGTTGTGCATGGGTCATTAAGTTGTTGCATGCTGACTATTGTGAGACGGCAGTTAGCCATTTTCTAGCTGTTGAGCTAACTATACAGCAGTTTCAGCTGGACCCTGCACTTATGGCACAGCTGTTACAATTTTTTACTGCAACAGCTCTTTTCAACTCTCTATATATACTGGAGGATTCTCATTCAATCCTCTAGTCTCTCCTTTAGCTAGCCATCCACCTTAGCCACTTAGTCGCACCGCGACTCGCACACATCTCGCGACGCAATGCGCACGTGCAAAGTGCAAAGTATGCCACTAGCGCCTCTACAACCACACTGCCTCACATGCCCGTGCCCTCGCACCAAGCCACAGCGCGAGCGTGCGCGGGTGTTCCAGTGCTACACAATGGAACACGCAAGTCCCATGGCCCATGGACTATGTGGGCAAATAATAAGGTACTCCACACTTTTCATTTAAACCACTTTTTCTTCTCTTCCCTTTCCCATGTGGGACTATTCTTAAAAACCCGAAAAAACTTTTACAAAACTTTTTATTATATATATTTTATTTTTAAAATATATTTTATAAATCAATATTTTGCAATAATCCCCCACTTGAATTTTAAAAATATATTTTCTCGGTTAAACATTTCTGCCAGAATAATCAGCTTATATGCATAAAGAAATATATCTTTCAATTTTAATCTTTCCTTAGTGTAAGTATCTTAAAACTTTATCGAAATGACTGGTAATCATAGTGTTGAACTAGTTATTCCTAGATAACAAAGTTAGAGCAACCACGCACATATTCGCTATGTGTTTGTTAGAGTTTTCACAATCTTGCTCAGCACAATTAATGGTCATGTACTTATCCTAATTTGTGAACGATCCCGAGAGAAAATTCCTAACTCTCATGAGAGACGATACTATCTCTACGTTCATATAGGTAAAATCCTTCCAATGTCTCCGTTACTATAAGACACTTATCCTATAGACTGGATTTCATTAAGAGTTCTAAGACTCGACCCTCTTTCGTAATGCTCAACACTTATCTATTATGGATGAGGTTTTATAATTTAATGCTAAAAAACTTTCCACATATCATTGACTTGTTCTTACCCATTGAATCCAAAATTAGAGATTTTCTAACTTTAGGTTGGGTTACTATCACTGGTGAAACTTTGGTTGAAAAGTTTCAACCTCATCCCTCTAGATGTAGCCTTTAGTAACTCTCTCAATAGAGGTTTAGTGAAAGGGTCTACCAGGTTATTGTTTGATTTCATATAAGAGATAACAATGTTTCCATCTCGAATCAATTGTTTGACATAATCATGTCGAAGACTGATATGTCTAAACTTTTCATTATATGTGTTGTTATAGGCTCTAGCAATGTGGCTTCACTATCACAATGTAGTGACACAGTTGATATAGGCATTACACAGAAAGGAAGTTCTAATAGAAGATCTCTTAGTCACTCAGTCTCTTTGCCTATTGCATGCAGGACTATAAATTCAGACTCCATAGTTGAGTGCGTTATGCAAGTCTATTTCTTAAATCTCCAAGATACAGCTACACCTCATAAGGTTAATAGCCACAATGTAGTAGACTTGTTATCCCCTGTGCTCGATATCCAGCTCACATCGGTATATCCTTATAATACAGTAGGAAATTCTGAATAAAATAGTCTCAAGTCTTTTGTTGCTTTTAAGTAACGAATGACTCTACTGATTGCATTCCAGTGTTCAGTACTGGGGTTACTAGTAAACATACTAATTTTACTCACAGCATATGCGATATCGGGTCTAGTGTATTGCATAACATATATAAGGCTCCCTATAATACTTGCATATTCTAATTGTACAACTATTCTTCTGGTATTTTCTTTTAACTTGATACTTGGATCAAATGAGGTTTTTACTTTCTTTATATTTAGATGGTTAAACTTGTTTAGTATCTTCTCAATATAATGAGATTGACACAAAGCATAACCCCCACAATATTTTTTAACTTTGATACCTAAGATGGTATCAACTTGTCCAAGATCCTTCGTTTTAAATACGAAAGATAGAAACCTCTTTGTTTCAGTCACACCTTCCATTTTATTACTTATTATTAATATTTCATCAATATACAGATAAATAATAATGATATAACTACCACCTACTTTATAATATATACATTTGTCAGTTACATTATGCATGGAACCATGAGATAGTATTTTAGAATTAAACTTCACATGCCATTATTTTGGTGCTTGTTTTAATCCATACAAAGATTTGACTAATCTACATACTTTGTTTTCATTTCCTGGTAAAACGAATCATTCAGATTGTTCTATATATACCTCCTCATTGAGGTCACCATTCAGGAATGCAGTCTTTACATATATTTGGTGGATGTGAAGATGATGTATGGAATCTAGCACAAATAATATCCTAATTGATGTTATCCTAGCTACAAGAGAGTATGTGTCAAAATAATTCATCCCTTCTTTTTGTCTAAAAATCTTAGCTACTGGTCAAGCTTTAAAGGTTTGGATAGTCCCATCAGTGTGATATTTCTTCCTAAATATCCATTTACAACCTATGGGTCTAGAACCTAGAGGTAAGTGTACTAGTTCTCATGTTTGATTTGACAGTATGAATTTTATTTCATCGTTTATAGCTTCTTTCCAGAAAGCTAAGTCTTTAGAGGATGCCTCTTTATATGTGTTAGAATCATCTTTTATAGTCATTACTATAGGTATTTTTCTTATAACATTTTCTCTATCTCATTCTACAAGATAAAAAATAATGTATTGTAAGTTTATGTATTCATCTCCTAGACTCTTCTTTATTCTTGTCCTTTGACTCCTGCGAGGTTCAACAGGAGCTTCCACTATCTGTGGAGCTGTGCTATCTGGTTCTCTATTAGGAGTTTGGATTTTATTATCTTTTGACTCTAAAGATAGTAAGTTCTCAAAGAACTCAACATCTCTTGATTCTATTATTGTATTAGACTCTATATTTAGAAGTCTATAAGCTTTATTATTTTGTGCATACCCTACGAAGGCACACTTAATAGCTCTTGGTCCTAACTTAGTTCTTTTTGGATCAAGGGTTCTGCAATATGCAAGACACCCCCACACTTTTACATATCTTAGGTTAGGTTTTCTACCTCTCCATGTTTCATATGGAGATATTTTATATTTTTTAGACGAAATTCTGTTTAGTATATGGTACGCTGCAAGCAGTGCCTCACCCCATAAACTTAGTGACAACTTTGCTCTTATCAGCATTGAATTGATCATCTCTACTAATGTTCTATTCTTTCTTTCAACTATTCCATTTTGTTAAGGTGTGTATGGTGCAGTACATTGATGTATTAGTTCATGTTCTTCAAGAAGTTATCGAATTCGTTTAAAAAGTATTCTCCTCTTCTATCGCTATAGAGAATTTTTATCTTCTTATTTAGTTGATTCTGTACTTCTACTTTATATATTTTAAACATGTTCAACGCTTCATCTTTACTCTTTAATAGATAAACATACACATATTTAGAGCAATCATTTATAAAGGTTATGAAGTACCGTTTACCTCCATGAGTAAGAATGTCGTTTAACTTATAGATATCACTGTGCCGTTTAACTTATAGATATCACTGTGCACAAGATCCAATACTTGAGATGACTTTTCAATACTTGAAAAAGGTTTCTTCGTCATTTTGGATTGTATGCACACTTCACATTTATCTGTTTCATTATCTGTGTATGAGATTAAACCATTCTTAGTCATGAACTTCAAGGTACTATACCTTATATGGGCTAGTCTATCATGCCACAGTCCAGCGGATTCAACCATATACGCAAAAGTGCTACTTTCATTTAGAAAAAAGTTAACAATCCCGTTACAAGCATATCATTTTCTGACAAAATTCTCATTTTTAGATAGAATCAGTTTTCCTAACTCGTACACCACTCTTATGCATGGTTTACCCAGAAGATCCCTATAAACTAAGTTTCACCTCATGTCTGGGACGTGCAGTACATTAGTCAAAATCACTTTCTTCCCAGAGGTAAATATCAGTTCGACAGTTCCTTTACCAATGACCTTGGATCGGACTTCATTATTCATTAGGACTTCTTAAGCATCAGTCAATTTCTCATAGGTTTTGAAGACTGATTTGTCGTAGCACACATGTACTGTGATAGTAGTATCATACCACTAACCTAGAACTTTGCCTTAGATAGTATTCACCTCAGTGATCATAGCCATAATATCGCCTTCTTCTACTGCACTTACCTCTTTTTTAGATTTGTAATATCAACATACTCGAGCATAGTGTCCGACTTTCCCACAGACATGGTATGGGCCTTTGAACTTTCCGTTCTTCTTTTGAGCATTTTTCTTGAATTTCCTTTTATTAGGTTTAAGGGAATCGTCTTTCTCGGAATTCTTATTATTGGTGTTCTCTACTGTATGTACCTTGGACGAGGTATTCCCGTTATCATTCTTTCTATCGCGGTTACGGGATTCTTCCTCAATCCTGAGATATTTCTGGATTTGTTCCAGTGTATAGTCATCAGTTTTATGCACAAACTTTTTTCTATAGTCTTTTCACATCGATGACAATTTAGCACTTATAGCCCCGACTTGAAATAATTCAGGAAGATCAATCATTATATCTTTGATTTTATTTACTATTAGCTGCAGTTCTTGAATTTAGGGCAGTAGCGGTTTGTTATCGACCATGTTGAAGTCAAAATACATGGCGATGAGAAACTTGTTGGTACCTTCTTTTTCAGCCTTGTATTTGAACTCCAAGGTGGCCCACATCTCCTTTACTAATGACGTTTATTAGTATAGATAGTACAGGTGGTCGGAGAGTGCATACAGAATGTGTCTTCGACACAAGAGTTCGTCTTCGACTCGTTTAGTGCGGGCAGCCACCTGTTTAGGTGTGTCTTTGTCGGATTCTTCAGTTAGCGCTTGCAAATTTGGATCTAATATGTAGTAGATCTTTAACGTCGTAAAAAGAAATTTCAGCTTGGCTTGTTATCTCGTAAAGTTGGTTCCATCGAACCAATCAAGATGTATCAAGTCCTGATTCATCAACTTGATGGATGAAACACTGTCAGCTTCCATCAAATAACGCTTTAAGATAGTTGGATATTATACAGATTTATATTATTTCTGTATAAGGTGGAAACTGAAAATAAAATTAGCTTAAATAAGGATAAGCTGAAGTACATCTGAAACGCTGTCCTTAAAGCATTATTTGCCCTTACTCAAGTGAATTGAGTATGCTGATAGATTACAGGCAAATTGCTTCTAGGATACGACGAGCCTGGTGTGGGTCTGCGTTCAGCAAACATGAAGGCTCGCCTATTAGAACTCTATTACACTCAGTCTAGGAGAAATACAATAAAATAAAAAATTTCAAAAGAAAAGGAGAAGAAGAATATTTGATTTTGACCACTGCACTGGTCAGTTCTTCAGCCACTGGTTCAATTGAACTGTTCTAGACCACACCGTTAGTCTGTTCTTCAAGCAACAGTTTAACCTTTGTTGTCTTGCTGGAATCACTGGAGTATAGGAGATGAGTAGTGGGTTGTCTCAATTCGTATGGTTGTGCTGGATTGGGTTGAGAGATGGTTTGAAAATCCATCCAGGCTCTCCTTTTATAGGTTATGTTGGCTGGGGGCTATGGTTCAGGAAAATAAATCCCATGACCGTTTTCTGGCTATTAGAGAAAACTAGCCATTTTATAACCATTTTCTGACTGTCGTGCATGAGTCATTAAGCTGTTGCATGCTGACTGTTGTGAGACAACAGCTAGCCGTTTTCTAGCTGTTGGGCTAGCCATGCAATAGTTTCACACTTTTGGCACAGCTGTTACAGTCTTTTACTGCAACAGCTCTTTTCAGCTCTTTATATATACTAGAGGACTTTCATTCAGTCCTCTAGTCTCCCCTTTAGCCAGTCATCCGCCTTAGCTACTTAGTCACACCGCAACTCGCACACGTCTTACTCTGGTTCACAAAGGGAGCGACCCTCTACGACACGATGCGTACGTACGAAGTGTAAAGTGCAAAGTGCGCCACTAGTGCCTCTACAGCCACACTGCCTCACATGCCCATGCCCTCGCACTAAGCCCGTGACCGAGATCGAGCCCATGCCCGTGCCCACCATATGGGAAAGGGAAGAGACGAAAAAGTAGTTTAAATGAAAAGTGTGGAGTACCTTATTATTTGCCCACATAGTCCATGAACCATGTGACTTGCGTGTTCCAGTGCATAACATGGAACACCCGCACGCACGCTCACGCTCACGCTCGAGCTTTGGCTCGGGCACAGGTTCAATCTCGGTCTCGGTCACGGGCTCGGTATGAAGGCGTGGGCATGTGAGGCAGTATGGCTGTAGAGGCGCTAGTCGTGCACTTTGCACTTCGCACGTGCGTATTCTGTCGCAGAGGGTCTCTCCCTTCGCTCACCGGAGCTAGATGTGTGCGAGTCATGGTGCAACTAAGTGACTAAGGTGGATGGCCGGCTAAAGGGGAGACTAGAGGACTAAATGAAAGTCCTCCAATATATATAGAGAGCTGAAAAGAGTTGTTACAACAAAAAACTGTAACGGTTGTGCCATAAGTGTAGGGTCGCGCGCGCGGGTGTTATAGTGCGTCTCATGGTCCATGGATTATGTAGGCAAATAATAAGGTACTCCACATTTTTCATTTAAACCACTTTATCTTCTCTTCCCTTTCCCATGTGGGACTATTCTTAAAAACCCCAAAAAAACTTTTACAAAAAATTTTAATATACATATTCTATTATATTTTATTTTTAAAATATATTTTATAAATCAATATTTTGCAACAAATATCATCTAGACCACACCACAAATAGCAGCAGAGATAATGATTTCACCGTTAAACAATTCGTAGGGTCCACCAAAACGTTTATTTTCCATCCAATCTGTTCATAAGGTGAAAAAGCCATTAATGAAGAGGAAAAACAAATTTCATATTGATCCAAAACTTCCATGACACCAAAAAGGGTTTCAATGGTGGACGTTCAATCTCTCACTACTTTTTTCAATGTGGTCTACTTGATAGTTAGATCTGTCTTATGTTTCTTCTCAAGCCTTAACACGATCTCGCCAAATGGATGGCCGGTTTGGATATAACACATACCTCATGATAGGACCCACAAAACTTGCTGACGTCAACACAGCAGCTATATAGCTGGTACACTAGCCAATCCGCTTCCCTGGAATAGGAGGGGCTTCAGTGGTATCTGGGCTTAATTATGTGGGGCCCAAGTGGTGTACATATAACATCTAACCTGTCCATCAGATACGTTGCCTCATCGATGAACCTCTTGAGTTTTGGCTTTAACCTACACCAGGCCAAATGAAGGTTTTGAACGACTTGGATTCAGTATATACAGTACGACAGGCCCCATGCAAATCAATAGTGGGTCTCTTCCCAAACTTTTTCCTGTGTTGTGGCCCACCTCAGTATTTGATCAGCTTGAATTATGGGTCCTTATTGACATGACTTGTTTGTTGGACGGGTGATGTTAAATATTTGTGTGCACGTGCCACATGGGCCTCGCATCAGCCCATTATCATAGTTGCTTATGGTGGTATTGTTATTGTTTACATTTATTTTTGGCACACTTAGATTAATTAGATGCTGCCATGTCTTGGCACTACATGCTAAACAATGGACGAAATCTTACTCATGAATTAATAATATTGTTTATGACTAGTTATAACATTCCGAAAATTGGGGGTCGGGTAGAAACCCAACTCTCGAGTTCCAGAACATCACTTATGCAACATAGATAATGATAAATGCATGTTGTCTGTAGAATGACATTAAACAAGATTGAGACTAAGCCAAAACAGCATATCATACTCCAGAGACAGTTAAATTAGCAAGCGGAAGACTGTGATAAATACATAAAATATATAATTGATTGTAAGTATCCAGAGTGTAAACATGTTACCAGGTTAAACATATACATGTATACTCCAAAGATGAACAAAAAGAATATACATGAGTGCTCTAAAAGTATAAAAGAAAGACAAGTGTCATGGCGTCTAATCAACCTCCCTGTAATCCCGTCGATCAGAACATGGAGGAGAAGTCCTCCTCATCATCATATAAGTCCGGCTCCGCCTCACAAGCAGCGTCATCATCTGCAACTACAACCGGGTCTCGTGGGTGTCCGAAAATACCATCCCGTAACGTGGGAGTGAGTGATCAACTCAGTGGAATAATAGAACAAAGATTAGCATGTTATCAAATCAATCACGCGTTAATAGTAAAGCAAACAATCAAACATTCTTAGATACTGTTGTTAATGCATGCATGAAATGACATGATGATGCCCTCACCGACATACTTCATCATACGGCACCATCTTACGCCCGTGGCATGCTTTCTTCCCGCAGTGCTCCACATCTTCCAGGCACATGCAATGCGATATGGATAATGATTACCAAGTTGTTATTAGTCTTTTTCATATAGCAGGATTGGAAAACTAGGGTACCTTCCTTATATCAATCCCAACACAGATCCTTTCTAGGGTCGTTACTCCTAGTAATCTCATACGATGTTATATTTATAGGTCGCTGCAAGGGCTGTCAGGGCTGTTGCACGCACTTGTTGCTCCTCTCCCCCATAACCTTATCAATACAGGCCTATTATATCCTTAAGACTACATCAGGACTCGTCGCCCCCATGCGGTGTCAGGATAAACTCAAGGCCACTACAAAGGGCTCGTCACCAATCAGTGTAAGCCGACAACAAGAATATAGTGTCTCATACCACCATAATCTGCTCAGAGTAAGGTGCTCACTGGTCACTACGGGGAGGTTTGTGGCCCCAACGTAGGCCGACAGCTCGACCACGGTGTCTCATACCACCATGCCCGGCTCATGAGTCTTTATGGATCAAGGTACCATGGTTAATAGGATTTTCAATGGTAAGTTCAGTACCCTAGGTTCAAGCAGTTATGACAAATACAAGGTGAACATACAATGGTCAGTCGGGTTACTTGGTGAGTCCGACTAGCACGATCGCACGTTGAATTGGCCGACATGAAGTGCACAAGCACTTCGTGTGGCCTGACTACTGCCGATGACTTTAGTACGACTCGGGTTCGTCATACACATCCTTCGTGGTGAATAGAATCCAACCACAAATTCTAAACTATTACCGACTGCCTGGACTAGAGTATAGCCCCAAGCACATGTAATGTGAAACAGTAATCAGATGAGAGAGGCAAAATTGAAATACAAGAAATTTCAACATGTTATCAGCATGTTGTAACATACATCATAAGCAGTTAACCAAACACAAGTATTTCACACATAAGGTAACCAATTCAAATACAACAAGTATGGAGGAATCATGTGCATCATTAAATTGGTTGAGAATCCATTCTCAACGCTAATCTACAACGCCACTTACTCAATACTTACTAATACAAACATTTATACAAACACTTAGTCCACACAATTCCAACGTACTTGACGTATGTTGATTTCAACATATAATATGATAGATCCTTATATCAAGGAGTTGTCTAGTACACACAATCATGTTCTTGCATTCAAAACATATGGCAGGCATAAATCATATTAATTTAGGCATTTCAACAAACACTTAGTCTACACATATTAGTCTACATAGCATATGTCGGCCAATATGTGCATTAGGGCGAATCTCTTCGCCAAACAAATCATACATCCATAACTAGTATAAATACATGACAAATACCCATGGCAATCATATCGGCAAAATACATACGTATATAGTATTTCCTACAAATACCTAAAATACCCTAAATCTCATATTCTTCGTACGTATACGAAATGAAAAATGGACAGCATGTTGTACATGTCAAATAGCATCATTATCAGCAATCTACCATTAAACGGCATTAAAAGGTTTGAAAATAGTTAATCTAAGCGTCTAAAATCCTCACCTTAAATCAGAAATTGTTAAACGGAATTGATTCAGACGATAGGTCTTCGTCAACGGCGGGTACGCTACCTATGGCATGAAACAGGTTAGCTATACCAACACTACAACTATTCTAAGCTTCAAATCAGGTTAGGGTTATGATTTCTTACCTAAGAATGAAGCTGAAAACACCGGAATGACGGTGCAGAAGCGACGACTATGGAACATGGAGCAGTAGGGAAGAATCCCAGGAGAGAGCTCCAAATCTCCCTCCCTTTCTCTCTCTTTCTCCCTCTCTTTTCTCTCTTCTCTCTCCAAATTCGTATGGAATGAAAGAGTAAGGGTTTAAGCCCTTTTTATAAGTCCAAAAGCGACGAAAATAGACTTGGGGCCAAGGTATACTTATTGTATGTCTAAATACGGACTGTTCCATCTCAACGGAGCATTTCTGGAGGTCCCCTGGCCGAATGTGGTTGGACTTAAGCTCATGTACATTGGATCTAGGTCAAGCAGAGTTTTCAGTCCGGTCGAATTTTCAAATCGACCGTGGCAGATCAGTTTCTGTTCAATGGCTACCGGTACTCGATCAGGGCCACAAGTGCGTTGACATGTAAGGGCCACCTATCCTGATCTAAGGGTATAATTTGATCGAATTCTGATGGTCAGAACGCTTAGAAAATGTCGCTCAAGCGACACGTGCCAGATTTCATAAATTATATTAATTTCTAACATTTCTCACACTCTTCACTCTGGACTCAAGGAAATCGTCGTGAGATATCATCTGGACTTGATTTTTGAGGTGATTGTCAAGTCCAACTAGGCGGTCAGGATTGTCTAAGTTCGGAGTAATCGGACTTCCGACGTGTGGTCTAGAGCCGATACAAAGTTTCAAGTTGCTCCCGAGAGCAAACGGGAATAGAGTTTGATACTAGGTTTTACGGTATTGTAACGTCACCTATTCTATACGTTTTGACTCTAACAGATTGTATTAAAAGTGATTGGTGAGAATTTCATAGGTCATCTAGTGCAGCGCTAGCTGATTCTCGTTGGATTTTTAAAGGAAGTAGCCTTTATTGATTTTTGTTTGAGATGAGATTTGAAGGGTGGAGCGAGGGTGTTTGGAAACGGAAGAAGGAAGAGTTTGGAGGGGTGATTTTTGTCAAAAATCAGGCGTTTTAGTGAGAAAAGAAAGCTTGGAGGGTCACTTTGTGAAGAAAGTACCTGATCGGGGAGGTTTTAAGGGACGGCCCACATACCAGGGGGCTACCCTAACCCCCAAACACCTCCGGCCTGAAGGCCGGCCCGAGTGGGGCCCAATGTACGGCGAGCCCTCGCCGGTCAAACTGCAAACCGGTGATGCCAGCCATATTGGATGGGTTCCCCCTGCCCTAGGGACCCCAAATATATGTGGGACCCACCCTGGTTCATTGTATTTGGGCTTGGATAGGCCCAAGACTCCATTTGGAGCGTTTCGGGGCCAGTTTCTAAACCAGAATGAGTTTATACATCATGTGGCATATGATTTTGGGGTAGGAGAGGCTAATCCATCCAACTAACCCATCTATTTTGTTAGATTCCAAAAGCTTAAGGGTCGAAACTCATTTTACCCATTTATTTACTATTCATGGTAATTTTTAACTTCGGTATTGTTCTTCATCATTAATACCCTAGGATTGGTGTTCTTTACTATTTAAACTTGAGGAGTCGTGTTTAAAATAAAAGTACTTGGAGAAATTTGAAGAATGAGTGGTGAAAGGTGAGTTTTGAAGGAAATGGATTGAAAAGCGATTTCTTTGAATTTGGGATTGAGCTCTGAAAGTGATAAGGTTGACCCATTGCCTAAGGACGTCTAACCCCAGGTTGGCAAAAATCTAGGGTGTTACACTGGCTTGGCATGGTTAGATCAAATGAACCATAACACACCACATGACAGTTGTGTCATGCATGGTCTATATTGACTTTAAGAGGAATAGTTAGACCTGTAAAGAAGATAACATTAAATACTAGAGTTCTGTATATTAAAAAAAAAAAATGTATTCTATACAAAAACAAAACTTATTTCATAAGTTCTTTTTATGGATGCTAAAGGTAAGTGACATTAAAATGACTCTATCCAACGCACAATTCAAATAAGTGAATATTTTTCTTGAAAACATAGCTATATATGATAGATTATGCTAACATGAATGTCCAAATCCTTCACAATGTTGAAGACTATGCCAGGTCACCGCTTCTCAGAAGCTTATTAGAGCTCGAGCCCACGGCAAACACAATTTCTCTTTTAATTATCTTAGCATAACTTAGTCTAAACATATATTGCATTATTGAACGCTACCTCTACAACATCATAGGATTATATTAAACATCCACATCCCTAAATTGCTTGATCCCAATCAACAGAATCCTTAGGCAATTATCTTTCTTGTCACATCCTATTAACCATCCACCTTGACCATCTATTCCTACATATGGATTAGGTATTTATCTGTCATTTTATTCATTTATCTATTTTGTCAATTATAATGAGCACCATTCAAATATTAATAAAAATGATATTACTTTAGCTTTCTTTTTATTCATTTGTCAATATTTATTCCTTTAAAAATATTGATTACAATATTAGTGAAAGAATTCTTAGATATAAGTTAAAAAGAATTTATTAGAGATTACTAAATCTTACCCTTTCACAAATCACCCAATAGCTCATCACAATCAATGGCTGACTCAATAGTGGGATTTTTGAATCCGATCTTACTTAGTCATTTTAGCACGAGGGTCATCAGCTTTAATTAAACATTGAGTTGATGACGACTCTGGCATGCCCACACTTCCTAATTGCACACAAAAACTGAATATAGGCCATCGATAACATGTGACCTTGTATTTGATTGAATTGAATGAATAATTACCGCTAGAGCATCCCTTTTGGAATTAATCCATACCATTGAGTTGTTGCATCCCAATAGATGTGCCATTCTCATATATCACTGATCGGAGGCTCTCAGCCATGAATCTAAGGTCCTCGTTCAGTTGAATATGAACGGTTATGTATGTCCTTTCCCGGCCATATGTGTGCTGCAATTTCAATGAATTAGATTCTTCTCTCCTGGTCCCTACTCATGGCTCAGTGGTAGATTCGGTCGGTTTTAACACTAACTCTATGGATTATAGTACCCATTGCCGTGTGTGTTGGGTAAGGTCGTACATCGAGTCAAACTGAGTCGAGCTGGCCATAGCTCGACTCGGCTCAAACACTCGCTAACCTCAGCTCGAGCTCAGCTTGACTCGAGCCTAACTGGCCAGCTCAGCTCGATTTGGTCAGCAGCTCGGGCCGAGTTCGCCATTGACGCATTTCCACATACACCTGAACTGCAACTTCAAATCCTACTGTTTTACAAATAAAAGCAATGGAGCTGGATTCGAGTTCAAAAAATCAGCTCAAAAAATGGTCTTTTTCAAAAAAGGCAGAGAAACATGGGGTTTTTGGAGGGTAGGGTGCACATGACCATGACCTAAGACATATTCCAAACCAAGACATGTTACATTAGGGCCATGTGGTGTGCTCTCTCTATCTTTAATCCTTAGTAAGAGTACAGATGTTACGGTGCGCCCACTTGCGTGCACCATGCTTCTTTGCCCGTCACCATTACCAGTCCACCGCCATAACCATCCATTTGACTCCACCACACGTTAGCGCGACGGCCCTTTTAACAATGGCAGCGGATTAAATGAGACCCAAACTCACACAAGATGGTGTGGCCCTTACCGTTGGACCCACCTTAATGTACGTATTATGTATCCACGCCGTCCATCCGTTTTTCCATATTCACCAAGCTAGTTCGATCCGAGTTCAATTAAATATTGAGTAGATGACGACTCTGGCATGACCGAACTTACTAATCGCACACAAAAATTAAATATAGGCCCTTCATCACACATATATATGACCTTCGGTTTGACTGAATTGCATGAATATTTACCACTAGAGCATCCTTTTGCAATTAATCCAGACTATTGAGTTGTCCCAATAGATGTGCCATTCTTATATATCACTGATTGGAGGGTTTTAGTCATGAATCTAAGGTCCTCATTCAGTTGAATATGAACGGTTATGTATGTCCTTTCCAGGCCATATGTGTGCTGCAATTCCAATGAATTAGATTCTTCTCTCCTAGGTCACTACTCATGGCTCAGTGATAGAGTCGGTCGGTTTCAACACCGACCCTATGGATAAGAGTACCCATTGCGGTGTGTGTTGGGTAATGGTTGTAAAGGATAGACCCATTTGTCATAGATACCATTTGGGATGGCTAGGAAGTTAGGACCGCTTTATCAGTGCGATTCTAGGGATATGCCTCATCTGCAATGGGTCACAATTTGAATTGTCTGGACAGATGTACATCAGCGCCACATGAGAGGATGATGAGTCACCATCAATATTTAAATGGTGCGAAACTAACATAGTATACAAGTGGATGCATAGAAGTTGTAGACATTTTCTTCCTCACTGTAAACTTGGAAAACATATCTTGTGACCTGGACGGTAGATCTGATGGGCCAACATGGGGATGGGCTATAAGCCAAAAAAATACAGTGATTGGAGTGTTCGTTTTTCTGCTCAAATATAGACTGATATTCTCACCATTCCTTTAGCAGGCCACTGATTGGACGGCTTCTATTCAATCCCATTGCCTTTTTAGATAAGGTCTACCTAAACAAACGTCCTGAGCTGAACAAGGGACTTGCATACTCAACCAAGGAACAACAACGGTGGACATTTCTCAGGCCATTACCTTCAAAGCTGTCATGTTCCACAGCCACAATGACTGAAAATTCGATCATTTATCTTTTGACCGGAAGGTGGGTGAGACGCCTGACTGTGGGGCCCACCCTTGTAGAATTATCAGAATTCTCATCCTTATGGATTTTAGGGGACCGGTAGCCCCTTATATGTCGAATCTTCTCACAATTCAATCACTTCATCTTGTCCTTACTCTTAGACTTATATCTTGATTATGAATTTTCCTTCTCCCGCTCAGAAGTTCTGCCCCATCAACTAACACATTTATAGAGGAACCTTCGCTACCATTCTTCTTTCTCAACTGTTTCAAATGAATGGATGAGAGAACAATTTCAATGTTAATGTTCTCTCTACCATGGCACAGAGTGTCTAAAAGATTCTCACAAGACTCTAGAAGAAAATTCAACAAGATTAAGGCTTGATCTTCCTTGTCGATCTTTACCACCATGCTCATCTATTTGCAAAACACTTTATTGAAGTTGTTATTGTGTTTATTAAAATCTGTCCCTTTTGCCATCTTCAAATTGTAAAACTGCTTCTTCAGAAACAGAGAATAAAGAGCGATCTCGTCATGTAGGGGCACTCTAACTTCCCCCACAATCTTGTGGTAGTCATCTCATTGATGATATTATAGATGAGCTCATCGGCCAAACTCAATTGAATTGTGTTAATCACCTTTTGATCTAGTTCATCCCACTCTTCATTACTCAAAGTATTAAGATTCTTTATTTTTCCAAAGAATACCTGCTGTAACCCTTGCTGAATTAGAAGGCCTTTGATTTTCATCCTTCATAATTTAAAATTATTTTTACTTGTAAATTTTTCTGTCTCAAACTTAACATTTGTCACTTTTGATGCTATGTATTCAAATTTAATCTAAAACGCCAACTTAATAACTTGGCTTTGATACCACTTGTTAGGCACATAAATATCACTCATACGTGACCCAGACATGAATCAAACAAGTATAGAGATAAAAAATTCAAGCATATATAAATAACACAACGATTTATATAAAAAAAACTCTTGTGGAAAAAAAAAAACCACTCCACAAAGCGATAAGCATTCCACTTGACTTTGGATCCCATTTATTTTTTGTTGCATGTCTAAAAATGAGCTCTCAAAATAGATGGATGAATGGTGTGGATTTCTTACAAATATCATGGTGAGCCCCACAACACCTCAGCATAAGAGCTTCTTGTGAAAGGCTTTCTAATGAAATTCGCATCCGCCATGATGTTTGAGGGAAGTAGATTGTGTGCTTGCTAACTCAATAGCCTAAGCGTACTGAGTAAACACTATGAGGCCTACTGTGATTTATTTATTTTATCTACTATGTTCATTCATTTTACCATATAATTTTACAGCTTAAACTAAAAAATAAGGCATATCTAAATCTCAAGTGGACCACACCACATGAAACAATGTGGTAATTTTAGGGCTTAAACTAAAAAAAAATAAAGCATATCTAAATCTCAAGTGGACCACATCACATGAAATAATGTGAATCGACCATCCACCCTTGAAAAATTCTTGGGGGCTATAGAAGTTTCGGATCAAGCTGATATTTGTGTTTTCCCTTTATCTATGTATGTGTGATCTTATGAATAAGTTAGATGACAAATAAACATCATTGTGGGCCTTGGGAGCATTTCAATGGTGGAAATCATTATATTCCCACTCTCCTCCTATGGTTTGGTCCATGCTTCAATTTTGGGATAAACCCTTACAATGAGTTAGAAGAAGGATGGACAACGTGTATAAATAAACCATGTACATTCATAGTGGGCCTAATAGAGTTTACCTGGAATGGGAAAGGGTTACTCAGGTAAAGAGTACTGAGTAACCCAGCACGCAATCGGATTTCCAAAACCTAATAATTGAATGCTCAACCATTAAAGCTTCTTAAGGGCCACAAAAGTTTTGGATTAAGCTAATGTTTATATTTTGTTTTCATTAAGGTCTATGTGACCTTATGAACAATTTAGATGGCAAATAAACATCGTGGTGGAGCTTAGAGAATACATTTGCTCATTTCTAAGTTCATGCCCCAACGGAAAGGATAACATAAATATAAAATACATACATCACAGTTAGCCCCACAGCACCTGCACCACAGATACCACCCAGGAATCAGCTTTCCTTGCAGTGGCCACAGCATATCCCATTTCCCGGGAGCATCATCCTTCTTCTATTTTGTAGTTCTTAATTTATTTTCTTGTTTCATTTTCTTTTTGTGTGGCCAGGATCTACGAACAACCTAGCAGGGACCAGTTAGTCACAAAGCCAAAAGAGTCAATATCAACATTATTTTACCCTATTTTTTTAAAATGATCTTTTCATGGGCGCGGATTAGGTACCACCCCAGCCTGTTCGGAGCTTGGGAAGGTTGGGGGTGCCGAGGGGCCTCGGTGATGTATGGCTTTTATCCACTGCGTCCATCCATTTTTCCATATCATTTAAGGTTGTTAACCCGAAAATAAGGCAGATCCAAGGCACAAATGGACCACTGTTGAAACTTTCCTAGGCCCACCGTGTTGTTTATTTGCAATCTAACCTGTTCATAAGGTCATATAGACCGGGATGAAACAGAAATATCAGATTGATCTAAAACTTCTGTGGTTCCCACAAAATTTTCAATGGCAGCCATTTAATCCTCACTATCTAGTCTACTTTATCCTCGAATCTTACTTATTTTTGGGCTCATAATTTAAAATTATATGGAAAAATGGATGGACGGTGTGGGTGAAAGACATACATCATGGAAACCCCCTTGGAGCACCGGCCTATCCCCAGCTCAGAACAAGCAGGGTAGTACCTAATCCACATCCCATTTCATACATTTAGTTGTATTCGGACTCATTGACATTCTCGTCGCCTACCCTGACCATCCATTAGGTCCATTACTCTCTTCTTCAACTGTCATTTTTTATTTTGAAAATATGATTTTCATTGAGTAACAGTTTGGATATAATCCCATCTATACAATTCTTTCAAACCATCTTATCAAGAATAGATTGAACCAAGTGGACGTTCCAGATAGTTGAAGTAAATGAAAATTAAAATAAAATACGAAATGCAACTAAGTGCATGAGAGGGATACAATGCTCATAGTTGGCAGCATGGATTTGAGTGCATTCTAGAATTTAAAAGTAGTTTAACAACATGAATTTGAAATTTTCTTAGAATAAAAAATATATGAAATACATAATTTTAATGTGTTTTGAAATCTTTTCATTTTGCTCTGTTTTAAAATACATAGCTACTTTTTAATGGTTGGAGAGACACGTGTGACAAAAGTTTCATAAGTTAGTAATTCATTTTATATGTGACTATGGTGTGGAACTTTAAAAATCTTATCATCACTACACTGGGGTTCACTTGATAAAGAATGGATAGGATAGAAGTTACAAGATGGGCCACACCAAATAAAACCATGAACAACAATCCAAAATTATTTTCACTTGCTGGTGCATGTGATGGTTGGAATGTCTTGACTTTTTGTGGAGAATAGTGATGTAGAGTAAGTCGCAGACAATTTCATGGCCAAGATGGATCAGAAAAGGCCCGATCAACATTAGAAGTGATCCAGACCGTCAGAACTTAAATTGGACGTATATTGCAATTCAGAATGAGTTATCGGGTGTAAAATATATGATTTTAGGGTATAACAAGCTACTTTATGCACCAAACCCTGCTATGTCGGGTTGCACAAGCCGAATTTACAAAATACCACCAAATCGAAGGTCATTTTCCTATTTTAATTCCATTTTTACTATAAATAGTAAGTTTTAGTTTGATTATAACTCATCATCCGATTGGACTTTAAGAGTTGCGCCCAACGTGAGAAGTGCTTAGAATAATTCGGAGAACAACTTGGTAAAGCTAAATAGAACCCTATTTTTGGCCGAAAACCTTGTACACTAGTAGACATTATAACCGTCTATAAATAGTAAATTGCAAATTATAGGAGTTTTAGTTGTAATTTGATTTCGATTTCTCTTTCATTGTTTAGTATCCTTATTTAAAGAGTTGTGAACTCATTTAATTTATTCATCAATTAATTTTGAATTTTATAGAATTTATTTTCTAATTTCCTTATACTTTTCCTCATGAATTCGAGAAGTCTCTGTGAAGAGTTTAGAGAAGTTCAGTGGATTTGATCGGTTATCCCCCGAGAAAGATAGTGCTCAACCTCACGTTATCTCCTGCATCAAGAAGGCACCCAACCGCGGTGAAAACATCAAAGTGAGGTTAGGCCTTAAAAAGTCTTTCAGTTGCACCTTCCCACCCTTAAGAATATTGGAGTAAATAAGTATCCAACCTGGGCTGTGTAAAATCCAAACATTAATGGTTAGATTATCTGCAAATGAAAGTATATAAAACAGGAGATAACAACAAAAAAGAAGACATCATCCAGTACGTTTGTTGAGAGATCCTTTGGCCACTGGCCATACATAGCCGAAACGCATGTCCCTCTCACTCATCTATGCGAAGATTCGTTGAGCACGTGGAAATCACCATCTGCACCCATTGGTAACTTTGTTCATCATGTTGTACGTATGCTATATTTGTCCATTAATGAATAAATATGTACAATTAAAATATATGATATGTACAGTTAAGATAGAAATTAGGCGGACCCACTTTTATATATTTACACTACAGTATATGGTTAGATATTTTAATTGAAGTTAAAAGAGTAACTTTATAACTCGAAGGCTTATATTTTATAGGCCACCTTTTGCCAACTTTCACTCTTCCCTAATTCTAGCTGATTTTTCTCCTTTCATTTCCCTTTTTCCTCATCTTGCTCGCTGTGCCCTGCACCTGTGATACCCCTACTTGGGAACATGGATCGCATACGGACACTGTCAATGGCCACATTGCTACTGTACAGATCTATGTAGGCTTCACAATGATGTATGTGTTTTATCTACTCTCTTAATTCATTTTGGATCATTATTTTAGGGCATGATCCTGAAAACTAGGCAGATCCAAATCTTAGCTGGACCACAACACAGGAATATAGTGGTGATTGAACACCCATCGTTAAAAACTTCCAAGGGTCCATTATAATGTTTATTTGCCATCCAACCCGCTGATTACGTCTCACAGACCTAGACGAAGGAAAAACACAAATATTAAATTGATCTATGACTTTTGTGACCACTAAGAAGCTTTTAATGGTGGGTGTTCAGTCACCACTATTTCCTACGGTCCACCTAAGATACGAATCTGACTCATTTTTTATTTTTTTCTGCCACAGACTAAAATGAGCTATAAAAATACATAAACAGTCCGAATAAAACACATACATCATGCATCATGGTGGAGACCACAGATCATGGTCCAGTAGCGACTACAAATGTTAGTATATATGCAGTCAACATCCATGATTTGGATGCCAATTGGGTGTCAAAGAGGTCACTGCTCACCTCATTGGGCATGGCGTGGCCAAATTTGATTGGTGGGATCGGATCGTATGCTGTAAGAGATGAGACGGAACCAGTTTAAAGGTTTTTAGATAGAGTGCACACTCCACCATCTCTGGCAACGGTCACCTTGTTTCATCGGCCTAGCTGGTCACCACACAATCGGCATCCTAACTATGCTAATCCCTAAATAAACAGCCGCTGGTAGCATTGTACGGAGATTCCATGGATCCTTGACTGTGGGCCCACCATAATGTGCCTGTTTGAATCCACGCCACTGATCTGTTCATCCAGCTCATTTCATGACATGAGCCCAAAAATAAAGTAGATCCAAATCTCAAGTGGACCACCCAAAGTTTTTAAGGGTGGGCATTCAATCATCTGAGATTTGGATCAGTTTCATTTTTTAGCTAATGCCCTAAAATGAACTGGCAACTGAATACTGATGGACAGCGCTAATATAAAACATACACAGACGTAGCACAAGACCAAACCATCCACGATCACAAGTAGAAAATAAAACAGGTTAGCCTTGAGCTGGATGCTAACGTCTCCACTACAGACGTAGCATGCGTCCAAGCCATCCACATCGATAATGTGACCGAGGGTGAAGGTGGACACGGATGCCTTAAGAAATCGTACACGTGGCGCATAATCTGTTAAATCAAACCGTCCAAAATCTTGGTTCCATTTAGATTGCTTGTAACCTGCAAATTACACGGATATGATTTGAAGCTCGCTAATTGGTGGACATTTAGAGGTAGTTAACGGTCCAGATCCAACAGACAAATGCTCATTAATTAATGGTTGGGAATGTTTCAATCAGTCAGAATTTTGTAGGATGAATCATCTACAGCGGACCTTACAATTGGACATTTAATTTGAATTAACATATGCCACGTGTACAATACTCGGTGCCTGTGTATCATTCATTACATTCTATTCTGCCAGAGTATCTTCAGGCCTATAAATAATAGTGAGGTTGGCCTGATTATCAAATCTGTAACAAAACGGGCTTGCAACAGCCAAGATCAAACCGGGCACACTATACTCCAGATCAACGGTCGCTCAATACCTCAATCATAGGAAAGAAAGACGGAAATTAAAATATTTTTGGTAATGGGATAGGAAGCCTAATTCACTGTAAAGCTTAGGAGTTGAGATTAACCTATGATGCGTTGAGTGGGCCCACCATGATGTGTGCATGACATTCAATTCATGTGCACCACATGACTCTGGCGCAAAGAATTAGATGGTATTAAGTTGGATGGAATTGCTTCTTTTTTTTTTTCGAATAAATGCAATTGACAATAGATTATCTTTTAATACCATGGTAGTGAGCCTATTCACCTTGCTGTTTGGATCATGTAGGATGTAAGGCTTAAATACATATTTTAATTCATGTAGTGTTTGGTTGCACACGAAAAATAATTAACAATCTCGAAAACTATACTAGAAAGTAAGGTGGGGCCCATCTTGATGTTTGTGATGAATCCACCCTGTCTATTCATTTTGTGAGATTGTTTCAGGATATGCTACCAAAAGTCAAGCAAATCAAAAACTCAAGTGCGTCATAAAAGGGAAATAATGGGAAAAGAATTTTCTATAATCGAAACCTTCTCAAGCTCCACCTTGATGTTTATATATCATCCCAACCGTTTATAAGGTCATTCCGGTTGGGATGAACAACATAAAAAACCTTAACGTAATACAAAACTTTTGTGGCCATATGAATGTTTCAATGGTATTCACTCAATTCCTATTGTTTTCTCTCGTCTGGGCCACTTGAGTTCTAAATATATCTTATTTTTGCTCACATGCCCTAAATTAATCTTATAAAATAAATGGACGGAGTAGATTCCTCACAAATATTAAGGTGGGCCCTACCTACTTTCCGTGCATAAGAACTTCCCGCCTAACTCCTTTTAGGAGGAAATTCCACGGATTCCCTAAATTCTGGTTGAGCGGAAAGGATCGTGGAAAGCCCTCCCAAGCTTTTCGTGCTCCATGTACAAGGCCCAACGTTAGAAACTTATAATGAACCAAACAAGGGATGTTTTTTCTTACAACGGGATTTGAAGTCACATCCCACTTAATAAGAGCAAATGCCTTATGCCAAACTGGCCCAAATCAGGCCAAATCCAAAAATCAGGTCAGGTAACAATTGGAATAAGACAACAGTCGCTAAAAACTTCTTAGATTTTGTGTGGGATATGCTACATTCTGAATCTGGCCACGGCCAGGATGATGAACGGATGCCCTGGATAAAGGCCATTCCAAAACATAAGTAGGCCACACCAAATGATTTTAGGAGTTTTTAGGCATGATTTCATTTGATATCGCCCATCAGAGCTTCAAAGAGAACACAAGGGGCACGCACGATGGACGGATTGGATGTCAATGTAAACATCCAATAGGCCCAAAAATCGAAGTGTGCCTTAAAAATAATCTAAATAACTTTGCAGTGTATACGGCCTCCAAAAGGATCACCACTCGTGAGTAGCGTGCCGCCACATGGACCCCACATGATGAGATTATCAGACGACTTGAATCATCTGTCTTCTTGCTACCATAAATATATAAGTTGTTATTCTATAACCTAGATTCCACAGCATAAATGGACGGTTCTGATCATTAGACCATTTTGCATATGAGACTCCTTGGTGGAGACACATGCAAAAGATGAAGATTTATCAGAATTATCACATGGAGCTAGAGCTGAGCAGAATTCAACTCGATCCAATGAATTCAACCCAATCCAGTAGATTCGAACCGAACCGAAGGCATGGATCGGTGCAGATCAATTAGGACCACTCAAATCCGATCATGCATCGGATCGAGTTTGGATCGTAGTCAATTCGGATCGATTCAATTCGAAATCTGAACGAACCCTAACCTTTCTCTACCCGAAGGATGCGCCGCACTCACCCATCTCTCCTCCTCTCTCTCCCTCTTTCTCTTCCGATTTCCCTTCTCTCCTTCCTTGTCTTCTCCTTTCTCTCTTTCTTTCTCTTTCGGTTTACCACATCTCCTTTCTCTCCCTATCCCTAGACTCAACTCGAATCAACTCGATTCAATTTTTCAAACTGAGTCGAACTCAATTCAAGTCAGGCCAGCAATGATTCGGATCGGATTAGACGGAATTCGGTGGGATAGGATTCAAAAAATATCACCGATACACATGGCAGGGATTGTCCTCTGTTGCCAGGGGATTAAATTAATGTCATGCTTTGTTGATAGTACGATGGTATATTAAATTGATATATCCACCATCATTTGAAATTATTGAGAATAACACACATGTGTTATATGTAAATCGTTTATTTGTTTTGTAACCTCATTTTATGGCATGGGCCTAAAAATGAGGTAGATCCAAAACTTATGTAGCCCCAAAGAAATTTTCAACGGTAAGTATTCAATCCCTGTTACTTTCTATGGTGGATTCCACTTGAGCTTTAGATTTACTTGATTTTTTGGCCTATGCTCTAAAATAATCTCAATAAATGGGTGGAAGGTGTGGATATAGCCCACACATCATGTTGGGACCTACACAACTTTTCAAACATTGAGTGAAAATTGGCATGAGAATCAATGCAATTCCATTTAATTTAATTCAAAGCTTTTCCATTCATTCCAAACATGGAATGGAATTGGCACTGGATCAGATGAATCCCATCCCACCTAATCCCTTCTAATTCCGACGCCCAAACTGACCCTAACTCAACTGGCAGATTGAGTGGAGATACCTCGTTTTAACACTCGAGGGCTTGGCATCGATCCTTAGTGGGGGTGGCTAACTTGGAGTGGGTGTACTGACAGGGGTGTTTACTAACAAGCTAACCCAAAAAAAAAAAAAAACCGATGACATCAGCGGTCCATCTGATGGGCATTGTTTTCTATGGCCCGGGCTATGGTCCAAAATAATGACATGTGGTTTCTCACCTGAAAGTGGAGGACATTACCACTTTATTTTCAACCGTCCATCATATACAACCAATAGAACTTCTTTTACCCAAATCGTCGTCGTTTTCCTTTTAACATCTTCACAAATGTTAATTTCCAAAGGCAAGATGCCAAACGACGGATGGAGCTTGGTAATAACTAATAACCCCGCTGGTCCCTAGCTAGGAATCAATGGGGTTCGGAGGGGCAACCGTAATGTATAGGTTTCATCCACACCACCCATCCATTTTTCCATATCATTTTAGGGTACATAACCAAAACTAAGGTATCTCCGAGGCTCAAGTGGACCACATCACAGGAAACAGCAGTGATGATGACATCCACTAATGAAACCTTTCTAGGGCCCACTGATGGTTGATTGCCATGTTTATTAGGTCGTAGATCTGGATGAAAAGAAAAATAAAAACATCAGCTTGATCCAAATCTTCTGTGGGCCAAAAATAAAATAAAAAATCAACAGTAGGTGTTTAATTACCACTAAGCTTTAGATCCGCCTGGTTTTAAAGCTAGTACCTAAAACGGGGCTGTCAATGAGCTGGGCCCAAGTTGGCAATCATATTTTGAAAAGGCCCAGACTAACAGGCCCAGCCCCAACAGTTCAAAATCCAGGCCTAATCCAACCCCTGGGCCAGCCCAGTGACAGCCCTAGTAGCAGCAGCACCTCACGCATTAGCTTGTCTTGGGCTTTCTGGAACCCAGCTGAAACTTCTCATGGTATAAACCACACGAAGCGAGAGAGATTCGGCTTTCCATGGATGATGGTGCATAGAAATCCCCTTTGCACCAAAACATGATTTACCAAGCCATAATTTGAAATGCTTGTTGGGATTCCCGCTAAATCAAAAACGAAATTTGAGCGATTTGATTTACCCGAGAAAGTATAGAAATAGATTAACTGATTGATTGCAAGTCATGTAGCTTTGAAAGTGGAGATGGAGGGTCAAAATAAGAGTCATTGAGTATGGGCCATGTTACAAGCTTGTTTGCAGCATCAGTGGCACGGATTCCATCGCAGCTCACATACTTCTGTGGATCACCACATGCTATTGCTGTGACCTTACTCCTGTTTACAACCCTGCTATTCCCACGGAATACAATTTGCCTCCTGCCGATTGAAATGTTGGGTTTTGTCTTTTATTCTTTTAATAAAAATAGTTGCCAAGGTTTAAGTTTTGGCCACTACCTATTGAGAGTGCTAATTTTTAGGCCTTATACAATTCACATTAATATTGGACAATTTCCAACACTTGCATTAAATGCACGCAGGTTGAACGTATTGCGTACTGCCAGTATTGCGTACTACCACATAGTGCACATTGGAACAACGTCAACACTTGAATGTCAAATGACCCATCAAATTTTTTGACACGAATGTACATGGGGACATTGTTTACACTATTTTGTGCACACCAATGTATACTAATCAGAAGTTGCCATGTGTCGACACTATACATTTGATGATAGCAAAATCATACTCACACTCTGAAAAATAGCTTTTATGGCACTTGCTCTAACAATGTCTTCTGTTATTAATAGGGTGGTATAGAACCATATGCATGCTTTTAAGAGATCGAACTGATGGATGACATATGACTATGATTGGCATGAAATTTTAATGAGGTAGTATACACAGCACATTTATAAAAGCCTTACCGAGGGAAAAAATCTTACCATGGATTTGGTTATGATATATTCGATAAAGTTGTTACTCACAATCCTTTTAAAATAAGAGATCTTCCCACAAACATTTAGAGACCATGTAGCAATTACGAATATTCCAAATATTTGAAAACCAAACAAACAGATATCTGAGTAGATTAGTTGCAACATAGACCCAAATCAGGAGAGACTAGCTAACACTAACAGATCAGGTGATGTCCGTGCATTGATTAGAATCAAGATATTGGAAGATAGGATCTGGTGGATCCAACCTCACCAATTCCACAATCAATAGAGAGTGAGACTGTGAAAGGACGGAGATAACACTGATTAGGTTATTAAGATGCAACAGTGGCCTAATCGATTTGAGATCTGGGATCAAGGGTAGAGATTGCTCTGATTGATCATAAATCTATATGTGGTAAGATCCTATAAGGGAGCATCTGCGAAAAAATAGTGATCTGAAAACCAACAATTTCAAATCTATGAAAATCTCCCTATTCAGAGTACAAGTAATAGATGCAAAGAATCCTAAACCAGCGAAGAAATCCAACGAACATTTATCTTTACGTTTACCTTAGCTTTGCCTATTTTTAGCATAAATTGCTGCTGTCTAGTAATCAATCTTTCTGATCACATTCTACTAACCTTTTGCCTCAATCATTTGTTATTACAGATGGATTAAGTATTTACCTCTCGTTTTCTTTATTTCTTTAGTTTATTTGTTACTCTCTTGATTGAATGAGCCACATTTATATATTAATAAAATCGGCTTTATTTTAATCCTTTCTTGTTTATTTGTTCATCTTCATTCTTTTAAGAAACGCATTGGTCACAAGCCGTTGTGAAAGAACAATTCATTAAGAAACAAGGCAAAAAGAACCCATTGGGAAGGACCCACCCATATCCTTTTGCAAATTGCCACATTGCTGATTATAATTGGTGCCTAGCTTGATAATTGGATATCCAAATTTGGTCTTTCTCAGTCGTTTTGGCACAAGGTTACCAGCGTTCAATCAGACATTGAGTTGAGTACGACTTTGGCACGTGCATACTTTCTAATCGCACACATAAACTGAATACAAGCCCTCCCTCAATCATACATGTGGCCTCATGTTTGATGGAACTGTGCGAACATATGCTAGAAGGGGATGTTCGACATGTATCTCCCCTCATAGAACCTACATGCAGAGCTGGTTAGATGATAGGAATCGTCCATCTTCTGGCACTTGCCAATAACCATAGTGAAGGTTGATCCTAACCATCAATTGCCAGAATTACCAATCAATATAATTTTCTTATTATGGCTCATCCACAGTAGTGCCCAAAACAAGGACGATTCCAATAATCTATCTGTAAGGAGAAACGGGTCTGATGGGGCGAGGTATGCTGGAGAAGCCAATCACAACCACTTAGATACAATTGTAGTGATTTCAAAGCAGTAGTGAAGAGGCCTAGGTGTTGGGGGCCTTGCACAAAACCTTAGGATCTAGCCTCCCGAACAAACTAAAATTATGGGATAATAATAGCAATGAAATAAATCAAAGCAACAATCATACACCACACAAGAGATTTTTACGTGAAAAATCCTTAAAGAGGTAAAAACCATGAGACCTCGTCCAGATCAACAATCCACTATGAAAGTAGAACGTTACAACCGATCACAAGCACACCTTGCTATGATCAAATATTCATTACTCACGCAGGAGTGGATAAACAGTAAGAGAAACAAACAAACGGACAGATCTCACCGATTACGAGGACGTAGAAGCGTTGAGACGATGGCTCCCTTCCACAAGCTTCCTTTCTCTCTTTTCTCTCTCTCTCTCATCCTTGATAACCCTCTTGTGTTTTTCTCATACCCTAGAAAAATCCTAGAGACCCCTTTTTATAGTTTTAGGAAACTCCTTTCCACATCCCTGTTGCGAAAAGACTCAAATCCGCAGTTTCACGCAAAATCGCGGAACAAACTGCATAACTTACAACTAGTCGTAGCTCTCCTACGACTGGTCGTAGACCACTCACGACTAGTCGTAGCTCTCCCACGACTAGTCCTACACCCCAAAAAAAACAGCACAACTCGCTGGACTTTAAATCATACCAGGGCTCGAACCTACGACCGGTCGAGCGCCTCCCACGACCAGTAATGGCTCCCCCACGACCAATCGAGCAATGCAGTGAATTACTCCGATTTTTCACTCGTTGCTCCATCTCTTCTCTGATCTGAAGAGGAAAATCCCATCACAAGGCTCACGCCAAACCGAAAAGGAAAGGGCTACAACTGAGATTACTACTGATGGAGTTTGTCACAAAATGGTGGGCTGGATGATGGCATTTGCAGTGTGTGACCAGTACTCTTTTACGAGCTTCCCGAACAATGAATCCTCTCCCTTCATCAGCTTCAATGGCTCGTCGTACTCCAATTTCCCTGAGAAAAAAAATTAGCATCATTTCTCCATAAGGTTTAAAGCTTTTTTGAGCCATTCCGCAATGTCAAAGAGAAAGACGGTGATTGCTCATCACCTTCAGTAGATCCCGTTAATTGTTCACCAGCCAACTTATTCATGGCAAATGAAGAACCATCAGTATTAAATGAAGAAGATCCAACATGTTTGATTTGCAAACCTATCTTGTTACCATATAAGTGTAGAGGATGTTTGAATTCTCTCAACGTTGATAATTGTAAGTGACGCAGGGATGAACGTGATGAGGTCGATCACCGTCTTCCTCAAGGATAACTACTCCGAATCCACAGAGCTTCTCTGGACTCCTCACATAGGCTTCTCGAATCCACGAGGAAAGAAAGCAAGAGAATAGAAATATATTCTAATAAAATTCAAAATTAATTTATGAATCATTGATAATTCTCTAATGTGTCTCCTTACACTATTAATATAGAAAAAAATAAACTAAAATTCATAATTACCAAAAATAGTAAAATTTCAATACTAATAAAAATCTTAATTCTAATAAAACTCTTCTAAGGCCTAACTGCTAAAAATAAAAATTACAAATAAACTCTCTCTAGAAGAGTCTTAGTATAACTAAAATTTATTTCTAAAAGGAAAGAAAATCTAAAACTCTAAAAAATATTTAAAAAATTGGAATTACTAAAAATAGTAAAATTTTCTAAAAAAATCATTTTTGAACTGAAAGTGCGCGTTTTCTAACGAAATGGACAAATGCAACCCATGTTGTGGGTCGGTTCACCTCGGATGGCCCGTTTCAGTAAGGATTGATAGGTTGTACACACCGTAATGATACCCGGATCAAAAGTTATGGTCAATTCACGGTCCATCTTCTTTTGGCTCAACCATGCTGGGAATATCTCTGTGACACGTTCTACATCAGTAAGGAGGAGGATGATCTGTTTATAAAGAAATGAGTATTAGTTTACAGCTATGCATGTTGGCATTTTGTTGAATGGTGAGCAATTAACGAGATCTATTGAAGGTGATGAGCAATCGCCGTCTTTCTCTTTGACAGGCCACATGGAGGAATTTTATTTTATTTTATTTATTTATATATATAAATAATAATAATAATAATAATAAACGTTGGCCACCCTAGTACCAAACAGGGAATGACCCCGGGTTCCAACGGATGCTAATTACCATAAGTTAAAGCTAAATGGAGCCCATCCTGATGTATGTATGATTGAAATCCAATCCGTCCATTAGATGTGGCCCCTACTGTCAAGCCTAGATCCCAAAATCCACCCTCATACTTAGTTTATGTGTGCCGCACCAAAGGAAACAATGAAGGACATTTGGGGCCACCTTGATACACCAAAGGGACCAACGGACGTCCGCCGATTTCCGCAGCCCCCGCCTGAGGGGGAGCGGATTAGTGGGTGTCTCCCTGACCGTGAGGCCCACCTTGATGCATGTGTTGTATATCCATGCCATCTATCAGTCTTTTCACCTCATTCTCTGGTTCCAAAAAAAAAAAAAGTATTTCCAAATCTCAAGTGGACCACACCCAGGAAACAGTGGTGATTAAATGCTACTACTGAAAACTTCATAGGCCCACTGAGATTTTAATTTGCTATCTAACTTGTTGATAAGATGAGGGAAAACACAAATATCAGCTTGATTCAAAATGTTTTTAGCTTCAATCCTTAATGTGGCCCGCTGGAGATTTTTGGAGATCTGCTTCATTTTTGGCACCATGCTCTAAAATGAGCCGGAAAAACTGATGTATATCAAGGTGGGCCTCATGGCCAAGGTAACAGCCACTAAGGCCACCAAGTTCTATGGCCCCAGCTTCATGTAAATCTGTTGACACTGGATTGTGGGTGGATTGCTTTTTTAGGAGTGTGTAGATTTGTCGGGGAGTAGACTAATATATTTGATTGGAGTTGCCACTAGCCGATTACTCCACTTCCAGAGTCGGCTAGACCCTATAGAAACGATTAGGAAATAGAATCCGGAAGTTCTCCATCCAAAGATGACTCCTTATTTTGCAAATAGAATTTTAGAATAAGGGACCATAGTTACACAACGAGAAGGTGTTAGACACCTGCTTTGCTTGCACAACTGTGTGGCCTCTATTTCACAGGACTAAATGAACTATTAGGTACTAGGATTAGATCCTGCGCACCAATGATATAAGGTGTTTATGGAGTGATAATGTGATGCCTATGTCAAGGGATGGCTTGGGTCAAATAAATCTACGCTGACTCACGCACTTGACAAAGTGGTTGAATAACCAATTATCCTGAGTATTTAATCGGCAAGATCCAATAGTTTGGTCGGCCGTCGAGCATATGCTTAAGTTGATTGGGTGTTTAAATGCAATGGATACAAAGTAATGCTAATGGGTGAAGTAACAGAGTAGCTAAGTAGGGAGTGGATGTTGCACAATGTTAAAGCAAGCTTGAATGAAATTGGTCGGGGTCAGCTGGAATCCTCTCCTCCTATTCTCACTTCTCTTTGGTGGAGGGACAAGATGGGCTTGGATGAGGTGTGGTGAATGCTTGTGGATGGAGGCTTGAAAGGCTTAATGGATGATTAAAATGTGGCACATCACGTAATATGCCACCCACCACATGGATTAACCCCAATTTTTGCAGAGGTGACATCATCACCCCATCTATCCTTCGTATACAATAGGTGGTGAAATCCCACTACGGCATAGGTGTATAGGGGTGTGTGTGCGTGTGGAAAAAAAAAAAAAAAAAAAAACCCTTACTATACAATTTGAGAAAATGCCACATGGCAGGTGGCACATTGAGTGTCTCCCACCATATTGATCTGCTCCAAGTTTTGGTGTATAGCTTCTAGTTCAACCAGGGCTACTTTGTTGCGGTCCTAAGTGCTAGTGGGCCTGAATTTATGCCTGGACTGAGCTTGTATTTGGGTTAAATTGACTGCATTGAATTAGGTTAACTAGGTTCAATAGTCTCTGATAAGCTTGTCAGCCCGGAGCAGGGTGTCTACAATATCCACGGTGTGGATATAGACAGCGCATCAGGTGAGCCGCAAAAGTATGCTGAACATATAACGTTGATATTCTCTCCTACGTGTGTGACCTACCTGAATAGTAGACCAGCTTGATCACGGGAAACCCATATTCATGATGATCTCCACCTGATGAATGGCCCCGATCTCATACAACGGTGTCTGGCTAAGATGCCTGCCATGGCCTAGCATTTATCATTTTGGAAATAAGTCTGTCAAAGTAGATTTATGGTCCATGAATGTGGACCATTTCTTTTGTTTCATTTTTTCTCTTTTTTTTTTACCGTCCATTTGCATGCTCTTTGTGAGACAAGTGCAAATAACCCAAATGAAATTGAGTTCATTGATTAGCTTTGAAAGCAAAAAAAAAAAAAAAAGAAGAAGAAGAAGAAGAAGGAAATTCGGTACTTTTTTATTAAAAAAACTCCAGAAAGTACAAAACCCCAAATGAAATTTGAACTACTAGAGAAAGTGTAGAAATAGATTAACCGATTGGTTGCAAGTCACATAGCTTTGAGAGTGGAAATGGAGGGTCAAAATAAGAGCCATTGAGTATGGCCCATGTTATAAGCTTGTTTGCAGCATCAGTGGCATGGATTCCATCCCAGCTCACATAGTTCTGTGGGTCACCACATGCTGTTGCTGTGACATTCCTCCCGTTTATAATCTTGCTATTCCCACAGAACACTTGCGGATTAAAATTGTAAGCACCACCACCATCTCCACAGCAAGCTTTGGTTCCATACAAGAGCCCTGCAAGGAGAAGGACAAATACCTGCTAAGAATAGAGGCATGATAATTCTCTGACGAAAATGGACAAATACAACCAATAATCTTACGTTTAGGAAGGGCTAATTAAATTGAATAGTTAAGATCCGTTATGTGTCTCGAATTCTATGTCACATTTCTATTATCCCATCGGCCCCATGAGATGTATTAATATCTTTTGTTACATTCCTATTGACCCCAGTGCTCACACATTATCAGCTCTAAGATCTACAATCACAACAATGAAACATTCTACAAACCTTTTGTTATTCTAATCCCAGTCAACCATCTACTCTCAAGATGCATATCAATTAATTGATCTCCACGTCCTACCAGTTCACATAGAGTCCCCCATTATGACCTTTGTTGGGGATGGCTGATGTCTCCCAGTATCTTATGAGGCAGGAAAGTGTAAAATGTGGATACTTTTGTCATGTAAAAATAGTAGAATTTCCTTGTTTGGGCTGAACTTTTTTACTATGATTTTTTTTTTCTTCAATTTCCATTGAAATGAATGGAAATGAAAGTGCTTTCCATGATATGATATTTTGAAATGTTTGGATAATAAAGAAAATAGGATTCTATAAAGTAATAATTAAGTGACTGTTGTCTTATAAATATGAGATTTTTTCTTAATATTTAAAAATAAAATTTATATCTTAATAATGCTCGTATAAATAATCATTGTAAAATTATTATCCCTTCTTATCTTTTTGATTGGTATATGTGCATCCAAATATGACGAGAGAGTCTTTTTGGATATTATTGAGTTAGGTTTTCGGAAGGCAACATATGTAAGTGGTCACAATTTGTATTTTGCAACCTTCATCATCGTGGGATCATCTTTGCTCATGGATGTAGCCATTTTTGTGACAATCTATGCAGATTCATGTGTTTTGTTGTTACTTTATTTCTAATGTTTTACATTTTCGCATAATGCAATTGTCTCAAAGTAGATTTTATAGGACATCTCCCACCAACTATTCCAGATCCTTCAGAGGTGGGCCTCACATCTATAGTTTGTTAGATCAAGCAAAAGTTCAATATATCTCTTCCTAAGTGTAGAAGAAGAACCTTACCATGGTTCGTAGGATGTCGGAAGAGCTCAAGGATAACAGAATGAATGTCGATGTATACCACCGACGCATTTGGGAGGAGATATCGTGTTTGTTTGAGCTTCTCCTTCAACATATTGTTGTAGTCCACCACTGCATTGTTGTAGGAGACCATGCACCCATACATGTCCAAGTCGGAGTTGTTGTGAGGTAGCTCCGTCAAGAATGCCGGATAACAACCGATTGGCGCGATATTGAATACGAGAAATGTCCGCCCCCCTTCAGCATATAGTGACTGTAGATGCAAATCTTAGATATAAAAATAAGTCTATGTGCCCATTTGGATGCAGTACTAAATAGAACCAGAATTGCTAATCACTTAGAGTGAAAAATAAAAAAGAAAAACCAAATTGATCTAATTTCCTTTTTAGAAATCATATTAAGGGTCTGGACTTCAAATTTAAATTATGGGTGCATTCCTCAATATGACTATTATGAGGTGTTCTTTGTTTTTGTGGACGACTAAATTGAATTTTCTCCATTCCATTCACTCATGTCAGAGATGTTGATGCACCTAGTTGGGTAATTGAACTAGGTGACGACACTTGCCAAGCGCAGCCCTGGTTAGCAAAGTACGAGGCAAAATGGCTGAAATATTTTAGGCCGAGCCAGATCCTCTAATTGGCTATGAAACTAGAGCCAAAGCCCGGACCGAGTCAGCCCAGCTAGTTATCGGGCCTGAATATATAGGCCCAATCTCCATCTTCACCTTGAGACTCAACTCAATGAACTCCTATGTGTTGGTGTCAATGCCCTAGAAAACCATCCATACCCTAAACCACTAGCTACATGGATGTGAGTGTGAAAATCTCAGCCATTAATCATGGTGACCATGGGTCCAAGATTGGACATGTAATATGTTAATGTTGCTCTCATCTTATGTTCATTAGATTTATTGAGAAGTGATTCCTCTATAGTCTTTGGGAACTTAGGATTGAAGGGTCATGGTCCATCAATCTCTTATAAGTCCGAGCATGAAATATATTATGCAAATAGAAGTATGAGTGCCCACAAGTGTTTAGAAGATCCGTGTGCATGTGTGCGTGTGAGCGTGCATGTTGTCACTTACTTTGACTGTATCGATGATCTGGTAAGCCACCTGAGGAAGAAACTGCTTCACGCCGTCTATGCCAATCTTTGCCAAGTCGGAGGTAAAATCATTCTGGCCAATGTACATAATATACAACGACCGCCTGAAAACGTCCAGTGGAGGAAGCTTCTCTGTGACATTTGTTTAGAATTTCAGGAGCATTCCAGTGATTTGAGTGTTAAACTTGGAAAAACTCTGATACTCTGGCAGAGCGGGAAGGATGATCCTCAGGTACTTAAAGATCACTTAAAAATTGCATGAGTGGCATACAAGTAATTCCAACTAAATAGACCGAGTTATGGGTCCCAGTTTAAATGTACCATGAACTAAAAAATTCAATTATTTAATTATCTGAAGAGCAGATTGGCTAACATATATTGGACAGTTAAAAATGGAAAATGTTCAATGGTCCCATTTTAGTAAATTTAAAAGTGTCCATGAACCAATGGTTAGAATTGTTCACCCAATCTGTTTAAGGCATTTGAGGAAGGGCTTCCAAATGCGCCTTTAGTTTGAGTTAATGTGTGCCACGTCTACAAGTTCTAAGTACCTGAGTATCAAGTGTCATAGTCAGCCAGAGTATCAAATAACTTGAAATCTACGGCTTACCGTGGGGATGAAGGTCAATTACTCTAGCCTTGAATTCTTTCATTTGGTTGAGCTGAATTGCCAATGAAAAGGGGCTGAGACCACTAACAAAGAGAGAGGTGTTTGGCAATAGCACCGTTGATGCCAATGTCGCGTAGTTGGCTCCATGTTTGAAATTTGACCCCATTGATTGTAGATATGGGCTCAGGAACGGTAGACCAAGAGCCTGAGCTGTAAACATTTAAATACGCAAACAAAAGAGAACATTACAAAATGACTCACATGTGTGACGGATGTACACATCCACAGCATGTAGCACGTGTACCTCGATCCACATCGTTGAAATCATAAGCCCCAGTGTAGATGGAACAGAAAACCCAGATTCAAACGGTTGGATAGTCTTATCAAGCATTCAGGAAATATTGAGGTTTGGACTAATCCTCAGCAGGCCCCTTCTTTTGGACTGATTGGATTGATATATAAGTGGGTCACATGCATCATAGCTGTGTTCATCTATATAGATGGTCATACTCTGCCAACGTATCCAATAATTGTCAAGAAATTGAAGGAAGCAGAGAGAGAGAGAGAGAGAGAGAGAGAGAGAGAGAGAGAGAGAGAGAGAGAGAGAGAGAGAGAGAGAGAGAGAGAGAGAGAGAGAGAGAGAGAGAGAGAGAGAGAGAGCTGTACACAAGCCGAACTGAGTTGAGCTTGGCCCAGCTTGGCTTGGCTCGGCCAGCAGGCTACTCCAATTCAAACTCGGCTCAGCTCAGTCCTCAAGCCCGATTGGCTTGGCTCAGCCACCAGGATACCCCAACTTGAACTTAGCTTAGCTAAGTCTTCAAGCCTAATCAGCCAGCTCAAGTCGAATTTATTTAAATATATAAATATATACAAAATATTTATATCAAGTTAACACGAACTGAGTCAAGTTTAGGTTCAAAATTTTTTCGAGCTCAAAAAATCAGCTCAACTTGGCTTGAACCCAGTTTAAGCCGAGTCAAGTTGCTTTTCTGAGACGAGCAAATTAACCAAGCTAACCCAGTTCCTGTACAGCTGTAATAAAGGGCAATCACGCTAGAACGTGTGTAGCGTAGATAACGCCGCAAGTTAGTGGCCTTATGTGGGACCCAGTATCAAGTTGTTTATATGCTATCTAACAGAACCTGTAAGTGTACAGGACATCTGACCGGTACACAATTTGGCCCACACTCTGTGAAGATGGATACACGTAAAAATCAGTCATTCCAATAAAACATTTTTGTAGCGTGTTCTACTCGGAGCACCACTCATTTTCCAACTAGGTTGATACGTGCATTGCCTGTAAATTGGGTGTGAAGATAGATGCGTGTGCGGCTAACAAGCATCTGGTGTGGGAGACATCTGCCTCTTACTTTTGGACATGGTCCATGGAATCCACTCGTAGGCAACCACTACTGGTGTTATAGTGGGTCCCATGCAAGTTTCTCATGTATATCCTAAATTCAAAATTGAATTCAATTTTAGATGAGATTAGGATAAGATGAGACAAAATTAATTTGAATTGCAGATGAGATTATGATAAGGTGAAATAAAATTGAATTTAATTGTTAGATTGAATTATCTGGTATTTATTAGTTCTAAATCTCAAAAAAAAAAAAAAAAAAAAAAAAAAAAAAAAAAAAAAAAAAAAGGAGAAGAAGAAGAAGATGAAGGAAGAGAGTTATCCACCTTGTCCTTTGTCCTTTATAGGATCTAAGTCATTGATCATAATCCTGAACTATTTTAACCATAAAATTAGGAGGGTAATCATACCTATCTACTCCCGTAGTGATTAAGCAGGCCACTAAAGATGCATCATCCATCTTTAACTTTTGCAAAAATCACGAAATTGTATACAACACCATTGGAGCTACTTGCAGCTCACCATGTTGTATATGTAAAATCCACTGTCTATAAAATGATAACCTATATTTTTACCATACATACAGAATATCAGACCGATAGGTGAATCCACCTGATGATGAAAGATACACGCCATGGTGGCCCCAAAAACACTATCCAAAGGATCCTAAACATCCAACTGATTGTTCTTAAATGATTGTTTAATAGTAAAACAATCTTTTCGGTGTATTTTTGGGCTAGCTAGTTGGACGGTCTGGATTGCATATAAAACTACGGCATGTGAGGTTGTAGGGTTGCCACCATTTTTAAAAGGTTTAAAAGACAAAGGCCAAAAACATGCGTTCTGGTGGGCCCAAAAGCCAGCTAGTGGTCCATAAAGGGACAAAAGAAATACTGACAAACAGCACCTCTCAGAGTCCCAATCAGTCCTGCAACTTCCACTTGTGCGTTTTCACTCCCATAAGTCTATCCATCCCCAAGAGGACTTGCTAATGCACGCTTTTGGATCATGCATACCGCACATGTGGCATAATGTCACACGTGTTCAATATCCAAGCTGCTAAACAGACTTGTCCCGTCATATAGATGCCTCGTTTTTTTGAAAAAAAAAAAAAAAGCAGTCCAGTATGGCCCTCAGGTAGTTGGACCTGTCGGTGGAATGTGGGCCGTTAGTCTTTCTTCGTACGTGCATGGACCCACACAGATGATCGAATCAGCCTGAAATTTTTTATCTAATTTTTCTACTTGGTAACATCTGCCTGATGAGTGGCTTGGATATTACAGAGAGCCACTATGCCACGTGTGAGAAAAAAATTGCACCCGATTCCACCTACCGTCAGTAGCATCATGACCGTCATTGTTTGGCATGAGCTTCCACGGTTTCACCTAGAACTGATCACATACATGCAAGGGACCACAACTTGTGGTATCGCACCGTCTTTCCATCCGCCATGCCACTTGTGTAGGGCATCAATTCCATCAAAGTGGTTGGCCCCACTATAGAGATCAGCTGAGACAAAAATCAGGACGTTCTACTTATCAGGTGGGCCACACGTTTGAAATCAGTGGAAAATCAATGGTAGGGATTAACATACATTTGTGGCCCACCTGATGATCTGATGAGCCTGATTTTAGAGAAGGGTGACCTGATGGTGGAGCATGCCCTTTTTCATGGCACTGATATCCTACACAAGTGATACCTGTATGTGAACAATTTCTCTACTATACAATGTTATGGCCCAGCTGAACTGCATCATTTAACACTAACACGCAATGCAAGATGTTGCAGTTGAGTCTACCACGACAAGGAACCCTAGCACATAGGGCTTGTTTGGATGCTCAGTTACATTGAATTGCAATAAACCAAATTCCCAATAAAGAGAAAATGACAAAATTGTTGGGATAGCACCATTTTAATCTATAGCAATTCGATGTGTTTCAGGTTGGACCTGAAATAATAGTTACGGTAGCTTGAATGTAATGAATTGAGTTATATTGTGATCCATTTCAATTGACCATTCCAAACGCGCACCAAACGCTATTTACGCGCCTCAATCAACCTCACAAAACTACAAGAATAACCGGAAACAAAGCAGCTCTACTATCTTTACCTAAGAAATCAATGACGAGACGCCCATCGGAAGCGCGGCCCGACGGCTTCTTGAAGTAGGTCATGCCATAAGGGCCTGACGCAGCAGGAAAAGCGGCATAAAATCCTCCTGTATCAGAATTCGAGTCGCCAAAGTTGAAAATCGCCTTGAAATCGCATTCCGCAGCCCCCACATGAAACAGGTATCCCAAGAGCATCGCCCACATCACCCACATTGCCGGGACTAGCCGGAATCCGGCACCCATATCGATGACGTGGACGAGACTGCCGTAGTAGCTAATCTATCAAAATAAAAAAGCAATGCTATAGCTTAAGATGGGAAGTTACAAGGATTGAGTGGAAAATTTCGGTGTTCGCCTTATCTTATATAGGAAATTGAGTGACTGACACGTGTCAAGTTAACATTGTTTGGATTGATCTATGGTCGATTTATCAAAATCTTCACCTTAGTAACGGCGGGAGGCGGATTTCCGGCGAAAGGATTCTGGGTGGGGTCCACTGAGATGTTTGTTAGAAATCCAACCTGTCCATCCGTTTTTCGAGCTCATTTTAGTGTATGCGACCAAAAATAAAGTTTATCAACAGATCAAATGGACCACACGAGAGAAAAAAGTGGGGATTTAGTGACCACCGTGGAAATATTTATATGGCCACAAAAGTTTTGTATCGGTATAAGTTTTTTGTGTTTTCACTTCATTCCAGTGAAAATGACCTTATAAACGGTTTGGATGGCATATAAGCATTAAGGTGGGGACTAGAAAGGTTTCAACTGTAGGAATTCCTTTCCCCACTGTTTCATCTTGTATGGCCCAGTTGAGTTTCGGATACTACTCATTTTTTATATATTTCCCTAAAACGAGTTCGACAATTGGATGGACGGGTTAGATTTCTCATAAACATCACTGTGGACCCCACCTTGCATCCCAGTGCAGGAACTTCCTGCGAAAGGCTTTTTGCCACGTGAGCACAGTAGATGGGAATATATTTTTGTTGAGGTTTAGTTAAGATTCTACAGTGGTAGTGGAAATCTAACCACTTTTTCCAAGTGGACTGTGGGGCCCATCTTTGATCATAGCTTTAGTTGGATTGAGATTTTCACAATTGTGGCTGTAAGGTTGGGTGATCTTGACCATCCAAGGGCCTTGGCATGGATGGCTGACATCACCAGTGACTGTACGATCCTAGTAATCCAGTTGAGTGGGCTTCAAAGTACTCAATCAGAGTTCCCTGCCTCTGCTGGATCATCCTGTTGACGTATGATTGTATTGTACAGAAACGACACTCACGGATCATGGTAACCTGAATTCTCTGCTGAATGTTGACCAATTTCGTTTTCATCCGTTCATTTGGAGGCCATCAATCAGACGAACGGGATTGTCGAATCAATGGAATATCTATGCAATTGCTCATCTATTGTAGGTCCCATCAGATGAACGGTTGACATCCTTCAGAACAGCCTCATATGCAAGCCAAGGAAAGGCTAAACCACCTCCATCGATCAGAGTCCCCGTGGAAGTAGATCAGGTGGCCCCAAAGGCTTCTAAAAAATGCTATTACATGATTTGCACTCCAAGACGCTGTATAGCAAACCGGGCAGCAATCAATCATGCCAGTCCATCTCATTTTTGGTCTGAAAATTGGGTGGACCCATCTAGAGGCCAGACTATTTATTTCTTGGGCCTCACTACACCCGATCAGTGGTCAATGGCCGCTACGCAAACGGGTCCGATCTTGGGCTGATTCCGAATAAAGAACATACTAAATTAGCCCAGGCTCGGCTAGTTAGTGGTTAGCTTAGGGTCAGTTTGGGCGGTGGAACTAGGAGGGATTACGGGGGATGGGATTCATCTGATCCTGTGCCAAATCCATTCCATGTTTGGAGTGAATGGAAGAGCTTTGAATTACATTAAATGGAATTGTATTGATTCTCGTGCCAATTTTACTCCAAGTTTGGAAAGTTGTGTATGTCCCAACATGATGTGTGGGCTATATCCACACCGTCCACCCATTTATTGAGATTATTTTAGAGCATGGGCCAAAATATCAGGTAAATCTAAAGCTCAAGTGGACTCCACCATAGAAAGTAACCGGGATTGAATACTTACCGTTGAAAACTTCTTTGAAGCTACATAAGTTTTGGATCTCCCTCATTTTTAGGCCCATGCCATAAAATGAGGTTACAAAACAAATGAACGGCTTAGATAAAACACGTGTGTTATTCTCAATAATTTCAAATGATGTGAGTATATCCATTTAATAGACCACCGTACTATCAACAAAGCATGGCATTAATTTAATCCCATGGCAAGAGGGGACAATCCCTGCAATGTGCATCAGTGATGTTTTTTAAATCCTATCCCACCGAATCCCGTCTAATCCGACCGCCCAAACTGACCCAATCCATCCGGGCCTGAAAATACAAACCCAAGCGTATTTGTCGTCTGCCAAAAGTAGAACAAAGGCTGTGTGCATCAAGAAGTGGGTGTAAATATCACTTCCCTCCTAGATAACCTACACAGACAGGAGTTAGAATGCACCTTGGGCAGCATTGATACCAACCTATGAAACTGATTTTTGCATATGACGATTTTAATCAGAGCCGAACAATCAGTGGACCACCTCCTGGATGAATGATAGTAAAAAAAAAAAAAAAAACCACGCTGATTGGAAGAATACTATTCCTAATCCTCACCGAAGATCAATGGAATTTCCAACGTAAGATGTAAGGAACGAGTGAAAACCAGAGCTCTATTTTAATGTCCCAAACAAGACAGCAAATTGCAGCCTGTCATGAAATGAATAGAAAAGGCACATCGCAATCCTGAAAGAAAATACTCAAACAAGCAACACGAATCACAGATTTTCATCACCGATGCACAATCCCAAAACATACAATGTCTGATTGATGAGAAGCAAATTATCCAGGGGAACAGAAAAATAATCTCACGCAGCAAACTGGCCAAAGAGCCACTTTCGGATCTGCATCAAGCAAGAAAGAATCTGATTTAGGGACAACAACTTGATGCTGATGATATGATATCTGGATATCAAAATTTCAATGCTGAAACAGTAATCAACTCAAGAACAACCCACTGCAGACTAGATTCATTTCCATATGATAATAGGAATGGCCAAAATCATGAAGTGGCACACAAGTATTCCACTTCCAAAATCACATGTTCTGGATGGATCCCTTTCCTGCCCTGAGGTTAGGGTTAAAACTCATTCAATGGCATTTGGATGGGCAATCAAATTGGATTGCAGTTATCAGTCTAATAAAGTGGAAGTCTCCAACTTGTAATTCCTTTAGGCGCTGTATGGATGGCACCTAAAAAAGAGTTAATCTCATTTTAGTTAAAGGTAATTATCTATTAGAGATCTTGATCTCTTCTAATACATAATCACTATCAACATGGACTCATTATGTATTAGTGATCAAGATCTCTAATATATAATTACTGACAACTAAAATGAGGCTAACTGATTTTTATATGTCTGCCAAATAGAGCGTTACCATTCATATTCAAGGCTGGCTCCAACTTGCAAATTCAGTACTTACGAGCATGGTATTAAAAAGTGGTTAAATTACAGTCATATCAGCCATTACATAAAGAGGGGAGGGGCGGGGCTGCTGTATTGACCAATACAACCTGTATCAGCATCATTAGGGGACCAATACAGCCATTATAAGTCAATACATCCATAAAGGGCCCATTATGAATTTTTTTAAAATTTTTTTATTTTACTCCCATTTTCCCCCTTATTCAATTTGACAATGTTGGAAGTTAGAAACTAAATCTTCTTCTTTTTTTCTCATTTTTCTGTCTTCTTTTTTCTTCTTTTTTTGGTATGTGTATTTAAGGGGCCCTAATCCACCAAATTATGCTTGATTTTTGTTTAATTAGGTCAAAGCTAACATCACCTAATAGCTAGCATTCTTATCAAAGAATAGCCGTTGCACCATCAAATGCATTTTCAAAACTATATGCATATATAGGATCATTGCATTTTTTAGAAAGTACCAATAATTTTTGAGGTTCAAGTCAATTGTGTGAATCAAACCATGCCATACACAAGCATAAGGTGGGAATACCTTTTATTTAGCTCAAGCTATGACAAAGGAAACAACTTAATAGAAACTTTAATGTTAATTCTTTTCAAAGCAGCATTCCAGATATCAGTGATGGTATCAGTATCGGCAGCTGGATGATATCAAAAACCCCCATAAGTTGCGATTTTTCCAGGTATAAAATAGAAAATCATCCATGTGTAAATGGTCCAAAATCGAAAAAAAAAAAAATTAAAAATTAAAAAAAATAGAAAATTACTTTTCTTGAGGGTTTTTTTTTTTCTTCTTCTAAAGATCTAATTGAGGAGTGGATTTTGACTAGTCTTCATGTTTCATGAATCAAATCGCTCATTTTGGAATAATAATAAAACGTGCATAAATATTGCGAAAATTGGAGGAAAAAAAATTCAAAAAATAAAGATTTTTTTTTATCTGGTTAGGGAGTGGATTTCAACTACTCTTCAATTTTCGTGAATCAGAATCCTTATTTTGGGAAAAAGAATCGGGAAGGGGGGAATTTTTCAATGAAACTTCAGTCAATGGTAAAATTCCTCCTTTTTTCTCAATGTTTTCCTCAGCTAGCGATATTAGCAACGATATCGATACGTGTTTCCGTATCCCCGGTGAGTGATACATGTAACGACACTGATACTAGCAACACTGCTTCAAAGCCCTCCAGGTGCAGGAGTGAATATGTAAAAATGTAAATTGTTGGAGAATGTGCAATAGTTTCTGAAAAATCACAATTTAAACTAGCAGGCTAAGCACACCCTGAATGAGTTGATTTTAGAACCTCTCCCCAAACATTTTGATAGAAGCAGGTTGCTGCCCACAGAAAAACAAAAACAGAGAGAGAGAGAGAGAGAGAGAGAGAGAGAGAGAGAGAGAGAGAGAGAGAGAGAGAGAGAGAGAGAGAGAGAGAGAGAGAGAGAGAGAGAGAGAGAGAGGGCTTGAATAGGATATAATAGATACCTCTGGCAGCTTCTTCCGAAAGACAACATCAAGCCGTGCATCAAGCGTATTCTCACACACAATCTTCCCATCTCGAGAAGCCAGAACAACACCCCCAGAACTGAATCAGCGCACAATATCAGCTTTTGGTCATAACTTTTTTTCTTCTTTTTTTGAAAGATACAACCTTATCATGTGTGCATTCAATATTCTTAAGAAAGGTTGGAATTGTGAAAATTAAAAAGTAACATGTTGCTACAGACAGAATCAGTGTTTTGAGTAGTGCTCGTAGCATAGCTAAAACGCTACATAGTGTATGCAGGTAGCATAGCTCCCTAGTAGCGTAAGCTACGGGGCATGTAGCGTAACCTACAGAGCATGTAGCATACACTACACGTAGCGTAGCGTACAATGTAGCGCAGGTAGCGTATGCTACTTGAAATCTCCTTTTTCTTTAGTTTTTCTTCTATGCTAGTTCAACAACTATTTTAAAATAGCAGTGACTCATCCCCATCACACCTGCCACTACATTGGATCAATTTGGACCATCTAAATTGTGCTCCATATTGTGGATAGAGCACTTAGATCAATCCAGACCATCCAAATTGTGGTCCATATTGTGAACTTGTGATGTTTCAATATATATATATATATAAAGATGTCACACTTAGAGATGCCTGAAGGCAAAGAGACAGAAATTTTGCATGGAAATACGCGGTTAACGATCTAGATTTGTAGTCAAACACTCATAGGAAATATGCATTTTGTAAATATTATCATATTTTTTCATTATTTTAATTAAAAAATATTTGGTATCGTGTAGCTTACACTATACGCTACACACTATAGAGGGCCAAACGCTACGCTATACGCTACACTCTATTTCAAAAACCTTGGACAAAATACTTAAAGAGAGCGTGAACTAGGTTTTCCCAATTATCAAAGAGATGGCTCCCAATATCCACCTTTGCTTTCAATATCTTGAGAATGAGGAAAAAATAGAGTGAACAAATGTTTAGAGAGGCCCATGTGAGAGAGGGCTCATGTGAAAGAGGGCTCCTAATATCGCATTTGCCTTCAATTCCCATGTGCTACATCAAGTGAATAGGAAATTTCTCCTTTGTTAAGTCCATGTGAGAGAGTGTTTAGAATTATCCCAATAAACTTTGTATGAACTTTGATGCAAGGAAAATTACCAGAAAGGCCCATGTGCATGATGATGGCTAGGAGCAGGCGGCAGATAGACATTTGTGTCCACCAAAATATCAGGAGGATGAACATTCGCCTTCTCTGCATACTCCAGCTTTGCTGAATCCAACACAGATTCCACCAGCCCAAGATCATCTTTCCGGCACCGCAATAACACAGCTGGCTCCTTCAGCCGGAGCAAGCTCTGCAGGAGATTGTAATCTTATTACTCCGCTAATGAAATATTCAAGGTCAATTACAAAAAAGGAAATTGTTATCCAGAAGGCGATCATGATTTTTCCACAGAAGTAATCAGAGATTCCCTGTAATCAAGAAAATATCCCAAAATAATTTATAGTAAAGCATAAATTTCTGGTAACCCATTTTCAGGGGTATATAGCTCAGCTGGCATTTCAGCTGTTTCCCATACACTTCAACTGGTTATATCAAGGAAACAAAAAAGCTTAGGAGAAAAAAAAAATCTGCTGTTCCCTCAAATGCAACAGGGATGTTTGGCTTTCTAATTTCCATGGTAATTCCTTGCAAATAAATAATAATTACTAACATTTGTAATTCAGGCAGCCAACCCAATGTTGACATTGAAGGCTAAGCTATTTGATTTTATTTGAATTCAAAAATGAGGATGGAAAACATGACGTATGTATAAAAAAAAACTGTGGGGCCCACCATTATGTATGTGTCTTATCCATGCTATCCATCCATTCCACCAGCTCATTTTAGGGCATGAGCTCATACATGTGGCAGATCCAAAGCTCAAGTGGACCACACTACAGGAAACAGTGGGAATTGAATGCCTACCATTGAAAACCTCTTCAGGGCCACATAAGTTTTGGATCAAGCTGATAGTTGTGATTAACCGTTATCCATGTCCGTTTGACCTTGTGAACCAGTTGGATGACAAATAAACATCACTGTAGGCAGTAGGAAAGTTTTAGCTTTCAATGGTATACGTCATTAGTCACATTGTTTCCTGTGGTGTGATCCACTTGAGCTTTGGATCTGCCTCATTTTTGGGCTCATGCCCTAAAATGAGTTGGCAGAATGGATGAACGGCATGGATAAGACACATACATCATGGTGGGCCCCAAAAACTCTGGGCATTACTCAAACACCCCAATTCCACACCCATTCTAGTGCATGCAATCCCAAAATCGAGGTGAAATTACTCACCATTTTACTCTCTTCCAAACGCGGAGTAGAGCTCATTATTATGCTTTTCCAGCTACCTAAGTGTATTTTCCAAAAATCAAACACCCCCTTCAAGACCATGATCAGTATGCCTACTTACCCATCATTCATAGCATCAAAGTGAATTGTGCTTTCTCCAATTATACAAGATTTCTTCATTGCCCATCAGTCAATGGTACAAAAACATGACTATAGAGCAGTGTGCTTATATTTCTGTTTACCTGAACAATCAATTCTTTCAGAAGCTTTCTGTAGCCATGGTGGTCATGGACGACATTCAAGAGCTCCTTCCCAGCTGCCTCCTTCATGGAGCTAACCAAATCATCCTGAGCTTGAAGAACTGTGAGGCGAGAAGCATTTAGCTGCATGGAGTACTCACTGCATGCAAGCAATTCACATAGCATTTATGTCTGTATGAAATATAAGTATTGGGACTAAACTTCAATGTGCACTTGCACCACAGTATCGTAGCAACTTATTCACTATGCACATGGCATTCGCGCACCCCAATCCTGACCATCAATATCCTGGGCCCTATTGTGAATGGAACATAGCGAAAGATGACACTGATCAGACAATTTTAACCATCTGACTTGACCTGTTAAACTGGACCCACAATCACTTCTTTTTTTACCACCCACCCGATGGCCAACAATCAGACAGTTAGGATCAGCCAGTCAGTGTGATTTTCAGATTATGCTCATCTACAATTGGGTCCCATGATTTTAATAGGCTGGATTGGTGTGAGTGGTATGTCATTTATTGTATAGATGAGTTCCCGCAATTTAGTACTTGGAGCGAAAACACTTGGGAGTATAGCCAAAAGCATATCACATGTATGGCATGAAAGAAATAGAAACTAGCTTTCTCACTGCAAAGTAATAAACAGTTGAATTGTTTAATAGCCTTATATTGTTGATTCCTCCCTTCTGATTCCGAATAAAGAGCCTGATGTCATGGCTTATTGGATTGTTCAGTCTTGGTGCTAGTTTTTGTATAAATTTGTACAGAACGACAAACAAAAGAACAGATTTTACCACCAAAACACAATAGGAGCATAACCATAAGTAAGTGGGATAAGCCATATATCTATTTGACATAACTACTATATCGTATCTCCCTGAAACTTTCAAAGGAAAGAAAAAACACTCACAGCAGGCATCTGACCACCCAAAACAGGACCAACAAAGTTTCCAATTAGAAAAATGAAAGAGAAATAGACAAGACGTAGCTAGTGGATTTTGAAACAATGTATGGACACAGACAGTTGCAGAAGGGGAGAAAACCAAACTGCAGAGAAGGGAATCAGAGCTTTCATTATATCTTCCTATTGGAAATTCCAACTATGGCTCATAAATAAACACTTCATATAATTTAGAGTATCAAATGTAGGGGGTGCAACTTGGGCAGGCTGGGTTGAGGTACAACACAAACCCAACCGAACCTCAAGCTGGGTCAACCTGTGGCCCAAACCAACCGCAACCTGAGACCTAAGCTAAGCTCCCTAACCTAAGCCAAAATCCTATGTACCATATCATTGACCCTAACCCATCTATGGTTGGGTCAGGTTGGTTGGTTGGTTGGTTGGGTTGTGTTAGACATACTCAGATAGTACACTCTACTAATAGTAGTAATTCAGTATATTATGAGTTTTGCTAAGCCCACATGGGTGTGCAATGAAGCTCATGTACGCACCACACATGTGCCGACAAGGTGCAATGGGTCTGAGATCCAATCCATCCATCAGAACTTCACGACTATATTGATGCCCTAGCACAAGATTCAGGTTGATCCACAGGTCAGGTGGGCTGCAGTTTGAAAAACGAATGTACAGCTCTAAAAAACTTGGTTGATGTTCTCTAACTGATCTACCTGTTTCCAATTTTGGGGCTCACATGCTGATTGGTTTAGATTTTATTTTTGGAAAGACATGTCGATGGTAGGACCAACCTAATGGATGGATTTGATATCGCCAAGTATGTGCCATGCTAGCACGTGTGGTGTCTACATGAGCTTTATTGCATACATGTGTGCGCTTAGCAAAGCCCGATTATACCATATATTCATATAATATATGTAATATAGGGTTGGGGTCATGTTGGCTGAGATTACCCAAGGCCACAACCTGAGTAAGCCCAACCTGACCAAAATTTCAGGTTAGGCCAGTTGGGTTCAGTTTGAGCCTAACTGAAGTTGCACTCCTAATCAAATGCATTAAATGAATGAAACAGGTCGGCATTCAACAGAAGTTACTGCCAGCTCCTCTCTTCGCTCTTTTAATAAAATTTTGTCCAGAAGATCTACGAAGTGGGGCCCGCCCACTCAGATCTTGCATAGAATAGCACATGTTTCAGCGTGTAGTTGGACAGGACTATATATGCATGTGGGCTAAGCAAACCTCAGAAAGGATAATTCATCCTAAAAGCATCGAGGAAATGAATTTCTCAGAGTTCCAATACTTTATTGGAGAGTAACTACATTCCATGCCACAAGTCCAAATAATAAGCTGTACTCTCTAGTAGAGAAAGGAACAATGTTACTGGGAAAATATAGTGGGAAGGAGTAAAGGTTTGGTAGGTTACATTTTCTTCCGAATTTCAACTTGTTTCTCCTTCCGCTCATATTCTTGTCTGATCTTCTTCTTTTCAGCTTCAACCAGTTGCAACTTCTCAATGTTAAATTCCTGCGACGAGGAGATTTCCAAACCATCAATGTAAACAAGTAAACAAAATAAGGTAGGACTCTTTCAAATGCATCACCCACAATAGCAGAAGATACAAACAAAATTTCAATCAGTTAGTACAGAACCACCAGTAGTAGAAAAGTAAGCAATTTTCGAATACTGGTTTCAGCATCAATATTTCGCCTAAAGAGGGGCAACCATATATCAAGGGCAAGCCCATCTCTTTACCAAATATAGCTTCTAGACGAACTTGTAGCTGATAATACATGATCAATTAAAAGGCATCTAATATTCAGGTAATAATAATGATAAGAAAGATTATCTTCAAAGATTAACATGATTAAGAATATGTATAAGGGAGTATCAAATGTGAGGACCAATAGTGGAGAGACATGTGAGTGCCCAATTATTGTAGGCTTGCACTAGGGTTCGGTATTGAGTCATACCTTCTTGCATCGATGGCCGAGTTAACGAGACATTTATAAGAAGAGATCCCATGGTGTATGTTGTTTGCAAACGATATGGTTTTGATTGAAAAGATGAGGGGAGGCATCCATGAAAAGCTAGATTTATGGAGGGATGCTTTAGAATGTAAAAGGATTTAAAATCAGTCAAACTAAAACAGAGCATGTGGAGTAAAATTTTAGTAAGAATGGGAGTGGAAATGAGGAATTAATTCAAATCTCTGACAGCAGAGTATCCCAAATTGACCACATTTGATATCTTGGGTCGATAATTCATGAGTGGAGAGATTGAGAGAGATATTGCTCATAGAATTCAAGTTGTGTGAAAGAATTGAAGTGTGCCCGATGAGGACATCCGAGCACCATATCGAAGGAGGAGGACTGAGCCGGTCTCCCTATAGCCAGACGACCATTACATGGGGCCCACTTAGCCCATTCACATTCCTAGCCACATTGAAGACCCCACGAGCATGTCTGTGCATCTTTGAAAACTCCACACTGGGAAGATGCACGTACACTGCATATACGAGCTCGATGGACACATCGGACTGTTGGATCATCATCATCGAACATCTTAATCGTCTCACCCCCATGGGCCATGAAATAGTTTAATTGTTTAAATTGTTTACATGCTTCATTATTTTTTGTATATCTTATGTTTGTGTTGAGATTAGAGAGTTAAGAACAACATTTAATTTATTAAACATTTTTATGTTGAGAATCTTATCTGAGAGCATCTTTTGATAAAATGTCTTTTTTGAAACTATAAAAGAAAAGGGGGGAGCCTTAATGCCATTATTTTGAAGAAGAAAAAAAAAAAAACTTTCATTTATTTTCTTCATGTGATTTGAAGAATACTGCATATGATTTGAAACCTAGGTGTGATATGATTTCATTCCCCAGACAATGGAGGTGTGAGGTTTCCATCTATCATCTTCCTTCTCTCTTCTTTTCTATCTAAAAAGAGGTATTTTCCACAAAAAACTCCATCTCTCTTCTTCCCTTCCTATCAAAAACCATCCAAACTATCTTTTTCTTCAATTTTTCATAATTCAACTTCAACTCCAACCAAAATCAACCCTTGAGGATCACAAAACCTTATCCAACACCCCACACATGTGACTGTATGGCCACATGTGCGAGCCCCTAGGCTGACAGTATGAATAACCCCTCAATCTCTTGATTTCCCCTTGCTTCCCCCATCAAAACCCTTTGATTGCACATCCCTAACACTACCTAAAAACTCTAACCCTAAATTCTCTAATTCCCTAATTTTCCTAAATTCCCAAACCCTAAATATCTAATTTCCTTAATTGACCTAAAATCTCTAACTTCTTTCATCCAAAACCTTAATTCCCCTCTACCAATGCTTAAATCCATCAATCCCCTTAACCAATTCACCCAATTTAGCCCTAATTTCATTTTTTTTTTCAAAATTATAAAAAACATTAATTCCAAAATCCATAATTCCCATGAACCCTAATTTTTCAAATTTCATATTTTTCCCTTCCTAACCCTAATCATAGAACTTAAAAGTCAATCCATTGAGTGTGCAACGTGCCTATGTTAAATTGAAAGTTTTATCCTTCCATTGGGTCTAGTTCTAATTGATTTATGTGATTTCTTAGCATGCGGCATGTAATTTAGGTTAAATCATATTTTATTTTCTATTGTTTACTCTTAATTACGTGGTAGGTTAGTATCTTTTGTTAATTAAATTACTTCATGGACTCTTTCGTAATCTCCACGTTGCATGCTACCATTAAAACATGTGTCTTGCATTAGTGCCTTTGGAGTTTTAACGATCATTGAGTACCAATCAAACAAAAGGGGAAATTTTATAGGATGGCTAGCTATAAGACTAGCCACACTTGTTGGGACAAAATTTTGAGTAGTCAAGGAACAACATGTTCATAGGATGAATGTAGTTAAAATGAGAATGATGAGATGGATGAGTGACAGGACAATAAAGGACACAATTAGAAATGAATCACTCGGAGAATTTAGGAGTGGCACCAATAGGTAATAAGATGAGGGAAAGTATACTTAGATGATTTGTTAATGTGAAATGGAGACTCATAACTGCGCCGATTAGAAGGAATCAGTTGGTGCAAGTTGAAGGCTCTAAAAGGGTAAGGGGAAGGCCCAAAAGGACGTTGGTGGAGCTGTGGAGGTAGTAAGATCAGATTTGATGACCTATAGCCTGATTGAAGTTATGGCCCTTTAAGTGGAATGGTGGAATAGGATTCATGTAGCCAACACCAATTGGTTGGGATAAGGCTTAGATGGTGATGATGATGAGATTTTTTTATTTTTTTATTTTTGAAAGATCACTGATTTGAGAAGAGCAAAAGACAAAAAAGGAGGAGAGGGGAAGCTGAGGAAGCAAGCCCATCTAAGCTCCGAGAAACAGAAAATTACAACCCTTAAAGACTGTCTACTACTGTGGCCCATTCAATAATCATGCGCTTGGTATGTAATTTAGGTGATGGTGATGAGATTACAATAGGCTTGCTAGCAAGGCTCACAACATGATGATACATACCACTCATCTAGAAGTTCACGCCATAGAGAAACCTCTGGGCAGATCTCACACATTCAGATCTTCCCAAACTAAATTAGAAAACAATGGTCCATAGGAGCAGTTTCTAACTCACCTCGTATGGATTGGACAGTGAGGAGCCCACATTAGTAAGATTCTCTTCTTCTTTTTTTCTTCCTACTTGGATCATATACTATGGAACTGACTTGATGAACCCTCTGGACCATCATGTGGTGGCACAGATTCGGAAAATCATTACTAATCTCAGCAATCAAACTCAGAAGCAACCCTGCTGTAAGGTTAGATTTTGGAGCTAAGTTTGAGAGAGAGAGAGAGAGAGAGAGAGAGTTGAGTCAATCAGATTTCACCAAGACTCGAGGAAAAAAAAAACAGAGAGAGAGAGAGAGAGAGAGAGAGAGAGAGAGAGAGATCTGGTTAAGGCTCAGTCTGATTTGAAGACTTGGTAGACTTGACTCAACAAAACTTTACTCAACTCAGCTAGCAAGATTCTACAATATTGATAAGTTTAAGAAGTAAATGTTACCATGTCATGTCGTCCAAAGACTGTTAAAAACTCAACCAAGTTTTTCGACTTGACAGACTTACCGAATCTGAGTCGAGCTTATTAGAATTTCAAAACCGTGGTTTGGACACTGTGCCATCAGGATCCCTTGGGAAATATGACATGTTGGGAAGAGGCAGTTCACAGGATCCATGAAGGATTTTTGGTCTTCAGGGTCACCATGTGAACGGCCAGTTGCCCAAACATCCGAGCTGTCCCATCGGCATAATTCTCACCATTAAATGTGGACAATTGCCCATTTTCTGATTGGCATTTTCCTAACCACCCATTTACATGCCACTGATGTGAGCTGAGATAGTCTTGATCACTGCTAATTCTTGAGATTCCAGATGCGCTTCCAAGAACAGTACTGATCCCAAACTAGCTCTCGTCAGATACCAGTTCACAATTTGGGGTACATCCAAACAGTGCGTAAAGGCCCTAAACCATGACAAACCACACCGAAACTCAAGAATTTCGACAAAATTTACAAGTCAACGGGATTGCAATATATCGCTTCCATACAAGAAATGGTTTGGCAGTACGATCTCATCCATCATGTGCGTGTATCTATGTATGTGTGTGTGTGTATGGATTGATGGATGGATGACTGAATGTGTTTCTATGCCCTATCTTAGTGACATTTGCGAAGTATAAAGAGAACATACCAGCTTCAATCTACGAAGAAAAGCAGCTGAAAGAGACTGGCTTGAAAAAGGAATCAAAGGCTGAAACGAATCGAATCAAATACCCGAAAAGGAGGAAGGTTTTCATGGAAATTCACTTACTTCTTCAGCTGAAACGGAGATCTCGTTGCACTTCTCCTCCGCCTCTTGGCGGATGAATCTCACCATCTGCTGGATCTGCTTGGAGACATCCGCGTCGTTCATTTTCGGATCGGATCGGTAAGATCGACGGTTCTGGTTGGATGGGATTGAAATGAATGGGGGGCCGGGAATTAGGAAATGGTTGAGAGCAAAAAGGGTCTGATTTACAGATGCACGATTTTGAGAGAAGAGGGTCTCTCGTTGGATGAAGAGATTTCAGACGGATGCGATTCGCGCGAGGAGACACTGACGAGGTGAAGTCCTGCACCCGTGCTAACTTGAAATTCGTGCGAAATATCTGCCATTCGTTCCATGGGTACCACCTGCAAGATGATATGACCCGTAAATCAGCCCAAGTGAACCACACTCTTCATGAGGAAAATCGACAGTTAAAAGAAAGAGAGCAAGAGAAACTTGATACTCTGGCAGCTGTGGTGATGATACTCGGGCCCTTATGGGTTGCAGTTGAGATCTACCATGAACAAAAGGATGGAGTTTATTTGACCATCTGACCATCCTATGGGTGGACATCTGTTGGACGGTTCAAATGAAAAATATTCGATGGTTCTATTTCAACAAGCAAGTGTCCATGAATCAGAGGTTACGATTTCTCCACCAACCTATCGACAGCGGGTACCATCAGTTAGCCGGTTTAATTTGAGTTGATGGACAAGCCACGTGGGGCCATTACATTGTCCACGTGAAATCCACTCCATCCATCGGTTTTGCAAGCACATATTAATATAAGATCTATAAAAATGAAGCAGATCGAATGCTCGGATAGGCCATATCATAAGAAAGAGTGGGAACCAAACACCCACCCTTGAAACTCTTGCTTGGGCCAGGCTAATGTTTGTGTCTTTTAATCCCCGATGGGATTCACCTTATGAATGGGTTGATAGCATATAAACTTTATGGTGAGTTCGGGGAGATTTCAAAATTGGCTAATCCAGCTGTCACATGTAGAGCCCGATTCAGCTTACTCAGATTCATCCAACTTGTTTAGATCCGAACTGAATGGGTGAATCAGTCCGGAGTTGAACAGGCTATATGAACCTAAATCAAGTCAAGTCTGAGTTACACAATAATTGGTACATAATTTTTAAGTATCTCTAATTTTACCTGTTGCACTCACCTGACCTTAACCCCATCTCAAACTCCTTCTCCATCCCTCATCCTCCTCTTCTTTCAAGCCCAGCAGCCACCCACCACCACCACCTCTCTCTCTCTCTCTCTCTCTCTCTCTCTCTCTCTCTCTCTCTCTCTCTCTCTCTCTATATATATATATATATATATATATATATATATATATAACTCAATGTCAACTTGATGTAGAGCGGGTCGCGAACAATTTTATGGCTAAGATGGATCAGAAAAGGCACGGTCGGCGACAGAAGTGATCCGGACCATCGGACCTTAGATCGGGCGTATCTCACAATCCGGAATGAGTTATCCGACGTAAAATATATGATTTTGGGGTAGAACGAGCTACTTTAGCCAACCAACCCCGCTATGCCGGGTTGCGCAGCCCGGATTTGCGAAAAACCCCCTGATCAACGGTCGTTTCCTCGTTTTAATTTTGTTTTTACTATAAATAGTAAGTTTTAGTTTGAGTATAACTTTTCATCCGTTGGGCTTTAGGAGTTGTGTCCAACATGAAAAGTGCTTAGGATAATTAGGAGAACGGTTTGTTGAAGCCAAATAGGACACTTACTATTTTTGGCCGAAAACCTTGCGCACTAGTAGACATCGTGACCGTCTATAAATAGTAAGTTTACTATTTATAGTAAGTTGCGAATTCTAGAAGTTTTAGTTGTAGTATGAGTCTGATTTCTTTCATGTTGCTTGGTTCCCTTATTTAAAGGGGTGTAAACTCGTTTTTAATTAATCATCAATCAATTTCGAATTTATTAGAATTATTTCTATTTTCCTGCTTCCTTTCCTCGTGGATTCGAGAAGTCTCTGTGAGGAGTCCAGAGAAGCTCCGTGGATTCGGAGTAGTTATCCTTGAGGAAGACGGTGATCGACCTCATCACGTTCATCCCTGCGTCACAACTCGATCCGACTCGATACTCTTGACCAGGTCGGACTTGGTCTGGATCATTATAGGCCAGACCCGGACTTGGATCGGGTCAGGCACGCTGGATTTGGTACCGAGTCGGGTCAAACTTGGTTTGAATCAGTCTAGGCCATGTAAGAACTCTATTTGGTGGGCTTATTGATCAACGGTCTGAATTGTAATTCAATTAGACTGGATGATTGAGTAGACCAATAGGCCCCACTTTAGGTGATGCACTGTGCAGCTTTGCGTACTAGGGCTAGAATGCTATAGCTGTCTTACGCAGACAGCAATTTGAGTTGTACTAGGATGTTACAATGTGGAGAGTGGGGAGAGAGAGTTGTGATAGGTTTTAAGCTCTCTCTCCATAGACTCTATATAAGAGAGTTGAGTCTCCAATCATACACCACGGTAGAAATTCGAGTCTCATCTTGTGAATTACAAAAAGGGTGTGAAGGATAAGAAGATCCTAAGCTCTACAGGAATTCTGGTATTCTGGTATTCTTATCTAGCTTCCATGGCGGCGTCTCATCTAGGTAAGTTATCCTGACCGTTCGATCTCTATTTTCTATGCACAATCAAATCCTTGTGATTTCCGCATTACAGATATTTAACAAGCCAGACCCAGACTTGGATCGAGTTAGGCACGCTGGACTTAGTACCGAGTCAGGTCGAGTTCAAGTTAGGCCTATTTCAATACTAGATTGAGTTAGGTCAACCCTAACTCGGTCTAACTTGACTTGATGCCCAACTCTAATCACATGGGCCACAGTGAATTTTAAAAAAGTTTAATAGGTTAATAGTGTGGCTCACTTAATAATTGTATAGACCTTATTCATGATGCATTCATCATCACAACTGAACTCACTTGATCATAAATCAGGATGAGTCAAGGTCAGCCCAACCTCACCTATTTACTAAATGGGCCAAGTATTCTTGCCCAAACCTGACCCATGATCTATAACCTTCTACCCTAACCCAAACCACTTAAAAATTCACCAGGCTTGGCCAACCAATTTAATTGTATATGGGTTGGGCTTAGCTGACCCGACCCAACCCACCATGACCCAACTTATACTTGAGAAAGGAATATAACAATGGATTTGTACATACACTTAAAATATTTTCATACTTTTCTTCTTCATTTTGTTTTGGGTTTTGGATCAGGTCATCTACCCAAGCCTGACCCATTTACTTAAATGGATCATAGCTCTAGCGTAGGCCCGATCCACTACCCATTTAGCTTCGGTGACCTACTCCAAAGGTGGGTCGGGTCAGTTGACACATGAGCCAACCTGTGACCACCTATTTCTCCAGTCCAACCCATCCAAAGCAGTCCAGGTCAGAAGCCCAATAGACGAGCTCAGCCCATTGGCACCCCTGCTGATGTATTCGTGTAGTGTTCTAATCTGCCAGTTTTCCCAAGGTCCATTGTCTAGAAATCCCAACACAATGGATGAGTGGTGCCTAAAAAATCTTCCATAATTTGATATGAAGAACACCATGCGAATTTGGATGATCCATTGTATGGGCCATTGTATAAACTGCAGGAATCATTGCATGCATTTTTGCAAATAAATAAGTAGAGATGCAAGAACACTATCTTCTTACCAAATGCATTGGGCCGGGCATTCATGCTTAAGAATGTGTTCACGGGTAGGACCCACTCATCTTATTTTGGGTCCTAAGTTGGGCTTGATCCTATATCCTGACCAGTTTAATAAATGGGCCTGTCCTGATTATACCCAAACCCGGGCTATTGCCACCCGGAATTTTCTAGCATATGAACAAACCAGAGCTGGCAATTACAGTGATTATGGCCAATTGGTTACCATAGGTACTTGGGTACCACAGTTGGGCTTCCCTGGTCTGGACCAGACCTTACGTTCAAACCTAGTTTTGAATGAGTTGGGTCAGTCTCACTATTGAGTCATGTCCTGAATGTATAAAAATATTTAGGGTCAGGCCTTAGATATTACCTATTGAACATTGCCCATTTGAGAGCTAATCGCAATTACATTGGAATCAAGGTGATTTTAAATCTTCATTTGTGTTGGTTGAAATGCTCTTGAATTCAAATATTTTGTTTGAAAACTTGTATGTAGAGGGTATTAGAATTCTTCCATGTATTTACATGAGTTAAATTTAATTAACTAAATCAAGTTTTATATCATAAATTAGCATGTATGTGTGTGCGTGCATGTGTGTGTGTGTGTGTGTGTGTGTGTATAGAGAGAGAGGAATGCTCATCCGACATCAGAATTTAACTAAATCAAGTTTTATATCATAAATTAGCGTGTATGTGTGTGCGTGCATGTGCATGCGTGTGTGTGTGTGTAGAGAGAGAGAGGAATGCTCATCCGACACCAATTCTGACGAGAACTCATGATAACTTTTTTAGAACTCATCTCCTATGATATGAATGCAAAATTTAAATCATATAGGTGATGCAACACCCCATTAAATTCTGCGGGCCAAACTTTCACCCTTATCTAAAACTTAGTGAACCATGACGAAAGAGAGACAAATCAAGAGATGAAACTATTTACTTTTGCTATGGCACACCAAAGTTTTGGATAAGGGTGAAAGTTGGGCCTTGAGAGTTTCATAAGGTGATGCATCCCATCGAAGGTTCAGATTTTGTGCTCACACCACGGGATATAAGTTCCGGTGTTCTAGTGAGCATATACATATAAAGGATTGTGATATACCTATTAAAGTAAATACTTTGGCCAAGAAATTTAAAAAAAATAATAAATAAATAAATTTGAACTTGTGGTAGGTATAGATGCAAGGATTACGGACAAGTAATTCACCAATGTTTTTAACCGTCCATTTAGAAATCCATTATTTGGATAGTTCAAATCATTTTAATGAAGTGAGTTTAGTATTATAGCCAAAAATTGAATTAATTTAGGGTATTGTCCGTGTGCCATGTAATTAGTGAACTAATAGCCTGTCGTGCCTTTGCTGCATATATGACTCTCTAACCCTTGAAAACAAGACAAAAAAGATAAATCTTATTAATTACACTAAAATCTTAACATTTCAGTGAGATTTTAAAACACACCAAAAAACTTAATTTGAAACACTTGGGATTTTATTTACTCAGGCGGTCAAATGCAAAAAGCAACAACATTGATATGAAATCCAAGGTGCCAGATGGGTTGTAAAGACTCCATCTTCCCAGCATTTTGGGAAGCCGTTTAGGTAAGGCCAGATAACAGTTGGTTCGTAGGGCTCGCCTTGATTTATGTGTTGTATATTTGAACTGTCCATCAGTTTTTTCATTTCATTTTAGGGTGTGTTCTAAAAAATAAAGTAGATCAAAATCTCAAGTGAACCACACGCTAGGTATTGAATGCCTACCATTACTTGAGGGCCACAAAAGTTTTGGATCTTAAGCTGATATTTTTGTTTTCACTTCATCCAGGTCTGTGTAACCTTTTCAACAGGTTGGATGGCAAATATGTATTACCATGGGCCTTAGAATTTTTTTAATGTTGGGCTTTCCATGACCACTGTTTCCCGTGGTGTGTTCCACTTGAGATTTGGATCTGCTTCATTTATGGGACCATTCTTTAAAATGAGCTGGAAAACTGATGGACGGCATGGATATAAAATGCATCAAGCTGGGCCCCACAGTCAGGGCCTCACCTAATCCGCTCCCAACATTTTGAGCCACATTGTGGATGGTGATCAGTAAAATCAATCTGATCAGATGGTTATAAGTGTCTGGTTAGTTTCCATTGCATGTAGGGACGGTTTAAAAATAAAATGGTCAGGAGTAAAAGAAAAAAAATCAACCTTCGGAACTGGACGGTTAAAATCGTATGATTGGCATGGTTTCCAGGCCCACTATTTGGACTGGATCTGCGACATGTGACAAATGTACGATGGGTGGACGAGTCACCACCACTTAGTACAAGTTGAATAGACATCGTAGTCTGTGCTGCATTCCATGGCAGTTTCCTACCACAATGGCCGTGGAAATGCTAGGTGCCGAGCACTTCTGCCTTTCTGTGATAACATCTTACACGTGACGACGTCAACAGACGTGTGTTCAAGCCTCTCCTCAGAAGGGCTATCGGTTCAGGTTCTGGAATTCTCCAGACACAGGCTGATCGAGGGTCCAGATCTTGCCAGGTCCAGGTCCTTACCGGAACCGATCGGGTTCAGGTACCCGTCAGGTTTTGGACCTTCTTTTCAAGTCGATTCGGGGCTCGTCATGTCAAATAAAAAAGGTACTGACATGATCTGGATGGATGGGTAAGATCACACGTACGCTAGTTTGACACGGAAGCGGACTGGTACCTCAGAACATATAGCTGCTGTAATGACCTCGGCGAGTTATGTGAGTCTGATCATGAGGTATGTGTTATAACCGTCAATACATCAGGCTAGCTCATCTTAAGTCTTTAGACGAAAAATACGACTGATCTAACTATCAAGTGGACCACACCGCAGAAAGCAGTTGGGGATTGAACATCTATCATTGAAATCTTTTTTGGGATCACAAAAGTTTTGGATGAATATAAAATTTGTTTTTCCTCTTCATTAGGTTTTTTTGACCTTATGAATAGGTTGGACTGAAAATAAACATTATAGTGAGTCCTACAAATTTTTTAATTATGAGAATCATTATCTTGCTGCTATTTTTGGTGCAGTCCAAATGACCTTTAGATATGATTCATTTTTCAGATGATGCTCTAAAATTATAGATGTAATAAATACATTACTATGGGAGCCATGTAACTTTGATATCTTTTGCATTGTTCCTACAACTCGAAGTTCAAGGAGCGTTAGTGCTTGTCTTTGCATGACACGTACCTACAGAAGCTATATATAGAGTTGGGCAGATTCCAACTTGATTTGGCGAATCCGACCCGATTCAAATCAAACTAAAGGCCTGAATCGGTGCAGATCAAGTACAATCACTCAGATCTGATCATACATCGGATTGAGTTCGGATCATAGTCAATTCAGACTGATCCGATCCAAAATTTGATCCGAACCAATCCGACCCGATCTGGTTAGGTCCTATATATAAATTTTTTACATATATTTTTTTTACTTTTTACTACCCATTTGTCTACCCGTACCGAATCGAACAAACCGTAATCCTTCTTTCTCTATCCGAAGGAGGCATCGCACTCACCCATCTCTCCTCCTTTCTCTCCCTCTTTCTCTTTCGATTTCTCCTCTCCTTCTTTCTCTCCTTCTTTCTCTCCCAATTTTTCACATTTCCTTCTTTCTCTCTCTCCCTAGACTCCACTCAATTCGACTCAATTCAGTTTCCCAAACCGAGTCAAACTCACTTTAGGTCTAGCCAACAAAGATTCAGATCGGATCAAGCCAGCCATGTCAGAATCGGTCCTAAATCAGATTGAATTCAAGTCAAGTTCTTGAAAAATCAGATCAAGTCAAGTTGGACCCCATCGATGCCCACCTCTAGCTATATAGCTGGTGTGTGGTACACCAGGCAATCCGCTTCCCTTTGACACGTGCATATCGTAACCTAGCTCTCAGACATGCATGTGACTTGGCAAACTTGATTGGAATAATTAACATATTTAATATAGAGAAATGTTTTGGTGCTCTGAAGAATGCTATAAGTTATAGTGCTCCTAGTTGCATTGTTCACTTGAACACTTTAATCAATTGATCTGAGCTCTCCATTAATTCCAGAATACATTTTAAGAGCTATCATGAAAAGATTGCAGAGATTTGATAATGCAATCATCTTTTTTTAAGTCCACGGATGTGATGACTAAGATCATGCTAATGAAAGTGACTCTTTATATAATAATGGCTAAGATAGTAGGCGTCTCTATCCCTACTTGTGGTGTGGCAGACTTAAGTCTTGGATCAGCCCAGGTCCTGCTGAGTTTTTTGTTGCTTGGGTTCCTACAACGATTGTGGTAGGAGACCCCCAGTAGTTCAGGAACTCGAATATTAATGAGCCTTGTTTTTATACAAGACATTTTCATGCAAGGAAGAGCGGGTTTCCTCATGTGATTAGAGCTTTGAACCCACAGCGAGGTTATTTTATATTTATAAGTAAAAAAATTTAGAATTTTATTAATTAATAATCGTCTAATGTATATATTTCAATTATACCATTAATAAAGGATAAAAATAAACCAAAATTCGTAATTATCAAAAATATCAAATTTCTAATTCTAAAATCATAATTCTAGTAAAAATTTTCTAAAACCTAATTTCTAGAAATAAAAACTTAAAATAAACATTTTCTTAAAAAAAAGTCCTAGCATAATTATATGTTATTTTTAAAAAAATTAAAACTTTAAAAATCAAGAAATACTACAAAAATTGACATTACCAAAAATAATAAATTTTTCTAAATTTTCATTTTTGAGCTAAAAGTGTGCATTTTCTTGTGAAACAAGAGGACGCAATCCACTTCGAGGGTTATTTCACATCGGATGGCTTGTTATAAATTGATAGGTGATGCATCCCATAACAATATCCAAATAAAAAATTATGGCCAATTTATAGTTTATATTCTCTTCATCCAAACATGTTGGGAATTTATCTAAGCCACATCCTACATCAAACCTCACCACTTGGAAAAAAATGAACTTCACTTATGATACTTAAATAATTTTGACATCGGTGTTTATTAGCCTTTTCCTTTTACTTTGCATTACTTACTTGAGTTGACACGGCACATATACTTATGCTCTCCTTGACTTGACCTGTATAGATCGGTTCTCTACTTGTACCTATAAGATCTCGCACTCTTTCTAATAATATGAGCAATCAAAAAGACTTGCTCCTGGGACCAGATCAATGCAGTTTTATATATCTCGTATGAGAGAACTCATTAAGAAGATCATCAAGTATAATTGCTTTGAACTCCTACAAAATTGGTTTTAAACCCTTTTGGATGTTCATGGGATCTACATCTTTGTTATTTTCAACTAATGCATCTACATCTCTCGTCTTTTCAGATTTTTTGACGAAATCATATTCAGTTACAAGAGACTATCCCTCAACTTTAAAAGTTTTGGGTTAGTTCTCCGTTCCCATAAGGGGGAGGATAATCTTTCTACAGTCTTTAATAATATAAATATATTATCTTCGTCTATATGCATAGCATCAATGTTATATTGACATGGTTGACCAAATAACATATGACAAGCTTCCATGTCGAATATGTCACACATTAATTTCTCCTTATAATATTTACCAATAAAAAATGATATACGATATCATTCAGTTATCTCTGTTTTGTTGATTCCCTTGATTCATCTAATCGTGTATGAAGTTGGATACTTTTCTGTTTTCAATTACAATTTTTTTACTATTGATTTCGATACGAGATTCTCGCTGCTCCTGATATCGATGATCACATTATAGATTTTTTGTTTACAGTGCATCTTGTTCGAAAAATGTACCGTTATAAATTTATCTCTACATATGGCATTTAAAACGGCTTCCCCATGATCAAAGTAGTAGCTTATGATTCACCATTATTGAATGGTGGCTTGCGATTCATTACAAGTGTCACACCACGAACATGATGAGTACAGGTTATATCACCGATTTCATATTGCTTATTATTATGAACATGAACATGTCCTATGGTTTTCGTCAAATAGTTAATAGCTGCCCACAGTCCTTGCATGATTTGCTGATTTTCCTATTGAAAAGCTTCAAATACTACCATTATTATAAGATTATTCAATGTAGCACTGTTCATGAGATTATTGCTTACACCTTCGGTAGACGCCATTGTCCTTAAGTGATTAAAACTTTAAATCTATAAGGTTATTTTCTTGAATGCACAAAAAAAAAGGAACAAAATTCATTTAAATTACACCATTAATAAATAAAAAAATAAAGCTAAAATTTGTAATTATCAGAAATAGTAAAATTTCAACTCTAATAAAAGTCATATTTCTAATAAATTTCTTCTAAAGCCTAATTTTTAAAAATAAAAAATTATAAATAAAATTTTACTAGAAGAATCCTAGCATGATTAAAAGTTGTTTATCTGAAAAAGAAAAAAATTTAAAATTTTGAAAATAAGAAAATACTATAAAAATTAGAATTACTAATTTAATATTTTTTCCTAAAATGTTATTTTTGAGCTAAAAGTGCACATTTTTTTTTTGTAAAACGGGCAAATGCGATCCATAATGTGGGTTGGCTCATTCAGATAGCCGGCTACAATAAAGATTGGTAGGTTGTACGTTCTATTATGATACATGGATCAAAGGTTATCAATTTATAATTTACCTTCTTTTAGTTCAACCTTGTCGATGTATATATGCGAAGTCCTATATCCTGCCTAACGAGTGATTCAAATAATTTTGAACCGGCCATCAAGACTCTAAAGCGTTGGTATATTTAATGCAAGAGTGGGCAGCTTGACAGTAGCCACGGGCCATATTTCTACCTATGGCACCTCAATTGCTAATATTACCTGACAGCCTATGTGGTGCGACTGCGTGTGTGTGGGCTGTGAGTCTGTAAGATAAATAACTATGATATTGCTTGGTAATCAGATCTAATCCCACACACGTGTGGCAAGTGCACTTTTAACATGCATTCAAGCCAGTACATTTAGCATTCGCAATTTCTCATTTTCTACATATGCAGCATGTGACATTTTAGGATATTTTGCTGGATGAAAGCAAAATGAAAGGGCCCCTGCTTTTACTCCAGTGGTAGGCTCTCAGGAGTTTCAACACATGATCGAGGGTTCGAGTACACGTAAGCAGAAATTTTCTGCTTTGTCTTTGTCTAATTAGACGACATCATTACATAATGCATTTAATGCATCAGTGCTAACAATATCCGTAACCCCGCGGATCTGTTTAGCGAAGTCAGTTTAGTGCATGAGCCCAAAAGTGAAAAGTGAAACAGCTGTAATTTTCAGGTGGACCATACAATAAGAAACCAAGTTGATTGAAAATTTTGCTATTAAAAACATCCTAGGCCACTGTAATGTTTCCATAATTTTTGTTTGTCATCCAACCTGTTGATAAGGTCACATAAACCTGGATGAACGTGGATGAAAGGAAAAGATAAATATCAACTTGATCCAAAACTTTTATAGTCCAATAACAATCAATCACTACTGTTTCCTCTAGCATGGTCCACCTTAGATTTGGATCTACTCTATTCATGGGGTCTGCTATAAAATAATCTAGAAAAATAGATAAACATAGTGGATATAGATACATGTGTTAATGTAGGCCCAACAATAAGGGCCGTACCATCCTGAGTGTTGTCGGTCCGCGCTAATATGCTCGAACTAAACTTGGCCCAAGGGTTGGGTTAAGGCTTAAAATTTAGACCTGGTGTTCAGGTTGAGGTGGGCTTAGGCCAATGATGAATAGGCTGGCACAGCCTAGCATATTTCCTTAGTATATATTATATAATAAATAGGTATTAATAATATAAATTACATAGTTCATATACGGATACTATACTAAGGAGGCATACATAGACCATAAAGTTTGTTTATTAATGAGAAACTTTCTAATATAAAGCACACAAGAATTAAAACTTGGATAGAGTTTGATGAAAGATACAAGGCACTTAAAAACTGTCCACATTGTGGACCCTACTTTAAGATGGTAATCAATATATTAATACACTTATTTAAGTCTACATATGTGATAGATAATTAGGCGAGGCATAAGCATGTACTCAATAATTGTAGATGTTGATGTAGAAATCCAATTATCTTATTTGCACCTGGGAGGACCTGCACAAGGAAAACAACAATGGAGATCATGGCTAAGACAGGGACCCTCAGATGCCTAAGTCAAACAGGGAATCTGGGTCTATGAGTGTTAGGGTTTCAATGCGTACAGTTCTCTATAGAATAGACCTCTATTTATAGTCATGGGATGCCCTCCTTCGACAGAAAGCTCCCTTACTTGGTATGCAGCTGTCTTCCAAGATCTTCGATGCGGATCATAGAACAACCTGAATGATAAGATCAACAGGTCGAGATCGACAATAAGAGGTCGCAATAGATGGTCAACCTCAAACAGGCGATGCTGACCTTGAGGTTGAAGGTTCGAGGCTAACCTCCAAGTTCAAGGCTGGTCTTCGCAGCCAATGGTCGAGGTTGGACCCTCCTGAGGCCAAGGTTGATACCAGAGGTACCTGAAGTCGGCCTTAATGCATCATGACCAAAGTAACAGTCCATCGGCCTACCTAAACTAGGTAGTTGAACTCATCTTGTGATAGTCAAAGTGTCTGGTCATTTACAGGGCTCAAGTCTGACCATCAGGGTCGTACTCTGCCTCTAAGGGCAATGTAGTTTATCTCACGCAGGTGATCCTTAGTCGGTCCATTTTTTTACCCATAACGATACATTTACAAGATTGGCCTTAAAGGTTGCCCTAACCTAGCCCTTCCAAGCAAGAGCCAAGACCTCTTTAATCTTCTAGGGTTAGGCTAGACTAGGGCTAGGGACAAGGTTGAAGGCTTTAGCGCCGGGTAGAGTTAGAGCTCAAGGCTCTAGGGTTAATCGAGGGCCAACCTCAAGCAGGTTATTGCCACCCCTAGTAGGCCCTTCCTAGTATATGCTTTGGAACAAAATTAATTTAAACTTCACATCAATTGAACTGCACCATGTGATGGGATTTCAAAAATATCAAGCATATACAAATAAAATGTGGGACAAACCATAAAAAACAATGACAACCACCTACCAATGTTGGACCATTGGATTCATCTACCTTTTAGCATTTTCCATTTTCATGGTGGCGTGATCCTCATACTTTGATTGTCTCCACCTTCAACATTTGTAGAATAAGGTTATTCTGTAGAAGATCACCTCATTTTGTTTCCAAACAGAGGAAGTCTATTGTGCTTTGGTAGAATGTGATGGCATGCCATACAAGTAAAACAATTGAAATTCTCAAAACATGGCAATTAATCTGATTTTAGTTCATGACTTAGTTACAATGGGTTCTATTATTTAGGGTGTGTTTGGATTGTGAATTACATCAATATTGAATTGTAAAATTATAATAATTAGAAATTATAATATTTATCTCTTGGAATGGATGATAAATTGACAAATACCATTCATGTTTAGATAGGGATGGTAATTATAATGAGGATATTTTTATATTACTAAAATATCAAATCAAGGAGAGAAATATAGTGATTCATGTGTTTGGATAGAAGATTTCCACTGCAATACATAATAAAATTGTAATAATTACAAATTTTTTTGCCCCGATTTCTATACAATTTGCATTTGACTGTCAAATTAGGTGTAGAGTTACATGACATTTAAAAAATAATGATGATACTTTTATATTACAATATTAGTGTAATTCACAATCCAAACATGCTCCTCGGGGATTTTAAATTGAGTTTATTTGTGCCTTATGTGTACAATTTTTGACTTAATGAACATCAAGCATCATCAATGTAAAAGTATTAATAACTCCCTTAATCACCCAAGATGGGATTATGGACACATATGAGCATGGATCATCAATTTTGCCTTGAGTGCATGAGCATACATCACCCATATGGTCACACATAAATCCTTGAATAAATTATCAAAAGTACCAATTTTTGGACCAGCTTAAGATGGGCCATGGTTGATTAAGCACCTCAGAAGGATGAACCTAGATAGTTTATTTGAGAAGTGGAACACTTATTAATACATTTTTTTAGTGGCTCACATTCATCCACCATCTTGATGCTAAGGGCCCATTTAGATACCACCAAATAAGTTATTTTTTCTACTTACAACAGTAGAAATAAGTTTGTTTTATGATTAGTTAAAAGTAACTTTTTTACTTGTAAGTATTTAATCATGTCAGTTTTTTAAAAGCTTTTATACTTTTCACAAGTTGTTGAATAAAGGGACAGGAGAGATCAAAGAGAGAGGAAGTTGATAAGTAAGTTGTTTACTAAACATACTTATCATCTTAATAAGTAGAAACTAAGATAAGCTAATTGTAGCATTAGTAACTTATCTTAAGCAACTTATGATCCAAACAGGCCCTAAACGTCATCTACTCAGTGAGAGATCCCACCTGTGGCCAATCAGTTCATAGTCTAGAATGTATGTTCCAATCAATTTTTCAGAATAGGCTTGGGCTCTTCATATGTAGAAGCATTTTATCCCCTATACATATGTAGTTTTAAACACCTATAAGATAGCACTTGTCAGGTAAGGTAAGACGTTTGTTGCTTTTCTTTTCCTTTCCTTTTTCGTTAATGTCCCTTTTTCAAATAATCATTTAATAAACTCTTAGGCTAGGCATAGTCTGAAACCTTTTTCAGGACGCCCGACTCCAAGCATCTTGATCAGTGGTTCCTTGACAAGATGAGATTTGATTGAGCCGCATGCAATTGTTTAAGATAGTCACCTAAAATATGTGTGGAAGTTATTCAAAGTAATCACTCGCACGACCTTGGACTCTATTTTCCTACCGTAGCACTTGGCCTAATCAAATCCCATCAACCCCTCCCCCCACGACTTCCTACAATTGGCAGCTAGGTGGTTCTCACAATAATGGCTTGAGAAATTCACAGTCTATCCTTGTGCTAGCTCATGCTACAACAAGGGCCCAAATATGAGGTGAATCTAAAACCCAAGTGGGTCACAAGATTTTATTTAAAAAAAAAAAAAAAAATTTTAAAAGAAAAAAAAAAAAGAAGAAGATGTGAGGATTTAAAATAGTTTCGACTGCTCTGTCTTTTCCTAGCCCACTTGAAGTTTGTATTTGGTATCTCCTACGGACGTTATGGTGGGCCCCTCATAGCGTGTTATTGCATTAAGAGAAAATGACCACTGTAGACAAAACCTTTTATACAGCGGTTATTGTGAAGGAGTACAAACTTAAGTTACTAACTTAGACTAGCACGTGCGGACAGCGACTCTGAGGATGAAATTAACCCTCCTTTTCAGTGCGAAGACGAGGGCTGACGCTCCTCCAACTGAGAGTTGTACGAACGGATTAAAAGAGATCAAAGTCACATGGCCTCACAGCTATGTATTTATTATATCCACAACGTCCATCGATATTTTGAGATCGTTTCCGAGCATTATCTATAAAAAAATTTCATATCCAAAGATCAACTGAACCACACCACAAAGAGCAGCGGAGAAATTGATTTTCACCGTTAAGAATTTTGTAAGGCCCACTATAACATTTATTTTTCATTCAATCTATTCATAAGGTCACAAAGGCTTGGATGAAGAGGAAAAACAAATTTCATAATGATCCAAAACTTCTGTAACCCCTAAAAGGGTATCAATGATAGACGTTCAACTCTCCACTACCTTTTACAGTGTGGTCCACTTGATAACTAGATCTATTTTATTTTTCATCTCAAGCCTTAATACGAGTTCTCCAAATAGATGGACGGTTTGGATATAACACACACTTCATAATGGAACACACAAAAATCGGTGGGGATTACATTAGGGGAAAAAAAAAAAAAAAAACAAGCGTGTTCGGGTCGACCGGGTTGTAACCTGGTCAAGCGGGTCAGAGCTGAGCCTATGGCTACGGATTGTAACTGCAGCATGTTGAGGGTCAAATACTGCATATTAGACCCCATTTATTACCTGAATTTACGTACATAATACCGTTTAATGGCCCGTTTTGCCGTGTTTGTGATACAAGGTGTAGTTGAAAGCATGAACTGCAAAAAGTTGCTAAAAGTATGAATTTAACACTCTGTTGACGCCACAGGCAAGGGACACACTTCAGGGGACCAAGATTGACAAATATACACGGTCAGAAATCCGAGAAAAGTAAGAAATTGAAGCTCAAGTGGCCTGAAGGACATCCAGAATGCAAGATCACGAGGTTCCCACCATCCGTTCGGCTCGAAACTTCATACGTCGCCTGAGGACCATAAATTAACCGTACATATAAAATTTCAGCCATTGAAGATCTCGGGAAGTGCTCCAACTGACAGATCAGCCCATAAACCATTGATTCTGGGCCCACCTGCTATTCGGATATTCTTTAAAATCGGTCTGAACGACTTAAATGAGATGAGAAAAGAGATGGACGGAGCAGATTTCACATATACATCACTGCTGGACCCACCTGTGCATTGCACGTGTACAGCGAGGGTAGTCTAGTAGTGCATGGCAAGTGTCAGAGACGGCTTGACCGTCTCTGACCGAAAGAAAGAAAAAAAAAAAAAAAAAAAAAAAATCCCACTGCGTAACGGACGGCCGGCGTCCGTTTTGCGGACGATAGTGGGCCCCACCCATTGCTCATATGGCCAATCTGATCCGTCCACCGTGTAGAGGGCTTCGAATACTACAAAAACATGCTGAATTTTTATACCCATGCGTGCACACGTGTGAGATACAGAGGCCACAAAAGGGCTGCTCGATAGCGTTCAAAACTGATTTTTCTGTGATTTCTTCTCTGGGCCACGTCAATGGACGTTCAAAACTACCCATTCTTGACTGAAATTTCGTTCTGAATCCAATGGATGGGGTGGATTTTCCAGAAAATGCTTCTGTGGGGCCCACCGACCACAACAGCGAAATGGTGCGAAAGGTTTCGCACATCCGCGAAAACCGACTTTTTCGGACGATTTTGACCCACCATCTTTGATCATATGGCAGATCTGAACCGTCTATCATGTAGAGGACCCAATGAAATCCTAAGGAACGGTGTTTCTTTGGAATTTGAGCGAGAAAAGTGGCGTGTTTCATGGTACCAAACTCGGCTGCGAAAATTGCACTCTGTGTCCTGCTACAACTCTGTCACTGACTCCAGCCTTCCAGCAGCTATAAAAAGAGGTTTTTGGACGTGGGGAGCATTCATTCAAGGTCTTGGGAGGAAGAACAGAGGGCTCGAGCTTGGGTTTCAACGTGGGCAGAGGAGAGAGAGAGGAGCTTGGTTTTTTTCTTTCCCTTTTCTCTTCCTTTTCTTTTTCTCTTTATTTATTTGGATTGAGCCCATCCATGGCAGGCTAAATCCTCCTAGCTAGGGCTAGGAGGTGAAGCTTGTAGTGAGATGAGAGATTATATGCTTTTAATTTAATTTTAATTTTTGAATTGAAGTTGATTTTAGTTTGATTTTAATGGAAATATTTTAGGTTTTTAATGGTCTATTGTGACTGAAATTACAATGGGTCTGCAATGACTTTTAATATTCCCATTCTCTTTAATGTTTATGACATTAGGAATCCCTGTTGTTCACCATAGTCTCCTGGGCATGGTTGGATGACGGTACCCTTCTTAACCTTCATACATATGATTGGTTGGTAATTAGTTTAATTCTGTTGTTTGCCATAGTCTATGGGCATGGTTTGGTGATGGAATCCATTCTAATTCATACACCTTTCATCTCTTTGAAAACTAGATCAACGCTAGTTCAGTAATTTCCATGATTTTTGATGCAAGCATAAATTCTCCCTGATCTCTACAAGTGGATCCTCTGAATCCCTAGTTCCCTTCTCCTGATTTCTCTCAAGTTTAGATAATTATTTCACCATTATTTCTTAAATTACATTCAGTTTAGATTTCATCTTAATCTAGTTCTAGTTCTGGTTAGTTTTAGATAACGTACAAGTTTCAGTCCCTTGGGATTCGACCTCGGTCTTACCGAGTTATTACTACATCACAACCCTGCACTTGGGGAGTGAACAAGTTTTTGGCGCCGTTGCCGGGGACTGTCAACTACGTTTTTCTGAAATTAATTAGTTTTAGGATTAGTTTAAGGTTAGGATTTTTACTAACTTTAGTTTTAGGTTTAGATTTTCCTAATTTTTTTTAGAACTAACTTGTTTTGTCTTATTTTGTAGGATCTTAATATAAGAATCTCTAATCTGGTACATTCTTTCTAAACTTCTCCTCTCTTACTTTCCACTTTGCTATAGGATCTTCTCTTCTATTTTTCATAGGATTAAATTCAGATTAAGGGTTTTATCATGCATATGCACGAGTGGCGACGTCAGTATGCTGAGAAGAATAACTTATTTTGGGATGATGATGATATAAATCAACCTATGTCTCAAAACTTTTCTGAAACAATCATCAAGAACCGATCAAAATATGAAAATCCACCGGTTAAGAAGTCCTTACGTGATTATATGCAGGAGAACAATTACACCCCACGGATTAACAAAACAGTACGTGAGTGTTGGGGTTATCATAACTATGGTTGTGAGAATTATTATCACTCATCCGATAAAACAATGCGTGATTGTATCATGAGTGATAATAAGTATTACCAACCAGCAGATTCTCCCACTTATGATCAGTATGACTATAACCAGTGGAAACATCAAAATTGGAAAAATGAACCAACTGCATGTTATGATGATTATTCTCTTGGATCCCCTACCTTTGAAATTCATCCAGAAACGATCCAAGAGGATTCATATCAGCGTAATCTTTCAGCCTGTCTTGTGGAAATGAGAAAAGTAATGGAAACAATGAAAGGACTCGATGCGCGTCTTGATAGGATAGAGGAGGCTCGGTCATCCCAGCCACGACCTAATTTAAAAATACAATGCGAAGAAAGTGATCCGCACTCACTTTTAAAAGAATCTGGAATTTGGAATGAGGAGTTGGATTCCGTTAATGAGCATGTGGTTCAATTTTTCGATGAGTCGATCTCAATGACTGTTCGAAAGAATGGTGAAGATACATGGGTGTCTTTTAAATACATTGATGATAACACAGTTTCCTTACATGACACACAAGATTTCAATGATGAGGAAGAGGTTAGTTTATACGAACCTCAACCTATGTTAGGTGTAGAATGTGAGGAAAGTGATCCCATCCCAAATGTGCACTGCACTAGACTAGACAATGATGCGTATTGGGATGATGATCATGAATGTGCAGCCCAAATTCTCCCTGAATCAATCTCAAATCTGGTCCAGGTCAACGATCAAGACGTGCACGAAGTGATCGTTCAAGAAGATCTACTCCACTCACCTGACATGCCTGATTTAAATGTGGAGAATGAACCTCTTATAACCGACTCTTCTAACTCTTGTGAGACATATTTAGACCACTCCCTTGAATTGAATGATGATATGATTCGGGAAGAGGAGTTGCCCGCTACGACTCTGGAATTTGAAACCACTCAATTGAGGCCACCATCTGAGCTGCAAACAATTGAGAATTCAGCGCTTCAATTGAGTAATTTCAATGAACAGAGTGATCACATCAATGCTTCACTTACTGATTTTCAATCTATCTGTGCAGGACTGGAGCAAGAGAGCGCACCTCCATCCACTTTCAAAGATGAGGGATTCTTTGCGCAGATCATCACAAGCCACAAAAACGAGTCACACTCATCTGAATTTCCCAACTCGTGGGATTGCTTGGCACACTTTGCGGTTTCAAACGATTTCATGTTAAAAGACAAAGTGGATACCTTACGAGACAACATCTCGGTAGTCATCACTGACCAAACGAACCCTTATTCTGAAACCCTCTCTTCCCCTGATCCTAAACGTCTACTAGTAAAGGAAGAGGAGCTGAATCTAAAACCGAAGTTTGGAACTTCGGAATATGTTGAGACTACATTACTTTTTAAGAAGTTTTCTAAACTTTATTTACTTGTAGTCTTTGATTCACCATGTAATACTAACGTTGAAACTTCTTCTGTCTTAGGTGAATCGTATATATTACGGATACCTCCAGCAATTCAATGGAAGATTTCTTATGAGGTACATAAGTCTTTCTGGAAAGTCATGCTCCAGGGCGCCCAAGCCTATTGCAAAAAGGGCTTTTGGATGATCCTGTTGAGGAACTTACTGAGAAACTTATCAAGATATTGGCCGGAAGGAGAACCTTGCGGCATGATCGATTTAATGTTTGTGGGTAACATTGCTGCAAACCCTCACGAGACTACAACTCGTCCGCTAGGGGTAACCTAGGGGTTTAAAGGCTTGTTGCATATGCTAAATGCAATCGAGAGCACCTGCGAAAGTGGTATAGGTAGGATTTTATTTTTGTTATTTTTGTTCTGCTTTCTCTCTCATGCTGACAAGCTTCCATGCCGTGATCTATTGGAAACTCTCTTGATTCGTTATTCAAGTACTATCTTCCCATCACTTCTCATTTACTTTCGTTGTCCCATGTGCATTGCATGTTTATATCTTTTACATTGAGGACAATGTAGATTTTAGGTTGGGGGTGGGGGATTAGGTAACCTAATCAGTATTTTCTTGGTCTTGAGCAACAATTGTGAAAAAATTTTAAATTTTTCTGAAAATTTTTATGAATTCGAAGTGATTTTGACGAATATCCTTGATTTAGAATTGTGAGATACGTGATGTTGGTAATTTATGACTCTTGGATTTAGCTACTTGATAGATTCCACAGTTGAGTTTGAATTATCAATCCATGATTAGAAGTTGTAAACATTGATTGAATCATGATTTCAGGACACGTCTTGCTTGCACATTAAGACTTCAGTCTGATATTGAAGGGTTAATTTGGTAATCACTAAGCACGAAAGGAACCAGCCTGAAATATCTTGCCATCATGGTATAAAAATTGGAAATGTTGGATAATTAATCTTCACCATAGGTTTGCTCCCTATAGGTGTGGAGTTAATTCCCCATGAATGATATCTAAAAAGAGTCAGGTGTACGATCTTCACCATAGGTTTGCTCCTTATAGGTGAGGATTTGATTCCCCTTCCTTGGCATTACTTTGAATAGAAAAATCAAAAGTTAATAGACTAATCTATGAGGCAAGTTTTGGATTAGGTTTTAGTTATCATAAATTTTCTTGTCGGTTACCAATTATTTCATGAAATTGACGATTGGATCTCTTAATGATGATAAGCCGAGATTAGACTATACATCCATGGATCTCAATGTTTAAAATTTTTCTAATTGATGGATTGATACTTTACACTTGCTTATGAAGTCTACCATGCGCTTGAGTTCAGGAGAAAATAATGCCCAACATTCATGAATCGTAGAATTCTAATGACCGGATTATTTCTCGAAAATCATTCGGCTTTACAGAAATTTTCATATAAGTCTCAACTTATTTTTCGCATATTTTGCTCGGGACTAGCAAAATGCTGGTTGGGGGTTGTGTTGAGGGTCAAATACTGCATATTAGACCCCATTTATTACCTGAATTTACGTACATAATACCGTTTAATGGCCCGTTTTGCCGTGTTTGTGATACAAGGTGTAGTTGAAAGCATGAACTGCAAAAAGTTGCTAAAAGTATGAATTTAACACTCTGTTGACGCCACAGGCAAGGGACACACTTCAGGGGACCAAGATTGACAAATATACACGGTCAGAAATCCGAGAAAAGTAAGAAATTGAAGCTCAAGTGGCCTGAAGGACATCCAGAATGCAAGATCACGAGGTTCCCACCATCCGTTCGGCTCGAAACTTCATACGTCGCCTGAGGACCATAAATTAACCGTACATATAAAATTTCAGCCATTGAAGATCTCGGGAAGTGCTCCAACTGACAGATCAGCCCATAAACCATTGATTCTGGGCCCACCTGCTATTCGGATATTCTTTAAAATCGGTCTGAACGACTTAAATGAGATGAGAAAAGAGATGGACGGAGCAGATTTCACATATACATCACTGCTGGACCCACCTGTGCATTGCACGTGTACAGCGAGGGTAGTCTAGTAGTGCATGGCAAGTGTCAGAGACGGCTTGACCGTCTCTGACCGAAAGAAAGAAAAAAAAAAAAAAAAAAAAAAAATCCCACTGCGTAACGGACGGCCGGCGTCCGTTTTGCGGACGATAGTGGGCCCCACCCATTGCTCATATGGCCAATCTGATCCGTCCACCGTGTAGAGGGCTTCGAATACTACAAAAACATGCTGAATTTTTATACCCATGCGTGCACACGTGTGAGATACAGAGGCCACAAAAGGGCTGCTCGATAGCGTTCAAAACTGATTTTTCTGTGATTTCTTCTCTGGGCCACGTCAATGGACGTTCAAAACTACCCATTCTTGACTGAAATTTCGTTCTGAATCCAATGGATGGGGTGGATTTTCCAGAAAATACTTCTGTGGGGCCCACCGACCACAACAGCGAAATGGTGCGAAAGGTTTCGCACATCCGCGAAAACCGACTTTTCCGGACGGTTTTGACCCACCATCTTTGATCATATGGCAGATCTGAACCGTCTATCATGTAGAGGACCCAATGAAATCCTAAGGAACGGTGTTTCTTTGGAATTTGAGCGAGAAAAGTGGCGTGTTTCATGGTACCAAACTCGGCTGCGAAAATTGCACTCCGTGTCCTGCTACAACTCTGTCACTGACTCCAGCCTTCCAGCAGCTATAAAAAGAGGTTTTTGGACGTGGGGAGCATTCATTCAAGGTCTTGGGAGGAAGAACAGAGGGCTCGAGCTTGGGTTTCAACGTGGGCAGAGGAGAGAGAGAGGAGCTTGGTTTTTTTCTTTCCCTTTTCTCTTCCTTTTCTTTTTCTCTTTATTTATTTGGATTGAGCCCATCCATGGCAGGCTAAATCCTCCTAGCTAGGGCTAGGAGGTGAAGCTTGTAGTGAGATGAGAGATTATATGCTTTTAATTTAATTTTAATTTTTGAATTGAAGTTGATTTTAGTTTGATTTTAATGGAAATATTTTAGGTTTTTAATGGTCTATTGTGACTGAAATTACAATGGGTCTGCAATGACTTTTAATATTCCCATTCTCTTTAATGTTTATGACGTTAGGAATCCCTGTTGTTCACCATAGTCTCCTGGGCATGGTTGGATGACGGTACCCTTCTTAACCTTCATACATATGATTGGTTGGTAATTAGTTTAATTCTGTTGTTTGCCATAGTCTATGGGCATGGTTTGGTGATGGAATCCATTCTAATTCATACACCTTTCATCTCTTTGAAAACTAGATCAACGCCAGTTCAGTAATTTCCATGATTTTTGATGCAAGCATAAATTCTCCCTGATCTCTACAAGTGGATCCTCTGAATCCCTAGTTCCCTTCTCCTGATTTCTCTCAAGTTTAGATAATTATTTCACCATTATTTCTTAAATTACATTCAGTTTAGATTTCATCTTAATCTAGTTCTAGTTCTGGTTAGTTTTAGATAACGTACAAGTTTCAGTCCCTTGGGATTCGACCTCGGTCTTACCGAGTTATTACTACATCACAACCCTGCACTTGGGGAGTGAACACAGCATATTAACTGTAGCCTAACTAGTATCCCATGCACCTTTTTCTCTTTTTATTTTTATACGCGGAGAACTTTATTCTACCTACATTTTTCTCTACCACATATTTATATAAATATATATGTGTGTGTGTGTGTGTGTGTGTATATATATATATATATATATATATATATATATATATATATATATATATATATAAATTTCTCTCTTTTTTTATTTCTTTCTTTATTCATTTAACAAGAATATCTTCTAAACTAAAATTAGTTACTTGACATACCATATAAGATTTTGCGGTAGGAGAAGCTACTTTAGCCAACCAACTTAGTTATTTTCCAAGAATCCATCAGGTCGATGGTCGAAAAAACATTTCATTCACTTCACGGTCAATTTCAATCACTTCGCAATCAAATTAGAAATTGAGCGAGGGAAACATGAAATTGAGTGGGTAAGTTGAAAATTGAGCGGGACAAGGTAGGAATTGAGCGAGAGAACTTAAAAATTGAGTGAGGCAAGGTAGGAGTTTAGCGAGGGAATCTAGAAATTAAGCGAGGGAAACTAGAAATTGAGCAAGGTAATCTACAAATTAAGCGAGGCAACGTAAAAAATGAGCAAGGGAACTTAGAAATTGAATTAGTGAACCTACGATTTGAGCTAGGCAACCTAAAAATTGTGCGAGGAAAGCTAGAATTTGAGCGAGGGAACTTAAAAATTCAACGAGGCAACCTAAGATTTGAGCGAGGGAAGCTACAAATTATGCGAGGGAACCTAGAAATTGAACGAGGCAACCTAGGATTTGAGCGAGACAACATAGGAATTGAGCGAGGGAACCTAGGAAATAAGCGAGGAAACCTAGGAAATGAGTGAGGCAACGTAGAAATTCAGTAAGGAATCCTAGGAATTGAGCGAGGGAAGCTAGAAATTAAGCAAGGAAACCTAGAAATTCAGCGAGGCAACCTACGATCTGAGCGAGAGAAGCTAAAAATTGAGCAAAATTACCTAGAAATTGAGCGAAGCAAGGTAGAAATTCAGCAAGGAAACCTAGGATTTGAGAGAGGCAACCCAGGAATTGAGCGAGGAAAGTTAGAAATTGAGCAAGGGAAGCTAGAATTTAAGCAAGGGAACCTAGAAATTCAGCGAGGCAGCCTAGGATTTGAGTGAGGGAAGCTACAAATTGTGCGAGGGAACCTAGAAATTGAGCACGGCTGTCACGCCCCAAACCCGAAGATCAGATTCACAGGAATGTCGATCGCCGAATCCGGTGCCGACAGCCTCCGTAGTACCTCATTCTCAGTTCCCAGCACAACATACGACAGATTCTGATTCTGGGATCCTACAAGGAGGATTTTTAAACGTACATTTTGTCTTGTAATACGCATAACCACAAGTTTACCTAAATCATAAAGGAAACATCATCATCACATATCCACTAATATAATCACTTGAATACAATGCTAAAAGAAAAATACATATATCAAAATTAGAGCTTCTGGAAATCGCTGCACGCTCCAAGCTCAATGCTGCTGCAACCTAACACCACCTGCACGCATCTATCGTGCATAAGCTTACAAAAGCTTAGAGGGTGGTGTAAGTGTGTATAAGGTAGGTGCCGAGTATACAATAGAGTCCATAATTCATACATTATTGAGATAAGTAGGAAAAATGACAAGGTCATGAATCATACGATATCAGAGTAAGCGAAAATAATGATAAGCCCATAAATCATATAATATTGAAAATGTTAGCAAAACAAATCAACTATGTGAACGAGGAGTCACAGAGAGCCAAATGTCAGATATCGAGGGTACAATGTAATATGTAAATCCTGCTAAGTTCGTCTAGGCCATATACGTGCAACAACGTAGTAACCAAAAATACTGAGTATTGCAGATGCAATGTATTATGCGGTGCGAATGAAATAACCATGCTAGAATGTGAAGTCGGGATGATAGTACGTAGTATCGCAGGCTACGGGGTCCATCACAAGGGAGTTCTATCCAAACCAGTCTCATACCTAGATTTGTATAGTCAAACATAATGTGGTAAACTCCTGATCTCAGGTTAGTCGCGCGCCCCAACCGAAATCTCAGCCATTGCGAAGGTACATGTAACAAATAGTTACGCACCACCAGCCCGAGTGGATAATGAATGGATGAATGAATGAGTACGTAACTCCTGCTTAATAGCCTGTCAGCAGTGTAGCCTGCCAACCGCTGGTAGCTCGCCCAGTGTGGTAACTCGCCCAGGCCTCAGCCCCGCCCACATCACACCCGCCCACATCAGCGTCCACCCACCCACATGTGCAACAGTGACGGGGTGTCATACTATCATGTCAGTCCTCATATCAAGTCCACGTATCAGTTCGGTTCCTCTCTGAGAAATCACCGGGGTCTATTACACTCCACACTAACTGCCTCCTCCCTTGCTGCACAGCCCTGCGAGTGGAAGAGACCTCACTATCCGCCTAGCCAGCAGTCTGTCAATACCTACCCGGCTGGTCGATAGCGGACCCATTTACGAGCTGGTCATACTCAGCCTAGCTTATAGCCCCCTCACTCGGGCGGATAAGGTCACACCCCCTTCCAACCGACTACAACACAGTGGGAGACACGGCCTCATGGTATAGGCACCGGCGCTCATATTTCACTCGGTCTAGACGTTGGAGTATCTCCTGGTACCAAGGAGGTTCTGAAATTTTCATCCAAGGACATCCTACGTACCCATAGTGCTAGACCCAAGCATTTTCGGTATCCTATCTGACCATCCACGATGTGTCTGTGGAGGCCACGGCCCTGATGTCGCTAAGGCATATAATGATTAAGTCGCATATATACGAGATGCATGAATCACACTACCCAGTCATGTAGCAATCATGTGCGTACGACACGATAATACAGGCACTCTGTCTCATAAGGAGTCCCGTAAATAGTCTGTCCAATGGCGTATGCTATGATCAAACATTCCGCATATCAGGCATACATATGATGCGTATGGGCATGAATCATCGAGTTAAACTAAGCATTTTATATGATGATGAAATATCCTCACAATAAAGATGAGCCTTGATGGCCTACACACAACAAGTATGGGCCTATCAATGAGCCCTAGGGAGAGTCATAATGCAGATATTTAACCAACATTATCCTTACAATGTGGACGTCAAATCATCATTGCTCCCAAGGCACGTCCTAGCATAACATCATTGTCTGCATTATAGTGAAATCACACATTACATCGGGTGCACATTCCTTACCTTAAGCCGCATGTAGACCACATCGGGCCTAGCCATGCAGGCCACAAATACCTCAAGATGGGTCTCATCACATGGGTTGAAAATATATCAAATGGGTCACAACGTATAAGCCAGAAACACATCATAATGGGCCTTAACCCATGGGCCCTGATACATCACAATGGGCCTTAACCCATAGGCTCTAAATATATCACAATGGGCCTCAACCCATAGGCCCTAATACATCACAATGGGCCTTAACCCATGGGTTCCAAATACATCACAATGGGCCTTAACCCATGGGCCTTAGAATCCATCAAAATAGGCCTAATCATATGGGCCTTATATATATCAAATGGGTCTCAACGGACAGCCACAAATGAATCAAGGTAGGCCTCATATATATAACAAGATGATCCTCAATGGACGGCTACAAAGAAATCAAGATGGGCCTCATACATATACCAAGGTGAGCCACATCAATGGGCCGCACCAATGGGCCTTATGTTCAATGCAATGGGCCATAACTCATAGGCCTTAGAGTACATCATAATGGCCTTGCTAAATGGCCGGAAGTATATCACAATGGACCTTTACCAATGAGCTCTAAGTACATCATAATGGGCCTCAACCCACGAGCCCTAATACATCACAATGGGTCTCACCCCATAGGCCCTAATACATCACAATGTGCTTCATCACATGAACGGTATAGATATTGAATACATACATCATGGCGGGCCGCATAAATGGATGGATGGATAAAACACATATATATCGTGGTGGGTTCCATCTCATGATGGACGGCATGAACGAAACACATACCATGGTGGGTTTCACCTGAACCTTAGACCTGACTCATTTTTACTCTCAAGCCTCAAGACGAGTTTCAAATGGTTGAACGGCTTAGATGCAACACATGCATCATGGTGGGTCCTAAAGATGGATGGATCTGACTCATTCTTTAGCTCATGCCCAAAATTGAGTTTTCATAATGGATGGACAGTTTGATAAAACACAAACATCATAATATAGTCTAGACGGCCCATCAAGGCAGGCCCTATGTAATCTAGACGGTTAGGATATAACACATATCATGGTGGAGTCCCCACCATCCCAACTTGATGGACAGTGTGGATTAAATCATGCGTCAAGGTGGACCATGTGTATAGGGTCCATGTCCAACACATGGACGGGATGGCCTGGATGAAACACTTAAATCATAGCTGGTACCACGTACAGATGGACGGCGTGGCTAGAATACATACACTAGGGCCCCAGCTGACGTTAATATACAATGCATGCATTATGATCGGGGCCCACTATCCATGTTGGACTGAATGGTGTGGATCAAAACATATATCAAAATATTTGATCCAGACCATCTACCTGTGGATCCCACTTTAATGGTGGAAGATGAGAAGTGGATGGCTAGGATGAAGGATTTGGGGTGAAAAGTGGGCCACACATGCACTCTTTTCTCTCATGAAAATCCATGGACGTGTGAGCCTCTTGCTCTTGGTGTTACTTGGAAAAAAATGAAGAGAAAAAGAGAGAAATGAGATGGTTGAAAGTGTAAGACCCGTATCTTAGTTCATACCGTTCCGTAGACTTCTGCGGTCTTACAGGTCGAATTTCGGCAACTTTCGATCCTTAACTGATATTCACGCGCGACCCTGATTCATATGCCGTCAACCTGTGTCGACTCAACCCGAGACCATTACCATAGCGACCGCGCCGTCGTTGCGGTTCTGATGCCTCGACTTGCGCACCGAGGCGATACCCTAGTCAAGAGATGTGGGCCAACGTTCTGTACGAGAAAAATGCTGCGCGTTGCGAAATCTAAGAGAATCTCTACGATGTGTCACATCAATCCCATCAATCAATCAATCCATCACATGTCAAGTACATGTCAAGTACACATCACTTTCACCATTTCCCAAGCAAGCCACAAAAGTCCTCCATACCCATAGTTTTCTTACATAAATGACTCAAAAGTCAAGAAATTTTTACACCACCCATACTTCTCTTACACAAAAGGCCACAAAAGTCAAGATTTTCTTACACATCCATCACTCACCACATCCATCCATCACCCATCTCTTTTTCCCTTTACAACTCTCTCTCTTTCCCATTTTCAAATCACATTCCAAAGCTAAAGAAAAAAATCACACGTCCAAGCCTCTCCCCATTTCTCTCAAACTACAAGTGTGGCCCACCTTCCCACTTTTCTACCCCATCATCTCCCATCCTAGCCATCCATTCCTCATCTCATCCATTGAAATTGAAGCTAAGGTGCTAAGGGACCCATAGAAGCAAGAAGATCGGACGGTGGGTGCTAGATTATGATAGTTTTTCATATTTTTGAGATGGACCAAGTGAGGCCAACCGATCAATGGTTTGGATCTCACTTGGGACCCTAAAGTGTGGCCGATGGCCTACTTGGATCATCATGATCATTTCATGATGGGGCCATTCTCCATGGACCCCATCATGGTGTTCATTTCATTGCATTAAAAAGGGTTATCTAGACCTTAAATCTTGATGGAGAAGGGATTTCCACCGTTGATTTTGATCGGTGGGTCCTCAAGCAATGGGACCCACTTGATGAACGTTGTAGATCTTGAAACGGAGGGCCCATAGTGTCGGGGTCCCTCCATCATCGCGTGTCTCTCTTTCTCTTTCATATTTTTTTTATATGATAATGAGGTTATGTGGCCCACTTGGATGGACCCCACCATGATGTAAGTATTTTGACCAAGCCATGCATGGTACTACCCCACTCTCCATGAGGTGGCCCACCTAATCAAGGCCCACCTCAATGCATATTTCAAATTCCCCAAACCGTCCAGCGTCTGGGATGTTGGACGTCCCTGTATGAGGAAAAACAAATACAAGCTTGGTTCAAAGCTTGGAGTGGACCCTTGTGTAGGCCGTACCTTGATGTATATATCCAATCCAAGCCGTCCATCCTCTTACCAACATCATTTTAGCCGTTGAGTAGAAGAATGGGCCTGATCTGAGCATCTGGTGGGCCATAGCATAGGAAACTTTAGTGGTTACCCTTAAAATCATTTTCTGATGATTCTATGCATCCAAAAATCCTGAACTTTGGACTCTTTCCACCTGTTACGGGGCGTAGAATCCCATGGACGGATTAGATTAACTTGATATGGCCCCCACCTGTGGAAAACCATAGAAATACAATATAGAGGAGCGAGAGAAGGGATGCAGTAGCAGCAGCTGCTGGTGTCAGACCAGCGCAGGCAGCGCCTGCGCTGCAGCAGGCAGACGGACGGCCGTGCAGCTACCCACGACTGCTGCCGTGGGCCCCACCATGATGAATATGTTATATCCACGCCGTTCATATGGTGGGCCACCCCCTGAGGTGGGCCCCCTCCAAAAATGAGGCCGATCCGTCGCTCGGGTGGCCCACACCATAGGGGACAGTGGGATCGCACCTCTACCATTGAAATTCATTTCTGGGCTCACAAAAGTTTTGGATTAATCTGAAATTTATGTTTTCACTTCATCCAGGTCTGAGTAACCTTATGAACGGGTTGGATTAAAAATAAACATTGGGATGGGCCCCACGTGGAGCCCGCTGTGTTGTGTGTGTGGCTTCCACCGTCTGCTGGACGATGGAGCCCACTCAATGCACGAGTTTTATTCACGCCACCCAGCATGCTAGGTGACAAATAAATATTTCAGTGGGCCTTCCCTGGCCCACACGCTGGGTGACAAATAAATAAATCAGTGGGCCTTCCTTGGCCCCCACGCTGGATGAAAAATAAACATTTCAGTGGGCCTTTCCCTGGCCCACACGTTGGATGACAAATAAAGATTACAGTGGGCCCCTTGGACGGTTGACAAATAAACATTATAATAGGCCCCTTGCCAGCCAGTTTGAATGGCAAATAAACATTTCAGTGGGCCTCTAGGCCCATGGGAGTGGACCCATTCGATGTGTTCCAAGGCCCATGGGATTATGCCCATTTGATGTGTTCCAAGGTCTATGGGTCGGTTTAGGCCCATTTGATTCATATAAGGCCTATGGATGTAGGCCTACTTGATTGATAAGGCCTGTAGGATTGGGCCCAGTTGATATGTATGAAACCCATGGGATTAGGCCCATTTAAGACACACAAGGCCTATGTGATTTGACCCATTATGATGTGCTTTGAGGCCCATGGGTTATGACCCATTGCAATATACCTAAGGCCCATTGGTGTGGTCCATTTATGTAGCCCATTTAATGAATAAAAGGCCTATATGACACGGCCCATTTGATGTATTTAAGGCCCACTAGGACGTACCTAAAGTCCATTGCAATGTGTGATCCCAACACGGATTATGTAATGATCGCGCCTTGGGAGCAATGTTGATTTGATGTCCACATTGCGAGTGTAATGCTGGTTGGATGTCCACATTACAACTCTCCTTAGGGCCCAGTGTTAGGCCCGTACTTATTGTGTATAGGCTGTCCAGGCCCATCTGCATTGTAAGGATAGTCCATCTCATTATAACATGTTTAGTATAATTCCATGACACACGATCATACGCATTATATGTATACTTGACATGAGAGGTGACTGATCATAGCATATGTCTTTGGACAGGTTGTTTATGGGCTCCCAGATAGGCGGTGTTGCCCTACATAAATGCATGATATGCGCAGGAATTGTTGCATGACTAGATAGCGTGATTCATGCATTTCGCATTTGTGTGACATGATTACTGTACGCCCTAGTGACATCAGGGTCATTGCCTCCACAGACGTATCGTGGTTGGAAGGATTGGATACTGAAAATTTTATTTTACATGGGGTGCTATAGATATCCCTGGGTGAAAGTTCCTAAACCCTTATGGTACCAAGAGGTTGCTCCAACGTCTAGACCGAGTGGGTAGATGAGCGTTGAGTGCCGATTACCAGACGATTGCACTCTCCACTGTGTCGTGGTCGGTTGGAAGGGGGTGCGGCCTTACCCGCCCGAGTGTAGGGGGCAATGCTAGGCTGAGTTTGACTAGCTCGAGGAATGGGTCCGCTATCGATGAGTCGTACCCGATATTGGCAGACGGATAGTGAGGTCTCTTCCACTTACCTTATTGCGTGCGATGAGGCGGTGATCTGGTTTAGAGTGTACTAGACCCCGGTGATATCTTAGAGTTGAGTTGTATTGACATGTGGACTTAGATGAGGATTGTATGCTTGACTTATATCTTGCATCACATAGCCTTGGTACGGTTCATGATATTTATTGATTTATCTGCATATTCTGCATTACTCTGATTTGTATGATCATATTACTACCTTGCGCACACACTTTCACCACCCTCTAAGCTTTCTATAAGCTTATACACGACCGTTACGTGCAGGTGACGTTGGATCGCAGCAGCGCTGAGGCTTGAGCACGTGGCAGATTACTCCAGAGTTTTTGTTCATCATCATTGTATTTCCATTTATGCTCATTGTACTTGTAAGGTTTTTGATTATAGTGGAAATGTAATGAAATTCTTGGTTGTTGTTTATGGGTTATGCCTTTGGTTATGCCTATTACTAATTAAACTGACGTTGAAAATCCTCCTCGTAGCATCCCAGGATTGGAACCTGGCGAATGGGAGCTGGGACCCGAGAATGGGGTTCTACGGAGGCTGTCGGCGCCGGATTCGGTAATCAGGAATTTTGTGAGCCCGGTTTCCTAGTTTGGGGCGTGACAGAAGTTGGTATCAGAGCATAACTTGGGAATAACCGAGAACAACATTACACTGAATTTCTACGTTACCTCGCTCAATTGTTAGGTTGTCTCGCTCAATTCCTAGGTTTCTTCGCTCAATTTATATATTACCTCATTGAATTTCTAGCTTCCCTTACACAATTTATAGCTTCCCTCGCTCAAATCCTAGGTTGCCTCGCTGAATTTCTAGGTTCCCTCGCTCAAATTCTAGCTTCCCTCGCTGAATTTCTAACTTTCCTCGCTCAATTTTTAGGTTGCTTCGTTCAATTCCTAGGTTTCCTCGCTGAATTTGTAGGTTCTCTCGCTCAATTTCTAGCTTCCCTCGCTCAAATCCTAGGTTGTCTCGCTGAATTTCTAGATTCCCTCGCTTAATTTCTAGCTTCCCTCACTCAATTCCTAAGATTCTTCACTGAATTTCTACGTTGTCTCGATCATTTCTCAGGTTCTGTCGCTCAATTCCTATGTTGCCTCGCTCAAATCCTAAGTTGTCTCGCTCAATTTCTAAGTTCCCTCGCACAACTTATAGCTTCTCTCGCTCAAATCCTAGGTTGTCTCGTTGAATTTCTAGGTTCCCTCGCTCAAATTGTAGCTTATCTCGCTCAATTTCTAAGTTCCCTCGCTCAATTCCTAGGTTGCCTCGATCAATTCCTAGGTTTCCTTGTTGAATTTTTAAGTTTCCTCGTTCAATTTCTATGTTCCCTCGCTCAATTCCTAGGTTCCCTCGCTCAATTTCTAGGTTCTCTCGCTCAATTCCTACCTTGCCCTGCTCAATTTTCAGTTTGCCTTGCTCAATTTCATGTTTGTCCCGCTTAATTTCTAGTTTGACCACGAAGTGAATGAAATGGATTTTCAACCATCGACCCGATGGAATATTAGAAAATAACTAGGTTCGTTGACTAAATTAGCTTCTCCTACTCCAAAATTATATGATGTACATTAAGTAGTTAATTTTAGTTTAGGAGATATGCTTATTAAATAAATAGATAAAGAAATAAATTAAAACATAGAAAAATATTATATATATATATATATATATATATATATATACACACACACACACACGTAATTATGTATTGAGAAAAATGTAAGGAGAAAAAAGTTCTCCTCGTAGAAAAATAATAAAAAATAAAATCTGCCAGTCTCTCTTGTGGTGTCGTCCTTTTTTTATTTTTTTGCTCTGTGTATGCTTTTGTGGGTCTCATCATGAGGTTTGTATTATATCCAATCCGTCCATCTATTTGGCGAGCTCATATCAAGGCTTGAGACTAAAAGACAGATCTAACTATCAAGTGAACTACACTCTAAAAGGCAGTGGAGAATTGAACATCTACCATTGAAACCCTTTTAAGAGTTATAGAAGTTCTGGATAATTATGAAATTTGTTTTTCCTCTTCATCCAAGCCTTTGTGACCTTATGAATAGATTGGATGGAAAATAAATGTTACAGTGGGCCTACAAAATTTTTAACCATGAAAATTAATTTCCCCACCACTCTGTGGTATGGTCCCGTTGATCCTGGGATATGATTTTTTTTTTTTTTTTTTTGTGGATAATGCTCCGAAATGATCTCGATATATGGATGAACGTTGTGGATATAATAAATACATAGCTGTGGAGCCATGTAACTTTGATTTTTTTTAAGCCGTTCGTACAACTCTCAGCTGGAGGAGCGTCAGCGATCGTCTTCGCAGTGAAAAAGGGTTGGGTAGTTTCGTTCTCAAATTCACTGTCCGCACGTGCAAGTCTAAGTTGATAACTGGGAACGGATTGGCTACTCCCCTTGACACCAGCCCTGTGGCTGATGGTCGGTGCTCTGTGGGCTCCACCATGATGTACGTATTTCATCCATTCCGTTCATCCATTTTTACAGATCATTTTAGGGTTTACTACAAAAAATTATAGGGATATAAATCCTAAGTGGGCCACACCATAGGACAAAAATAATGAATGGATATTCACAATTAAAATCCTCCTAAGGCCCACTGTACTGTTTATTTGACATCCAATCTGTTGATTTGGTCATAAAGATCCAGATGAAGAGAAAAAATAAATAATATCTTGATTCAAAACTTTTATGGACCCAAAACGTTTTTAATGGTCAAAATTCATTTAACACTTTCCTGTAATGTGGCCCACTTGAGATTGATATATACTTCATTTTTTTTGTCATATCATAAAATTATATATAAAAATAGATGGACGGAATGGATGACATACATATATCATGGTTGGGCCCACACAGCACCGACCACTAGCCAATGGCTGGTGTCAGGGGAAGTAGCCAATCCGTTCCCTTGATAACTTAAGTTTGTACTCCTTAAAAACCGCTGGATAAAAAGTTTTGCCTACAGTAGTCATTTTCTCTTGCATTAATTACTTCCTTAGCTCCTACTGTCCAAAGCTCGCAGGCAATCCATGTCAGGTACACTGTACTGAGCTTATTCTAGGCCTGGCCGGGACTCGGCTGTAGGCTGTCCTAGCATTTGGCCGTGACTGGCCAGCAGATTAGGTGGGCCTGCCTCCCCCAGTATAGCGCGGCCCTTGCCACGGGGACCACCTGTATTTATGCATTGTACTCTACGCCATTCATGTGTTTTGTAAGATCATTCCAGGGGGCGTTTGGCTCGGGGGTGTTTGGCCCATGGTACTGAGGAGGATTAGGTGGAATGGGATTAAAAAATATAATTATAACGAATGGCAGGGGTGGTCCCCTGTTACCATGGGATAAGCATAATTCCACGTAATATTCGTAATACAGTGGTACATTGAATAGATATATCCACCACCATTTAAAACTATTGAGAATAACACGTGTTATATCTAAACTGTTAGTCTATTTTGTAACCTTAGCATGAACCTAAAAATGAGGCAAATTCAAAACTTATTTAGCCATAAAAAAGTTTTCAATAGTAGGTATTCAATCCAAACTGCTTTCTATGGTGAGGGTCCACTTGCACTGTAGATCTACCTAATTTTTTGACATATGCTCTAAAATGATCTCAAAAAATGGGTGGACAGTGTGGATATAGCCCACACATCATGGTGGGACCTACATAACTTGCTAACATTGAGTGAAATTGGCACAAGACTAATACAATTCCATCTAATCTAATTCCAAGCATTTCCATTCTTCTCAAACATTGAGTGGAATTGTCACGAGACCAAATACAATTCCATCCCACCTAACCATGCGCCAAACGGCCCCTTATAGCCTAGTTGGCCAAGCAGATTGGATGAGATTAGAGTGGATTTCACGGATTTCGAGGTAATGATAGCCGGTCAGTAGATTAGTGCAAGATCTATGGGATTGCTATATCCATTCTGTTTGGCACACCCGGCTAATCCCAGGATTAAACCTTCCAATCCACAATCCCTCAAACCAAACATGTCCCAAGTAATTTTGAAGGGATTAGGGTAGATTGGATGGGATTTAAAGATAATGATGGTGATGTCAGTGGATTGTCTTAAGATCCATGGGATTGCTATATCTCAGGATTGCTATACCAAGTCTGTTTGGCATGCTCAGCCAATCCTAGGATAAACCTTCCCATCCCTTCCAATCACTCGAACCAAACACGTCCTAGGAAAATTTAAACATATTAGGATGGATTTGATGGGATTTAAAGGTAATGTTGGTGTTGTTAGTGGATTGTCTTAAGATCCATGGGATTGCTATATCCCGGGATTAGATCACTTGGTCTGTTTGGCACGCCCGGCCAATCTCGGGATTTAACTTCCAATCCCTTCCAATACCATCCAATCCCTTCCAATTCGTCAGGCCAAACGGGCCCTTGCCCGGACCGAACCCACGGTATTAGGAGCCAAACAATCCATTGACATCACCAGCATTATCTTAAAATTGATCTCATCCCTTGGTTAGACGGATTAGAAGGCAAAATCCTAGGATATGCTTAGCGTGCCAAATAGACCCAATGAACTTGTCCCAGGATATAGCAATTTCATGGATATTAAACCAATTGACTGACACCACCATCATTACCTTAAAATCCATCCCATCCCTCTTAACCCCATGGGGTTTGCTTGGCCAAACAGGCCCTTAGGGTTTAGATGAGATTAGGCGGGATAGAATTTCATGTGAACTGTGCAATTTCATCCAACATTTGGAGAGGATGGGAAAGGTTGGGATTAGGTGGGATGGCATTGCATTTAGTCATGAGGATTTGCATTTGGTCCCTTGTTGCGTAGATTTTAAAATTCAATACACATGTAAGCCCCACACTAATGCATGCATTTATCCATGCCATTAATCCATACACACAGTTTACATGTGACATTTCTGTTGTATATGTGTACAAGTGAAAGACATCCATTGTGAATTTGATGTGTCGATTACAATTTCACGGTCCATCAAATATGATTTTGCTTAATTCATGTTTTCACCAATTAATATTTTTATCTCAAGCATAAGATTAGGTGGCTACAATACTGTGATATTTCCCGACATATGCAATTATTGGGGAATAATGATGTTAATCCCATCTAATACAATTCAATGTCATCCAATTCTACTGACCAGACATGCAATCATTATGATCCAAAAAAATGAAGCAGATACATATCTCAGGTGGACCATGGCACAAGAAACAGTGGTGGTTGAATGATCCACCATTAAAAACTTACTTAGGCATCTCATAATGTTTTTCTAATATTATTTTTGTCATCCAACCTGTTAATAAGGAGAAAAAAATCTGGATTAAGTTTTTTTTAAAAAAAGCTTGATCCAAAGCTTTTATAGCCCACAAGGAGGTTTTAATCGTGAATCATCACTCTTTCCTACTGTTCGGTCCACATGAGATACGGATTGGTTTGGGTTTTACTTTGTTTTCGAGCTTGTGCCGTGAAATGATCTGAAAAAACAGATGGACAGTGTGGATAAGGAATACATATATCAAGGTAGGGCCCACAGTAAGTACCGCACCATCTTAGGGTGAGGTCAGGCCACACCTAATCAGCTCCCACCTAATATTGCGTCACCCATGGCTACAGGGCCGCTGCTTGGGTGGATCCGCACCCTTGGCCATGGGCCTACCTTGATATATTTTCCTTATATCCAACCCGCTAAACTATTTTGAAATCTCATTTTAATTTATGACCCCCAAAACTGAAGGATATCCAAATCTAAAGTGGACCATAATACAGGAAACAGTGGTAATCGACCATTGAAAACTTCCTGTGGGCATGACAGTTTTGGATAAAGTATATATTTCCATGGTCTCTTTATACAGGTCTTTGTTACCTTATCAAGAGGTTGGATTGCAAATAAACATTAAGGTGACCCCATCAAGTTTTTAATGGTAGGGATCAATCAAGACTGTTTACTGTGATACGGTCCGCTTAAGATTTAGATCTGCTTTATTTTTTGCAGCATGCCCTATAATGAGATGTTAAAATGGATGGACGGTGTGAATACAAGTTATATACATTAGAGTGGGTCCCACAGTTAGCTATTCACCGACTTGGGTCGATCCGAGGATCCCAGCCAAACCGCGCCCAAGCCATTGCCTCCGTACCTTGTGAATAGAGCTGGGCAAAACAGACCCAATCCGGTAGATCCGACCCGATCAGACCTGATCTGACCCGATCAGAACCGAACCGACGGTCTGGATCGGTGCTGATCGGGTAGCCTCATCTAGATCACTTTTCGGGTAGAGTTCGGATTAGCCCTGATCCGACCCAACCCGACCCGAAAACCGATTAATTCACATCAATTTTGGATTCAACCACTAAAATGACATGCAAAAACGAATACACGGCATGGATAAATCACACTCATTCAAGGTGGGCCCCAACAAAGTTTGCCATGTACATTAGCAAAAGAATTTGCTAGTGTACCATACACAATAGCTATGTAGCTGGCTTGTGCTAGCATAGGTACGTGTCGTGCCAAGACGGTGCTCCTCGAGTTGCGAGTTGTACGAACGGTTCAAAGGAGATCAAAGTTATATGGCCCATAGAGATGTATTTATTATATCTACACGGTTCATACATATTTATAGATTAATTTACAACATTATCCAAAAAAATGGATAATATCCAAAGATCACATGGACCACACCAAAAATAACAACTGTGAATAGTTCTCACCTCTAAACAATTTGTAGGGCCCACCATAATGTTTATTTTCCATATCTAATCTGTTCATAAGGTCTCAAAGACCTTAATTAAGAGGAAAAATAAAAAATTATCCAAATCTTTCCTCAGATCATGACCCTAAAAAGGGTTTCAATGATAGACGTTTATTCTTTACTGCTTTTTTCAGTGTGACCCAATTAATAGTTAGATCTATCTTATTTTTCGTCTCAAGCCTTGAAACATGCTCGTCAAATTCATGAACGGTAATGCCTCGACCCTATACATCTGACTCGTACAAACGGCTCAAATGAGTTTAAAATGGCCCCCACTATGTTTTATTTATTATATTTATCTATTTTTCACGATCATTTCAAAGCATTTGGTAAAAAAATGGATCATATTTAAAGTTCAAAGGGACCACATCGAAAATTGCAACAAAGATAATGATTTTCACCGTTAAAAATCTAATCAGGATCGACTCGGTTCGGCGGTTCGGGTCAGACCAAACGTATATAGGATCTGTTCGATTCCGACGGCCTGGACTCAGTGCCGGATCATATCAGGTTCGGATCCGTCCACGTGGAATTCGGATATGATCAGGTTGGACCGAATCCGGTCCGACTCGGTCCGATGCCCAACTCTACCTGTGAAAGCCTGCCTACCTAGGAAGCGGAGAAAATTACCAATGTGGACCTCACCTTTTATCCAACATCTTTCATGAGGAATTCAAAACTTACCTTCCTAACTTAGACCTTGCACGTACGGACAGAGCATTTGAGGACGAGAATACCCTTGCTTTTCAACGTGACTTTTCATTTATGTTGATCTATGGCTATGGATTATATTATAACTATAGCTATATGTAGCCTAAGCAAGGGTATTTTCATCCTTAAATGCTCTGTCCATACGTGCAAAGTCTAAGTTGGGAAGGTAAGTTTTGGATCCTTCATAAAATATGTTGGATAAAAGGTAGGGTCTACAGTGGTAATTTTCTCAAGGAAACGAATTGGCTACTCTTAGAGCTGGGCATATCTGACCCGATCCGGTGGATTAGACCCGATCCGACCTATTCCGAACTAAACCGACGGCCTGGATCAGTGCGGATCAGGTAGGGCCATTTAAATTCGACATTTTTTCGGATCGAGATCGGACCGTGGTCAATCCAGACCGATCCGATCCGAAAACCCGATCCGAATGAATCTGGACCGATCCAATCTGACTCGATCTGTAGTGGTTCTTATCAATAATTCTACTTTTTCCTGTGGTATGGTGTACGCCCCGTATCCTAGACCATACCGTTCCATAGACTTCCGCGGTCTTACCGGTCAAATTTCGGCAACCTTCAACCCTTAACCAATATTTGCGTGCGACCATGATTCGTATGCCGTTAACCCGAGCCGACTCAACCCTAGACCATTACCATAACGACCGCGCCATCGCTGCGGTTCCGATGCCGCGACTTGCACGCCGAGACGATACCCTGGTCGAGAGATGTGGGCCAACGTTCGGTGCGAAGAAAACGCCGCGCATTGCGAAACCCAAGAGAATCTCTACGATGTGTCACATTAATCCCATCAATCAATCAATCCATCACATGTCAAGTACATGTCAAGTACACATCACTTTTTCCCCCTTCCCAAGCAAGCCTCAAAAGTCAAAAAGTCTCTTACAAACCCATGCCTTTCTTACACAACAGGCCACAAAAGTCAAAAAGTTCTTACACACATCTATCACTCCATCCATCCATCACTCTCTCTCGCTCCCTTTACAACTCCTTCTTTCCTTCTCATTTTCAAAAAATGCAAGCAAGAACCCTCCCATACGTATGAGAATTTCTCCAAGCCTCTCCCTCTCTTTCAAAACTTCAAGTATGACCCACTTTCCTACCCCATGATCTCCCATCCTAACCATCCATTCCTATCTCCTCCATTGGAATCAAAGCTAAGGTGCTAAGGAACTCATAGGAGTAAGAAGATCGAACGGTGGGTGCTCCTCTAGATGTAAAAAAAATCTGATTTCTATAGCCTAGATGTTTTCTTTTTTTTATGAGGAAAGTGTAGGACCCACTAACCAATGGTGGAGATCTCACACAATCTCATGGTTGTGGCCTAATGGCCTACCTTATGCATGCATGATCCATGCACGGGGCCTTTCTCTATGGGCCCCATCATGGTAGTTTTATTTCATATCATATTATGTTTGGGTCATCTAGACCTTATAACCATGGTAGGGATGGTAGGCTCACCATGTATTTTAATTATATGCCATGCATGTGCAAGATCCATGTTGTAAATATAAATCTAGGTATGATGTGCGGGTGTGATTGATCTTGGGAGGGCTCAATAGTGGCGGAGCCCCTTTCCCTATGGCCGGATTGTCCTTCTATCTCTCTTTTCCCTCATTTTATTTCCTGATGTGTGTGACCCATTAATGTATTTCCATTTTTATTTAACTTATATAATAAATTTTATCTAAGTACATGTTGCTGTCCAGAATTTTCTAGACAATTTCTGGTTATTTTTGGACCAGATTTTGGGACTGTTTGGGGGACTATTCATACCTATTAAATATACTTTTCTGAAATGTGAGTGTAACGCCCGTGAAAAATCCGTACTTGGAATCGAGTACCGATTTGACCCGAAATCGCGTATAAATAATTTCCATGAAAATTTTACGTAAGTTAGCTAGCGCAACGCTAGAGTAGCTGGGAAATAGTCCCTGATCACTTTAAATACGTTCTACAAGACCCAAATCGAGTAGAACAGACAACTCTACAATACTCTATAACCTTGGATCCAACTCTAAGCAGGTTTGTCCTCTGGACCATATGGAACTTTTGTATTGGATTTAGACCGCGCGTCGAAGGTCTGATACCTCCTATCTTAGACCGTTAGAACCGCCCAGCTGGACTTGACAATCATCTCGAAAATCAAGTCAAACCGATAATCACAGAGTATTTCGTTGAAACTGGACTGAAGCGACCGCGAATAGGGACGAATTGGGAATTTCAAATTTAGATCTGGCACACGACTTGACGCGTCAGTATTGAGCGTTCTGACCGTCAGAATTCATCCAGATTACACCCTCGGATCAGGAAAAATATCTAATTATTGTCACGGAACTTTCAGTCCTGATCTATGTGCGGTGACCGCTGAACTGAAACTGGTCCGCCACGTGCGATCTGCGAACCCTGCCGGACTGAAAACTTAATACGAGGTACATCTGGTACCCATGAGCTTAAGTCTGATCGCAATCGACCAGGGGACCACCAGAAATCAGTTTTTGGACCGAAACAGCCCCGAAATGGATAGGCAATAAGTAAACTTCGTCCCGGAGCCTATTTCGGGCGTTTCCAAGCTTATAAAAGGGGTTGAAACCCTCATTCCTTCCTTGCATACGAATTTCCCTAAACCCTAGAAAAGAGAGAGAGAGTTTGAGAGAAAGGGAAGAGGAGATTTTTCCCGCTTCCGAGCCGCCAACAGTTGCTGCATCAACGCTTCCTTCCAATCACCTGGCTGGTGATTTCTACGCTTTTTCAGGTATAGAAAAACCCTAAAAACTTGCTGATTTAGGGTTCACGTAGATTCTGAACGTATTAGCTAACGAAATCCATGAATCAGGTTCTCCTACTGTCGTAGACGAAGCCTACACGCTCCGTTCAAATTCTCGCGACCGTAAGAGATTAGGTGAGAATTTTAGACGCTTTGATTGACGGTTTACAACGCTTTCAATGTCGTTTAATAGTAGATTATCGACGGCATCGCCGTTTGACATGTACAACATGCTCTCCGTTTCCTGTTTCGCAAATTAACGAAGAATATGAGATTTAGGGCATTTTAGTCATTTGTAGGAAGTACGGTCTCCATGCATATTTTGCTGACATGATTGACATGATTTGTCGCCGCATTAGAGAGTTAGGAATGCCTGCATAATCAGTTTGGTGAAGAGATTCTCCAAGTTGCGCACTTTGGGTCGACATACTATATGTGGACTTAAGGGTGTAGTGTATGTGTTTGTATAAATGCTTGTATTAGTATGTATTGTATTGCATGATGTTATGTAGTAGTTTGAGATTGATTTCATGATTAATAGGCTGACCTAAACGATTTCCTATATGTTGACCTTATGCATGATTGCATCGTATGCATAGAAATGATGCCTTAAGAATTGCCTAAGTTGAATATGCTTGGACAGCATGCCTTGAAGATTTGCCTAAATTGAATGTTATAACATGTGCTAACATGCTCACATGATGTATTTCAATTCCAATACCTTTGTATCGTATTAATGAAATTCCATAGATGTGTGGGACTTGATTTAGTCCAGGCAGTCGGTAACCGAGCGAATTCGTGGCTGACTGGTCATAGCCACGAACGACGCGTCGATGAATGTGATTCGTGTTGAGAGTTGGCGGCAGTGGTTAGGCCACGCGAAGTGTTTTACGCACTTCATGTCGTTCAATTCGAAATGCGATCGCGCTAGTCGAGCCCGTCAAGTAACCCGACTGGCCGATGTTTGTTCACCTTGTACGTATCATAACTGCTTGAACCTAGGGTACTGAACTTACCATTGTAAACCCTATTAACCGTGGTACCTTGATCCACGAAGACTCATGAGCCGGGCATGGTGGTATGGGACACCGTGGTCGAGCTGTCGGCCTACGCTGGGGCCACAAACCTCCCCGTAGTGACCAATGAGCACCTTGACTCGTGAGCAGATTATGGTGGTATGGGACACTATATTCTAGCTGTCGGCCTACACTGATCAGGCGACGAGCCCTTTGTAGTGACCGCGAGCGTATTCTGAGTTCACGGGAGGCGACGACCCTTCCGTGCAGTAGAGTACAGTAGGCCTGTATTGATAAGGTGATGGGGGAGCGGTGCAACGAGTGCGAGCAACAGCCCTGGCAGCCCTTGCAGTGACCTGCGAAATGTACATCGTATGAGATTACTAGGAGTGACGACCCTAGACAGGATCCGTGTTGGGATTAATACAAGGGAAGTACCTTAGTTTCTCAATCCTGCTGTTTGAATGGACTAATAACAACTGGGTAATCATATCACCATAGCATTGCATGTGCCTGGAAGATGTGGAGCACTCTAGGGAGTGTGGCATGCCGCGGTCGTAAGATGTTGCCGCATGAGGGTGATCGTCGGTGAGGGCATACATCACGTCATATCATCTTGCATTAACAACAGTATTAGGACTTGTCTGATTTACTGCTTTACTATTATCGCGTGACTGAATTGTGAACATGCTAATCTTTGCTCTATGATTCCACTGAGTTGATCACTCATTCCCACGTTACGGGATGGTGTTTGCAACACCCACCAGACCCTGTTGTAGTTGCAGGTGACGATGAGATCCAGGAGGTGGAGCTAGATGATGACGAGGACCAGGATGAGTTCTCGTATATGCAGTATCATGACGGCTTCCCGTAGGCGACCTGGATCGAGGGGACATCAGTGGGACTTTTCTTTTTGAACATTATTCTTTTGTTATGTACATGTATATGAGATTCAGAGATGTAGTCATACTTTGGAGACAGTTGAGATTACTTTGTTTTTCCATACAGTGATATATATCTTGTTTAGTCTTCCGCTTGCTTTTATCACTGGATCTGAAGTATGAATTGCAGTTTTGGTATACTTTTACTCATGTGAATGCTTTAAATCAGACAACATCGAATCATAACCATTTTTGTTGCATAAGTGACGGTCTGGAACTCGGGAGTTGAGTTTATACGCGACCCCCGATTTTCAGGGTGTTACAAGTTGGTATCAGAGCATGAATGAGAGTATACTGGGCCTGGGTTATGGTCTTGCGACGTACGCTGTCGCTTCCTTTGACTTAGGTGGGTGCGAGAAGGGTCTAGAAACACTTCTAGGATCACAGATTCGCCGATAGGCGAAGTTTATAAGGATCGATCGCAAGATCGAGTCTGTAACGTATCTCGGGTCGCGTTAAGCAACCCGAATCACTTCTAAGCTGTAGGAAGTCGGGTGGAGACGTCTTATGAGCGGTTTTAAACCGCAAAAGTGAATCTTTGGGCCGTGGAATGACCACGACTCCAGTAATCAATCGCCAGGGCTTAAAAACCCCGTTTTGCCAAAAATTCTCAAAATTCCTTCTCTAAACACTTCAACCTTCAATTCTTTTGTATCCATTTCATGTTAGGCATCAAACCTAATGTGAAAATAACACAAATTAGTACATTCACCAAATTTTACAGTGAATAGTAAAATTTCATAAAAAATGGCCATAAAGTCATTCTAACTTCACTTTCTTTAGCAACTAAGGAGCTAGAAAGATGTACTGGATCCTTATACCCCAAATCCATATGCTGCATCATATGGTTTGGTATTCGGGACTGCGATGTGGACCCGGAAAGCCCCAAAAACATGTTTGGGCTCATAGGGACCAAAATATAATGAACCAAGGGGTGGGACCAACTTTTTTGGGGCCCTGGGACCATGGGGGACCAGACCCATGGGGTCCCGCTGGCCAACCTGAAGGTTGGCCGGCGATGCCATCGCCGGCCGGGCGATGCATCGCCGGCCGGCCACCTCGGACGGTGCTGCCCTTTGGGCGCACCCACTTAAAGACCTCCCCCATCACTCCTAGCTACCTCCCATCCCACGAAAACCCCTAAAACTCCCCTCTCCTTCACAAACAGCCCCCTTGCATACCCTAGATTCGATTTTCAGCACTCCATTCCAAATTCCGGCGACCCAAACCCCTCCTAAACCCTTCCTTGGCCAAAACCGACCACCACTCAGCGATTATTGGGTGTTGGCAGCCCCTTTCCTTGAAGATTTTCCCATTTGGAGCTCCAAAATCCCCCAAATAGTGCTGAAATCGTGAGCAGCTCCATTCCACCTTTTTGTTCTTATTTTTTCCTGAAAGTACAGCCTTGGGAAGCTTGAAGCATCCCTCTACGACGCCTAGATTTTCTTTTGTCAGATTGGGCAGCCATTTCTCCGCATTTTCGGCGTTTTCCATGGCTTTCGTGGAAGCTATTTTGGGTCTTTTGTCACTCTCATCCATCCTGTCTTTGATGGGTAAGAGGAAAACTGCAACAGACGAGGCTGGGCCTAGCCGCCCTGCTCGATCGAGAAGACCGCGGGGTGGTGCCGCAAGTTCAAGCGCCGCCGCAGGTCCAGCTGCAGTCCTGGAGTGCCGTACAAAGCGGGATTTGGATCCCCATGCACACCTTGGACGAACCATTCTGTCAGAGATGTCTCATGGTGAATACACTGATCGTAGAGTGTTATTTGAGGCGGACGTTGATGGGCGATTGTTCGGCGAGTATCTGTTGTTCGAACGCATTGAAGCTGCGCACTGGGGACCGATCTTTGAAGCTCGTGCTCGTGCTAATGTGAGCACTGTTCGTGCCTTCTATGCTAGCATCCAGAGTCCTACCTTGGAGCCCTTGCAGTTCAAAATCCCTTTTGGTAGAGATCGGATGGCTACGATCGACGTCCGGTTGGTTGCGCGACTTCTCAACGTGCCTCTAGGTGATGTACATCCAAGTGAGAAGAATTTGAGGACTAGACGTGAACGAGATCGCCGCACCAGGTTTCTGTGCGGTAAGTTGGTTCCATGGCAGCCTAATAATAGCCTCAAGGCGACGTACATGTCTGAGGATTTGCGCCTGCTGCACCATATCTGCACGTTCAATGTCTATCCCAGGTCGACGAACCGCATTGAATGTACACGTCTTATGGTCGATTTCTTATTTCTGGTGGCCCAGGGAGAGAACGTATGTATGGCCACTTTCATCTTACGGCAGATAGTTCTCATAACCAGGTCGAGGAGAACATCCGAATCCCTTCCCTTTGGCCGACTCATTTGCAAGATTGCGCTTGAGTTTGCCTATAGACTTGGACCCGAGTTGCCGGTATCGATTCACACCATCGATGAGTCGACGATGGTTAAGATGAAGATTGGGTCGCAATATCGTGAAAATCAACTTGAAAGGGATAGTGGGGACGACTTTGATGAAGAGGAAGATCAAAGCGAAGGAGAACCTAGTGCAGAGGTTCAGGAAGAGACTCAGGAAGAAGCAGAAGAGGAGGCTCAGGATACTGATGAGAGCCCTCCTCCTTCTGCGCAGACTACTATTGACGATCGCATTGCTCGGATGGAGGAGAGTCAGACCGCTTTGCGAAGGGAAGTCCAAGAACTTCGAGCAGAGGTCGCTGATGCCAAGGCCGTCACGAAGAAGAAATTTGGCAAGGTGACTCGCACCTTGAAGGCAATCCTGTGTTGTTTACAGGATAAGGGTGCTCCTCCTCCGTCGCCAGACTCCGACTAGCGACGCGATCTTTGATGTTGTTATGAGTAGTTAGCTATTTTCTATTTTATGTGTGTAAGGCCTATTAGGGCTAGTGCTTTGCTTTTGTTGCTGTTGCTTAACTGTCTTAATTTCCATGTCATTCTAGTCACGATGCTTGTAAGGATATATCCCTTGTATTGTGACAATTTTGATTAATTGAAATGCATGGAATGCCTTTGACTCTTTAAGTGAATGATTATGGTGTATTTTTGCAATTGAGACTGACAAGGTTGCGCCCTATTTTGAATATAGAGAATGCCACCTAAGATTACGAGGAGCGCGGTTCGACTTTCATTGTCTGAGCAGATGGATCAGACTCCTTCTCAGTCTGGCACTCGTCCGGACCCTGCTGTGGGCCCGATTCCTGAGACTGTTCGATCGTCTCAGCCTGCTGTTGGTCCTACAGATGGACCACCGCCCTTTACACCATCAGTTCGAGAGCCACAGCGCGCATCTACTTCCGCACCTCATCCGCCACAGCCTGCTCCACCCCCTGATAGATTCGAGCAGATGATGGCCATGATGCTACAGCAGCAGCAGCTTTTGACCACTATAGTTGGGACTTTAGCCCAGGGTGGGGGTGCGACTACCTCTACCCCACCTGCACCGCCTGCGCATCCAGCTGAGGATGCCTACATTTACGCCCAGGATGAGGGCATAGCACATCCTGCGCAGCCTGCTTTCCCTGCGGGGAATCCTGCCGACACACGGGGCCTTCTGGAGCGATTTCAGCGCTTGCGGCCTCCTACTTTTTCGGGTTCTCACAGACCTGAGGAGGCAGAGTTCTGGCTCGACCGAGTGTCGAAGATTCTACGCATGTTACACTGTACGGAGGCAGAGCAGGTAGAGCTGGCTACCTTCCTATTTGAGAGAGAGGCCAGTATGTGGTGGGATAGTATATTGCGGACGGTTGCTGCAGATTTCGTATGGACATGGGCAGCATTCGAGTTCCGCTTTCATGAGAAGTATTATCCCCAGACCTACAGGCACGAGAGGGAGAATGAGTTTCTCCGTCTCAGGCAGGCAGCGATGACGGTTACTGAGTATGAGCATCGGTTTACAGAGTTGGGCAGGTACGTCCCGACGATACTAGCAGATGAGCAGATGCGCATACGGCGCTTTTTGGAGGGCCTGAGACCGGATATTCGGTCGAAGATGTGCTGCGTCAGTTTCCCTTCCTATGCGGAGTTGGTTCACATGTCCATGTGGGCAGAGCAGGACGTGGATCGACTGGCGCGATCTCGAGGCCCGACTACTTCCAGGCCGCGACCGGAGTTGCCAGATAGGCCCTTCGCGGGCAAGAGGCCTCGCATTGATCCTCCTACCAGGACCACGGCGCCTGTACGACCGTTTCGGCGCCCTGATTTATCATGCACGTACTGTGGGAGGACGGGCCATTTGGCGCAGAGTTGCTTCTCCAGGATGCGGGACAGTGGGTTCTCGCCGCCGCAGAAGATTGATCGTGTACGTCCACAGGCGATATCAGCACCGCCTATACGGTCAGCTCCTGCGCATCCTTCATTCAGACCCACGGTATCGCAGATTCGACAGCCTCCACGGCCCTTGACACAGCGGCCGAACCGGCCACAGCAGGCACGAGTTCATGCACTGACCGCCGAGGCAGCTACGACACCGGCTTTTCAGCATTCAGCCTTCGAGGTCACGGGCCACATCGGAGGTACTCCCGTTCTTATCATGGTGGACACTGGTTCCACGATTTCTTTGATATCGCGTGCCGTAGTCAGACGTCTTGGGTTGCAGACTATCACTATGGATAGCGTGCGAGTCCTTGCAGCTCATGGAGATTATTCGGATGTCACCCAGATGTGTGAGGGTTGTTTAGTTGATCTGGGAGGCAGGACGATGACTCTTGATCTGGTCGTCGATCCCTCGCTCGTATATCTCGACGTCATTCTTGGCATGGACTGGTTGACTGCAGCGAGAGCCGAGATTGACTGCGAGGCTCGTGTGGTGACGGTGTACGAGCCTGAGGGCACGCCTTTCACATTTTCAGTGCGGGTAAATCTTCCTTTCCGCATTCTTAGCTACGCCACTATATTGCGTGACGCTGGTGCCCAGGTCCTTGAGCAGACGCCAGTTGTTTCTGAGTTCGAGGATCTGTTCAGGAAGATCCCTGGTTTGCCGCCCCGACGTGAGATCGATTTCACTATCGATCTGATTCCTGGTTCTACACCCGTCTCACTGCCGACGTATCGCATGGCGCCTTGTGAGATGGAGGAGTTGCGGACGCAGATTGATGGTCTGCTAGAGCTTGGCTTTATACGGCCTAGCGTATCTCCTTGGGGAGCACCGGTCTTGTTCGTGAAGAAGAAGGACGGTTCGCTGCGATTGTGTATTGATTATCGTAGGCTGAACCAGCTCACAGTGAAGAACAAGTACCCTTTACCTAGGATCGATGACTTGTTTGATCAGTTGAGAGGAGCGCAGTACTTCTCGAAGATTGATCTTCAGTCAGGATATCATCAGCTGCGCGTCAGGGATGAGGACGTGCAGAAGACAGCATTCAGGACCAGTTTTGGTCACTACGAGTTCCTCGTGATGTCGTTCGGTCTCACGAACGCACCGGCCGTGTTCATGGATCTGATGAACCGGGTTTTTCGGCCTTTCCTCTATCGATTCGTCGTTGTCTTCATCGACGACATTTTGGTATACTCTAGGAGTCGAGAGGAGCATGAGGAGCATTTGCGTTTGGTTCTGGATACGCTCAGACGACACCAGTTGTTCGCACAGTACAAGAAGTGCGACTTCTGGAAGCAGGAGGTGAAGTTTCTGGGACACGTGGTGTCCAAGGATGGCATGGCAGTTGACCTGTCTAAGGTAGCTGCGGTGCAGGACTGGGAGCAGCCTAGTTCTGTCACTGAGGTGAGGAGTTTCTTGGGTCTCGCTGGCTACTATCGGCGTTTCATTCAGGATTTCTCGAAGATCGCGAGACCCTTATCTCAGTTGACACGGAAGGACGTGAAGTTCGCCTGGAATGATAAGGCGGAGTCAGCTTTTCAGGAGCTGAAGGACAGACTTACGTCCGCCCCTGTGCTAGTATTGCCAGAGCAGGGGGTTAGATACACTATATACACTGACGCGTCTAGCGTTGGTTTGGGTTGTGTCCTTATGCAGAGGGACAGGGTAATTTCGTATGCCTCGAGACAATTAAGGAAGCACGAGGAGAATTACCCTACACACGACCTGGAGTTGGCAGCCGTTATATTCGCACTGAGACTCTGGAGACATTACCTCTACGGAGAGGAGTTCGAGCTCTTTTGCGACCACAAGAGCCTCAAGTACATATTCACGCAGCGAGACTTGAATATGAGGCAGCGGCGATGGATGGAGACGCTGAAGGACTTCAATTTTGAAGTCTCTTACCATCCTGGGAAGGCGAACCTTGTGGCTGATGCGTTGAGCCGCAAGAAGGCGATAGAGTTTGCGGCTCCGCTGATGGTTGCCGAGTGGGATATGGTTGAGTTTTTGCGAGACTTTGAGCAGAAGCTCACCGCAGAGGAGCCATTTGAGTTCATCGCACATGTACAGGTGCGATCCCAGATCGATGACCGTGTCATCGAGGCGCAGAGGGACGACGCGCATCTTACTGAGCTTCGAGAGCAGGCCAGTGATGATGCTGACGCCGACTGGCGAGTTGGTATAGATGGAGGCTTACGTTACCGTGGCCGCTTATGCGTCCCAGATGTCCCTGACTTGAGACGAGAGATTCTCGAGGCTGCGCATTCTACTAGACTCGCGATGCATCCTGGCAGCACAAAGATGTATCGTGACGTGAAGAGAACGTATTGGTGGGAAGGTATGAAGACCCACATTGCTGAGTTCGTGTCCCGTTGTCTCACTTGTCAGCAGGTGAAGGCAGAGCATCGCCGACCACCTGGACTTTTGCAGCCTATGCCGATTGCAGAATGGAAATGGGATTTCATTTTCATGGACTTCATTTCTGGGTTGCCGAGGACGAGGAAGGGGCATGATTCCATTTGGGTGATCGTCGACCGATTGACGAAGTCGGCGCACTTCCTACCGATCAGAGTTACGAACTCTGCAGACGAGCTGGCTAGATTGTATATCCGAGAGATTGTGCGTCTGCATGGAGTTCCGTTGGAGATCGTGTCGGACAGAGACACGCGGTTCACTTCTATTTTCTGGACTCGCATTCAGGAGGCTATGGGTGTGAAGTTGAAGTTCAGTACTGCCTTCCACCCACAGACGGACGGACAGACGGAGCGAGTGAACCAGATCCTGGAGGACATGTTGCGGGCTTGCGCATTGGACTTCAAGGACAGTTGGGATGACTGTCTTGCATATGCGGAGTTTGCGTACAACAATAGCTTCCAGACGAGTATCGGCATGGCACCTTATGAGGCGCTGTATGGGCGACCTTGTCGCGCACCGCATTGCTGGTTAGAGGTCGGTGAGCGCAGCTTGATTGGCCCAGAGTTGGTGCAGGCGACGTCAGAGAAGATTGATATTATTCGACGTCGGCTTCTTACAGCGCAGAGCAGACAGAAGAGCTACGCCGATACGAGACGGAGGCCACTAGAGTTTACAGTCGGGGATCATGTGTTTTTGCGGGTTTCCCCTATGAAGGGAGTCCTTCGGTTCGGGAAGAAGGGAAAACTGGCACCGCGCTTCATTGGTCCATTTCAGATCCTCGATCGTGTGGGAGCAGTGGCTTACCGATTGACTTTACCCACGCCCCTCGCGAGCGTCCACAACGTATTTCACGTTTCTATGCTGAAGAAGTACGTTGCTGATCCTTCCCACATCATCAGATGGGAGCAGGTGCAGTTAGGAGAGGATGTTACTTATATCCTGCGACCGACACGTATCTTAGACCGGAAGGAGCAGGTACTGCGTAGCAAGGTGATTCCCCTTGTGAAGGTACTATGGACGCATCACTCTGAGGAGGAGGCTACTTGGGAGACAGAAGCCGAGATCAGAAAGAACTACCCACAGCTTCTCGAGGAGTACGAACAGGTACAAATTTCGAGGACGAAATTATTTGTTAAGGGGGGTAGATTGTAACGCCCGTGAAAAATCCGTACTTGGAATCGAGTACCGATTTGACCCGAAATCGCGTATAAATAATTTCCATGAAAATTTTACGTAAGTTAGCTAGCGCAACGCTAGAGTAGCTGGGAAATAGTCCCTGATCACTTTAAATACGTTCTACAAGACCCAAATCGAGTAGAACAGACAACTCTACAATACTCTATAACCTTGGATCCAACTCTAAGCAGGTTTGTCCTCTGGACCATATGGAACTTTTGTATTGGATTTAGACCGCGCGTCGAAGGTCTGATACCTCCTATCTTAGACCGTTAGAACCGCCCAGCTGGACTTGACAATCATCTCGAAAATCAAGTCAAACCGATAATCACAGAGTATTTCGTTGAAACTGGACTGAAGCGACCGCGAATAGGGACGAATTGGGAATTTCAAATTTAGATCTGGCACACGACTTGACGCGTCAGTATTGAGCGTTCTGACCGTCAGAATTCATCCAGATTACACCCTCGGATCAGGAAAAATATCTAATTATTGTCACGGAACTTTCAGTCCTGATCTATGTGCGGTGACCGCTGAACTGAAACTGGTCCGCCACGTGCGATCTGCGAACCCTGCCAGACTGAAAACTTAATACGAGGTACATCTGGTACCCATGAGCTTAAGTCTGATCGCAATCGACCAGGGGACCACCAGAAATCAGTTTTTGGACCGAAACAGCCCCGAAATGGATAGGCAATAAGTAAACTTCGTCCCGGAGCCTATTTCGGACGTTTCCAAGCTTATAAAAGGGGTTGAAACCCTCATTCCTTCCTTGCATACGAATTTCCCTAAACCCTAGAAAAGAGAGAGAGAGTTTGAGAGAAAGGGAAGAGGAGATTTTTCCCGCTTCCGAGCCGCCAACAGTTGCTGCATCAACGCTTCCTTCCAATCACCTGGCTGGTGATTTCTACGCTTTTTCAGGTATAGAAAAACCCTAAAAACTTGCTGATTTAGGGTTCACGTAGATTCTGAACGTATTAGCTAACGAAATCCATGAATCAGGTTCTCCTACTGTCGTAGACGAAGCCTACACGCTCCGTTCAAATTCTCGCGACCGTAAGAGATTAGGTGAGAATTTTAGACGCTTTGATTGACGGTTTACAACGCTTTCAATGTCGTTTAATAGTAGATTATCGACGGCATCGCCGTTTGACATGTACAACATGCTCTCCGTTTCCTGTTTCGCAAATTAACGAAGAATATGAGATTTAGGGCATTTTAGTCATTTGTAGGAAGTACGGTCTCCATGCATATTTTGCTGACATGATTGACATGATTTGTCGCCGCATTAGAGAGTTAGGAATGCCTGCATAATCAGTTTGGTGAAGAGATTCGCCAAGTTGCGCACTTTGGGTCGACATACTATATGTGGACTTAAGGGTGTAGTGTATGTGTTTGTATAAATGCTTGTATTAGTATGTATTGTATTGCATGATGTTATGTAGTAGTTTGAGATTGATTTCATGATTAATAGGCTGACCTAAACGATTTCCTATATGTTGACCTTATGCATGATTGCATCGTATGCATAGAAATGATGCCTTAAGAATTGCCTAAGTTGAATATGCTTGGACAGCATGCCTTGAAGATTTGCCTAAATTGAATGTTATAACATGTGCTAACATGCTCACATGATGTATTTCAATTCCAATACCTTTGTATCGTATTAATGAAATTCCATAGATGTGTGGGACTTGATTTAGTCCAGGCAGTCGGTAACCGAGCGAATTCGTGGCTGACTGGTCATAGCCACGAACGACGCGTCGATGAATGTGATTCGTGTTGAGAGTTGGCGGCAGTGGTTAGGCCACGCGAAGTGTTTTACGCACTTCATGTCGTTCAATTCGAAATGCGATCGCGCTAGTCGAGCCCGTCAAGTAACCCGACTGGCCGATGTTTGTTCACCTTGTACGTATCATAACTGCTTGAACCTAGGGTACTGAACTTACCATTGTAAACCCTATTAACCGTGGTACCTTGATCCACGAAGACTCATGAGCCGGGCATGGTGGTATGGGACACCGTAGTCGAGCTGTCGGCCTACGCTGGGGCCACAAACCTCCCCGTAGTGACCAATGAGCACCTTGACTCGTGAGCAGATTATGGTGGTATGAGACACTATATTCTAGCTGTCGGCCTACACTGATCAGGCGACGAGCCCTTTGTAGTGACCGCGAGCGTATTCTGAGTTCACGGGAGGCGACGACCCTTCCGTGCAGTAGAGTACAGTAGGCCTGTATTGATAAGGTGATGGGGGAGCGGTGCAACGAGTGCGAGCAACAGCCCTGGCAGCCCTTGCAGTGACCTGCGAAATGTACATCGTATGAGATTACTAGGAGTGACGACCCTAGACAGGATCCGTGTTGGGATTGATACAAGGGAAGTACCTTAGTTTCCCAATCCTGCTGTTTGAATGGACTAATAACAACTGGGTAATCATATCACCATAGCATTGCATGTGCCTGGAAGATGTGGAGCACTCTAGGGAGTGTGGCATGCCGCGGTCGTAAGATGTTGCCGCATGAGGGTGATCGTCGGTGAGGGCATACATCACGTCATATCATCTTGCATTAACAACAGTATTAGGACTTGTCTGATTTACTGCTTTACTATTATCGCGTGACTGAATTGTGAACATGCTAATCTTTGCTCTATGATTCCACTGAGTTGATCACTCATTCCCACGTTACGGGATGGTGTTTGCAACACCCACCAGACCCTGTTGTAGTTGCAGGTGACGATGAGATCCAGGAGGTGGAGCTAGATGATGACGAGGACCAGGATGAGTTCTCGTATATGCAGTATCATGACGGCTTCCCGTAGGCGACCTGGATCGAGGGGACATCAGTGGGACTTTTCTTTTTGAACATTATTCTTTTGTTATGTACATGTATATGAGACTCAGAGATGTAGTCATACTTTGGAGACAGTTGAGATTACTTTGTTTTTCCATACAGTGATATATATCTTGTTTAGTCTTCCGCTTGCTTTTATCACTGGATCTGAAGTATGAATTGCAGTTTTGGTATACTTTTACTCATGTGAATGCTTTAAATCAGACAACATCGAATCATAACCATTTTTGTTGCATAAGTGACGGTCTGGAACTCGGGAGTTGAGTTTATACGCGACCCCCGATTTTCAGGGTGTTACAGTGAGGATCTCATCTTGATGTCTCCCAAATTTCAGCCCCAACTGACCTTCATTGGGGTCCTAAAGGTGTGGTCCAAGTGAGGTGGACAGTCTGGATTTTATGCACTGTTCCAGCAACATTCCACCATGTACAGTTGAATTTTTAAAATTTATTAAAATACCTATGGGTGTTTAAAAATTATAAAAAATTTCAAGGGGGTGGACTACTTATGGTAGGACTCACCTACAAAATTTTAGGGCCAATGGACGCCTGTACACACCATAGTGATAGTGGGACCGGCCCATTATAATATGGTGTCCAGATCAGTCCGATTTTCAAGACGGATTGATTTATGTAAATGAATTAAAATATTTATAGATGTCCAAAAATTTTGAAATTTTTTAGGAGTATGGTCCACTTATGTTAGAACCCACCTACCAAATTTTAGGGTCAATAGACCCCTGTACACACCGTGGTGAGGGCCGGACTGGCCCACCACGTTGGAATGTCCAGGTCTGTCCGATTTTTCTGGACAGTCTGTTTTGTTTAAATTAATTAAAATACTTAAAATACTTAGAGATATCTAAAAATTATAAAATTTTGTGGGGGTGTGGCCCACCTATGGAAGTAACACTCTGTGAAATTTCAGCCTCAAGTGACCCCGTTTAGGTATCCAAAAGAATGGGCCAAGATGATTGGACTCCCAGATTTTTTCTGCTGTGCAGTCCAGCAATATGCCTTGATAAAAAAAATCATAATTCAAAAATACTTCTTCTGATAGTAGGCTACCTTTTTGGGTTTCCTCTCATTGTATGCATGATGAGGGAACTTGGCCCTCAATTTTCAGAGTTTTAGAGGCCTTGGACCCACTCCAATGGAGTGCCCAAATTTAGGACAGCAACATGTTATAATTATGCTGGCCTTGGGCTGAAATTTTGAGGAGTGGGGCTCACCATATTATAAAGATCTTAGAGGAAATGATTTATACCTTTAGTTCCTTAAATGTTGGGCTTAATGAATGCACTTTTGAAGCCCACCACAGTTGAATTTAATTGGGTCCATGAATGTAGCTAGTTGTTGAACTATTTAAAGCCCATAGAGTGGACCCATTTGATATGTTCCAAGGCCCATGGGATTAGGCCCATAGAGTGGACCCATTTGATATGTTCCAAGGCCCATGGGATTAGGCTCATAGAGTGGACTCATTTGATGTGTTCCAAGGTCTATGGGATTGGACCCATTTGATGTATTTTAAAGCCCATGGGATTTGACCCATTTAATATGTATAAGGCCCGTGGGTCGAGAATCATTTGATGCAATCTAAGGCCCACGGGTTATGACCCATTGCAATGCACATAAGGCCCATTGGTGCGGCCCATTGATGTAGCCCATTTGATGAGTAAAAGGCCCATATGAAATGGCCCATTTGATGTATTTAAGGCCCAATGGGGTGTACCTAAGGTCCCTTGTAATGTGTGATCCCAACCTAGTTTACGTAATGTTATTCACTACGGGCTACACCTTGGGAGCAGTGTTGGTTTGACGTCCACATTGCGAGTATAATGTTGGTTAAATGTCCGCATTACGACTCTCCCTAGGGCCCATTGGTAGGCCCGTACTTATTGTATGCAAGCCGACTAGGCCAACTGCGTTGTAAGGATAGGGCATTACTTTATAACATGCTTAGTATAACTCCATGACGTACAACCCATTTGTATCGGTCCATTTGATCGGCATGCTCGTATCGGCCATTTGATTGATTTAGCCCATATGATTGATTAGGCCCATCTTGATATATTTGTGACTTGTTGCTAAGGCCATATATGAGGCCCGTTGTTGAGGCCCACCTTGATGTGTATAAGGCCCGTTGTTGAGGCCCACCTTGATGTGTATGAGGCCCGTTGTTGAGGCCCACCTTGATGTGTATGAGGCCCGTTGTTGAGGCCCACCATGATGTGTATAAGGCCCATTGTTGAGGCCCACCTTGATGTGTATGAGGCCAGTTGTTGAGGCCCACCTTGATGTGTATGAGGCCCGTTGTTGAGGCCCACCTTGATGTGTATGAGGCCCGTTGTCGAGGCCCACCTTGATGTGTATGAGGCCCGTTATTGAGGCCCACCTTAAATATATATGAGGCCCATGTTGCAAGGCCCATTGTGATGTATACAAGGCCCATTGGTCATGGCCCATTGCAATGTATGTAAGGCCCAATTGGTGCGGCCTATTTGATATATTTATGGGGTCCATGTCATTAGACCCATCCTGTTGTATTGGTGACCCGTCCATTGAGGCTCACCCGTGGTATATATTTGAGGCCCATGTGTAGGGCCTACCTATTGTGTATTTAAAGCCCATGGGTTGTGGCCATAGTGATGTATATTAGGCCTATGTGATGTAGCCCATACTGATGTGTATTAGACCCAGGTATGTGACTCACCTGCGAAGTATATTTGAGGCCCATTGTGATATATCTGAGGCCCATGGGTGCGACCCATCCAGATGTATTTGAGGCCTATGGGCAAGGCCCATTGTGATATGTGTTAGTTCCATGACCAGGGCCCACCTGTTTCGTATATTTGGCCCTTGTGTGAGGCCATGTGCCCATTATATATTTGATTCTATGTGGGCCATTCCTTGGGGGCAATGTCAGTTAAAAGTCCACATTGTCGACGCCGGTTATTGATACCGTTTATGAGTATGTGACATCATAACATCATGATACATGCCCATTCGCATCATCTGCATGTTTATTATGAGATGTGATTGATCATTGCATATGTCATTGGGCAGGATGATGTGAGACTCCGTGATAGGTGGAGATTATCTCACATGAGCGCATGACATGCGCAGGATTGATGCATGATTGGATTGTGTGACTCATGCATCTTGCATTGTGTTGTTATTACCGTACGCCCTAGTGACATCAGGGTCGTAGCCTTCACAGGCATATCGTGGATGGCCAGATGGGACACCGAAAATCTGTTCAAGTATCGGGCCGCCATAGATGGCCCTGGGTGAAAATCCTTAAATACCCTCTTGGTTCCAGAGGATGCTTCAACGTCTAGACCGAGTGGGTAGATGAGCGTTGAGTGCCGATTACCAGATGACTGCGCTCTCCACTATTTCGTGGTCAGTTGGAAGGGGGTGCGGCCTTATCCTCCCGAGGGAGTAGGCATGGTGTCACGCACCAAACTCGAAAATCGGGCTCACGAAATTTCCGATCGCCGAATCCGGCGCCGACAGCCTCCGTAGAACCCCATTCTCGGCTCGTAGCTCCCATTCTCCAGGTTCCGATCCTGGGATGCTACGAGGAGGATTTTCAACATCAGTTTGATTCCTAATAAGCATAACCAAAGGCATAACCCACAACAACAACCAAGAACTCCATTACATTTTCACTATGATCAAAAACTTTACAAGTACAATGAGTATAAAGGGAAATACAATGGCAAGAACAAAAACTCCAAAAATGCTCAGTAACGTGCTCCTGTCTCAGCGCTACTGCGATCCAACGTCACCTGCACGCAACGGTCGTGCATAAGTTTATAGAAAGCTTAGAGGGTGGTGAAAGTGTGTGCACAAGGTAGTACTATGAACATGCAATGGCAGAGTAATGTGGAATATGCAGATGGAACCATAATATCATGAGCCGTACCAAGGCTTATGCGATGCAAGATATGAATGGTATCGGCCATCCCAAGGCCATGCAATGTATAATGCAACTCAAGCATACAGATCCTCATCTATGTCCACACATCAATACAGCTCAAAATATGGAATATCACCGGGGTCTAGTACACTCTAAACCAGATTGCTGCCACATCGCCCGCAATAAGGTAAGTGGAAGAGACCACACTATCCGTCTGTAAATATCGGGCGCGACTCGTCGATAGCGGACCCATTCCTCGAGCTGGTCAAACTCAGCCTAGTATTGCCCCCTACTCTCGAGCGGGTAAGGCCGCACCCCCTTTCAACTGACCACGACACAGTGGAGAGCGTAACCGTCTGGTAATCGGCACTCAGCGCTTATCTACCCACTCGGTCTACACGTTGGAGCAACCTCTTGGTACCATAAGGGTTTAGGGACTTTCACCTAGGGATATCTATAGTACCCCATGTAGAACAAGATTTCTGGTATCCAATCCTGCCAACCACGATCTGTCTGTGGAGGCTACTGCCCCGATGTCACTAGGGCATACAATAACCATATCACACAGATGCGGAATGCATGAATCACGCTATTCAGTCATGCAACCAATCCTGCGCATATCGTGCGCTCATGTAGGGCAACACCGCCTAACTGGGAGCCCATAAACAACCTGCCCGAAGGTATATGCTATGATCAGTCAATCCTCATATCAAGCATGCATATGATGCGTATGGTCATGAGTCATGAAACTATACTAAACATGTACATGAGTGATGAACCATTCTTACAACGCAGATGGGCTTGGACGGCCTATACACAATAAGTACGGCCTAGCAATAGGCCCTAAGGAGAGTTGTAATGTGGACATCCAACTAACATTACACTCACAATGTGGACGTCAAACCAACATTATTCCCCAGGCACAATCTTCTTAAACGTCGCTACATAACCTGTATTGGGATTACACATTGCAATGGACCTTAGGTTTATCCCATTGAGCCTTACACATGTATCAAATGGGCCATATCTTATGGGCCTTTTATTCATCAGATGGGCCATATAAATGGGCCACTCCAATGGGTCTTGTGTGCATTGCAATGGGTCAAAACCCGTGAACCTTAGATTGCATTAATTGGACCTAGTCACATAAGTCTAATATGTATCAAATGGGCCACACCAAATGGGATCCCACATGTAGGTCAAGTGGGCCTCAACCCATAGACCTAACATGAGTCAAATGGGCCTAAATCCCTAGGCCTTAAACAAATCAAATGGGCCTAACCCATGAGCCTTCAATAAATTAAATGGGTCTAACCCCTAGGCCTCGTATGCATATTAAAGTGGGCCAAAACCCCTAGGCCTTACATATATCAAATGGACCCAGTCCCATGGACTTGCAACACATCAAATGGGTCTAAGTTCTTAGGCCTAAAATGCACCCAATGGGCCTAGCCCATAGCCCTTTTGAAATTCGAATGGGCCTAGCCCATAGGCCTTCTATGAGTCAGATGGGCCTAAATCCCTAGGCCTTACAAATACATCAAATGGGCCCAATTCCATGGGCCTTGGAATACATCAAATGGGCCTAGTCCCATGGACTTGAAACATATCAAGTAGGCTCAAGCCCATAGCCTTTACATAAATTAAATGGGCCAAACCCATAGGCCTTTGCTCACATGCAACAAGGTGGGTCCCACTGTCGCTGGACAGTGGGGATAACACGTGCATCAAGGAGGACTCCACCGTCCGCTGGACGGTGGAGGCGTTACGGTGCAAAGGTGGGCGCCACCGTCCACTGGACGGTGGGCTACAACACATACAAATTTTATTTTTATTTTTATTTTTTTGTGGGTCCCATGCGGGGTCTACTGTGATGTTTAGATGACATCCAACCCATTCATAAGGTCACTCAGACCTGGATAAAGGGAAAAACATAAATTTCAGCTTGATCCAATACTTCTGTGGACCCCAAAAGCTTTTCAACGATAGAATTCAATTCCCACTATTTCACGTGGTGTGGGCCACCTGAGTTTTGGATCTGCTTCATTTTTTGGAGGGAGGCCCACCACTGGGGTGGCCCACCTAATGAACAAGTTGGATGACAAAATAAACGTTGCTGTGGGGCCCACGAGCAGGGCCGTGGGCCACCTCCCCACGCCCGTCCGCTGCCTATACAAGGCTGCATGCAGGAGCGTGCAGCGCTGCCACCCGCCTGACGCAAGAGCAGAGGCTCTGCCTCTTCTCAATTTCGGAAAAAACCCATTTTCCTGGGGTTTTTCACGTATGGGGCCCATTAAAATGAAATCCGCCCCAGCCATTGCGTTCAGTGGCTCGACGCCGTCCAAATGAGTCTAGAGTTTGAATTTTTTTAACGCTTGGAAAGTGAAATAACACAAGAAATAGCATTTGAATGGTGATGACGCAATATTTGGCGCTATGGCCCACCAGGTGATTGGATCAGCTCCAAACTTCTACCCAACGGCTAAAATGCCGTGGGCAAGAGGATGGACGAATTAGATCGGACATAAACATCAGGGTGGGGCCTATGCAAGGGGACCACCCAAGTCCCTTTCATTCCTCTTCCCTTTTTTTTTCTTTCTTTGAAACGTCCAGTGTCCCAGACGCTGGACGGATTTTTTTATATATTTTTTTTTGAAGATGGTGGGCCCTGATAAAGTGGGCCACCACTGATGGGTGCGTGGGGATAACGTTTAAGGTGGGCCCCACTTGAATAAAAATAAACGCATCAAGGTGGGATCCATTCAAGTGGGCCACACCACCTTATCACATGCCATAAAAATAATACAAAATAAAAAGAAATAAAAAGAAAGAGAGAGAGAGAGAGACAAAGAGAGACATGGAGAGTGGGACGCCTTGTGATGGAGGGACCCCGACATTATGGGCCCTCCCTTACATGAAATCATACATCAAGTGGGCCTTAAAGCATGTGGGACTGCCGAAATTTAAAATCAACGGTGGGGATCCTTTCCCCACCAACATGGACGGTCTAGATGACCTTTGAAGAGAAAATAAACATCATGATGGGGTCAATGGAGAATGGCCCCATCATGGAATGATCATGATGATCCGAGTGGTCCATCGGCCACATATTAGGGTCCCAAGTGAGATCCACACCATGGATCGGTGGGCCTCACTTGGTCCACCATAAAAATAAGTAAATCTACCTTATAGAGGCACCCACCGTCCGATCTTCTCGCTCCTAGGGGTTCCTTGGCACCTTAGCTTCAACTTCAATGGATGAGATGAAGAATGGAGGGTTGAGATGAGAGATTTTGGGGTAGGAAGGTGGGTCACACTTGGAGTTTAGGGAGCTTGAAAAATTCCATACGTATGGAGTTTTTAGAAATCTTTTGTTGCTTGGGATTTTGAAATGAGAAAGAGAGAAAGAGAGAGAGTGATGTAAAGGGAGAGAGAGAGAGTGATGGATGGATGGGTGAGTGATGGTTGTGTAAGAAATCTTTGACTTTTGTGACTTTTTGTGTAAGAGAGGTATGGGTGGTGAAGACTTTTGTGGTTGCTTGGGAAAAGGGATGGAAGTGATGTGTACTTGACATGTGATGGATTGATGGGTGATTGATTGATGGGATTGATGTGATTGATGTGACACATCGTAGAGATTTCCTTAATTTTTACAACGCGCGACGTTTTCTCGTACCTAACGTTGGCCCATAACTCTTGACCAGGGTATCGCCTTGGCGCGCGAGTCGCGGTATCGGAACCGCAACGACGGCGCGGTCGCTATGGTATTGGTCTCGGGTTGAGTCGACTCGGGTTGTCGGTACATGAATCAGGGTCGTGCGTCGATATTGTTTAAGGGTCGAAAGTTATCAGAATTCGACCGGTAAGACCGTGGAAGTGTATGGAAAGGTACGGACCAAGATTCGGGTCTTACACATGGCTAGGCTGAGTTTGACCAGATCGAGGAATGGGTCCGCTATCGGTGAGCCGGGTAGGTATTGATAGACTACTGACAGGCGGATAGTGAGGTCTTTTCTACTTACCCAGTTGTGCGCTTGATTGGAGCGGCAGGTGGTGTGAAGTGTAATAGACCCCGGTGATTTCTCCAGAGAGGAATCGTACGGATATGAGGACTGACATGATATTATGACACCCTGTCACTGTTGTGCATGTGGGCGTGCTCATATGGGCGGACGCTGATGTGAGCGGGTGTGATGTGGGCGGGGATGAGGCCTAGGCGAGCTACCAGCGGTTGGCAGGCTACTGTGCTGACAGGCTACTGAGTAGGAGTTGCATACTCATTCATTCATCCATTCACTATCCATTCGGGCTGGTGGTGCGCAACTAATTGTTCTGTATCTTCGTTATAGTAAGGATTTCGGTTGGGCGCGCGACTAATCTGAGATCAGGAGTTTACCACGTTGAGTCAAACTATCCAAATTTAGGTATGGGACTGGTTTAGATAGTGGTTCCTTGTGGTGGACCTCGTAGCCTGCGATACTACGTACTATCATCCTGACATCACACTCCAGTATGGTCATTCCATTAGCACCATATACTATATATTCCATTACATCTTCGGCGTGTGGCATTGTGGGTCGTTATGTTTCTGTATTCCTGTGACTTAAATGAGAGTGATGATATTTATCAGCTCTTTCGAATTGTGTATTACATTATATCCTTGTCATTCGACATTTGATTATCTATGACTCATCATTTTTATAGCTGTCCTATATTGCGTATTCTGATATTGATTAACTTATGGACTTGTTCATACTTCCGCTTATTCTGTTATCGCATGATTATAATCTTGTCAGTATTTCTGTTTACGTTAATAATTTATGCTCTTATCAGTGTTTCTGCTTATTCAGTCATTGTATGGTTTATGTATTAATAGCTTTTCGGTATTGTATGATTATGATATTGTATTGAATACTTGACACTTATCTCGTGTACACACTTACACCACCCTCTAAGCTTTCTATAAGCTTATGCACGATAGATGCGTGCAGGTGATGTTAGGTTGCAGCAGCATTGAGCTTGGAGCGTGCAGTTGTTTTCTGGAGCTTTGATTTTGACATATATATTTCCCTTTCAGCATTGTATTCAAATGATTATATTAGTGGATATGTGATGATGATGTTGCCTTTATGATTTGGGTAAACTTGTAGTTATGCTTATTACTAGTTAAATGTACAAAAAAAAAAAAATTCTCCTTGTAGGATCCCAGGATCGAAAATCTGGCATATGAATGCTAGGAGCCGAGAATGGGGTACTACGGAGGCTGTCGGTACCGGATTCGGCGATCGGGATTCTTATGAATCCGATTTTCGGGTTTGGAGCGTGACATATGGTCTACTTGAGCTTTGGATATGCATCAATTTTGGGTTTAACCACTAAAATGATCTGAAAAAATGAATGAACCGCGTGGATAAACCAAATGCATTCACAGTGGGCCCAAATAAAGTTTACTGAGTATAATAAGAAGATATTCGTTGGTGTACCATACACAGTTATATAGCTACTGCCATATGTTGTAGCTGTAGGTACGTGTCGTGCGAAGACGAGCACTGACACTCATCGAGCTCCAAGTTGTACGAACGGTTTAAAGGAGATCAAAGTTTTATGGGCCCCACAGTGATGTATTTATTATATCTACACCGTTCATATAGTTTTAGATATCATTGTAGAGTATTATCCAAAGATCATTTGGACCACACCACAAATAGCAGTTGAGAATGATTTTCACCGTTAAACAATTCGTAGGGCCCACCATAACGTTTATTTTCCATCCAATCTGTGCATAAGGTCACAAACACTTAAATTAAGAGGCAAAAACAAATTTCAAATTAATCCAAAACTTTTATGAGACTATGACACCAAAAAGGCTTTCAATGGTAGATGTTCAATCCCCACAGCTTTTTCTAGTGTGGTCCACTTGATAGTTAGATCTATCTTATTTTTCGTCTCAAGCCTTAAAACAAGCCCGCCGAATGGATGGACGGTCTGGATATAACACATATCCCACTATCAGACCCATAAAACTGTTAACATGAATACAGGCACTTTTATGCCCAACACATTACAGCTGCAAGCTGTGCATAGCACATTCACAGCTTTATTGCCTCGAGCTTCGAGTTGTACGAATGACTCAAATGAGATCAACATTACATGGGCCCTACAATGATGTATTTATTATATCCATACCGTTGATCTATTTTTCATGATCATTTTAGATCATTTGGGAAAAAATGAATCATATTTAAAGCTCAATGGACTACACCAAAAATAGCAGTGAGGATAATGATCTTTACCATTAAAAAGTCGATATGAATCATACCCAACCCGATCCGACTCGGTTTCCTTGACCGAGTTGGACTCAATTCGGGTCAAGCCAACCGTGTACCAGATTGGTTCGAACCTATATCCTGGATCGGATAGGGTTCGAATTAGCCCAGCTAGATTTCGGACTGAATCGGGTTAGACTCGGTCCAATGCCCACCTCTAGCTACTCCCCGCCACAGCCCCGTGGCTGGTGTCCGGTTCTTTGTGGGCACCACCATGATGTATGTGTTTCATCCATTTTTAAAGATCATTTTAAGGCTTTATCTAAAAAATGAGACGGATATAAATCTCAAGTGGACCACACCACAGGAAAACAATAGTGATTGGATATCCACCATTAAAATCCTCATCAGGTCCACTTTACTGTTTATTTGACATTCAATCTGTTGATTAGGTCATACAGACCCAGATGAAGGGAAAAAACAAAAATCAGCTTGATCCAAAACTTTTATGGCCTCCAAAAAGTTTTTAATGGTCCAAGTTCATTCAATACTGTTTCCTGTAATGTGGTCCACTTGAGATTGGGATATATCTCATTTTTGGTCTCATACCATAAAATGATCTATAAAAATAGATGGACGTCGTGGATGAAAGGCATACATCATAGTGGGGGCCACAGAGCACCGACCACCAGCCATTGGTTGTTGGCAGGGGGAGTAGCCAATCCGTTCCCGCCTACCAAAGTTTTAATGTATCGTATGGTCCATGAACGTGATACTACTGTACTGGCCCAATGGGCTTACAATTTTATATCTTGGTATGGACACTCTTCATACCTACCTTGGCACGCACCACTGTAGTGTATGTAATTGGGTAATCCTATGGACTGTCTTAACTATTATTCCTTAATAAATAGATAGGGGCCATCATACTATTTGAGTGGTGACCATCCCAACCGTCTGTTCTGAGGGGTGGTTGTGTTATTTTTGTGCGGTTGGACAGTAGATCCATAGATCCAACATTGCCACTCAGCCAAAGGACATCTGAGCGGTGCATAAGGTGTCTCCCTCCCTGACATGACCCAAGGAAAAACTAAGCCAGTGCGCTTACAAAATTGACCCCAGAGAAGGAATGGACGGTTTGCAGGGAAAAGAAGGTTTTGAGTCCATATTCAATGGAGCACACGTGGGTTAGCCTGATTTTCTGGACAAGATCGTCTTCACAGCGGCCCACTTTATGTAGAGCAGAGATATTCCATGCACACTTGTAACGTTGGCACGTGTGGGCAAGCATGGCCATTGGAGGCCATTTGCGACGGTTTCACAGGACAATTACCCTCGGGGCCATCGTGATATTTACGTACAACCTATTCTAGTCATTAGTTGCACAGCTAATATTAGGACTTGATTTCAAAACTCAAGCTAATCCAAAACGAAAATATTAGAAACATGGATGCACGCCATTGAAACCTTTCTTGGTATCCAACCATTCACAACATGAATCCTGTCGGTATGAAAGGACAAAAACAAAAATAACCCTGATTCAGAACTTTTGTGGACTTTTTGAAGGTATTAACGGTCGGTATCCCTGTCCCACTAGTTTCTATGATATAGCCCACCTGAGTGTTGTATATTTCTAATTTTTCGGACGAAGTCATAAAATGACATCTCTAAACTGATAGACGGAGTAGATTTAAGGTATGCATCACGGTGGGCCCTCCAAAGGTTTTTGTTTCACGGTACACTACACTTCTTCCGTAGGGTGTTTGTAGGTAATGAATTCGTGACATGTTATGCTTCCACAAGGCCGACGTTGTTATCCAGAAGGGTTGAAAGTCGTGCGGGGTTGGGGCTCAACGCTAGTCCAACCCAAGGGTCTTATACCTCAGCCCTAACCCAATTCAGCCCAACCACAGGTTGAAAATTTCAACCCAAGTGGGCTCAGTTGGGTTGGCCGGGTGGATACATGCTAATATTTTTATTATTACATTAATTTATTATATTTTAATACAAATCTTACTTTTATTTATTATATTTTAATAATTATATATAATTATTTATTATATAATGAAATTTATTTTTTTCTAAACAAAAAAGCTAAAATACAGGACAAATACTCCTTTAAAAGCCATGTTGTGTAGCACGCAATCCATCTAGGAGAGTAAAATTAGTCATATCTTGGTAGCTTGAGTCATCGCAAATGGAGTGAACAAATTAGACCCAATGACACTGAAATTTCCTATGCCTTCAATACAAATGATCCGTACTTAATTATAATTTATAAGTAATATATATATATATATATATATATATATATATATATATATATATATATATATATATATATATATATATATATATATGGAAAAAGGTATTATACGCTCGACCGTATTATACCTTCCATAAGGTCGAGCGCTGACTGCACATTATTAGTCAGATGGTAAAAGCTTTAAACAATGGAGAGATTTTATAGAAAACCTAATAAACACAGTGTAGATTTTATAGGAAAATTGAAGAAATAAAAACCGATGCTATGTGGACCCCACCATGATGTATATTTTCTATCCATGCCGTCCATCCATTTTGAAATACAATTTAAGGAATTTACACCAAAAATAAGTTATATCTGAATCTCAAATGGACCACACCATGGGAAAACATCTGTTATTGAATTTCTATGATTACAAACTCCTAGGGTGCACTGTAATGGTTATGAAGAGAAAAATAAGTTATTATTAAATTTTTACCATCCAACCTATTCATAAGGTCATGTAGAGGTGGATGAAGTGAAAACACAAATATCGACTTGATCCCAAACTTCTCTAGCTTGTAAGAAAGTTTTTAATGGTGGACGTTCAATCCCCACCTTGTGGTTCACTTAAGCCTTGTACCTGCTTCATTTTTTTGGGTTATATATTAAAATGATCTGAGAAAATTGTTGAACGGCGTGGATATAAAACACTCACATCACGTTGGGCCCCACAGAGCCCTGCCCGGACGGATTACCGTCCGGGAGGTGGTAGGACACAATCCACGTTGGGATTGACTGACGCTCTTCCGGCTCCAAGTTGTACAAACGGTTTAAAGGAGATCAAAGTTACATGGCCCACACTGATGTATTTATTATATCTACACGGTTCATCTATCTTTAGAGATCATTTTAGAGCATGGTTCAAAAAATGAATCATATCCAAAGATCATCTGGACCACACCACAAATGGCAGTGGAGATAATGATTTTCACCGTTGAAAAATTTGTAGGGCCTACCATAACGTTTATTTTATATCCAATCTGTTCATAAGGTCGACAGGACCTGAATGAAGAGGGAAAAAATTTTTCATACTGATCCAAAACATCTGTGACCCAAAAAGGGTTTTAATGGTAGACGTTCAATCTCACACTGCTTTTTGCAGTGTGGTCCAATTGATGGTTAGATCTGTCTTATTTTTTGTACAAAGCCTTAAAACGAGCTCATCAAGTGGATGGACGGTTTGGATATATATAACACTTACCTCATGATTAGATAAATTTTTTTTTGCTAATGTCAATATAGGGTGAGGTACTGAAGCTAGTCGGCTATTGAAGTACGCAAAGTTGAGTAGCCGAGTTGGCTACTGAAGCTACGTCACCAAGTTTTGTTGTATCCACACCGTCCATTTATTTTGAAATATCATTTTAGGGCATGAGTCAAAGAATGAGGCAGATAAAAATCTGTAGTGGACCCACTACAGAAAACAGTGGGGAGAGTGATTCCCACCATTGAAACTATCCCAAGGCCCACCATAATGTTTATTTGAAATCCAACCCGTTCAAAAGTTAAAAAAGACATGAAATAAGAGAAAATACAAATATAAGCTTGATCTAAAACTTTCATTGTGTCCTACCACCTCCCGGACTGTAATCCGTCCGGGCAGGGCTCTGTGGGGCCCAACGTGATGTGAGTGTTTTATATCCACGCCATTCAACAATTTTCTCAGATCATTTTAATATATGACCCAAAAAAATGAAGCAGGTACAAGGCTTAAGCGGACCACAAGGTGGGGATTGAACGTCCACCATTAAAAACTTTCTTACAAGCTAGAGAAGTTTGGGATCAAGTCGATATTTGTGTTTTCACTTCATCCACCTCTACATGACCTTATGAATAGGTTGAATGGTAAAAATTTAATAACAACTCATTTTTCCCTTCATAACCATTACAGTGCACCCTAGGAGTTTGTAATCGTAGAAATTCAATAACAACTGTTTTCCCATGGTGTGGTCCATTTGAGATTCAGATATAACTTATTTTTGGTGTAAATCCCTTAAATTGTATTTCAAAATGGATGGATGGCATGGATAGAAAATATACATCATGGGGGGTCCACATAGCATCGGTTTTTATTTCTCCAGTTTTCCTATAAAATCTACACCGTGTTTATTAGGTTTTCTATAAAATCTCCCCATTGTTTAAAGCTTTTACCATCTAACCAATAATGTGCAGCCAGCGCTCGACCTTATGGAAGGTATAATACCTTTTTCCATATATATATATATATATATATATATATATATATATATATATATATATATATATATATATATATATATATATATATATATATATATATATATATATATATATCGAGTTCAGGTTGGGTCGGGCAACCCGAGACCTCAACCCAAGCCCGACCCAAGTTTTATCGGGTTAGTGTTTGTATAGCCCAAGCTCGAGACTAAACCCGATACATCAAGCCCAACCCAATGTCAGGTTGGTCACGGGTTGGTCAGGTTAAACCCGCCCAACTTTCAGCCCTATTATCTAGTCTTAACCTGCCCAACTTTCAACCCTATTATCTAGTCCCACAATACCCAATCTGCCAATTCAATTTAAGGCATGAACGTAAGGCTGAGAAAAATCCAAATCTCAATGGTTCACGGTACATAAAACAATGGTAATTAATTGAATGCCCACCATTAAAAACTTTCCTATGACTCACTGTACCATTTATTTGTCATTAAATCTGTTGATTAGGTCACATATACCTGGATGAAGGGAAAATACAAATCAGCCTGATCTAAAACTTTTGTGGCCTCGAGAAGTTTTTAATGGTGGACATTCATTCACCACGGTTTCCTATGGTGTAATCCACCAAAGATTTTATCTACATTGTTTTTGGGCTCATGCCCTGAAGTGAGCTAAAAAAATAGATGGACAGTGTCGATAAAATACGTCATCAGGTATCATTAAGTGCGAATCTAGATCTACCTGAGATTTAGAACTGCCTATTTTTTGAACTCATGCCCTAAAATGAGCTGAAAAAATAGATGGATAGTGTGGATAAAATACGCCATCGAGTTTCATTGAGTGTAAATCTAGATCTACCTGAGATTTAGATCTACCTTGTTTTTTCACTCACTCAATCTACTTGAGATTTAGATTTATCTTGTTTTTTTTGCTCACCCTATGTAAGTTAACTTATAAATATAGTTGAGTGTGGTTTGCCTGTGTTGAAGGCACAAGAAATTTCAATGTTGTCGGGTTTCATTGGTCATGCTAGATTTCTCTCTCCCAAGTAGATTGCATGCTACATAACATGACTTTTAAATGAGTAGTTGACCTATATTTTAGCTTATGCATTTAGAAAAAATAAATTTTTTTACTATAAATAATTACATATATATTAATAAAATTATTGGTATAAAAAATAATATGTGCATTGAAAATATAACAGACTAATGTAATAATGAAAATATTGGCATGTATCTATCCGACCAATCTAACTAACTCACTTGAGTTGGGCTTGGGTTTAAAATTTTCAACATGAGGTTGGGTTGGGTTATAGAAACCTTAGGTTAGATTAGAGTTGGTAGCGACTCCAACTGGCTGACTTTCAGCCCTGTTCACAATTACCATGTAACTAATGTAAATTAGAATTACTAATAACTAAAATACATGTGAAGGTATTTAATTAGTAGTTGTAGAAAGAGTGATAAAGAGATGGTGACGTGACTGAAGGTAATTGGATTTCACGTGAAGTGTTTTGATTTTGCTGTGTAATTGGAGAGGCTTCCTTGTATTTGGTGTAAAATTGACTCTCCCAAACGCACCATTTAGCACCCATTCATGGCAAATATCACTGAATTCTTCTTTCCAAACGACACCTAACTTATAATTTGGGACTGCTCATTTCGATTCCCGTAAGAGATGCAGGTTGCTCCCAAGACATGGACCATGGTAAGGGCCACGGTGAAGAAGTGATGGTTAAGTTTTTTTAATCGGTGTGATTTTTTTATACCAGAGACCTATTTACGGACGCGGATTTCCTGCCAAAGCCTTTCGCATGAGGGTCGATACTAGGTGTAGCGTGGTGTGATGTTAGCGAGAAATCTATCCCATCCATCCGTCTTTCAATCTCATTTTAAGACATGCGAAGAAAAAAGAGGAGGATCGAAAGCTTGAGTGGGCATAGGAGATGAACAGTAAAAAAGGAATGCCTACCATTGAAGTATTCCTAGGCTCCACCTTAATATTTATATTTCATCCAAAAGATCATTTTCACTAGGATGAAATGCAAACACTTAGAACTTAATTCCATACAAAACTTTTGTGGCCATATAAATGTTTCAACGGTGGTCATTAAATCAACACTGTTTCCTCTTGTGTGGCCCATATAAGTTCTAGATACATGTTATTTTTTATCACACGTATTAAAATAAGATCCAAAAACGGAAGGAAGGAGTAGATTTCTCACATACATCGCAGCAAAACCCACCAAAATCCTTGTGCAGGAACTTCCTGTTAAAGGCTCTCGCAGGAAATCCGCGTCCGCTATGGACAATAATTCAGCAAATGGACAGCTGCTATTGATACGTCACTCTGTCACGTTCACCATAATGATAGCTCAACAACGGATGGAGCGTGTATCACATTCCCGGGAGCGGATTCGGTGCAGTTAGCTACCGGCAGGTTGAGTAGCCAACTCGCTAGTGAAGTTACGTCACCAAGTTTTGTGAGGCCCATTATGTTGTATATGACGTATCCACACCGCCTATCCATTTTGAGAGATCATTTTATGGCATAAGTTAAAGAATGAGGTAGATTAAAAACTTGAGTGAACCCTTTTTTAGAAAACAGTGGGGAGAGTAGCCCTCGTTGAAATCCTCCTAAGTCCACCACAATGTTTATTTGAGATCCAACCTATTCATAAGTTAACAAAGACAAACGAAAAGAAAATAAATATCAGCTTGATCCAAAACCACCGTGGCTTGTAAAAGTTTTTAATGGTATGCATTTGATCCCTGTTACTATTTTTTGTGGTGGGTCCACTCGAGTTTGGATTTGACTCACTCTTTGGTTCCTGCTCTAAAATGATCCATCCAAATGGATGAACCGTTTGGTTACAACACAAACACCATAGTGGGGCAGGGAACTTGTGACATCACTTCACTTCACCAACCAGTCTCCTACTCAACTTATCATCAGCTAATCCACGTACGGAATACTGCCACTAGGAGCTGGCTAGATACGGACGGTCCTCCCAGGGGCTATGTACATCAACTCGAATCCAGTCGGGTTAGCCTGCACTTGGCTCGGCCACTGACTAAACTCAAATCAAGTTGACTGGGCTTGGTCCTCAAGCATGATTGACCCGTTTGGCTTGGTTCGATCGGTAGCTCACTCTAGTTTGGGATGAGTTCAAGCTAAGATTGAGCTGAGTTCATCATTGAGACATTTTTACAAATATATGAATTGCACTTTCAAAATTCATCTGTATGTAAAACAGAACCATTGGTTTTACAGGTATTTTATCAAAAATCTTTTAAGTAATATAAAAATCAAGAAAAAAAAAATGATAGTTGTTTCATGTATATACCTTCATTGCCACCGACATTAAGTCATTTTATCAAACACTTGATGAGCAACATCAATGGTAAAGTAACCGAGTCACCGAATTGGTACGATCTGAGTTCAATTCAAACTAGATTTGATCCAAGTCGAGTCGAGCTAGGGCCTGCTTGAACTCATTTTCGAGCTCACAAAATCAATTGAACTCGGCTCAAACTCAACCTTGAACTGAGTGGAATTGAGCTTTTTCGAGTCAAGTCGAGCAAGCTAACCGAGCTAGCTCAATTCGTGTAAACCCCTAATTGTGATACATGTATTCTATTTATATTGTATATGATTATGATAAATACTTTCAAATAATGTGTTGCCTATAATTATGATAAATAATTTCATATAATGAGCCTAAAAAGAAGGTAGTTCAAATGCTGAAGTTGCCACGCCAAAATAAATGAGGAGGCAAATTGAATGCTCTAGGGAATCACACCACAAAAACTGTTTAGCATTGGAACCTCTTAACAGTAGCATGTAAGTTTTGAATCAATTTAATATTTATTTTTTCCTTTATTCTTGTTATATGTGATCTCATGAATAAGTTAGATGGTAAATAAATATAATAGTGTCAGGTTTCAATAATAAAAATTATTGTCAGCATTATTTCTTGTGTTTACCTCACTCTTTTTAACGTCTGATTTAATCACATATTTTTTTTACACAAAAATCAAGAAGGCCACAACATATTTGTGGGTCCCACCGTAATGCGTATCGTTTATTCACACCGTTCATCTATTATGAATAATGAATTTATGGCATGAGCCAGAAAACGTGGCATATCTAAAGTTCAAGTGGACCACGCCACGGGAAAAAGGGAATCAAACACATACCATTAAAACCCTTTTAGGACCATTGTCTCTTTTAATGTGGGACATTCGAGTGTTGGATCTACCTCATTTTTTGGCTCATGCCTAAAAATATCGTGATAAAATAGATGGACGGAATGGATATATCATATACATCATCTTGGGGTTTATAAATTTAAACTAACTTTTTGAACCGATTTCCTGCAGTTTCAAACGGATGAAATCTTAATAATTATCCATTTCAAAAGTATTTATACCTTGTTTGAAAAATCAATAAGGCCCTCGGTAAAACGTATGGATGACGATGAACCTTATAAGCCCTGATTTGATTGTCCATCTCTAGATAAGTCATGTGATGATGGTACCCCGTGCCGGTGGTTACCTTTGGTGATTCCGGAAGAAACGAGGGGCATTCCACTAATCACACCAACGTGGAGGCCATCGAGTTTGACCGCTAAAGAGAAATCGTTTCCCAATTAGCATTTCTTTACTTGGGCAATGATACATACGCCGGCTTGTATGGTATCTTCCATACACCGTATAAGTGTACGCGTGGCATCGTGTAAGGCGGATCGAGACCGTTCATCTACGGAGGAAAATAGGTAGTTAAGAAAATACATGAATCACACCATCAAACTCGTCCAATCTGTTAGCCCACATTTAGTCCATGAAATCCAAAGCTGTTAACTTGACAGCCGCTGGACATAAATTTGGTAAGAGTGATGTCGAATGTTATTTATTGCTGTGTTTTTGGACGGAGGTTATCATGATATGGAAACTACTGCTGATTAACCAATCCAATTCTCCATTACCTGCCACGTGTAGGGTGGAAAGATAGGATGTATGGAAGTTTCTATACAGCAGGAGACTATAGTAGCATTTCTATTGGCGAGCATGAGAAGATCGAGAATACAGATCTGATGGCAACCTGTTGCTTCCGGTCCACGTCTGCTGGGCCCTCGGTGCTTGCGGCCGCACCATGCTCTGCATGACACGTCATCCTGTCGGAGAGATGCCGCGTCTGATGGACCTTTAAAAAAATACCCACCACGTCAGACCCGCTTGCACTTGTCTCTTTCTCCTTCACCGAGAAATCAGCATCCGCGTCGGTCACCTCGTCATCCAACGGCTCACGCTTCGCGCTGACGTGGATGGGCCGTCGCTGGCGTCATTGCGCACCAGCCATCTGTCATATGCGGCGTTTAATGGGAAAAAACCTTGATACTCTGGTAGAGTGTGATGGACGATACTCAAGCACTTCGGAATTGCATGGATACTGCACAGATGGCATAATTAATTCAAGTTAAACTGTGCAAATTACGAGGACTAGTTTAGATGTATCATCATCAAAAAAATTTATCCTTATTTGATCATCTGATCATCCGATTGATGAACATGTATTGGACGGTTACGAACGAACAAATCCAATGGCCTTATTTCAATCAAATAAGTGCTCACGAAGGAGAGAATATGCTTCGCCAACCTGACTTTGGCTTTTTCACAATTTTATCAGTTTAGTTTGAGTTTATATTTGGGACGTGTCCAATTTCTGCGTGCCCACGTATCAACGATCAAGCTCAGGAGTATCATATAACTCCCCCACGCACGGTACCTCATTTCACGGTTTTTTTTTTTTTTTAAAGGTCAATGGCCTTAGCTAATATGTAAGTAATGCTTTAGCCTCTCATCTCTAAAACTTAATTATTTTGTCACTGGGTAATTTTTTTTTTTTTTTTAAGGACAAAAATGTTCACTTGAAAAATGAGAAATTGTAAGCACCACTGAATCATGAATGAACTTACTTGTTGGCTAATTTGAACCTGTTAATTTAATCAGACAGTCGTGAACCATAGAAGAGAAGCTCTCCGTGGCCCACAAGGACATTAATGTTGTTTGTAAATTTTGAATTATTTTCTCTAATAAAATTTATTTTTAATGATTTTTGTGCTCAAACTTTGATTAATGACATAAAATTAAGATTCTTTTCACATGGATAGGTTGAATTTTCTTCACGACAAGTCAATGGACTCCATATAACATGTGGGATGGATTCTTATATTGAGGCCCTTGCCGCAAGAAGCTCATTTGGTTGTTTTCTTTATTTTTTTCTTTACATTTTTATTTATTTTTATTTTTTTTATGGGAGAGACCATACAAAGAATCAAAACTTATTCGACGATTAGTAGTTATAAGAATTACCACCACTCTTTGGAGACCACGACAAATTTCAAATAAGATCTTGTGAAGCTTAATACACTTTCTATGTGTAAAATAAAATAATAATGAGGGGGTTTTTTCTTTATAATTATCAAGCCAAAATTTTTAATGCAGAATTTATGGTGACCAAAGGTAGGTTGTTTTGTGTGTTACGTTTTTATTTTTATTTTTATTTTTTTTTAATGGTGAATACTAATGATTGGGATTTGTAAAATGAAAGGGGGTATAATGGTTCCCTAAGTTATAACAGAATGTTGTAATTGATGAAATTTGTAATTGAAGGATGTTATAATTGATGAATATTGTGAGAGAAGAATATTATGAAAGAAGAATGGTCTAAATGAACGTTATATTGTGGATCAACAATATTTATTATGAATCATTGATACTCACTATGAATCACTTATAATCACTATGGGTCATCAATCCAATAAAAATCACCATAACTCCCTTGTTATATGTCTAATTAGGTTGATTTTATGTTTGTCGAAAAGATAAATAGATGAAGTTTCAAAAAAATTTAGAATCATCTCATTTGAATACCATTTAATAATTTTAAAAATAAGCCTAAAGTTCATCATAGTTATGACTTGTTGATTCTACGAAAACGATTATAACTCTCTAGTTACATGTCCGAGTGGGATGATCTTATGCTTGTTAGAAAAATAAATTCATGATATTTCAAATAAAATTAGAATAATCCATTTAGATACCATTTGATAGCCCAAAAGTGAGCTCAAAGTTTATCATTGCATGGATCGCACCTATACTCATGATTGGGACTTTTCGAGCACACTCTCCAATGTAGAACGTCTTTTTCCTTAGATATGAATGGTGGGAATTTGTGGAAAAAATAAATAAAGAGATTATGGCATTCCCCTTTACGAAAGGTGGATCTCAGTTTCATTATGGGATTATTTTTAAAGGCCAGGCATTGTGGATTGTCCATATTCACTGTGGATGGCCGATACTTACTATGGATCGCTGATTGAGTATCGACGATTAATCCCGAGTATCGACAATCCATAATGAATATCAATGATCCACCATATAACATTTATCAATTGCACCTTTCTTCCATTACAACATTATTTTCACTATAAAAAAATTTATCCATTCATCTCATGCATAAAAGTATTACAAAGTGGGGCATACATGTTATAAGATCTTTAAGAAAATATAAGTACATCAGCTATTAATGGCCGATATCTTAAAAGATATTTGAAAGTTCATCAAATTATCTTTTTAATGATCATAAGATCACCCTCAATAAAACATATAACAAGGGAGTTATGATCTTTTTTGTGAGATTGATGACCTATAATGAGTTTTGGCGATCAATGCCATGATGAAATTTAGGCTCACTTTTGTGCTGTTAAAAGGTATTAAAATAAGATGATTATAAAACTATTTAAATGTTCATCAAATTATCTTTTCAATAATTATAAGATTATCCTAATTAATCTTATAAAGAGGAAGTTATGACCGTTTTCGTAAGATCGGTGACCCACTAATATGAGTATCAACGATTCACATAAAATATCGACGATTCACAATACAACATTCTTCCATCTCAAAATTCATTCATTTCAACATTCATCCATTACAATATTAATTGCATTCATCAATTATAACATTCTTTCATTATAGATTATATCCATTATAGCATTCATAAATTCTAAAATTCATCAATTACAACATTTATATAGGGAAACACCACTCTCCTCTCTTTCATAAATTTTCACTATTGATACAAAAAAATAAAAAATAAAAATTATAAAGAGAACTACTATACCTTAATCCCTTTCACAAACTCACACTATTCATGCCAAAAAAAAATAAAAAACTAAAAAACAATTATAAAAGGGAACTGAGGGAAGAAGGAAGAAAAGAAAAGGACACCATCATCCCTCTCACACCCTCATCCCCTCTTGTAAAAAAAAAAAAAAAAAAAAAAAAAGAAAAAAGAAGAAAAAAGAAAGAAACAATCAAATGACATTCCTATGGCAAGAGTCTCACCATAAGATCTCATCTCACTTCTTATGTGGGGTCCACTGGCTTACCATGAAGCAAATATAATCTGGCTATCTAAAACAAATTTTAATCTTATGTCATTGGTCAAAGTTTGAAACAAAAATCATTATAAATAAATTACGTCGAAGAAAACAATTCAAAATTAACGCACACCATTAGAACTCTTAGCAGCCCTAGATAATTTCAACAAAACTAAAAAACATTCATTTATGGCTCATGACTGTCTGATTAAATACAATGGATTAGATAAGCCAAAGAGTGGCCTCATTCACAATATAGTGGGACCGCAATCCTAATGGTTAAGAGCGGCCTCATTTGAAGAATATATTGTGATGAAAAAAAAGTACCCTCATGGTTAAATAAGCCAAGTTTTAGAGAAGTGAAGCTAAACCTGGGTTAAATCATATCGGTAGGTCATTGTCCTAAAAGAATCCCTTCTTGGGAGTTCGTTTCGCGTCTGTTGTTACTCAAAATCCAGCGTCTGTCCGGATAATTTCAATCGTGCATTTTGTATTTTATAAAATAAATAAGATATATTCGAAGAATCACGCTATAATGACAATTTTATTGTTCGATTTTTAAAGTCGAATCCAATCCGCTATTAACTTCTTTTCTATCATTTAAACACTTATGTATTATAGTGATGGTCAAAACTATTTTTCTACTATAATTTTCATATCTAAGAATATATGGTATAGACTCCACAATGTGGACAGTTCAGATTATCGGATCACTGAGAATGTCTGCCTCAATTGGTGGCGCGATACACGCTGAAATCTGGGCCGCGACAGACGCAAAGCGAACTCCCTTGATGGGAGTGGGTTAGGTGCGCCCCGGCATCACCCAAGAGGGTGCGGCCCTTACCATGGGGCCCACCTTGATATATTTATTCTAGATCCACGACGTCCATCCGTTTTTCCAGATCATTTTATGGAATATAAAAAAAGGAAGCAGACCCAGTTCTCAGGTTGACGATTAGGAAAAGTGGTGATTGAACTCCCAACCATTAAAAACTTCTTAGGGCTCACCTTAATGTTTATTTTAATTTTATTTTCCATCCAACCTGTCCAGAAGCTGAAAAAAAACTGGATGAAGGTAAAAAACAAATATCAGCTAGATCCAGTACTTTTGTGGCCCGCCGAAAGTTTTTAATGATCAATTGCTACTGTTTCCTACATTATAGTCCATATAAAATTTAAATCTGTTTCGAATTTAGGATCTCACCCTAAAATGATCTTGAAAAAAAACATGGACGGTGTGGATGTAGAATATACACATTAAAAGAGCCCCACGGTAGTGGCTGCTCCATCTTGGGTGAGGCCAGGAGGCTGCACCTAATCCGCTCCTCTGGATGGAAAAGGCGTCCGATGGTAGCCAATTAGATATCCATACGTATTTGCTTCCCACGTGGACGTTGGTGTCGCCACGTCAGCATTATTGTTTATCTAGTAAAAAGTCGCAGGGTCGTGATGTGTGAGCTGGCGACACTTCCTCGAAATATCCTGCTGGTGGGTCCCAGCGTTTTCAGTAGGATTGATCGGACTCGGATCGTAAGGTGAGGCACTCACCACCTCTTACCGTGGTGCGAAGACTTTTTAAGGCCAACCACAATGTATATATTTTATCCACGCCGTTCATCCGTTTTACAGATTATTTTAGGGCAAGAAACCAGAATTTAAATATATCCAAAGATGATCAAATGGACCACCATAGAAAGTATTAGAATTGAACGCATACCATTGAAAACTTCTTAATAGCCACTGAATTTTGGGATCAAGATGAAGTTAATATGTTTGTTTTTCCTTCATCCAGGTCTGTGTGATCATATGAACAGGATGGATGACAAATAAGCATCATTGTAGGCCATAAGAGGATTTTAACGGTGGACGAAATTATTCGTAATGTTTTATGTGGTGTGGCCCAATTGAGCTTTGGATATATTTCAATTTTGGAATCTTACTCTAAAATGCACTGGAAAAACTGATGGACGGCGTGGATAATATACATACATCATTGTGGGTCCTACAGTGTCTTCAAACTACGGTAAAGGGTAGTGTACGCCTCAATGCACAATCCGCCTCCGGATCGAGCGTGATACGTTTATGTGGGGACCACGACCCACCGACACTTGCGAAAGGGGTTGGGGGACCACTGACTACACGTGTCTAAACCATTGAATTATTCCATCGGGTGCCGGCTACGTTGGCACGGATACCCGTACTGACTCCTCGCACGGCTGGAGAGAAATCATGGCCGTCAGATTTCGCATCTTCCACCGTCGGATGTGGTACGTCAGATATTGGTCCCGTCTTTGAAAATGTAATGCCTTTTTGTTGGATGTGCCTGCGCGTTCCACGTGGGTTCGAGGACACGGGAGTGGATTAGGTGTTATCCGGCTAACACGTTAGTCGGTGTTGCCCTCACCGTGGGGCCCACTTCGATGTATCTGTTCTAAATCCACACCATTCACCAGTTTTTCCAGTGCATGTTCTTAAAAATAAAGTAGATCCAAAAATCTCAAGTGGGCCACACGATAGGAATGGAATTTCCACTAGTAAAATCTTTTTGGCGAGTTTGGATCGAGCCGACATTTGTATGACCTCATCACCGAGTGGGTGAATAAACATTAAGGTGAGCCTAAAAAGGTTTTAAGGGTAGGCTATCAATGGCCACCGTTTCCTCTAGCCTTGTTAGCTTGGGATCTGGATGTACTTGGCTTTAAGTATAACGCCCTAAAATGCGCTGAAAAAACTAACGGACGGCGTTGATATACGCAGAAAGGGAACATCCACTAGCGTGTCATCGGATATGACACTTAGGTCAATGCATGGAAATGGGTAATAATTATTTTGCCATCTAATTAGCTCACCGTTCTCTGTGTTTGATTTGTCTCTTATATTTTTTAAGACTAAACCTAAGGATGCCGCCAAATATGTGTGGGCCCACCATGATGTAGGTAGATTATCCACACTGTTCATCCATCATGCCTATTGAATTTAGGGCATGGGCTAAAAAATAAGTTAAATTCAAAGTTCAAGTAGTCCGCATTACAATAAAAATGCATTCGAACACTTACCATTAAAAACTTCTTAAGCCCACAGTTTACTTTGGTATGGCTCACTTGAATATTACATTTGTCTTATTCTTCATCTCACAGGTTAAAATGTTTTGGGGAAATAGATGGACAATATGGATATGTCGTATACATGACGATAGGGCCAACAAATTTATGTTAGTCATTTTAGACTTTTTTTTAGAAGCAAATTTAACATCATAATTTTAAACAGGTGAAATTGTAATAATTAGTTATTTTAAGAGCATTTACACTCAAACGGGCCCTTAAACTGGAATTCGATGTGCAACACCCATCGTTGGTAATGTGTGCTGCTAAAAACCTCTGTCGCCCCCACCATGATGTTTGTGTTTTATTTGTGCTGTCCATTCATTTTTTCAATTCATTTTTTATGTCCAAAATTAGTCATATCCAAATCTCAAGTGGACCATACTGTAGGAAAAGTGATGTTTGAACACCCATCACTAAAAATTTCGTGGGGACTAAAAGTTTTAGGGCCTGTTTGGCCAGACCAATCCCACGGTATTAAGAGGGATGAGATTGCAATATCCCAAAATATGCATGACAAGCCAAATTAACCCGATGAACTTGTTTCGGGATATAACCAATTCCATGAATCTTAAAACAATCCACTAACATCACCATCATTATCTTAAAATTGATCCCATCTCTTAGTTGGATGGATTGGAAGGTAAAATTCCGAGATATGCTAGCCATGCCAAACAGATCTAGGGAACTTGTCCACAATTCACTGACACTATCACCACTACCTTAAAATTCATCCCATCCCTCCTAATCCCATGGGATTCGCCCAGCCAAAGAGGCTCTTGGATCTTGCTAATATTTGTATTTTCCTTTCATCCATGCCTGTGTAATCTAATCAACGGGATAAGAGAAAGTTGCTTGTTTTTTTTTTTTTTCCTTGTACGGTAGATGTTCAATCATTAATGCTTCCTATGATATAGTCCAGTTGAATTTTTGATTTACTTCATTTTTAGGTTAATGCCTTGAAATGAGCTTAAACAAATGGTTGGACGGAACGGATAGGTCACATGCAACATGATGAGGCCCAAGAAACTTTTCCAACAGCACATGTACCTCACTTTAGCTCCACTCCGCCCAAATAACAGCACATGTACCTCACTTAAATGATATAGCAATCCCATAGATTTTGCACTAATCCACTAACACAGCTATCATTACCTTGAAATATGTGTAATCCACTCTAATACCTAGAAATCCATGCCATCCACCTTAATACCATTTAATCCCTTCCAATCCACCCGGCCAAATGGGCCCTAAGATCCATGAGATTGCTATATCTCGGGATTGCTATATGGAGTCTGTTTGGCACGCCCAGTCAATCCCGCAATTAAACCTTTCTATCCCTTCCAATCCCTCGAACCAAATACATCCAGGCAAATTTAAACAGATGAAGGTGGATTGGATGAGATTTAAAAGTAATGATGGTGTTATCAGTGGATTATCTTGAGATCCATGGGATTGCTATATACCGGATCAAATCACCTCATCTTCGGCACACCCGGCCAATCCTAGGATTTAACTTCCAATCCCTTCCAATACCATCCAGTCCCTTCCAATCCTCCCGGCCAAACGAGCCCTTATAGTCTACACTGAGGTAAGTAGGCAAACCCAGTTAGAATGGTGGTTGGTGAGAAGATGTTGACTGCGCCAACATGTCACTGGTGACCTCTCGTGGAGGGATTTTACAGGGCCACTCGTCTTGTCAGTCGGTGACATTTGATTGAGCCATACGTTATCGCATCGCAACATGCTTGAAGTGGTTTGGTTGAGCACCGAGCAATCAGCAGTCAGACCAATTAAATCTTGTCGCGTCCGCCTTCCTGAAATCCTAATTCCTTTAAAAAGAAAGTGGATTGGACGGTGTGCACACCACCGACTTGGCTGGTATGGATGCGTGTTGTGGGAAGACGAATGCTGACGCTCCTCTTGCTCCGATTGTACGAACGGTCCAAAGGATGTCAAAGTTATAGGGCTCTACAATAATGTTTTTACTTCGCTCATCCATTTGATGACATTATTTTAGAGAAATAGCTTGAAAATAAGTCACATACAAAGCTCAAGTAAACCACACAAAAAAATAATGGGCAATAATTCTCACCATTAAAATATTAACCCACCATAACATTTACTTTTCATACAATCTTTTCATAATGCCACATAAATTTAGATAAAGATGAAAAACAAGTATCATATTAATACAAAACTTCCGTGACTCCAAAAGCATTTGAATGGTAGGCGTTCATTCTCCTCCTGCCTCTTGCAATGTCTTCCAACTTGATGACGTAAACATACCACCAGATCGGTGGTGGCTGGTACACCAGCCAATCCTTTAGAATATGCTTTACCTCGAATATCTTTGGTGACATCTCTAACAGGGAGACGTGTCCCACGCAAATGTCATTGTGTATAGTAACCGTGAACCTCCGTGTCGTGGATTAACTACTACCGCCACTTATTTCGAACTCGGAATAGGGGTGGCTATGAGAAGTCCCAACGTAATGATTGGGTTTATCAACACAGACCGTTCATTTTTTCATATAATTTCATGAAGAAAGCATAAAAATGAATCCGATTCAAGATTCAATTAGACTTCACGGTGGGGATTACACTCCCGCCGTTAAAAATTTCTTTAGAGTCGCCGAAGTTTTGGATCTGCTTAATTTTTTTTCTTTGCTTTCGTCTTAAAATGATATGCAAAAGTCTTTTGGACGGTGTTGATAAACACATAAATTACGGTGCCCCCTTCGAGCTACCGCCTGTTTCGAGCTAGGTAGTGCCGAATCCGTATCCGAACCTCCTCGTGTAAAAGGGGTCGAGGATTCCCCGTAAAAGCCTGTTGCAGTAAGTTCCTGAACGGGGAACTTAGATAGGGCTCACCGTGATGTTTGTGAGAAATCTACCTTTCTCATCCGTTTTTAAAGCTTATTTTAGTAAATAGAGTCGAAAATGATCCGGATCCAAGACAAAAGTGGGCCAAAAACGTGTGGGTTAAACATCTACAGTTGAAATGTTCTTGGGCCAGGGAAGTTCTGAATCAGTAACATTACAGAGGGTATGTAAGTACCTAAAAAAAACGAATGAACGGGTTAGATTTCTCACGAACCTAACGGTGGGCCCCACCTAAGTTTCCCGCGTCCTCCTTGGAGTGCAAACGTGGGATGTGGATAGCCTGGTGACCTGTCCCTAGGGATAAGATCTTTAGTCCATGAGACACGCAAGCCAGGCACCGACCTACTGTAGTGGGATTTGACCACCGCAGGTACTCGAACGCAAACCACATGTTTTAATGGTGGGGGTTTAATCCCTGTTATTTTGTATAGTGTAGTCCACTTGAATTTTAAATCTAACTCATTTTTACTATGTAAAATGAACTAACAAAGTGGATAAAAGGCACGGATAAAACAAAGACATACCTTACGGTGGGCCCCATAAAATCGAGTCACCGAGGTAATCCCATGCGTCCTCTCATACGGTGAGAAAAGAGAGGAAGCGGATTGGCTGGTGTACCATACACCGGCTATATAGTTGGTGTATTGACGCTAGCAAGTTTCATGGGTCCCATCATGAGATATGTATTATATCCAAACCGTCCATTCATTTGGCGAGCTCGTCCTAAGGTTTGAAAAAAAAAAAAAAGATAGATATAACTATCAAATGGACCACACTGAAAAAAAAAACAGGGGGATTGAATGTATACCATTGAAACCCTATTAGGATCACGGAAGTTTTGGATCAATATGGAATTTGTGTTTCCTCTTCATCCAGGTCTTTGTGACCTTATGAACAGATTGGATGGAAAATAAACGTTATGATGGGCCTACGAATTTTTTAACGGTGAAAATCATTATCCCTACTATTATTTGTGGGGTGGTTCATTTGATTTCTGGGTATGATTCAATTTTTGAATGATGCTCTAAAATGATCTCAAAAAATGGATGAACGGTGTAGATATAATAAATACATCAATGTGCGGCAATGAAACTTTGAGAGCTATAGGAGCGCCAGAGATCGTCTTCCCACGTCACGTACCTACGTCAGTTACCTACGTCAGTTATATAGCTAGTGTGTGCATGGCTGGCCAATCCGCTTCCGAAAAGGGAGGCCTGAGTTGAAAGTACGAAAATGCCCTCAAAGTGAAATTCAGCTGCTTGCTGCACTTTACCTGGAGCACACGTGAACGCCAACCTATACCGTCGAAATCAAGAGACCTCGCGTGGCCGGGGCAACTTCCAAATTCAAACCGATGGAAATTATTCTTATAAGCAGTCATCATCACATGAACGGCTAAACATGGGCTGGTGGTTCTAATATTTATGGGGCATAGCCCGAGCTGTTTGATGCCATGGAGCTGATTAAGTGTTTCCTGACTCAAAAAGACCAGGTTGTTCTATAACTTTTTGTGACCGCAAAAGAGTATTTAATCATTATTCATCTCTGTTTCTAGTGGTAGGAGTCACCTGAGATTTGGATCTTCTTAAGGTTTGGAATTACGTCTTAAAATGAGACCGAAAAACAAATAAATGAAGTGAATATACAACAAATACACCAAGGTAGGCCTCGCAAGTTTAGGGTAATATGCACTTTCGTGTTACTCAGGTAACAACCAATGGGCTTCCTTACACTAAGCCCGTGCTCCATCAACAGTAGAGCCCATAATTTAGATGGATTTGATTTTGGGTTGTATACATGTGTGGACACCCTACCAAGAATAATTGAAACTACTATGTAAGATTTCAATTGAACTTTTAAATTAGGCTTCGGTTGGCCTAGAGAAGCATTGCAAACCTGGACGGGATGTATGGAGAGGATCCGAGGACCTCTAGGAGCCAACCAACTATTCAGATTGGCCGAAAGGCACTGGCACAAATTGGATTTCAGCTGGTGATGAGGCACCACTAGATTTGCCACATTGGCCCTAGGGCTGTTGAGATGGCAAAAATGCCTAAACATTGTGAAAATGTATGAGCATGAGTTAGATTCCTGCTCAACACGCGACAACTCTCATCACCCAAAAGACTTTGAAAAATATAAAATTGGACACATCAACACTTCTAGGAATCAATTTCCACCGGTCTAGTCTATAAACGTGCAGCCATTTCCTTAATTTCTAATGTCCAGGCATACCAAAGGGATTCTTGATCGCTCGGGAAATGGGTGAGACTTTTTAAGAAATAAAGGGTCTGAAGGGGGGAGAAGAGCACTCACATCAGAGGCTATACGGAGAATCATCCTCCACCATGCTAGAAGGTTGCCAAATTAAAGAGTGAAATTTAGTAGAAAAAGAAATTTGCTGAAATTTGCAAATAGAATTGGAGTCGAGGATACTAATCTAATTTAAGAGCATCGGATCTCCTCTTCTCCTTCTCATATCTTAACCAAGTTTGCTTTCTAGTCTACACTTTCTATCTTCTATCATTGCTATTACTGATTTTCTTTTTATTTTTGCTTTCTTATTCTAGTGAATTAGCCTGACATCGAGTATAGCATTTCCATAGGCTGACCTGAATATAGTTTTTTTATAACTTAGTTAAATCCCCATAAATTTAGAAAAATCATTCAAAGTATAAACCTCACGTTGTGCATGCAAAAAATGGTACCTAACCATCACTAAAGCTCTTAGAATTTTTTGTCATGGTTCAATTATAAGAGTAACTTGAATTGGGAATTCCTCAACCCTTATAAGACTTTACGGCTTTAGTCAACTATAGATTCGGACTTTTCATTGGCTATCGACAACTTCAAATTGTATGCATTATCTCATCTGAATCAATACTATACTCCAGCTAGATTCAACAAAAGAAAAAGCCAAGAGCATAAAAGGCTCCCTTGTGGAGCAACATTCACAACATGCCACCATAAAAAATTATATTTGAGTTGCACATGAAATTTGTTGCTCGTATTCAACCTATGTATTGACAGTTAGACAATGCTCATTATAATAAACCTATGTGCTTATAACAAAAAGATAAAAAAAAATGTTGTTTTTTTTTTTCTTTTTTCTTTTTTTCATTTTCAATGTACAAAAGTTTTGTGCTGGAATAGGAAGAAGAGGCTTGAAGTGCTCATAAAGCATATCTTTATATAGAAATGTAGAGTTAATGACTCAACTGAAAATTAAGGTAAGATTAATATATATTCTGTTATGGGAAAGTCCGAGCCGAACCAATAAGGGCTGACTTGGGTAAACCAAATCGACGAGTAGAGCCTCAGAAGAACAGTGCTACATTAGAGCCGACCATGCTTTCAGACTACGATAAAAAAACTAGGGTTTCGAAAGAGGGGCAGGTTGAGCCACCCGGCCGACTGGAGCTCTCATCCGAAGAACTATGGACCTAAATCAGCCGACTGGAGTTCTCATTCAAAGAATTACGACCTTGGATCGGCTGACTGGAGCCCTTTTTTCAACCTTTAGGCCAGAGACCAAGTCTAAGATGGGCATTCCCAATAGGCTTCGACCATGGGCTTGGATATGTTAAGTCTGAGGCCTGAACAAGGTTAGTCCCATTGTGGGCTCGGGGAATCAAGTTGTGAGACTAGCCCGGGTAGGGACGTGGCCGAAGATCACGTTCAGAGATACAACCCAATAAGGTATATGAGAGAATAATCCAGTGTACGATTTAAGAATAACAACCGACATCTCCATGCGCGTAATGCCCGCTTGATGGAGTAGATCGTGCCGAGTTTAATGGTAGTGAGTTTTTTAGGTATAAATACTAGAGAAACCCATTGCAACAGGTAGGCAAGATCACGTACCCTCACTCTGCTCTATATTACTTAGACCCTGTTTCCCTAACCTGACTTTGGCATCGGAGGGTCCTCTTCTTGAGCCAGGGTCTCTTTTGTTTACAATTTTGTGTAAGACCAGGGTTCGCTCCGAACACACATAGCTCCATGGAGGGTGATCCAGATTTTTGCTTCAACATATTCCACTATCTCAAAAATGATATCCATTCACATTTTGATTGTTATTTTTTATATAAAGAATTTTATAATTCATCAAATGGATGTTAATACACACACAACACACACACAGAGTTATTCGTAAAACTTGTTGAATCAAGTTAAGAACATAAAGTGCATAGACTAATCTCTCACATTTGTAAAAAAAATAATAATAATAACCAATTGATGATGTTTAATGAGTTTATTTTCAATAAAAGTGAGTGATGCCTTTATTTTAAAATGTCTTAAAACCTCTAAAATTATAATTTATCTATATGTATTAATAGGAACTTAGATCTACGAATACTCGAAGATCAATTTAATTATTCTAAACAAGGGTTTAAATTGATTAGTTGGACCCATTTGGGTTCAAAATTTAGAGTTATGGTGCAGGCATAAGTCTAAAAGTTTGACCCCAATTATAAAAACTAGTTTGGTTTGGATCCTTTCAATATCAACTAGCCCAACCCGGCTCAAACCGAATTATAAATGGGTCCAATTTAGACTACACTGAAATGAAGCCCGTCCAAACTTGACCTAGACTCAAGAAAAAGTAGATTAATTACCACATATATAGGTTTGTTGCTTTCTTTTGATGAGTTAGTTTGCAGCAATGGTTTTCCCACTTTTTACAAAATGTGATTATGCATCCAGTATTTGTTACAAATTACATTGCGGGGATTTCGAGCCCCATCATCTATGAAGAATATATCAGAAGTAACATTAATTAAACTACCCTAATTACTTAAAAATGCCTATTAAATTGGATGGCTGGCCATTTTAATTATTACCATCAAAATTGATAGCTCCCACTAATTAGATGGTTTGGATCATTATTTGTTTGAAAAAATCGATTATAATCTTTGTATCCTTTGCCATGCCCAATTCAAACCTGAGTTCCTGACATGTGATAAACAGGTTAGGTTAGGGTTGAAAGGATCCATTAAATTAATAGATTGACTCGTTTTAGATTGAACCCAACTTAAACCTGACTTTAAAGGGCTGGAGTGGATCCAAAATTGTGACCTGATTCTTAAATGGTTGAATTTGGGTTCCCTGTCAACCTGATCCATTTGTACCCTAGTTTTGAAACTAGGTTCCACTCGTTTAGACTAGGTCCAATAGTTAAGATTTGAAAAGAAATGAGGTTTGTTAGATATTTAGATGCAATGATTTTCTTTTTTATCTTTTATTTAGATAACCCTATTATTTAAAAACCTTAAAAAATAAGGATTTGAATAATGAATGGGACAAAACCTGAAAGCGCCTAAAGAATACATGGATCATATATGTTGATATCCAAATCTGGTCGGCCCTTCCTCCACGTCTCCCTCACTTTAACGTACCACCTCTGTAACCTGCACTAAGAAAACAGGCAAAGGTAACCCTGGCTAAGCCATGGGACCCTCCGATGCCTAAAGTTAGGTCCAGGGAATCTGGGTCTAAGTGAAGAGTAGAGGAGAGAGTATTTGCATTTTTACGTACCTGTAGACGTGGTGTCGTGTTCTATTTATACATGATAGTGGGATGGTCCGGGTCCAACAATCTCGGCACGATCAGGGGGATTCCCGGATCATGGAGATATTGCCCGTAATCTGATGATCGCGTATTGTATAATGCGTATCTGCGGACGAAGTTATCGACCACGATTGGTTATGGCTAATTCCGCATTTGGCAGGCTGAATATACGTCATCACTCATCCATTCAGCTTGGCTCACCCGACCATAGCATAGAGGATGCAGTCTCTAGGCCCGAGCGGACTGAACGTTACAAACATCTTCCAAAGAAGGGTATCCGATCCGATTCGTCAGGTCGGATCCATTGTAGTTGGCGAGGCTAATGAACGTCGTGTCGAGCATACTACGGTTAGCAGATGATTGGACATCCGGTCGGAGTATAAGGACCGTTTCAACCTGCACCTCTGTAGTCCTGCTCGTTAATTATCTTCATGGGATGCTCGTATCAGGTCGGTCGGGTCTTGCCACGGACACCCCGACAGTGGGTCGGCTCAGATTGGTGTTTTGTAGTTGAACCTTGTAGGGGCTTGGATCTCCCCATAGTAATATACAATTGGATTTCAGTACATCTTGTGCAAAACCGTATTGAAACCCCAGACCCGACTCCCCTTCGGCTCAAATTAGGTGGATTCAGATTCGGTAGTTACCTCTCCAGTACTTACCCAATATTAGTTGGTGCTGGAAAAGCTCTGTGAGCTCCACCATCATGTATATGTTTTATTCATACCCTTCATCCATAGTTCATTTTAGGGAATGTGGATCACACAATGAGAAATAATGGTGATTGAATGACCACCATTAGAAATAAATAATCGAGGGCTACAAAAGTTTTGGATAAGGTGATATTTTTTTTCCTTCTATCCAGGTCTCTTGAACTACTTAATAGGTTGGACGGCAAGGAAGCATTATAGTGGACGTAAGGACGCTTTTAATGATGGGCATTCAATCACTGAGGTTTGGTCTACCTAAGATTTAGATTTGCCTTAATTTTTGGATCATGTCTTAAATAGAATGGCTGGAGTGAATAAAATGCAGCCCATAATAATGATGGCTATGGGCCCACAACATTGACGGACGGGTCGCTACTGACTACCGCGTCCTAGTCCAGATTGGAGTCAGTACCGTCATAGGAGAAGGCTATTGAAAGTGGACACCGATTTTCTGCTAAAGTCTTTCCGTAAAGCTGAAAACCTAGGTTGGGTCACTGTAATGTTTTTTGAGCAATCTATTCCGTCCATTTATTTTTAAAGAAAAAAATTTATTTTTAAAAACCGTTTTTTAACTTCCTTTAAGACTTGAGATAAAAAAAGAAAAAGAAAAAAAATGAGATAAATGAATTAAGTGGAAGCTAGGTAGGAAAATTCCAGCCGTTGAAACCTCCCTGGGGCGACATTGATGTTTACATGTCATCCATTCCATTTATAAAGTCATTCCTGGTGGGATGAACTGAAAACACAAATATTATCATGATTCAAAACTTCCATGGCTCCACAAATATTTTAATTGTGGACATTCAATTCTCACCTTTATGACCCACTTTAGTCTTGTATCATGCTCATTTTTGGATCCATGCCCAAAAATGAGCTCAAAAAGCAGATGCACGGGGTTAATTCCTTATAAACATCACGGTGGGCTTCCCAGCGCAGGAGGTTTTCGCATGAAATCCACGTCCATTGAAAGTCTTGTTTGATGGGACCACTTAGGTCTTTTTGGTGGTGTGATCACACGCGAGATGCGGTTGGTGTCGCCGTAGTGCCAAGCCTAGCTAGATGATGCGGCCGTACCAATCATACATCAACGCCTCAACACTCCATAGGTGGAAGTAGGTTAGTTGTCGTCCTGGTAACAACTTTGCGGGTGTTACCCGTACCTTATGGGGCCCACCTTGATGAATATATTTTATATCCATTCCATCTATCTATTTTTTCAGCTCATTTAAGTACATTATGCCAAAACTTAAATAGATCCAAATCTCTTGTGGGCCACACCAATGAAAAAAGTTATAAATGATTGTTAAAAGTTTTATGTAACTTGTATAAGTTTTGGATCAAGCTAATTTTTGTATTTGCCCTTCCAGTTCTGTTTCATATTATTAACGTGTTGGATTTAAAATAAACGGTACAAATCTGGTTATAGAGGACTTGGGAAGTTTTTAACGGTGAGCATTCAATCATTCTTTGATTTGCATTTCCTTTGTTACGAACGACACGCTAGAGCTTTGGATAAGCTGAAAATTGTGCCAATATAATTTCAAGGGGATCACGTGGACCATTTAGATTCGGTGCCCACGACACGTGTGCAAAAATGCACATCGATGAGTTCAAAGGAATCACATGGACCATTTAAATTCAGTGCCCTTACATGTGTGCAAAAGTACACATGGGTGAACTTTAATATATATATATATATATATATATATATATATATATATATATATATATATATATATATATATATATATTCACCATGTAGCTTGACCCACATGAGGGATGCACTAGCCATTTTCGGGCTAGTGCGACTGGTGAGAGATACGGAGCATGTGTACCAAATTGTCTTATATGCCCCACTAATTACCCTATTTTAACTTCTCACGCGGAGTAGGTGTATGTAAATAAATAAAAACCACTCACATGAATAGCCAAGGGTGTTTCTGAACCGGAATCCTCTCAACCGGACCTGTGATAGATAGAGTGTCAACTCCCAACTGTCGTGGGTCCACCGTTCTGTTTATTGACATCCAAAGTCCCACCATTGACTTTAGTGTCTCAGACATCCAACGGTTCGTGTTTGTCTATTGAACTCCAAATATGCAGGTCAAAACTGAAATGGTCAAGATAGTCCAACCGTTGTGAATTTTGAGGTAGAGGACTTTTAAGTGTGCCTACCTTATCAATGGCTCCAGTGGCCCAATGATACTGCACGTGTGGTGAAGGTGTTTATCGGTTGTTCCGGTCGAAATTGAGCCCAATATAATCCAACTCTATATAACCGTACTTGTTGATTTTGTTGCTAACTTTTTCTATTAATTTAATTAAACTCAATAATAATTTATAAATTTTAGAATTTATATCTTAAAATTATAACAATTTAACCCAAGTAATTATACAATTTTAAGATAGTTTTTTAAAATTGGCCACTTCCATTATTAACATGAATACAGAAACCTTAAGGTCGTTTGGTACCATAAATTTGAGGAGATTTTAAATACTTTGGGTTGTTAGGCATTATAAAGTAGTTGGGTTTCATATGCCCTTTTGAAATTCATAAAGAAAGCTTGGATTACATCTAAGATCTTTTTAAGAATTGCATGTGTAATGTGTGCCTTGGTAGACTATTAATCTATTAGATACATGACTCATTAATAATATCAGAAAATAATTAGATTATTAATTACATCCCTATAATTACTTTAATATGATGATCAATATCATCTAAACATTGTACATGTAATTTAATAGTTAAAAATCATTGGTTAGTCAATCAAACGTGATTATGTGTGTCACACTCCTAAATCCAAGTACAAAGTGTGCACCTTTGGACTTGAGTTTCAGTTCGTAACTCGTACACAAAATGTACTAATTTAATTCCTTAATCAGTTTAATCAAAGATGATAATTATATTTAGTCTAAGTTCTACCATAATTTCACTCACACATATATAACACTTAGCATCAATTAACCAAGCATATATAAATCTGGACAACTCTTAAAATAAAATAAACTTTAAAAATCATTTATTTATAATATCATCGTAGTATAATTATATTTATTCCATACTAATATTGTTTCAATGAAATAAATCTAAATAATTTCTTAAAATCTCAAAATCAATATTAATATGCATTTTACATATATTGAATTATGCTAGAAAGTAATCAGAAATGGTCTAATGTCGCAACTTTATCTTCAGATAAGTATGGTCATGTTTCACATAGATCGTGTTCAGGTACGATGCATCTTCTCGATTTTTACGCTACGTCATCTGCTAATGACTCCTCTATACGATTTTTTCATCAATAAAAAGGTAAGCTGATCAGGCTTAGTGAAATAACCCAGCATGGTTTATAATCATAACAATTAAAATAATATAAAAATAGATGTATAATGATATGGATGCAAATGATGTATGAATGCATCAGATATGATGATCATCCATCTGCTTAGGTTCGAGTTTGTCAACCCGCATTCACCCGTTCGGTATGCTTCCACCTTTCGGTCGGCTTGGACATATCTCACATATGGTAACACTCTACCAGGATCGACATTTCTTTTAGGGAGGGCCCGTAAGATCGACCATGCATTATGTAAATATGATGAATGATGGATGATATGTAAGTATATATTTTTCATATTTAGCATAGTTATCTTGATCAAAATATTCGCATATAAATTTAGCATACAATTATCATAACAAAATACTCAAATTAGTATATTAACTAATCAAACAATCACAAACGATTTATTTTAATTTTAATGAATCATGAAACAAGTTGGGTTACTTACCTGAGTCTGGTAATGTATAATCCACAAAGTAATTAGGTTGGTTTGAATTCAGAGATCCTATCAGTCATATCAACAATATTATTATTCATCTAGTTATTTTACATGGTGAGGCCTACCTCGATATACATCATAAATGATCAAATCCTAAATAATCAAATAATTAAAATTATATGTTTATTTAAATTTAATTATCAAGATTTAAATTTTCTTTTTAAGATCTTTAAATTGAATATCAAATAATTAAAAGGGATGATTGGATCATTCACATTATTGAGGTGTTACCATATTTTGCCTTTACACATTAGATGGATGGCGTGTATCTAATCACACATACACACCATCCATCTCGACCTTCTTCACCAAGTGATACCAATACTTTTGCAAAAATCTAAAATTCTGTTATTAAATACTTATAAATTTGACTAATGTGGCCTATCCGATGGTTAGATTGATCTGAAAATTAAGGCCCTTGTATATTTTGACCTTAAAAATCATATGATCCGTATAAATCTATCTTAACACAATTATATTTCATTCATTCAATTTATTTCTAAAATATTACAAAGTAGATTTGAAATCATAAAAACATTACGTTATTAAAATTGACTCTACATATCTATACAATGATCGTGTGAATGATCCACACCATCCATTATATAAATTAAAAAGAAATTAACAACATAATAAAAAATTAAAAAGATGTAACGATTAGAACTTATTTGATCGAGCCTTCTTAAGATCTCTTCTCCCTAAGCTTCCTATTTTTTTCTATTAAGCAGAAACTTAATAATGAACATATCCTTTCTTATCCTGAATTAGAAAATATTTTTTTTCTATAAACTTTTCTGTATCTTTTTTTAAAATAAACTTATCTTAATAAGATATAATGAACATATCCTTTCTTATCCTGAATTTGAATTTTTTTATGACATTTGATTAAAAAAATAAATTATTACTACTCAAAGAATCAATCCTTAAACCTATCTCTCAATTAAGAATGTCTATACCAACTCAACTATTAAATTATTTTTATTTTTTATTTAAAAATAAAAGTTTTAAATATTTATTTTAATTTTTTTAATATACCAAAATTTAGAGTTGTTATAATGTCCCTCGTTGAGACTTAGGGTCAGTTTGGGTGGTGGGATTAGAAGGTATTATGTGGGATGGGATTCATCTAGACCTGTGCCAATTTCACTTCATATTTGGGAAGAATGGAAAAGCTTGGAATTGCATCAAAATGGAATTGCATTGGTCCTATGCCAATTTTACTCAATGTTTGGGAAGTTGTGTAGGTCCCAACATGATGTGTGGGCTATATCCACACCGTCCACCCATTTATCGAGATTATTTTAGAGCATGAAACAAAAAATTAGGTAAATCTAAAGCTCAAGTAGACCTCACCATATAAAGTAACAGAGATTGCATACTTACCGTTGAAAACTTCTTTAGGGCTATATAAGTTTTGGATCTATTTCATTTTTAGGCTCATGCCATAAAATGAGGTTACAAAACAAATGATCAATTTAAATATGACACGCGTGTTATTCTTGATAATTTTAGATGATGGTGGGTATATCCATTCAATGTACCACCGTATTGTCAACAAAGCATGGCATTAATTTTATCCCATGGCAACAGGGACAATCCCTACTATGGGTAATAATTATGTTTTTTTGAATCCCATCCCACCTAATCCCTTCTAATCCCATTGCTCAAACTAATCCTTAAATTTTCATCATTTTATTGTAAAGTATACATTTTAATAAGCTTATTATAATCATTGTGTCAAAAATTTTATATATTTACTAATTATGTATATTAAAGTTAATTTAATAATTAAGTTTAAACTCATGTGAATATGTTACGACTGACTACTTTTGAATTAAAGTTAATTCTGAATGTAGGGTGCCAAACACAGCAACAGGGTTTTAAATCCAGGGGTTCAGAGTCGAAGGCTCGAAATCGACGCTCCCAAACGGGCCCTTAGCCCGAAGCCACTCTTGCCAGCCACCGTTCAAATTCAACTCACGGCATATGGATGATCAGAGTTGTCCAATCACGACTGGTCTTAACCATAAACCATCTCCATGCCTATCCGTCTGATCAATAGTCCCGTCACAATAAATGATTGCCACGTGTATTGTGCTATGCAATGTATAGGGCTTTTATACAGTTGAACCAGAAAACGAGAGCTTACCAATATTCATGGGCATTTTCGTCTTTTCGACGTGTGAGGAAGATTCCTCCCATTTCCATCAACTCAAGGGGCAATTCCAAGCTTTTTTCGAACAATGATTTTCTTATTTTAAATTTAAAATACGCAGAGCCATTTGATACTCTGGCAGAGCGTGAACCTCAATACGCAGGCACTCAAAAATTACATTAAACTAACTCAAATCAAACCAGCATACTGTGAAAACCACCATCTCATGTTGATTGGTTAACCCAAACCAGATATACACGTGTCCATCATTTGTGCACACGTGTTTTGTAAAAACGTGAGGCCATAGGATATTTCTCAGTTTTTTAACGGTGCAACGGATGTCCACAAATCCTATAACTTCTGTTTAATGAGACATCGAAACCGCGAACGCAATTTAGAAAGTTTAATCTGACTCACTTGTATGCCACGTATTCAATGCCAGTGTATCATCCATAACGCGTTGCCAGAGTATCGAAGCTTTCCCTCGTATAAAAATGCCAACGGATCTTGAGATCCCGAAATGCGTTGCCCTTGGCGGATCCGAAAGGCCTCTGCAATCTGGTTAATTCCACCTTTCTCTTTTCGGGCCACGTATGCCACATGACGGAGGAGATTAGCTGGCGCCCCAGCTCCCGCGAAGATCGTTCCTGAGCGGGACACGTTTGCGAAGGAGGAATTAATAAATGGAACGCACGAATATCGACGGCCAACTCAACCACCACCGTAGGCTCCGTATATACACGCTGTATACCGATTCGGATATACGGACACGTGTCTTGATGACGTGGCAGTGGGCTTGGCGCTCCCCACTTCTTCCTCCTCTCCTTCTTCTTCTCTCTCTTCCTTCCCCCCTGCAGAAACCTTTCGTTTTCCCTCCGCTTTCAGAACAGAAAGAGATGAAAATGGCGGAATAAGAGAAGCTCCAGCTAGGCTTAGGGTCTGTTTTTCCGTTTTTTGCATCGAGATTTCTCTCGAATTACTTCAGATGCTTGGAGATCGTCGAGATTTTGAGGAATCGTGCCCTTTTTTAGGTGTTTGGAGGTGAGGGGACGGAGATTTTGAGAGATTTTCCGATTCTGAGGAGGTCATCGGCGTTGAAAGATCCAGGTATGTGGAATTCACGGTTTGATTTACCGAATTCGGGAGTGAAATGTGATTTTATGGACTGAATTTGAAGTATTCTGGATTCGGAGACGGTTTGGATCTCTGAAATGTTGCATTTTCGTGGTTGTTTATTGGATTTGTTAGAATTTCATAACATTCTGTTTGTTTTCGGCGGAATTTTGATCTCTATTTGTTTTTTAGGGCGTTTTTAATCTGCTTGTGTAGATTTATCTTGCGTTTTCTTCGATTGAAGAACGTCATTTCTTCCCGCGCATTGATAAGAAATGAATAAAAGAAGAAAAAAATTCAAAATTTAACAAGCAAAGATGGAAAAATTGCCCACAGATTTCCAGGTAAATAACAGTGGAAAAATGGAAGGAATTCAAAAGGAGGGTAAAATGAACGAGAGAGATGAGGGTAAAACCGGAAGAAACCGGGAACTTAATAGGAAAAAAAATTGAAATCTTTAAGGAAGTTTTTGCCTTTTGAACAAAGAGGGAAGGAACGGAATGTAGAAATTCCATACTCGTTTGTTTTTGTCACGCATATTGACAAAAATATTCCTATTGAATGAAATTATAGGAAAACCCACCTCCGTTGTGGAAAGAGACTGGTAATAGCACTGCCCTTTTAAATCAGACTCCAGGTAATTTCTTTTAGGTGCAGGGGTATTTCTGTCCTTTACCATGCCTTACCGGCATCAAAATGTTTTTGAAATCCCTTCGTGATCTGAACCCATGATATCCGAACTCGCGGCCGTGGCCGTGAGAATTACACTTATGCCCCCTGTTTTAGTCAGGAATCACTTTTGGGTCCAGTGAATAACCGTTCTGTTTTTCATTTTTGCCAAGGGTTTTTTTAACGGTTGTCTCTGCATTAGAAAGAACTTCATATTGTCAGGTGAGTTGTTGGACCCCAACAATTCAGTATCAAATAAATGAAGCGGCAATTATACCCATATACTCTTGCAGATACTTCCATGCATACATGCCCAGGGAAACATGGGGATCTTGCGCATTCATGAAGATGTGAGTGGACATGGGTAGTTCTACCTGCAAACACACGGGCACTGGCCGTACTACAAGCCCAACCGAGAGGGAGATGGTGTGGATAAAACGTGCTTGTTGAGTTGCATTTGCCAAGGCTATTGATTTTCTACATGACACGGCCATGGAAGTAGGCTAAAAATGGGTTTGACACTATTATCTTAAACTCTGTTGAGTACCAATCGTATTTTCGGACATGACCCGGACTCCATTTAAAAGGGGTCTAGACTCATGTTTTCATGTTTAAAAAGGGGTCTGGACTCAGGTTTTCATATTTTAGTTGGAGGAGTCCTAATTTGTTAGATCTTCGACATATTCTGTGATTTTACTTTTATCTTCAGCTTTCTTCATGGCCCGTTTGGATGCAACTCCCAAGAGGGGGTTTCCACCCAAAAATAAAATAAAATGGTGGTTTCCAGAAACTTTTGAATCAACAAAATCGGTTGCCTCACCATGTGGGCTTTTAGCGCCTATTTTGACGAGTGCCTAGTCAAATGGGCTTTGCAAAAGTGCATCCAAATGCACCACACAAATTGGGATTTCGCTCAAAATGTTGTTTAGGCACCAAAGGCACGTTATGCGGGTGCGTCCAAACACACCCTAAGGCATACCTTGCGTTGGTTTCTCTTGGTGCTACTACAATGCTATTATCTCAATGCCAAAGTTGCTAAGGAGTCACAAGTCATGTAATTGGATTAATGCCCTTAAGTTAAAAAGGGTGCCTGTGGCTGCTTAAAACAAACTGATGGTGAATTGAAGTTAGAAAGAGAGACTGTGGCTGTTTAAAATGATCTGATTGTGAATCTTAGTGCCACTGAATTATACAATGGCAAGCTACACAGGTTTCACTTCATATGTAACTAACTATCATCTAAACGACCTTTAAAGTTTTCCCTTGGTACTCGGCGCACACACACTCGATTACCCTTCTGTTGCACCCTTTCACTTGTCTGCATGCTGCATGTGAATTGAAGTTAGAAAGAGAGACTGTGGCTGTTTAAAATGATCTGATTGTGAATCTTAGTGCCACTGAATTATACAATGGCAAGCTACACAGGTTTCACTTCATATGTAACTAACTATCATCTAAACGACCTTTAAAGTTTTCCCTTGGTACTCGGCGCACACACACTCGATTACCCTTCTGTTGCACCCTTTCACTTGTTTGCTGCTGCATGTGAGTGCAAAAATTGAGAAAAGAAAAAAGAAAGGTGAAAAAAGAAGAAGAGTACATGATATATATACAGTTCCGAGGTGAAATTGACCTATGTGGTATGTGTTCTTATTGTCCTGTTTGATGATAATCAGATTACGGCAATAGGCAGAACAGCATACTTCTAAGCTTTATGCATTTATGTTGCCTGTTTCTTCAGTTCTATCTGTTCATTGCAGCATGCATCAATCGTAATGCAGTCAGATGGATCATGGAATATTACTCGGCTCTCTTACTCTTGCCTTTAAATATTTTTCCCTGTTAGATCCCCTCAGTTTATGGATGGTTGGGCTGATTGTTTCAGATGCAGCTGCTTGAACTTTGATACCGGAAGCAGGAAGTACTCTGTGAGTAAAGGGAATCCGGGCCGTCAGAAAGCAACTAACATTTTACTGTTTGTAATTTGATTGGTAGCTATGGGAAACAATGAAGCTGGGACACCACCTAAATCTGTGAAAGCATCTTCACCTATGCAGGTTAGGCAGCTAGATTCTTAGGTGTCCATTCCATTTCTTTTGTGATCTCAAAGGAAAATCGCATGCTGTTCCTGACATTTCCACAGTAGTCATGGTGTTGCTAAAAAGTACAATCAGAGGAAGCACATACACAACACACTTAGAATGAATAATAATCCAGTGCATTAGGTTTACAGTGATAAAAGAATCCTTAAAATTCAACCATCAGATCATGATCAAATGGTGATGATCTCAACTGTAATGCAATGTTCTGTGCAAGTCAAGTGTGCCCCACTGAGCAAGTCTTAGGCTCAGTGATGTCTCTCACGTTGTTATTTAATAGGTATATGACCCTTTCAAAAAAAAGATTTGGGGGGGGGGGGGAGAATATATGCACTGCACAGGATCATTCCTCATATTAATTACTCACCCATGCAAACAAACATCTCCATGCTGTGCTTTTGGGGCTCTTATTGCTTGCATGCACCTAATTTCAATGTCTGAATATGAGACAATCTTCCTCCATTGGCAGGAACAGACCAACGTTCATGCATATCCTGATTGGGCTGCGATTCAGGTTACTACTTACTGCATGCTTCTTTCATGCACTTGTGCTTGTATACTTTAAAAGTTCAATTTTCATGAAATTGATTGTCTTCTTCAGGCATATTATGGACCTGGGGTTGGTTTGCCACCACCTTATTTCAGCCCTGCTGTTACAGCTGGTCATCCTCCCCACCCATACATGTGGGGCCCACAGGTATTTTCATTTTCTTTTAATTTTTCTTGAGGCAGTGCAACAGAGTGCAATACGTAATAGGAAACAAACTAATTGAATGAGACTAAAACTAGCATGCATGTTGCCCGTAGTTACCATTGTTTTACATGGACACCAGACAGTACCTTCTTGAGTGTAAGACGTGCACAGGAAACCTTGTCAAATTGGCGGATGACTAAAATGACAACAGACTTGCTGGCATGCTCGCATGGTTACAACTCATATCTCCTGGTTGGTCATAAGTTACATCTTCTTGCATAATGAGGTAGAAATACACAAGCAAGTGGTGCACATGCAAGCCGGTGTGCAATTATCAACATAGGCCTTGCAGTAGGGTTTTCCTGTTGTAAAAGGTGGACACATGCTTGGAAACAATGAGAATTGGGGACTTCATCTTCCCAGAATGACGGGATTTGCAGTTGTCTTCCACATGTTGTTTACTTGTCTTGATACTGACAACATAATCCAAATGAAACTGTAAATTTTTTGGGGCTTTATGTCACTTTTGTTATGAAAATGAGCTTGAGGTGCTTCTAAAACTGGTTGCAGTATCGACAACCACTGCATATCTAATTTGGGAATATATTTGAGGTTCTCTGAATGGAAATGTTGCATCAATTAATGGGAATTCTAGATTGAAAAAGGGAACTCCGTACACACACCCACACCCACAAACTTCAAATGTGTGCAGATTATGATTATGTTCCTTGGAAATCAAGAGTATATATTTTTCAAGTTAGAATTTGTTTGTAGTTTCTTAGTTTCTTTGTCATTTCAACATATATAATTGTGATTTTCCCCTGCAAGGTTGATAGCAAAGCTTCAGATTAGATTTTTGAGCAGTAGATGAGATGATCCTCCACTTGACATCTTCTTAATTGTTTCAGCATATGATACCACCTTATGGGACACCATATGCAGCAATCTACCCACATGGAGGTGTTTATGCTCATCCTTCTGTGCCTATTGTAAGTCCAGATGTATAGGTGAAAATGCACGTCTTGCTTTTCTTTCCTTTCTACTTGGACAGTGAGCTGGTTGTAATTGTACATGCTAACTTGTTTGTAATGAATGGCCTTGTATCCTTCACAACCTTCTCTATAGTTTAAATAAACAAAGAGCAGAAAGATAGTTGCTGGTCAAAAGCTCAACAGATTGAAATGCTTACATCAGTAAATTGTTACATATGTAGGGACCACACTTGCATGGTCATGGCACTACGTCAACAAGCGAGAATGCGGTACCCAAAAATTCTCCTTTGACTCATTTGTTTCATGTCTTTCACCTGTCATTTTTAAAAGCACGGCGCAATAAAGAACAATATAGGAGGCTTTCCATCAGATTTTGTCATTCTGATCAAGTTCTATTATTTTCCTCATGAACCAGTTTCGATATCTTTACAATGTAACTATGGTACAGGTGGCGACACCTTTAAGCATAGAAACGCCTTCCAAGTCATCAGGCAACAAAGATCGAGGTCTAATGAAGAAGTTAAAAGGTTTTGATGGGCTCGCAGTGTCAATAGGCAATGGACATTCTGAAAAGGAAACAAGTGGTGCAGCACGTGGGCACTCACAGAGGTTTGTTTATCTGTCTTCTTCTTCTTTTTCTTATTCTTCTTCTTCTTTTGTGATCTTGTGATCTTTCTTTTTGCTTCATGGCTATGAATAGTAGTTGCCTGATTTTATTTACCTTTTGGCTCATCTGACTTTTGCTTTATGACCGTGGGTGGTAGTAGTGAGAATTACGGCACAGAAGGTTCAAGTGATGGAAGTGATGGAAATACCACCAAACAGGTAACGACCCTTCTATCCTGGCTCTTGCTTTAAATACTGTTTTATGGTAGCCTTTTTTAATGCATTTTATATGCTCGTGAGTGAAGCATAAGCAGAACAAATCTTATTTATGATCCTCATCTTTTGCTAGGGAAACCAAGCACATAAGAAAAGCAGCAGCGAAGAGACACCAGTGACAGGTATGGATGCATTATTGGTGTATGTGGAAATCATGCAGCTGCCCGAAATCATTACTCAGTAGCTCATCTAGATTTTGTTGATGCAAATGGTTTGCTGTGTTTTATGAAATCGGAACATTTTTCTAACATATCCAGAATTTCAGCTGTTTTCAGTATATCTTTTAGTGTGTATTGTTTGAATTCATTTGTAAATAGATCATTGTTTTTTTACTCATTCAGGGCAATCAGCAGCAGGGAGAGAGGGGAGCAATGACACGCATGCCAACAACACTCATGGTGGAGAGGCAAATGGTTCTTCTACTAGGTCTTTGGGGGTTACTGTGGCGGTTAACAGTGTTGCAGGTAAACCTGCAGGAACCGCTTCTCCGCCTAGTATGACACTGGGAATGGAGTTCAGAGGTCCCACGAGTGTGAGAGCAAAGTCAAGTTCAGCTACTGTTCCTCCTGCAACAGGCGTGGTGGTGCCTATTCATGATGGTGTTCCTTCTGAAGTCTGGATGCAGGTATATATTGCAACAGCTGCTCTGTTTTTGGTTTTTGTGACTTGTGTTTTCTGTTGATTTTTCTGACAATTTCTTGGAAATGATTAGTCAAGAATGCTTAGATTTTTTTTCGCGTTGCCAAGTCCTTCACATGACTGATTTCAAGTTTCCAATCTCATTAATCATTTTTGAAAATAGATATAGCATGAATCCAATGGTCAGCTTTTAGTTTTGGCCTGCATTTGATCATTAGAATGACGATCAACTCGAAATAAAACTGTGCTAATCTGAATCCTAGTAAATGCATGGTGTGGTCATGCATAGCATCCTTTTGGCTGCTTTTTATGACCTTAGCAACAGTTTAAGGCCGAGTTGTAGCACTGTTAAAATTGAGTAGCTTGGCTGGATCTCAAATCACAATACGAAGATTCTGCAAACAGTTTGAGTAGCGTGGCTGGATCTCAAATCACGATATGAAGATTCTGCAAACAGTTTTGCAGCATGGCTAGCATTGTTATGCATTTGTTTTCTTCTTGAGCCTTAGAAGGCCTGTTCAATGAAGTACTGAGAAATAACAAACAACATGCTGAATATTTCTCTATTTTATCTGATCATTGCCCTCAAAATTGATTTGTGGTATTTTTCCTGTTTTCTTTGTCATTGCTTTTTGGCATATTTTTGTGTTCCAAACATGGAAGAGTAACCTAACTTGAAAAAAAAATAAAAAATACTATGTTCTTCAGGATGATCGGGAGCTGAAACGAGAACGGAGGAAGCAGTCTAATCGAGAATCTGCTAGAAGATCACGGCTGAGAAAACAGGTACTGGGAATATACTAGCACTTCTGTTATATGTTGTTCTTCTACTTTTTCCTTACAGTCAATGTCTCACAGTATCAATTATTTGGCTTCCTGTTCGGACATTATTATTATTATTTTTTCTCCCTCCTTTTAGGCAGAGACTGAGGAACTTGCTACAAGAGTTGAATCCTTGAATGCAGAGAATATGTCCCTTAGGTTGGAAATGAACCGACTAACGGAAAAATCAGAGAAACTGAGGCAGGAAAATTCTTCATTGATGGTACTTCCTCTTGTAGTCTCTTTCCCTTATTCCTTCTTCTTTTCGCCTTTATCAGCCCATCTGCCTCAGGCTATTCATTCAAGTTCCATTGTTGTCCCCTCAGAGCAATGGAAAGAAATTTTGTTTAAATTTCTAATGAACTGGAGTCTCTTGTTTAAATTTTGTTTGCCTTTCACTACTATTAATTTTTGTTTGTATTTGATGGTGACCCACCAATGCGAAAATGAAATTGCTTGCTGCAGCTTACTGTGCATTGACTTTTATTTGGACAAATGGACAGGCCAAGAAACCATTCGGAATTGGGAATTGCCAATCCCATCGAGCCCAGCCTTCATGGACACAATACAAACATTCCACTGATCCGATAATCGCATCCACATATAATGTCCTGCAAAATAGATGGTCTGGATCACTTGTAGAAAAAGTGCTAATCATCAATCTAAACCTTTGATTCAGTAGGCGCCATGCCTATGGTTGTTAAGAATCACTTAGATCAACCATGATGCATCTCATGTGGATGAGATCATTCAGCCAGTGAAGGGACTAGATCATCTCGACTATGCGCAATCAGTGCACTGGATTTTTTATGGAATTTCTCTTATATAATGGCCTTTGTGAATCAACCATGATGCACCCTTCTTAATCTCTGTGAATGTGGCTACTCAGGAGAAACTGAAAAAAGCACAATTAGGACAGGCAGGAGAAGGGGATGCTAATAAGATGGAAGCACAGGGGCCCCCACCCGTGGCCATTGAGAATTTGTTATCCAGAGTAAATAACTCGAGCTCGATTAGCAGAAGTGGGCAGCGTGAGGGTGAGAACCGTGACAGTTCTAATTCCAAGGGAAAGCTCCATCAGCTGCTGGAACCTAATACTAGGACAGATGCTGTGGTTGCTGGCTGACAAAAGATACTGGCGCTTACACAATCAATTTTCCTTTTTTGTTTGTTTCTCTTTTATTTCCGTAATTTTGGCTTTATATTATTGGCCTGAAATTACTTCTAACAGCAAACGGCTAGATTACGACAGATTTGACGGAGAAGGATGGTTAGTTTGAGAGTTGATGGTTCTTGGTGGGTTGGGACGGGACGTGGCGGACGTGCCGAGATGGACCTTGAAAAGAGGAGTCCCATTTTTACCGTGAGTTTCTCTTTTAACTCTTTCAGAGCGTAACCTATGATCATTATACCCCACCTAATGTTGTTTAAAATCAGAACCATTGAAATTGCTGTATATTGAAGTTTAAACTATGAGGGGCATGTATTAAGAGTTCTCTCAAACGTCTTGTATTTCTTATTTGATAATGGTTAATGTGATTTGTGACCGTTGAGACTCTAATGTTGCGTAGGGAGATTTCACAATTAAAGGTTATTAACAACTCTTTTCAGGACCCAATAACCCAAACTGGATTATGCAGAATAGCTTTTTTCCCAATGCCCAAATACTAGAGACAAGACTCTTTCACTCAAGAATCAACAATTTCACTCGAAATCGATTTCCCAGAAATGGATGTACAGCCAAGGTTTGGAAGTATTGTGTGAACCCGGTATGCATTGCCTGAAACGAACTGAATGGATTCGCATACCTGGTAGTGGTATAAAACCTTGCTTACAACCCGTTTTAAGAGAATAGTCTACTGGGGCTGAGTGACCCCCCATTTGCAATTTGGGCTCGTCATGTCGAACCGGATTGGGTATGGCTGAGTCTTGAGTGGCGATGGGATAGAGTCGTCTATCCATGTGTCGTGGAGTAGGACCGGCTAGGCCTGGCCTATCCGAACTTGTCCAAGTAGACCTAATATCTGTACTTTTAAGTCCCTATGGTGGGTTGGGGCGTGGATTTGGGTCCTTCGCCCATCAGCCGGATTTATACACGTGATTGATTTGAGCTCATCCTATGGCAACCTTATTGAGTGCGGAATGATCAGCGACCCGTTGATTCAAGACGATGATCTGATGGGCCCTGCTGTGAACACTGGCTTCGTCAAAGTCTCCCAGATCAAAGACCTTAAGCATTTGATTAAATTGATCAAAAGGTTAGCGTCTTTTGTATGGAACATTTTGGGTGGAATGCCCCATTACCAGCGGGTTCCATCAAATCAACGGTTTGAATATATAACCAGAACATGACATACATGTATAGAATTTTGCCCTTCTTTATACTCTACATTTTGCTGCCGAACTGGACTCCAAGATTCCTCCTTACAAAATTAGCAATAGGGTGTAAGAGAGATTAAATTGGTGATTGACCACTCATCATGTGGCCTACACCGTGATCGTACCCTAGCCCAATAAAGAGGCCAGTGCACTAATCAGATGCGATAGCTGGTCCTTTTCGTTTATAACCATACGCTTCTCATGCACCCACGGTCCACTTATCAACTGGACCGTCCTGATTTGTTGGCCAGGGCATGTTTGGGATGGGCTTCAACCCGATAAGTAGTCCGGATACGACACGTTGCACGCGTGTCACTAATCTCCTAGCTGCGAGACATTCTGTAAAGAAATACTAACGAGCCCAAATGCGGCACACGTGTGTGCTTTGCAAGTTTACCCTGAGGACAGAGTCGGGTAGTCGGCTCCAAAAGATGGCCGATAATCGTACGTTTCCAATTTTGCAAAGAAATAGACGGCTAGGAATTAGCCCAATGGTCCATATCCAATGTGCAATTATGGCCCACCTGATGATCAGTAGACTGATGTGGCCCACGGACTTAACCTGCAGATTATTTGTCAATTCAACCTTGTGCCACGGCGGCGATAAGATAGTTTTACGAGTACCGAGTTCGCTGTGGTTCTATCGCCAATTAAACCCATATAGGTCGCCTTGTTTGGACCCACATGCCGAGATGGTTGAATGATCTGAATCGTCCACGTTCCAAGCACCGAAATACTGGCCGGCTACGCTGAACGGATGATTAAAAGATCACTTGGTTAGATGCACCTTTAATATTGAAGCAAAATTTTCAATGGCCCAATCTTCAATAAATTCTGATGATTGGGTCATAGCTCATAGATATTATTACTAAGAACATGGACGGTTCAGATCATCTTCCAATTTCAGATGTTGGCCTCAGTGGGACAACACATGCTTGAGATCCTGATTCGCGAGCAGTGATATTTACCCGTTGCGTTTCTCAATTGGTTTCGGCAGGAGTAGTGTTCTTTGAAACGGCTACAGTTTGAAGAGGTTGGTAAGAGTGGAATTATATGACCCTGCGCAGTAAGAGACGAACATCATACTCAATTTTCAGTTTTAATATGTGGGTCCCATGAGCCATGGTTCAATGGTCCACGTTGTTACTTTAAAGGACCTTTTCATGGATTGAAAATTCCCCAAAAGAATTGTGGATATTAGGAGATGCAATACATTGAATATTCGACCATTTTCGCTTGAATATTGACCTTTTGTTGTATTTCATCTCAGGTAAAGATTGGAGGTTTACGATTGCCTGATCAGCCAGATTTTGGGGTTTGCCTATAGATCTACGGTCTCGATCACTGAACCATGGGACCCAGTTTTACCAACTGAAAACACAAGCATACTGGGCTTGATCGTCTCCCACGGAGGAATCATGTGATTCCTCATTGACAAAGGACGATTTATGACCTTAATCTAGGAACTCGTGACAATCGTGTCCTCGACTCCTTTTTCACGTCCATTAAAAAGACAGCCACAGATAAAGAAGAAGAAAATAGTGCGAATGCAACTGTTCGATGTAAACAAAAGTCGATGTGGATCGTCCATCTCTATCGTTTGATCAATGCATATGACTATTACTATGGACAATCGATATGACCAGGTCTAATGGATTTGATATTTAAGTGATATTTGGAGGATTAAAACAAATAAATATGGTGTGGGAAATGATAAATGTGTGACTTTAGGAATGTCACAAATTCTCTTAACTGCCATGTGGAACGGTCAATCATCAATCTCCGCCATCCACTCATTTGAACCACTATAAAAAAAATAAAAAGCAGCAGGATGGATGATCCTAGCTTCTTTGGAATTATAAGCAATCCATGGTGGGGCCTATTGAATAGAAGTTTCAAGATGATAACTGGACCTATTTTGTTTCTCTGCTCAATCTTAAATGTCAGTTCTTATGTTATTGCTCTTGACCGTCCATCAAAGTATGAATGCCCCACCTATTGTAAGAGTTTCGAGTCAACCCAGTGAGTCTTAGAACTAAAATTTTAGGATAATCCAACCATCGTACTGGACAATTTCAACTAATCGGAGTCAAAATTAACAAGATTGAAGTCCACCCTATGAATTTAGAACTATGGATGTGGACAATTCAATCAATGGTCCATTTCATTCTATCAAAGCCTAGAATCATGAGAGATGTCTTCAATGAAAGTCGAACGGCTGAGGGGCAGTTTGTGTTTTGTTTTCGCATCCACCGTGTCATCACCTTTCTGCAATTAGGAACATCGCAGCAGTGCCATCTGACGTGCGGTTGTCCTAAAAGATAGTTGATATGCACGTGCTTACAAATTGCTCACGTGGAATGCTCGACTGCCGGAATCATCATGGCCCCCAATTTAAGGGTTCAAATACAACAATTGCACTGATATTCTAACTGGTCCAGCGATGGATATATAATGAATGGCTAAAATTAAATGCAGCCAACGGTCCAAATCCATTGAAAAAATGTCCACTGATAGGATCTTAGATCATTTAAGCAATGTTCTAACAATTGCATGGTATATTCTTACACGTGTGATCTACACGGCAGTTGAACAGCCCGAGTTTTTTGCCTTATCAAATTTAGTGGTTTCCACCTAAACCATCTTCCACCTATTTTGTTTCTTTGGATATCTTACACGTGTGTCAGAATGGCAAGTGTGTCTGGAAGTGGAGCTGCGTGTGGTAGAGCCAGATGGATGATATGGTAGAGTCGGGAATATGGAGGATCAATCCTTCGCGGTACACGTGGAAGATGGTTTATCAATTGGGACCATCTAGACGGTTGGACCCATCATAGATGGTTTGTATTTCAAAAATCACACCATATGAACCATAGCTTAGAAAGCAATTCTCTTCGCTCTCCGTCACTGAATGTTGTCCGTTAATTTTTTTTTTATAAATTTCCAACCATTGATTTATGGACGATCTAGATAGGGATTCAAGAGACCAACGGTCTAGATTGGCAATCCGTGGGCTAGAAAACGCAAACCCGTGCAGAGTGTGCAAAGACGCGAGCCATGCTCATGGCATGCAAAACTCCTCTAGTCTCTACGCAACTGAAAACCGTTTCCTTCTCCTTCGCGCGCACGGACGCGGATTTCCTGCGATAGCTTCTCGCAGGAAGTTCCTGCGTTGGGAACCAGGTGGGGCCCACTGTCATGTTTGTGAAAAACCTTCCTGTCCGTCCGTTTTTTGAGTTTATTTTAGGACATGGTGTCAAAAATGAACAGTAACCAAATTTCAAGTGAGCCGAAGACTTGATAATTAGATGTCCACAGTTGAAATATTTGTGGGGCCACCATAGTTTTGATTCTTCTAATATTTTTGTTTTCACTTCAGGAATGGCATGATTAACAGTATAGATGGCATCTAAACATAACTGTTGAACCCAGGAAGGTTTCAACGGGAGGAATTTCCCTAACCGCACATTTTCCTTCAGAGGGTGTTTGTTTTGGAAGCGGATTGGCTAGCATACCTCACACCAGCTATATAGCTGCTGTATATGAGGCATGTGCTATATCCAAACCGTCCATCCAGTTTTTCAGCTCGTCTTAAGGCTTGAGATGAAAAATAAGATAGATCTAACTATCAATTGGACCACACTACAAAAAGCAGTGGGGAATTGAACGTCTACCGTTGAAATCTTTTTTGGGTCACAAAAGTTCATATTTGTTTTCCCTCTTAACTCATGTCTTTGTAACCTTATAAACATAATGGTTGGAAAATAAATGTTATGGTGAGCCCTACAAATTATTTAACAGTAAAAGTTATCATATCTGCTGCTATTTGTGGTGTGGCCCAGATGATCTTTGGATATTATTCATTTTTTAGATAATTCTCTAAAATGATCTCTAAAAATAGGTGGAAAGCGTATATATAATAAATACATCATTGTGGGCCATGTAACTTTGATCTCCTTTGAACCGTTCGCCCAACTCGGGGCTGAGGAGCGTCATCAGTGCTCGTCTTCGGACCACACGTGCCAACCGCAGCAATATGGCTAGTGTGTGGTACATCGGCTAATCCGCTTGCGTTTGTTTTCTCATTTCCAGGAAGCACTCATTATTTTTCATATGAACCTATCTGCCATGCAAAGTAAGTTTTGATTTGATTTGACACTAATATAAAGAAAAAATTCTAAATTTTACAAGGCCTACCATAAGATATGTGTCCGACTCAAGCTGTCCATTCACTGTAACAACTCAATTTAAGATGTAAACTGAAAACCGAGGCAAATCCCAAGTATAAGTGTACCATAATACAGGAAACACAAGGATTATCACATACTATGTAAAACTTCTTACAGCCATATAATTTTTGGATCCAGCTGTTATTTGTGTTTTTCCTTTATCCGTCTCCCTGTGGTCATATGAATTGGATCACATATACAAATCAGTGTGGTATGGATGGCTTCACATTTCAATGATGGATAGATACACCCTCATCGATAGCTCAAGTGGTAGACTAAAGGCCTGTTAGAGACTTGGATCACATATACAAATTAGTGTGGGATGGATGGCTTCACATTTCAATGATGGATAGATAAACCCTCATCGATAGCTCAAGTGGTAGACTAAAGGCCTGTTGGGCAGTGTAGATTTGGAACCCTCATGGATTTGGAATCCCCAGGAATGGAAACCCCTTGGATTTGCAATCCTCACAGTGTATTTGGCAGGTCGGAGTGTGTATCAACTTTAATCTAAAAATACCTGTTGGGGAAAAATATGACAAGTTCAGGAGCTCGGTTGTAAGACGAACTAATTCTGCTTACATAACCCGAGGCAACAGTAAAAGTCAAGAGAAGTAAAGCCTCACGGAGAGACTTAGCTCGGATTTGCAGGATATGAATCCCGACCGAAAGTAAAAGAGTCAAGAGCCACAGGTGAAATTTGTAAGACATGAAGTTAACTAAGTTAAAGAGACAACAATGTCTAAAGAGACCAATTAAAGGCCCTAGAGCTAAAAGCCATCTGACCGATTATAAAACCGACCCAAATGAAGTTAGTTGTAGTGTCGGCTATCGGATTAAGAAGGAGCATCGGTTTTAAATCGATTTTATTTTGTCCGACAGTAGGCAAATAACTCCATCTTTGTAAGCTAGCTGAGACTGTATAGTTTATTAAGGCCGAACCAATCAAAGGAGAAACGGTGTAATTTTAAATACCGATTCGAAAATCTTGTAAAAAGATACTCGACCCCGAAAATCTTAGGATCGGGAAGTATCCGTAAACGAGATGGCAATAAAATCAAATCTTTAAAAAATCAGGAGAAAATCCCCTTACGTTAGGACCTATCATTCGTATAAAAAGAAGGCTATCCAGAAACCAGGTACTAAAAAGAAAAACACATTCAACAGAGTCATTTTATATTCGAATTTCCAACCTAAGAGACATATTTGAATTTTGAAATGGTGGGCACATGCTCCAAATTGGACAATAGAAAATAGGAGTATCTATGTATAGTTTATACATAAGATTAGTCTCCTTTTTAAAACACATTCAACAGAGTCATTTTGTGTGACTGATAATGATGTGGTCACCAATTTCGGTTGTCCATTTTCAATTGAATATTTGTTATTTAGATGTTAAAAAAACTAATCTTTTCGGTAAATGGCTGCCGCCGGTTTTGAAATTAAACAGTTTATCTTATTAGTCTTAACTCGTGATCATGCCACCCATTTCCAACGCAATCAGTCGTACTCGCGGGGAATGTGGGCAGTCGTAATTTGTCTACTTGCCGGTTACTGATCGAAGGGCTATGATTGATGACCGCATCCGGGGATTTGGGGAATTAACATCCGCGCTATTTGCCATCAGATAAACGGTCTGGATCACTGGGATACCAGCAGGACTTATGTTACAGGACATTTAACTCATGGGCTGATTGTTTTATACCCATGCTCTCCATCCGTTTTGCCAGCTCATTTTAAGTCAGGAGCCCAAAAAATATAGCAGATCCAAATCGCAGGTGAACCACACCATAAAAAACAGTAGGTATCCACCGTTAAAAACTTCCTAGGGCCCACCGTAAAAGCCATCCAACTTGCATGTTTGGGATCATACCTTAAATCTGGCAAAGCAAACGGATGGCATGGATACATATCACATACATCACGGTGGGCCCCACAGAGCTTAGTGCCGCAGGAACGGCGATGTGGGAAATATGAGTCCCTGGCCTACCTGCCTGTATTTCTTGACAGGGCATGTGCATGTTGGTCCGCACCCGACATACGGCCTAGATCTCTCACACGTGTTACAAGTACCGTAAGGGCACATGTCCCACTGTGGGAGACTTTTAATCTATCGTTACAGGGACGTCCGTCCCATTTCTGCAGTCTTAGTCCCGAGTCCCAAAAGTCCTCCCAATACAGTTTTTCAAATTCGCGTGACTTCCTTTTCTGGTAAGATAAGATGTGACTGTTAACGACTAAACGAACTTAATTAATCTTGACCTGCGTGCTCTGTTTAATCCAAAAGCAATCCAACCTTCTATGGGAAACCTGCGCTTAGTCCATGGTCCATCACGTCCATTAAATGCCCGGGACCCAAGATTCTATTCATCATTAAAGATGTTACTTATTCAATTATTTGAAATTTTCTTACACCATGTGGACCACTAGAAGCCTTTTAGAATGCTTCCAATTATTTGATTTTTTCTCGTCCATGACGGTTTTACCAATGCTTATTCTGCTTTTATGTGCAGGATTTGAAAAAAAAAAAAAAGAAAAAGAAGAAGAAGAAAGAATGAGTGGTCTAAATCTTTTTAGTTGGGGCATACGTTTTTTATTTAAAAAAATGTGAGATTTATTTGCTTTTGTTATGCCACAACCTAAACCATTCGCTGGTGATACACATGATATATATGATAGCGGTGTGCTAGGCATGAACCGAGCCAACTCGGTTAACTCGCTCAGCACCAATCTAATCTAATTTTTTGACCTCGAAAGAATTTTAACCAGCCTCTATCTGACCTGAGTTTGACTTGACTAAGCTCAAAACTTAGCCTGAACTTGACTCGATTCAACTCACCTCGAATTATATATATATATATATATAGAGAGAGAGAGAGAGAGAGAGAGTGTGTCATGCTCCCCTATGTACCTATGGACGTGCGCACCTTTGCACACGTGCCATAGGTGTCTAATTTGAACGGTTCACGTGATGCGGAATTTTATGAAACCTCATGTGACAAATTTTCACCCCAATTTAAAATTCTGGTGGGCCAGAGCAAAGAGAAACGCAAATCAAGGGAGGAAATTGTTTTCATTTTTCATGGCCCATCAAGTTTTATATCAAAGTAAAACTTCAGCCTGGGGGGTTGCACGAAGTGCTGTTTCACATGAACGGTTCAGATTTTGGATCCAAATTACGTATGATGAGTTTTCAAAAAAGTTTGTACATAATACGTACGAACCGGTTTGCAGGTGAGCGTTCTGCCATATATTTATATATATGAGTCCACCCATATAAAAGTTAACAAGAAAATGCTAAACTCGTAAACTTAAACTCAAGCTTGAACTTTGCTCAAGCTTACTTGAGCTGTTGACTGAATTGAGTCGAACTGCACAGTTACATTCGAGAACTAAGTCAAAGTGAACTCAAGTTGAGATAGTCTGCTGGCCAAACTGAGTTGAGTTGTACCAAGCTCGACTCGGTTTGGCTTGTGTACAACTCTAGTTGTCCATTTTTCAAATGTCACAAATACATTACATATAAACTTTGAATGCCTTCATGTACTACATTTACCACATGCACTAAGTTGTATATGTCAAGCATGTGTTGCTTGTTCCACATATACCATTAAACACCTCACATGCTTCACTTATGCCGCATATTTCACTTTATATTTTCAAGCACCACAAATATTTAAATACCAAAAAATACATTAATATGAAAAAAATTTTAAAATGAGATTATTTCAAATTTGTACTTATGATAGCTGTTGCATGGAAACACACACGAAGAAAGGCAAGCACACAAAATGTGTGAATTCTCAACCACAAGGTAAGAGAATACTATTTACATTATAAGATCTCTAGATTTATCGTACTAAAATTTCTAAGGGGGAACGAACTTCTCCAAAACTAAGGCTTAGTACTCAATAAAATATTTTAAACTAAATCCTTACACCTATATATATTTATAGACTAACTTCATTTTCTTATGTTAGGCAGTAGGTGTACTAAATTATTATACATGCACTCTCCTAATAAGAAACCATAAGCTACACCCTCTAATCAATTATATACAGTGTGAAGCCTCTAATATTATAATCCTTCATAAGAAATGATATTGTACAAAATTAACTAGTAGCCAGAAATGATTTGTCTTGATCTTCAGCTACTTGTTCTAAACTATTAATCTTATTATATTCAATCAAGTATGTTTGATTCCATTAATGCAAACGTGCAAATACCAATACTCTGGATGCATACTAATCTACTTTTGAAATCAAACAAATTTCATCTTAGCAAATCTGATCAACCAAAATCTTTAAAAAAAATATATTAATATAATAATATATATAAATACTTTAAATAACATTCGTAATAAAATTAGACCGTCCATTTAATCCAATACATTTATATAAGTCTCATGTGCATCACTGCCACTATGTTGTTATTGATGATATTCCTCCAACCCATTTCTATAGTTCAACTTTGATTTAGCTGCTTTATCAACCTGCTGCTAACTCATTTATATATATATATATATATATATATATATATATATATATAGAGAGAGAGAGAGAGAGAGAGAGAGAGAGAGAGAGAGAGAGAGAGAGAGAGAGAGAGAGAGAGAGAGAGAGAGAGAGAGAGAGTCATGGTCTCCTGCGATCTATACCGTAGGATACCTTGGTCCGGTCCAATTTGCACATCAATAGACTCTTGTGTGGGGACGCTGCTATTGAATTTGTGGCCCCACCATGATATATGTTTTATATCCACACCGTCCATCTAGCTGAAGAGATCATTTTAAGGTGAAATCCAAAGAATGAGTGACATCCAAAGCTCCAGTGGACCCCACTACAGAAAACAGTTGGGAGAGTGATGTCACCGTTAGAAACTTTTAAAGGTGACAAAAAGTTTTCGATCAAGCCTATATTTATATTTTTCCTTCCTTGATGTCGTTGTTAACTTTTGAACAGGTTGGATTTTGAAAAAAACATCATGGTGGGCCTTAGAAAGGTTTCAACGGTGGGTATCAATCTTCCCGCTGTTTTTTTTTTTTGTGGTGGGGTCCACTAAAGATTTGGATCTACCTCATTCTCTAGCTCATGGCGTAAAATAATATCTCCAAATGGATGGACATTGTGGATACAACCCATACATCATAGTGGGGTCCACAGAGCTTGGTGACATCACTTCCGTAGAGTGAGGTCCCGTCTTAAGAAGCGAATTACGTGGTGAGTAACTCAATACGCTAAGCTGAGTAAACTCTGTGAGGTCCACCATGGCTTATTTATTTTATCCACTCTGTTCATACATTTTAACAGATAATTTGAATACTTAAACTAAAAAATGAGGTATATCCAATGTTCAAGTGGACCACACTATAGGAAACAATTGAATTGAATGTCTACCATTGAAAAATACTTGAAAGGGCACAGGAGTTTTGGATCAAGCTTATATTTGGTTTTTCCCTTCATCCATGTTTGTATGATCTTATGAACAGGTTGAATGAAAAATAAACATCACCGTGGGGCCTAGAAAGGTTTCAACAGTGGAAATCATTATCCCCATTATTTCCAGTGGTATGATCCACTTGATCTTTGGATATCCATCAATTTTGAGCTCAACCCCTTAAATTAGATGGAAAAACGGATAGATAGTCTAGATAGACCACATACATTCAACATGGCTTAACTTTATTTTGGGTAATGGCATTTTTCACCCTCTTATTGCATTTCTCTTCTGATGTGCAAAGCCAATCTATTCCACCATCTGCTACTTGTGATAACATTGATAGTATAAGATGAAGAATATACCAAAAATCACACTAAAATTTTAGCATAATCATTTGATTTACCAATTCAATATTGACTGTTGGCCATTTTAATTTTTATCATTAATTGTTAGGCATGATTAATTGAATGGTATAGAACATTATTTGTGTGAATGCACAATTAGAATTTTTATCCCTAACTCAAATCCAACCCATTAAATTAAATAGGTATTTGGACAAGATTAGGTAGTACCAGATTTGACGATGCAGATTCAGCCATGTGACAAGCAAAAAATATTTATGACGTACGCTGAATATATGGATGACAACTCATTAATAAACAGGTCTTCAATGAGTTGTGGTGCTTAGGTAACCTTTGGATAAGGATGATGAATCATTGAGGCAACATTAATATCAAAGCATGTTAATAATCGACTATCGTAATAAGGACACATTCAATAAAAGTAAGGTACGATTGAATAAAATCAATCAGCACTTTACAACTAGCAACATACGATATTACCACGTAAGCAGCAGTTACTCTCATAATGTCGTCAAAAATATATAAATAACATAAGAAAATGCAAAGTAAAGACCCCCAAACAAAATTCCAGAATCGATATAATACGATTCAACTCAAGTGTAATGCTACTTATCTAGTCCTTCAGAATACTTATCATCTACATTACTTATCAACGTGGATCTCTTAATTTCTAAGACTAGATCAGTCCGTCCTTACTTTATGACGGGCTGATTTAGGCATAACTAATAGCCATAGTTTTATTCCACATGTGATAGTATGTCAGATTTGAAGTAAAATCGTAGTCTTAGGAACCATTCACTTATGCTCATACAATAGGCTGACAATAGCTTATAATCCCAGCATTATCCATTCATCGCTCATCAACAGGTTACTCGATTAAGCACCCACGCCCCGTTGTTCTCATCCAAGACAATGATTTCATTTTAGTAGTAAGTTTCACTTTTCCGCATCTATTTTCAGTTTTCGTTCAATCTAAGCACTTATTACACATTCAAAAGTTTTTGATTTATAAACTAAAAAAGAACTCATTAAATGAAGAGCCCTAACCTCTGTAAATTGCTTGGTAAGGATACATAATAAATCGCTAAATAGATGATCAGTCTCTCAGCTATTTAATCACGTACGGCTCTATTTTGGCACTAGGGGTCACTAGTGTTCAGGTTGAATGAGAGCGCAAATCAATTCCACCGTACCCATAAACTATGCACGAACGTGTACCACATGGTTAAATTCAAAACTACTAATGAATCAATTACTTTTTACGATTGCTAAACTCAAATTCTAATGATTGCCAAAATTCCAACTTGATTCTTAAATGGGGCAGTTACAAAGTCCCCCTCTGAAGCCACCCAACCCATTTCCTCCCTTACACAGGTATCCAATATTATTAAGCTTATTTACAACCCCGAAGTGGTGTTCAAGCTTGAGCTTTTGCTATTACCAAACCCGACCCGAAAGCCGAACTAGTTCAAATTCAAATCCTTAGCGCGGATTCAAACCGGCTACAGCAGATGAATGTTTCAATACCAGGATTAGATTTTGTCTACATTTCCAAACGGTCGTCCTCATTAGCATTACATCATGCGGCGTGCATGCAGTCAAATCCCGACCGTCCAATTTATGGATCAACTGAGGATATTGATGGAACACAGCCTCAAATTAGACAATTGCATTTTTCTGATTGAAATCTGGGTTACAGCTTAGTCCCAGTTGGTACAAAAAATCAGGCCGGTTACCTCATTGGGTGGGCCACACATGCATATTGATCATTGAACATTGGTATCTTTTCTTTTCTAACCATCCATTTTCCTTGTACACATGTGGTCCACCTGATGAATTATCAGAATGTTGCATGCCCACAGTGGGCCAACCTGATGAGTGGCCAGGATGTCATGTAATTTTCTAGCCCGGCAAGAATGCTGATCAGTGAACTCGCTGGCCTATTTATGGTGCTGATCAATGGTACAGATGTGGCATAGGTCCGAACGATCCAAGCAGCTCGTCAGGTTGGATTGGCCACGTGGACAAGAAAAGTCACAAGCGAGCCACATTCGATGCACACGTGTGGTTCACCAGTTTAGTGGACAGGAATGAATTTTTCCCCTAAGGGTCTGCAGGGAGGGCCACACCAAATGAACGGATTGAATCTGTCACATGCATGCCAATTTATCACGTGAGATAGTACGGACCGAAAGAGTGCCTTTTTGTCAGGGACCTTCTAAACGTCACGGCACCGGACGCGGATTGCGTCCTAACCCGGCCCGTCTCTAGCACCGAATGGTCAGTTCTGTGGGTGGGCTCACATTGATGTATCTGTCTATCCATGCGCCCATCCCTTTTCTCGTATCATTTTAAGGCATGAACACAAGAATAAGGTAGATCCGACGATATGAACTACATCAATAATAAGCTTAGTTGTATTAAATGCACAAAGCATGAAATATGACTGCATTAAATGCAAGAGTAATATGGGTTGTGGAGTGGAGCGTTGGATTACTATTTTTTTTAAATGCCTTAAAATGATATTAGAAAATAGATGAACGGCATGGATCAACAGATACATCACAGTGGGCTAGCCCACAGAACTGAACTGCCCGTTCGGAGCTAGAGACGGGCGGGGGTAGGACGCGATCCGCGTCCGCACGGCACCGACCTTGCCTATCTCTAACATGCGCCGTGCTCGTTCAAAAGTGGTCCCCACCTTTTTCCTACCGAATGATATGACCCCTGGCCACCATAGAAATTCAAACGCTGATCCACAGTGGGAATGGATTGGCTGCTCCCCCTGCCATCAGCCAATGGATGATAGTCGGTGCTCTATGGGCTCCATCATGATGTATGTGTTTCATCCATTCTGTCCATCTATTTTCTCATATCATTTTATTTTAATAGACCAAAATAAGATATATATTAATATCAAGTGAACCACATTAAAGGAAACAGTGTTCAATGAGTGTCGACCGTTAAAAGCCTTTTTGGGGCCATAAAAGTTTTGAATCAAGCTGATATTTGTTTTTTCCCTTAATTTGGGCCTGTATGACCTAATCAATATATTGGATGTTAAATAAACAGTACAGTGGGCCTTAAGAAGATTTTAATGATGGATATCCAGTCACTATTGTTTTCTTGTGGTGTGATCGACCTGAGATTTATATCCCTCTCATATTTAGAATCAATACTAAAATGATCTTAAAAAATGGATGAACAGAATGGATGAAACAAATATATCAGGGTGGGGCCCACGGAGCACTGACCACTAGCCACGGGGCTGGTAGCAGGGGGAGTAGCCAGTCCGTTTCCATCTACAGTGTGCCAGTGTCACTCCCGAGGCGAACCTAACGTTTGGTCTTCCTCGAAGCTTATCGGGTCCTTGACCATGAGGTAAAGATTCTCAGGCCGGACCTGGCCGCCTATATCCAACCACCAGGACCATGCCGCCTCCAGTCGCTAGCCTTGTACCGGGGCCCATCATGTCGGGCATTTCAATGGATCTAAGCCATTAGATCAATAACTGGGTCCGAGATGTCGGGCTAGGGCCTAACTCGTGGGCCCATAGTCTCAGGACCAGCAAGCCCAAATCAGAGGGGTCAAGTGGTCCCATATGTATGCATAGTGACCAACAACCAGACCCAGCTCATCACATGGCCCATCTGTGTGGCGGGCTGTCCTGAATTTTGGCCTGTGGCATATACTTAGTGGGGCCCACTTGATGAACGGCTGAGGGGCACTTTGTGTTTTGTTTTCATATCCACCGTGTCATCACCTTTCTGCAATTAGGAACATCGCAGCAGCGCCATCTGACGTGTGGTTGTCCTAAAAGATAGTTGATATGCACGTGCTTACAAATTGCTCACGTGGTATGCTCGACTGCCGGAATCATCATGGCCCCCAATTTAAGGGTTCAAATATAACAATTGCACAGATATTCTAACTGGTCCAATGATGGATATATAATGAATGGCTAAAATTAAAAGCAGCCAACGGTCCGAATCCACTGAAAAAATGTCCACTGATAGGATGTTAGATCATTTAAGCAATGTTCTAACAATTGCATGGTATATTCTTACACGTGTGATCTACACGGCAGTTGAACAGCCCGAGTTTCTTGCCTGATCAAATTTAGTGGCTTCCACCTGATATGTGGCTCAGATATCCTACACGTGTGTCAGAATGGCAAGTGTGTCTGGAAGTGGAGCTGCGTGTGGTAGAGCCAGATGGATGATATGGTAGAGTCGGGAATATGGTGGATCAATCCTTCGCGGCACACGTGGAAGATGGTTTATCAATCGGGACCATCTAGACAGTTGGACCCATCATAGATGGTTTGTATTTAAAAAATCACACCATATGAACCATAGCTTAGAAAGCAATTCTCTTCGCTCTCCGTCACTGAATGTTGTCCGTTAACCATTTTTTATTTCCAAGTTCCAACCGTTGATATATGGACGATCTAGATAGGGATTCAAGAGACCAACGGTCTAGAATGGAAATCCGTGGGCTAGAAAACGAAAACCCGTGTAGAGTGTGCAAAGACGCGATGCATGCAAAACTCCTCCAGTCACTGCGCAACTGAAAACCGTTTCCTTCTCCTTCGCGCGCACGGACGCGGATTTCCTGCGAAAGCTTTTCGCAGAAGTTTCTGCCCTAAACCAGGTGGGGCCATTGTCCTTGTTGATGTCAAAATTTGGTCAGCCCTCCCTCCACATTCATCATGTGTTATTCCTGAAAACTGCACCAGAAAGACAGGCAAAAGTAACTCTGGCTAAGCCGAGGGACCCTCCGATGCCTAAGCCAGGACAATAGAATCCGGGTCAAGTGGAGAGTAGAGGAGAGCTCGATTTCGCGTACCTGTATATGTGGTGATGTATGCTATTTATACTTGCCTGTAGGGCGGTGTGGATCCGATAATCTCGGCACGATCAGAGGGATTCTAGGATCATGGAGATATTACCCGCAATCTACTGATTTCGTCGCGTATCTGGTGGATCATGCGCATCTGCAAGCGAAGTTACCGGTCACGTTAGGTTATGGCAGTTTCCATGTTCAGCGAGTGGGGCATGCGCCTCTGATCATCACCTCGGCTCGGCCAGTGCGACCATAATCTCAGCATTCGACCCGCAGGTCCGAGCTCACGTGATCGGCTGGGAATGTATTGTGGTCTGATCGGATGTAACCGCCCTCTAAACTAAACTTTGCTCTGAGACTTGCGTGGTGTTAACGCTGAGTCCGGATTGAATGGATTGCGCCTCAGGCGTAATGGCGCTGAGTCGGCTCGGAATAGTCAGCTCGGATCTTCCCATAACAGAAGCCCCTTACTCTTTGAGCTTGCTTGTGGGCTCGGAGAATACTCGTACAGGAGATCTCCCGCTTTGAGAATCACGCGTGCTGGTCGCTTCGATTAATGCGTGGCGACGGTTACGATCACAGATCTTCTCCCAACCTATGAGAAGCTGCCACGCAGGCTGGAGGTGGCGTATTTATGATAGCTCCGACTGCTGGGGCATTTTTTCGCGTATCGAAGCGCACTGCCCGATGTCAGAGCCGTACCGACGGTTCGGTACGCATCCAATGCGGCATTGCCACGTGCGCTCGGAGGTCGGCTCTGCCAATTCGGCTGCTGCCATTAAAGTTTGCCATCAATGTGAAAATCCTTCGCTGCCTATATAAGGGCAACCCAGACTTTCGCATGTCATTTTATATTCTGATTCATAAGAGCACACCGGAGAGGCGATTCCGGCCAACTTTGAAGTTTCCGTCAGTAGGCGATTTCCGACGAGAGGCGATTCCGGCCGACTTCGAAGTTTATGTCAGTAGGTGATGTTCGGCAATCACCCGGTGAGTCTCACTGACCTTTGTCCTTCTTTCTGCCATGTCTTCCGATCTGGAAATGGTTCGCGAATACGGCGATGACTCCGAGCTGGGGACTACTGAAAATGAGAGTGGGTCATCCAAAGGCCCTTTCGAGACCACTCTACTGTACCCCCCGCCTCGAAAGCAAAAAATATTGTCTTCTAAGACCAAGCAGCCCAGTAAGAAGACAGCCCCTCGAGCCAGCCGAGTCGAGACCGCTGCTACCACCGAAATGCCTGCGAGTCTTCATACCGCAGAGGTAGTTTCCGGAGGTTTTGTCATGTCAGAATCGCAAATGGAGTGGATTCGATCGGAGTTCCAGATCCCTGACTCCGTTCAGATAAGGGCTCCCGGTCCTTTGGACGCTGCTGGCGCTCCTATCGAGGGGGAGGTGGCTATCTTTCTTTGCTCGTTGCAATGCGGGGTCCGGCTCCCTCTACATCCATTCATCAGGAAGGTTGCGGCTCATCTCGGACTGGCCCCCGGACAGTTTACCCCAAATGACTGGAGGGTGATGATCTCGGCCTACATCATCTGGAGGCAAGTGGGTAACTCCGAGCTGACCTTAGAGGAGCTGCTGAGCCTGTACCTGGTCAAGCATGATAGCAACGATTCATGGTACTATTTCGTGACTCGGGGGAGCAAGGGGTTGGGATTAATGATGCACCTGCCGTCTTCCAACAAGGACTGGAAGAATAAGTGGTTCTGGATGACAGGTGACTGAGAGGCACAAGCGGCTGAGCTTAGGGCCTCGACGGCTCGTATTTCGACCCACTTTACAAAACAAGTCGGATTTCATCTGGCATCTGGGTTGTTGACTTAGTTTTCATGTTTCCATTGAAGTGACATTTTTTTGTTTTGTAGCTTTCGCAAAGGGGTTGCCGCTCCTCGACTAGGACCAGAAGAATCAGATTGCAAAGGCCAGAGCGCGGTCGGAGTCGCTTTGCTCCTGGGTCGATTTGATTACTACGGCCAACCTCCACTGGTCCGGGCTCTGCAAATCCAAGCCTCTACTCTCATCCCTCAGTAAGCTGCCCCGACCTTTTTAATGAACTTTCACTTTCCTTCGGTTATTTAGTAGCTGACATGATCTTTTTTTTCGCAGGCATGGTCGAAGCGTCTGGGGCTCGGAAGAGGAAAGCGGCTCCGAGTGCGGCGGAGCTGCTAAAGGAAGCCCCTCGAGTGAATATCACTCGGAAGAAGGCTGCTCCCCCTTGCGTGGGGGAGTCCTCAGCCGCGCCGACCCCAGCAGTTTCAGCACCGGGGCCAGTTGGCTATTCCTCCGCCCTGCCGACTCCGACGCGTCCTAGCACTGCTGCGGCTTCCTCGGCAGTCTTGCGCCCATTGACACGTCTTCCGCCCGAGCTCGTCCAGATGACTGTGGTCGGCGCCCCTGTCGTGTAGAGCACTGTTGCTCCTCGATCCTCCACCGTCGCCGTTCCCCCCACTGTGGAGGTGCCTGCCGCGGTCCCTGAGGACCCCATCGCTGTGCCCTCCTCCTCCGAACAAGAGGAGGCTAATAAAATAACTAACAATGCGCTTTCTCCCTCGAGGTCGGGGGGGAGGTCCGCGCTGAGGGTCAAAACTGGGCCGGCAGTAGGGTAGGGGCCGAGGGGACCGAGGCTTTGGCCCAGGCGAGCACAAGCGGCGGGAGGTTTGAGCCCGATTATCACATGGCGTGCTTGGTTCCGTGGGCTGCCAAGCATGCTAAGGAGGAGGATATCGCTCAGAATCTTGAGCGGTCGGAGGGTGGCTTTTTGAACGACTTCGCCTCCGTGTGCAACATGGTATGTTTCCGAAAACTTTTTTTTTGTTATACATTCCGTAGATACTGATCTTTATTTTCTGTTCAGGCCGTCCCGGTGCTGCTTTCTATTCGGCAGAGAGTACGGGAGCACAAGAGGAGGGAGGCAGAGTTGGAGGCCTTGCAGGCTGAGGCAGCGGCCTCGAAGGCTGAGCTGACTAGTCTGCGCCAACAATTCAAGAGCGAGAGGGCCAGGGTCAAGCGACTGCAGGGAGTCGTCGTTGATTTGGAAGCCAGGGAGCTGCATCTGCAAGATAAGACAGATAACTTTAAGAAGACCGGCGATGCAGCGACCGCTGAGCTGACCCGTGCCAGGGCTCATGCGGACTCTCTAGCCATGGAGACCGCTTGGCTCGGTGAAGCTTTGAACCATGCCAAGGCCGAGGCGACCGAAGAACGGACACGAGCCGTGAGTCAGGCCGTGGAAGCCCAGCGAGTTAAGGAGGAAGCTTCTTTGACTACAGCGGTTGCTGCCGCAGTTGAGAGTTTCAAGACCTCTAAGGAGAGGGACACTGAAGCCGCAAAGTTTTACAACCGTGGCTTCGACGCTTGTCTCGAGGCGGTTCTGGGTTTGTACCCAGACCTCAATCTTAACTCTCTTCTGCCCAACGACCCTGAAGATGCTCCGGCTGAAGTCGTTTGCTAGGATCAAGCTCCCGAAGCTCAAGCCCCAGACGCCCAAGCTCCTCCTCTGGCATGATGACCTTATATCACTTTCTATTTCTTTTTAGAAACTATCAATGTATTTCAAACAATGTATTTTTTGCCCCTCCTAGGGGATCAATGAAAATCAATTCTTTGTTGTCATCAACTTGGTGTGAAATGTGATTGAGCTGACCTCTTTATGGGTTTAGTACGCTGTCGTTTAGCTAGTTCTTAGGGTAGGTTCTCCGAGCCCTCTGGCCCTAGTCTTAGTTGGATCCGATCCCTTAGGATACTCAGCTTGTCCCCTGTGGTGAGAACCCTTTACTCCTTCGTAAGTCGAGCCGAGCGTTTCAATGAAGGGTTCGGCTATTATTAGGCTTTTCTCCCTCAGGGGGATGCCTTGTCGATTTCTCGGTAGATTAGGTTCCGATCCCTTAAAGGATCGGACCATTTAACTCGTGCTTGTACGGATCGAACAAGCATTCAAAAGTAGAATTGATCTTTTATTAAGAGCCTTAAAGGCTAGTCGCTCGGAGGCGTACATTTTGTTACGAGCCTTAAAAGGCTAGTTCCTCACGGGTAGTAGATCTTCAAGTGCTCGGTGTTTCAAGGATGAGGGAGATGACGGCCTTCGAAGTCTTTCAGGTGGTACGAGCCAGTTTTGGCAGATCTGACCACGTGATATGGGCCTTTCCAGTTAGGTTCGAGCGCTCCTGCCCCTGGCTCTGCCGTGTTCTGGAAGACCCGTCGGAGGACTAAGTCCCCTGGTCGGAAGCGCCTGACTTTGACCTTGGAATTGTAGAAGCGCGCTACCTGCTGGTGCCGATCCACTGTTCGGAGCTTGGAAACCTCTCTGAGCTCTTCGAGCAGATCCAGAGTAGCGGCAATCTTCTCGGAGTTCTGACTTTCTTCGAAGCTCCTTACCCGCGCCGTAGGGAGTCCGATCTGAACTGGCACCATTGCCTTTGAGCCATAAGACAAAGAAAATGAAGTTTCACCCGTCGAAGTCTGGGCTGTGGTCCTGTAAGCCCAGAGGACGAAGGGGAGCTATTCGGCCTAATTTTTCTTTGCTTTTTCCAAGTTTGTCTTGAGATGATGCTTGATGATCTTGTTGACCGCCTTTACCTATCCGTTCGACTGTGCGTGCCGAGGCGCTGAGTAAGCGTTCACAATGTCAAGCCCTTGACACATACTATGAAACTTATCATTATCGAATTGACGGCCGTTATCAGAAACGATGGTTCTCAGAGTCTCGAACCGGCAGATGATATTTTTTCACACAAAGTCGATTACTTTCTGCTCGATGATCTTTGCAACTGACTCGGCCTCGACCCACTTGGTGAAGTAGTCGACCGCGACTACATCGAACCTGACCTGTCCCTTCCCAGTGGGCAAGGGACCAATGATGTCGATCCCTCATTGAGCGAACGGCCATGGCCCACTCATGGGGGTCATTTCTTCTGCCGGTTGCCTCGGCACGGCAGCAAAACATTGACACTTGTCATACTTCTGAACAAAGTCCTTGAAGTCCTGCTTGAGAGTTGGTCAGAAAAACCCTTGATGGAGTATCTTCATATCAAAGGCGCGACTGCCAAAATAGTTCCCGCAGATTCCTTCGTGAATCTCCCGAATCACGCAGTCGGCCTCGTGTGGTCGGAGGCATCTAAGGTAAGGCTGAGAATGCTCATTCTTGTACAGCACTCCGTCCAATATAGTGTATCTGGCCGCTCTGACCCTAAGTCGCCTCGCCTCTAAATTGTCCGAGGGGGTTTCACCGGATGACAGATAATTGAAGATCGGGTCCATCCAACTAGGAACGGACTAGACGGGATTGACCTTTTTCGACTGGCCGATACTCGGGTGTTCAATGAACTCGACCGGGACGAAACGCGAGATTTTTTCCTCAGAGGACGAGGCGAGTTTTGCTAACGCATCGGCCCTAGAGTTCTCGGCTCTAGGGATCTGTCGGATAATACAACTCCAAAACTTCTCGATTAATTTTCTCGCCTCTTTGAGGTAAGCGAACATTCTGACTTCCTTAGCTTCGTACTCCGAGGAGATGTGGTTCACCACCAGCTGTGAGTCACAACGGACCTGCGGGGTCTGAACGCCCAGGCTCGTTACTAGCCTGAGCCCAGCCAATAATGCTTCGTACTCGGCCTCGTTGTTTGAAGTTTTGAATCCGAGTTTGATTGCATATTGGATTGTCGCTGAATCAGGCGCAACCAGGACTACGCTGACTCCTGCTCCTTTAGTATTGGAAGACCCATCAACATAAAAGACCCCACCCCGAATCTGATGCGGGCTCTCGATTACTCAACGGGACGGGCGGTGTCATTTCAATCTCCTTTCTGACTTGCTCCTCATCCGGAGTTGTGAACTCGGCGATGAAATCGGCCACGGCTTGGCCCTTGAGTGCCATCCTGGGGCGGAACTGAATGTCAAATTCTCCGAGCTCCACAGCACATTTAGTCATCCGACCCGACACCTCGAATCTCTGGAGGATCTGCCTCAGAGGAGAGTTTGTTAGCACAACTATGGAGTGGGCTTGGAAATATGGCCGCAGTCTTCTGGCCGAGACGACGAGGTAGAGCGCCAGTTTTTCAAAGGATTGGTACCTAGTTTCAGCTGGTACCATGGCTTTATTTACATAGTACACAAGGTACTGCTTACCTCCGACTTCTCTGATCAGAGCCGAACTGACATCTAAAGCCGAAATAGTGAGGTAGAGGAGCAGGGGCTCCCCTTCTTCGGGCTTGGATAATAAGGGTGGAGAACCCAAGTAATGTTTCAATTGCTGGAAGGCGTGCTCACACTCTGGCGTCCACTCCGCCTTCTTGTGGCCCTTCAGTTGTTGGAAGAAGGGAAAGCATTTATCTGTAACCTTAGATATGAAGTGTCCGAGGGCGGCTACCCTTCCCGTGAGACACTGTATCTCCTTAAGAGTCCGAGATGAGCTCATGTCGAGGAGAGCCTTCATTTTGTCCGGGTTGACCTCAATACCCCTCTGACTGACTTGAAAGCCAAGAAACTTTTCTGACTCAACTCCAAACACACACTTGGCGGGGTTCAATTTCATCTGATACTCTCGAAAAACGCTGAATGTTTCTCCGAGGTCGGCAAGGTGGTTGGAGGCTTGGGTACTCTTCACTAACATGTCATCCACATACACCTCCATGGTGCACCCAATTTAGTTGGCGAACATCTGATTCACCAGTCTTTGATACGTTGCCCCAGCATTTTTCAGGCCAAATGGCATGACCCGGTAACAGTATAGCCCCCTGTCTGTGACAAAGGTAGTCTTCTGCCTATCTGAGGGATGCATAGTGATCTAGTTGTACCCAGAGTAAGCGTCCAGAAACGAGAGCAACTCATGTCCGGCCGTGCTGTCCACTAGTTGGTCGATCCAAGGTAACGGGAAGCTGTCTTTGGGACACGCCTTATTCAGATCGGAATAGTCTACACAGACCCGCCACTTCCCGTTAGACTTCCTGACGAGCATAACATTTGTTATCCAATCAGGATAGTACACTTCTTCTATGAAGCCCGCATCGAGTAGGACCGAGACCTCCTCGGCAATAGCTCATATCGTTCGGCATTAAACGGTCTTCTTTTTTTCTTAACCGGACGCTTATCCGGGTCCACGTTAAGCCTGTGGACCAGCAAATCGGGTGAGATTCCCGGCATATCTGCATGTGACCATGCGAAGATGTCTCGGTGTTGCTTCAAGAAGGCCAGTAACTCGTTCCTCCGCTCGGGATTCAGTGAAGATCCGAGCTTAACAGTTTTGGTCGAGTCTGATTCATCGAGCGATACTTTTATCAGATCTTCGACTGAGCTTTCTTCCGTCGGTCTTCGAGGGTCCAAGGCGTCCACTACGAGCGTTTGTTTGGCAGCTCCTTTTCTAACGGCTATCGCATAGCACTTTCAAGCCTCGAGCTGATCGCCTCGGAGATAATCGATCCCACCTTCAGCTGAGAATTTCATCATCAGATGATAAGTTGAGACGACCGCTCTCATTGCATTGAGGGACGGTCGGCCCAAGATCACGTTGTGGACTGATGGAACATTGACAACTAAAAAGTCCACCAAAAGTGTAACTTGATGTTGCCCTTCTCCTGCTGTTACTGGGAGGGAGATAGCTCTTTCAGAGATGACTCTCTCTCCGGCAAAGCCATGTAAGGGAGTCTTCAAGGGCCGGAGCTTGGACCGTGGAATTCCTATCTTCTCGAATGCTTCGGAATACATAACATCAGCTGAACTCCCGGTGTCAACAAAGATGCGGTATACTTTGTGATTTGCTATGGTCATGGTAACCAGTAGCGCGTCATTGTGCGGATGCTGGATCCCACGTGCACCATCTTCCGTGAAGGTGAGGCTGCACGGAGTGATCCGGAGTTCTTTGCTGAGACATTCCGCCAGGTGAATATGGTGTTCCGACTCGGACCTCCGGGAATGGGCTTTTCGAGCCCTGTTTGAAGCTCCTCCCCCAGCTGATCCCCCGAAGATAGTACGAATTTCTGCAGGTTCCTTTCGGGGGTTGTTCGGCTGCTCTCGCTGCCGTTCCTCTCTCCGAGCGGACTTCTCCTTTTTGGTGTAACGACGCACATGTCCCTTGCGGATGAGGGACTCAATCTCATCTTTCAGATTTACACAATCGTCCGTGTTGTGACTGTGGTTCCTGTGAAAACGGCAGTATTTTCTTTTGTCCCGGTGCTCTAGGTCAGCCCTCATGCAGATCGGCCAATTGAGTAGTCTGTCTCCTCGGATGTCTAGTAGGATCTGCTCGGCGGACGTATTGAGTGGTGTTTAGGAACAAAATTTTCCTTCCGGTCTGCGGCTCGGTCGACAATCGCTAGAAGAGCGGTCACCCGTCCTCTTGCCGGTCGGCTGAGAGTCTTCGTTCTGAGGTCTCTTCCCTTTATTCATCGAGTTGGACACCTGTGTGCCCTTTCGAACGTTAGTGAACTCCTCGGTGTTAGTATACTTCTGAGCTTTCGCCATAAAGTCCGCTAGCGTCTTTGGCGAATTTTTTTCGATGGAGAAGGCGAACTTTCCTTCTTTCAGTCTGCTCAGAATGGCAGCGAGGGCCATCTTATCATCGTAGTCCTCGACATGTAACGCCTCTTCGTTAAAGCGTGCAATGTAATCCTTCAACGACTCTTTCGGTGCCTGCTTGATGGTAAGCAGGTGGGTGTTGGGCTTCCGACTTCTCTTACCGCTTATAAACTGCGTAAGGAATAGTCGACTCAGCTCCGCGAAAGAGCCTACGGAGTTGGGTTTGAGCTGACGATACTAAATATGAGCGGATCCTGTGAGGGTGATAGAAAACCCTCTATACATCATCGCGTCCGTTGCAGTTTGTATCTGCATCTACGATCGGTAGAACTCCAGGTGTTCAGATGGGTCCGCGGACCCTAAATACTAGATGACAGGAGGCATCCGAAACCTCTGCGGCATCACTTCAGCTATGATGGCCGGGTGAAGGAGGCTCGGTCTCTTCCATCATTGCTTGGATCGTGGCTGAAACCGTTGATTGCTGTTATTTTTTCTCCAACGTCAAGAACTTATTGTTCAACTCCGCAAATCGTTCTTCCCATGGTCTTTATTTTTTGCGACGATCTTTGGGGTATGCTCGACTTTCGATGTTCTCCTTTCTCTCCTCCGCTCTAATTGATGTTGGAGGTCTGTGGGGGGCAGGGCGGATGTCGCTGAATGAACGGTTGTCGGAGCCCGAGTAGGGGCATTCCACGAGGATACCTCAGCCCGTATCGCAGGAGAATTTTAACTTGAATGTGGCACCCCTGAGTGTTGGGGGGCTTCATGTCTCGCACTCCTCGGTACAGAGTGAGTTTCCACGAACAATCCGACCGGCTCAAGAATAAGTTCTTGAGCCGGGCGTAGCTCTGTCTCTCTCGGTTGTTTCATTCAATTTATCTCGTCGTGCAGGGCCTGGATCTCGTTCTGCAAGGCACGGTACTTGCTCGACCGATTGTGCGATCGCTGGGAAGGCCCTGGTGCGAACTCGACATGAAGCGGTGACGACGACCGAGTCTGCTTATCAGGTTGCGATTGTACCACTGCCGCTTTCTTCTTCCTTGCCATTGCTTGGGAAAATGAGAACCTGACTTCTAGTTTTAGGTTCCCATAGATGACGTTAAAAGATGTTGATGTCAAAATCTGGTCGGCCCTCCCTCCACGTCGTTCATCACGTGTTATCCCTAAAACCTGTACCAAAAAGACAGGCAAAGGTGACCCTGGCTAAACCGGAGGACTCTCCGATGCCTAAGTCAGGACAATGGAATCCGGGTCAAGTGGAGAGTAGAGGAGAGCTCGATTTCGCGTACCTGTAGATGTGGCGATCCATGCTATTTATACTTGCCTGTGGGGCGGTCTGGGTCCGATGATCTTGGCACGATAAGAGGGATTCTGGGATCATGGAGATATTGCCCTCAATCTACTAATTTCGTCGCGTATCTAGTGGATCGTGCGCATCTGCGAGCGAAGTTACCGGCCACGTTAGGTTATGACAGTTTCCATATTCAGCGAGTGGGGCATGCGTCTCTGATCATCGCCTCGACTCGGTTAGTCCGACCATAATCTCAGCATCCGACCCGCAAGTCCGAGCTCACGTGATCGGCTGGGAATGTATTGTGGTCTGATCGGATGTAACCGCCCTCCAAACTGAACTTTGATCTGAGACTCGCGTGGTGTTGACGCTGAGTCCGGATTGAATGGGTCGCGCCTCAGGCGTAATGGCGCTGAGTCGGCTCGGAATAGTCAGCTCGGATCTTCCCATAACAGTCATATTTGTGAAAAATCTTCTCGGTCAATTCATTTTTTGAGTTCATTTTAGGAGATGTTGCCAAAAATAAATAGTATCCAAATTTTACGTGGGCCGAAAACTTGATAATTAGATGTCTACAATTGAAATATTTGTGAGGCCACAGAAATTTTAATTCTTCTGAAATGTTTGTTTTCACTTCGAAAATGATATTATTAACAGTACAGATGACATATAAACATAACTGTTGAAGGTTTCCACGGGAGGAATTTCCTTAACCACACATTTTCCTTTTGAGAGTGTTTGTTTTGGAAGCGGATTAGCTAGCGTATCTCACACTAGCTATATGGCTGGTGTATATAAAGTATGTGCTATATCCAAACCGTCCCTCCATTTTTTCAGCTTGTCTTAAGGCTTGAGACAAAAATAAGATCGATCTAACTATCTACAAAAAGCAGTGGGGAATTGAACGGTCTACCATTGAAATTTTTTTTGGGTCACAAAAGTTTTGAATTAATATAATATTTGTTTTCCCTCTTAATTTAGATCTATGTGGCCTTATAAATAGATTGGATGTAAAATGAACGTTATGGTGGGCCTTACAAATTATTTAACAGTAAAAATCACTATCTCCACTACAATCTGTGGTGTGGTCAAGGATCTTTGGATATGATTTATTTTTTAGATAATTTCTTAAAATGATCTCTAGAAAAGAAATAGATGGAAGGCATAGATATAATAAATACATCACCGTATGGCCATGTAACTTTGATTTCCTTTCATCCGTTCGCACAACTCGGAGCTCGAGGAGCGTCAGTGCTCACACACGTGCCTACTGCAGCAATATGACTAGTGTGTGGTACATCAGCCTCTCCTTTCATCCGTTCGCACAACTCGGAGCTCGAGGATCGTCAGTGCTCATACACGTGCCTACCGCATCAATACGACCAGTGTGTGGTACATCAGCCAATCCGCTTGCGTTTGTTTTCTTATTTCTAACGAGCACTCGTTACTTTTCATATGCACCTAGCCGCCATGCAAAGCAAGTTTTAATTTGATTTGAAACTAAAATAAAGAAAAAATTTCAAAATTTTATAAAGCCCACCGTGAGATATGTGTCCCATTCAGGCTGTCCATTCATTGTAACAGCTCATTTTAAGACGTAAACTGAAAACCGAGGCAAATCAAAAGGGTAAATGTACCACAATACAGGAAACACGGGGATTAAACACATACTATTGAAAACTTCTTGTAGCCGTACGATTTTTGGATCCAGCTGATATTTGTGTTTTTCCTTTATCCGTGTCCACCCTCATCGATAGCTCAAGTGGTACACTAAAGGCCTATTAGATTTGGAACTCCTCTGGATTCGGAATCCTCAGGATTGGAAACCCCCAATCTTCATAGTGTATTTGGGAGGCCGAAATGTGTATCAACTTTAATTCAAAAATACCTATGTATGGTATATTTACAAGGGTTTCAATTTACTTACTAAATCAACTTTAATATCTTAATGAGATATGTAATTTTTGACACTATGGTTATGATAAGCCCGCTGAAATATATACTTTGCCTAAAAATGATGAAATTTTAAGTTTCGGATAGACCGCAAGCACAAGATCATGTCTGAGTGACTAACCAACGATTTTTAATCGTTTATTGATAGGGACAACATTTGAACGGTGTTGATTTACACGTACAATGTTTGAATGGTGCTGATCATCATTAGTGGGCCATGTGCCCAATTGAATGATAGTGTACAGTGACACACATGTCACACCTATAACTATTGAAATGATTTTATATGTAATCCAAGCTCTCACCGCAAACCCCCTCAGAGAAGGGATTAGAAACCCCCTGGATTTACAAACCCCAATAATCACTTTATGCACCAAACAACTAAGGGGATTTAAAAGCCCCCTTCCAATCCCCTCCAACTCACGGTGCCAAACTACCCCAAGGTCATGGAATCGATTCCCAAGTGAGGGTGGCTGAGGGTGGCTAACAGTGAAGTGTGAGCGGACAGTTAGGGTGTACTAACAAGCTAACCAAAAAAAAAAAAACCCACGGTGGGTGTCAATGTTCCCTTGTTTACTTTAGTGTAGACCAATTGAATTTATAATTTACCTATTTTTTTGACACAAGCTCTAAAATGATTTGATAAAATAGATAAACAGTGTGGATCAATCACATACATTAGGGTGAGATCCAAAAATTTCACTCCATCATTCTCACCTTTTTCTTCAAAAAGTAAATTCCAAAAACCTAGGTGTAATTACTCTTAGGGCTTGTTTGGGAGCGTGGATTTGTAACACCTTGGATTCAGAGCCCCAGGATTACAGACCCCTGGATTTGCAATCCTCCCGGTTTGTTTGGCATCCCGGAGTTAAGCCAAAAGTACCTATCCATAGTATATTTATATGGATTTGATTTTAATTACGAAATCAATTTTAATATCTCTAATTAGTGAGACATGTAATTTTTGATACAATGGTTGTGATAAGCCCGTTGAAATATATTCTTTGCCCGGAAACGATGAAATTTCAAGTCTGGGATGGGCCACAAGCACAAGATCATGTCTAAGTAGCTAACCAACAAATTTTAATCATTAATTTACATAGGCAATGTTTTAACGGTGCTGGACAATATTTGAATGATGTTTATTTACATGGACGGTTTGAACTGTGCTTATCATCATTAGTACGCCATGTATCCAATAGAATGATAGTATATATTGACACATATGTTACACATGCAACTACTAAAATAATTTTAAGTGTAATCCAGCACTCCGGCGGACTGCAAACCCCCTCAAAAAGGGATGGGAAACCTCATGATTTGAAACCCCCGGTTCCAAAAACAGTATAAATAGGTTATAATTATCTATTTACCACCATTTATAATGGCAAAACAAACAGGCTCATAGCATGGATCACTTAAGCTTTGGATACGGTTCATTTTGGACAACATCTCCTGAAATGAACTCACAAAACGAATGAACGGGGAGGATTTCTTAAAAACATCACAATGGCCCCACTTAAGTTCGCAGGTACTTCATGCGAAAGCCTTTCGCAGGAAATCCGCGTCCCACGCGCACCAAGCGCACTATAACAAGTACCAACGGCAGGAATCTAACATGCACCGCGTTTCTTTTCGGAAGCGGCCCCCTCTGCAAATTCAAACAAAGCCTGCATTCGCACCCAAACACGACCCGAAAACCGAAAGAGCTCTCTGTCGCACTCGCGCCTTCTTCACGTGATCTCAACCTTACCTGCAATTAACTCCCCTTAATCACGATTAATTAAATCCTAATCTCAGTTCTGCATGGAACAAGAAAACAAACCAAAACAGGAGAAGAAATCTCATTCTTTTAAATCCCCAGGCAATTGAATTTTGACCGTTCGTACATCTTCCACCTTCTTCACGTATCTCCATGCATATAAATGTAATTAAAAAATTAAAATTAAAAAACAAAACCAACTGTCATCTGTTTTTCTTTTTCTTTTTCTTTTTTTTTTCTTTTTTTTTTTCAGTTTCTGCCCATATTTCAACAGCTTTGTCTCCGATTCTGTTACAATCTTTCTGTTTTTCTTTCTAAATAAATGCCAGTTGAATCTTTTTGAAAAAGGCCATTGTTTTGACTGACTCTCCTTCTACATGAATGTAATTAATCGGATTTTTATTGTTCTTCTTCCTTGTTGTAGATGCTGGACCGTTTCCAGAAATGGGTGTGGTGATTTTGGGATGAATTTCATAATTCCAAGCGCAGTTTTGGGATTTTAGGGAGTTGGGTTTTTTCGGGCATTGGTTTTTGGAAGGAGGTTTCTGTTTAGTATTGGTTTTGGAGTTTTCTGGGTAGAGATTTCTTGACATCTGGAGTTGTTTTGACAGGAGGTTTTTGGGATTTGGATTCTTCTGGGAATTGGGGTTTCTTCTTTTAATAGAAATGTACCGGATTTGGGGGTGAATTTTCATGAACTTTTGGGTTGGTTTGAGTGGATTTTGATATTATCTGGGGAATTCTGGAATTGGGTTGTGTTCTTCATATCCAAATGTGAGGGATGTTTGGTGAAATTCTTATGAATTCAAGGTATTTTCTTGATATTTGGGATTTTGAGTTGTGTTCTTGTAATGATGCATGCATCAGTGGGTATTAAGACGGGATTAGGAACAAAGGGAAAGTGAGAGTGGTAGATAGGATTCTGGTTTTTTTGTTCACGAGAAAATGGGGTTTTCCAGTCACAAGAAAGGTGTTGTGCGGAGCTCAGATTCTCAGCTGTAACAATCAGTGAGGTGGCTTTATTGAGTAGAGTTCTATTTTCCTTTCCGTGTTGGATGTCTGTTTGAAGGGAGGAAGTAGAATCTCGGAGGGCGGTCTTCTTCTTCTTCGTCCTTTTGTTTATGCCCCCTTCGTGTTTTTGAGATGGGTCCATTTTCGGCTGTTTGGGATCAGAGAGCTGCGATGGAGATCTCCAAGGACTGGAATGGGATCGATCAGGTCACGCTTAGAATGCCACGAGGAGCTTCTGCTCGGGTTAGATACTTATCTCTCCCTTTGCTTAATTTGGTGATTGGGTGTTTTAATTGACATCATTTTCAAATCGTTGGATTTGGAGAATGAATCTAGGATTGTTGTAGAATTTGTTGACGGCTGAAATGTATGGTTTCTGGTTTGTTTCTTGATGATTTTTCTGTCAGCAATCCAGGTTAGCTTGCATGGTGGTCAGGTCATTTCATGGAGGAATGATCGTGGGGAAGAACTCCTGTTCACTAGCAGTAAGGTGTGACTTCTTGAATCTTTGTACTCTTACAATCCTGTTTCTCTACTTTTTGTGGGCTTGAAATCTGGTTTTTATTTTTATTTTTATTTTTTATCTCAGTCGAGTAAATGCAAAGCAATTTTGCACTCGGATTTGACGATAACTTTATTGATATCCGCATGTCATCATGTACATTAAAAATTCAATGGAAATTTTCAATTTATGAGGATTACAATTTTATTCTATTGAAGTTTGATTCTGCTTCGATCGGATGCTTTCTCTTGTCTTTGATTCTTAATCCATGCCTCTTTTTATTTTCGTTATTTGACATAGTATTCTCTTTTATCGATCATTTGAATTTTTATCTTGAATTTGTTCATTTTGATCTGTGTATTTTCTGGAAGAATTATGTACATGATTGCTGTGGCGACAAAATTCCTTCTGTAGTATTTTCCTTAAACTTTAATCAGATTTGCATGTTGTGTCATTTAAACCCTTGATCTTTTTCTTTCAGTAAGTTGTTCCTTCAGTAATTTATTTAATTCCATAGCCGATGCTCTTAAAATCCTGTTGTAAATTATTCAAGACTTACCGTCGAATTTGAATCCAATGGAAATGGCTTTTCGGTCCAAATAGAATCATATTTTATCAAAATTTATATGTAAATCATCCATTGAACTTGAAATGGGTCACATCATATGAAATAGAGGATGACATTGTGAATTGATTTCTTTGTCATGTCTGCTCTATAACATCATCTACCGGAATGCCATAGACTATTATAAAATTGATAATAGAATATGGTAAATTTGCCTCTGCTGCATCCATTTTGTATTTTAATTTTTTTAGCATTTATTGAACCTCATGATTCATGGATTAATAGCATGCCCCGATTTGATTTGGTATGTTTTCCATGTATGATCTTATTTAAGTTTCGGAACATGAAATTCATGAGTTGCAGAGCTACGTGACAAACTTCATGTACTAGAGAAATCATCCTAGCTTTTGCTGAAATATTGTCTTTTATCTACTGCAGGCCATATTTAAACCACCAAAAGCAATGCGAGGAGGAATCCCCATTTGTTTCCCGCAGGTTCATGCATGCTCATATCTTTTCCTGTGGTATCTAATTCCAAGTTCCCAACTAACATCATGTTTTAATGCTCTTGAAGTTTGGAAACTGTGGATCACTGGAGCAACATGGATTTGCAAGGAACAAGATTTGGACCATTGATGATGATCCTCCACCTCTTCATCCTGCTGAGGACATTGGCAAATCTGCTATAGACTTGCTACTGAAACCATCTGAAGAGGATCTGAAGTGCTGGCCCCACTGGTATGAACCCAGTACCTATAGGCAATTGGACTGTTGTTGTTATTGTCTTTAGAACATTTGGGTAGTATTGGACTTGCAATAATTGAAACTTGATCGGGTCATTGGAATTTGGAACTCTTTTGTAGGGCATGTTTGCATGCGGGCAGCACTAATCAAATCAGATAAGATTAGCCTGATGTATTTTGTTTTCTATGGGGAGACGAAATGAAATGAGTTGATACAGTTGACCCTTTTAAGGTGTTTCCCCTTTAATGGGGCTGTTTTGCATTAACCTTGTTCGATTAAAATCTTTTTTCTATTAAAAAAAAATGAAAAATCTTGGGAATTGCCACCCTTCCAACTGGCCCTTAAATAATTCAGATGAAAAATGATGAAACTTTTGTATCTTCTTTTCTATTCTCTTTTTCGTGTTAAATTTTCTCCTTTATTTATTTATTTTGTTTGCGGTGTCTTGCTAATGAAAAAATTTACTGTGGCATTTCAGTTTTGAGTTCCGTCTTAGAGTGGCTCTTGCATTGAATGGAGATCTCACCATGATATCGCGGATTAGGAACCTCGACAGCAAGCCATTTAGTTTCTCTTTTGCTTTCCACACATATTTCTCTGTTTCTGACATCAGGTATGGAAAAATCTCTGTTGGATTAGAATCGACATCCCTGTATTGGATAGGACCATAGAACTCATCTTCATTTAATCCACTGATTGGATTATCTATTTTTGTGTTGTTGTTCAAACTTTAGTGTTCAAATTCAGAATTGAATTTTTTATATGAAGCTTCTTAAGCTCACATGCAGTCCTCCACCCACACCTCCACATGTGACCACACATGCCAACCTTGCAAGTGCATGCAAAAATCAAGCAGTGTGTCAAGTGGGCCCCACCTTTTAGATGACCTGGCCTAAAATCATCATGCCAAATGAATCATCGGGTGGATCACGCTCAAGGAAGCAAGGGACGGTTTTAAAAAGTTGTCATGACTCCATAACAACTTAGACATGTGCCCCAGCTGATGAGGGGACTTCCTGGTTTTCAAGCCAGGTCATCTGCATGATGGGTCCCATGTGACTGACACCCTGGATATCCCACACACATTCATGATTGGCATGTGGGGGCCACATGCAGGGGTATGTATGGGCTCAGCAAACCTCTAGCATCATGGGATCAAGCGATGCTTTGATTATGTTCTTATTTACTGATGAGTGGTTCCATTTTAGTTGTATCGATTCAGCTTTAGGTGTACTTCTATTTGAGTGCATGAATTCATGCTTTATGTAGTCTTAAACATTAGAATGGGTTGGATATGAACTTGAATTGTCTTCGCAGTGAAGTGAGGATAGAAGGGCTAGAGACACTTGATTATCTGGACAACCTTTGCCAACGAGAACGCTTCACTGAACAAGGAGATGCCATAACATTTGAGTCTGAAGTAAGAATACTGTCACTGGCGAAACATGTGGGATACTATGTGAATGGAACTATGTTTTGCTGGAAACATTGAAATGGGCCTGAAACCCAACCATCCCTCCTAGAAAAACAAGGAAACAATTGCTAAGTTTTTCTTCTTTTTTACTTTCCAAATGATTCTATACATGAGCTATTTCCCATCTTGTGCTTGACCAGAGTAGATAGCAAGAATCACAGAAAGGATCTCTTACAAGATTTCTCTAATGTACGCAGGTGGATCGCGTTTATCTTAGCTCTCCAAATGTAATTGCAGTCCTTGACCATGAAAAGAAGCGGACGTTTGTTATAAGAAAAGAGGGGCTTCCCGATGTTGGTAAGATGTCCATTCTCTCCTGAATTTCCGTAATTCCACCATTCGTTTCATATTAATAATTAATTGCCTTGTACATTTTGTGGGGAAGAATTCTATGCTTTTTCAACCTGAGCATAGGCACAATATACTTAGGCTTTTCAGTTTGTACAATTGAACCATGGCTCAGTGATCTAGACCATTGGTCCATTGGGGCCTCTTCGCCGATGAAACCATGCTCTGTAAAACCACCAGGAGATACTAGCCATCTATCTTGGGCCATTTTTTGAGTTGAATATGGATGTTTTACCATGTTTCTCTTCTAGACCATCTATTTGCAGGCCATAAATTGAAAGGTTAGGATTCTCCTATTGAGAAGATGGTCCATCTGCAGTGGTGCCCAACATGCCCATGCTCAAGCCCAAGATTCAGCTCTATTCAGGTAGACCACACAATTGAAAACAGTGTACAGGGCAACCCTCACCCTTCAAACTGGACAACAAGTTATACTCCACCCAGCTGATAACTTCCAACCAGTTAAGAGCATGTGAAATCCAGCCCCTCAAATAGGCTGGTCATATATATATATATATATATATATATATATATATATATATATATATATATATATATATCATAATTCGAGGCTGTTGTCAACTTCAAATGAAACCTTTTTTTTTTTTTTCTATTCCTTAACAGTGGTCTGGAATCCATGGGAGAAGAAATCAAGATCCATGATAGATTTTGGCGACGAAGAGTACAAACAGATGCTTTGTGTTGATGGGGCAGCGATCGAGAAACCAATCACCTTAAAGCCAGGCGAGGAATGGACAGGGCGGTTGGAATTATGTGCGGTTCCATCCAGCTACTGCAGTGAGGACTAAATCACATCGATGCTTGTTGGGAGATGAAAGAGGAGGCAGGCAATGTGCCCATCTTTGCTTTTGATGTGCCACTGCAATATTAGTTCCTTAAACCCTATTGTATTACGTAAAAATGTCATTAGAAAAACGTTAATTTGAGTGGTTACAGCCGACAATGTGCTTGGAAATCCATCTATGGAACTGACCCACCCACTCATTGTTTTTTACTCATTGCCACTTACAATTCGCCCAGTTTCTAGTCTCTGGTGACTGGGCCCTTTGGCTATAGAGGAGAGGATGGCGTGGATGAGTTGCTGCTCGAGTTTCTTTTATGGTAAAATATTAGGTGATTTTCAATTACAAAGGTACCATGCTTTGTGGTAGCGTACCATCTTTCCAGCCGACATGCCACTTGTGTAGAAAGTCAGTACCATATGAAGCAATTTCCTACCATGAAGTCACCCTTCTGAAACATCGGGCTGATTTGCTCAATAGGTAGGCCACACCTGGATTTGTTGATTAGAATGTCGGTTGTCCATCAACAGCAATGGCATCGCCCAGGTTGTGAACAGACTAACCTGATTCTTGTGCAAGGTGATCTGTATTGTGGGGGCTACTGTTTTCATGGTACTCGTGTTCTTCTACGCATGTAGCATGTTATAGTGAGGGAAATATGGTATGGTTTCACACTCGGTCCAAATTCAACGGGAAATAATTAGAAATGGAGCATTTGCAGGTGAGCAGGACCCATAATCCCTCCTGTTACTCACTTGAATTCTGCATAACAGTTTCATCGAAACCATACACGTGGCACATGCATGGAATCTGGATTTGGGATGCATTGGATGTAAGAATGTTGGTTCTCATTTTTATATTCATCTACTTCTTCACGTGTGGCCCACCTGATCAATAGGATAGCTGAAATATCTGGTGTTTGAAGATAACTGACACTTGACACAGAGGAATCATATGATACTCATTGCAAAGGTATGGTTTTTTAGTTGATATAAGATGGGGCTCATGGATCAGTGCTCCAGATCGTTGATCTGATGAGCCCCACCATGGCCCAAATTTCTCAATGGGATAATCCTGACACTTAAATTGGTAGCCTTCAAACATGCATTCAAGCAAAAGAAATACAGCGACAGCTCACATGCAACTAAGAAGGGCCATTTTCAACAACCTGGAAGACTGGGCCATTGATCTCCGCAAATTAGATTGGCTCTTCTAATACAATAATATATAAATAGATATTCAATGAATCTGCCTATCCATTCAATGGCCAATAAATATATTAAAATCTCTTACATACAAGGTTGCTGGTAAATGCAAATTGGCCATTACGGATGGGGCCCACTGCAGTACACCTGCAAACATTGTACATGCGGTGTACATCTCTCATTGCAGACGCATCTCATTGGACATTACAATGAGAGATGTACAACAATCCAGAGAGGAATGCTCTGCTTGCAAGGGCACACCTGCGAGCATCAGATGGATACACCCTACACATGCCAACATCACACAAGCCTGCGAGATCACAGCCATTCACCATGTAGGAAGCCAGGGTGAACCTGACCTGGCCCAGTATCAGGCCAGTCCAATCTTTGGGGGAGGGGGGCACAATCAACATATGTGGGCAGTATCGACATACAAGCAACAGGTCTGATCTTTGGGCTTAAAAGGACATTCACTCATTGTGTGGCCTGCCTGATGGACGGCCTGGATCATGCTGCAGCATCAGGACTTGCAGCAAGCTTGTGTTCAGGAGTCGCAGACGGCCTTTGCAAGAAAGCATTCACCATCCATGAATTGTCTCAATAAGCAGGGCCCTCCGATGTCTTGCAAGATCTGCACAGTTTTAATTTCTGTTCAAACAGAGCCAGGTCTAATTAATGTACAATTTGCAGAATTGAAAGATGGGTGAGCTCACAATATCATGAAATTTCATGATATTTGGTACAACCAAACGGGCACTAAGAAGAAAAGTAAAAGGAGGTTTCAAAAGGCAGACCACTGATTTCATCCATAACAAGAAACACTCTAAGATGGCAGTACAAAAGTTCGAAAATATTGACCTATTCTGCCATGCAGCAACGCTCAAATTTGACCACAGCCCACTTTGCACTCCATCGATATACAGTAGGTTTTATAATATTAATTGCCACTGAATAAATTAAAAGGACCTGCAAATACCCTTTTTTTTTTTTTCTTCTTTTCTCTCTCTCTGTGTGCATAGAATATGAATACGAATCTCCAGAACAGTCAGTTTAGTGTATGCAAGATACAACTGCTAAAAGAATCAAACGTGAAATAAGTGGAAGTAAAGAAACATAGGAAAATAGGAAACAATGGATTTGGAAAAGCATGTGAATTCTTGTACAACAGTTTAATTATTAGGAATCAGTGGGAATATCATATTTTATCATCAAAAGTTTGAAACAAACCATCTTACCATCCTTTGATATCGCAGATTAGTTTACAAACAGGAATGGAGGTGGACAGGTAATACCTATTCCCCCATCCCCACAGGGTTGCATTGCATGGTAACTGCTATAGTTGCTGATTCCCCAAAGTGGGCATTTTTTACTTTGCCTTGTCAGAACAGGAATGTTTCAGCTGCTCCAGGTTCCATCCTGGAAAAAAGTTAGCACAAGCTCGAGAAGGTTTCATTTAAATCCTCCCATCAGATTGAGGGGGCTTCCGAACTGAAGTAACCCAGATGTTCATCAATGAATTCTGGCCAAAATGCCCAAAAATAGAAAATAAATTAACATAATTTTTGTGCTAAAGACATGTTGGTCAAAACGAACAGACCAAAATGACCAATATGGACCTAGATGTATTGGAATAGAGGCTGGTACATTACATTGCCTGTACCATCTCCTGTACTAGTATCTAGTGTTTGAACAAGATTGACAATAATGCTTACCGACTTTCTTCCGCTTCAATCTTATTTAATCTTGTCCGCACATTGTGATAAAAATATACTAAATTCAGGCAGGAGAGGGTGAGTGTGGGCTACTTGCATCAATTATCACAATGAATCCCAACCACTCCTCATACAAAGTGCATAAAATCAGAGCCATTTGTAGCTAAGCATGCAGAATTTGCAAATTCCCTAAATACCCTAATGTCTTTCAAATCCCAAAGTTCTCGACTCTCTCAAGACTAATTGCATGGGCAAAATTGTCGATTACTACCAGCATTATATACAGTGGAGATAAAACCAGTATTTTAAATGTCGACAATATCGGCAGACATATCCCATGATATATCTTGTATCCCACCTGTGCGATACGAAATGCATAGGTAGTGCCGATATATCCCACCTATTCGATCTGGTGAGCATATTCGATTTTTTATCCCTATTTTTATTCTTATTTTTATTTTTTTAACTGTAAATCACATTAAATCAATGTCAAATGGTTGCAAATCTATAATTCTTCATGTTTTCCATGAAAAATCATGGATTTGGAGCTTCGATTTCAAGATTTAGGGGAGATGGGGCAAGTTGCAGAAAATTGGGAAAAATCAAAATTTCTCTCAAATCAGTTGCAATCGTTGTATCCAAAGACAAACTCAAACATGTAACTTGATCTAGTGATCCTTTTTTCTTTTTAAAGTATTGCTTGTATTTCCATACATGTCTTCTTACATTTATAAATTATATGAATAGACTTTAAATATACTTGCATTAGTTAAGTTGGACAATGCATGTAATGGTACCCCATACAAAGGAAACCCTTTTTATGTGCACTTTTTTTTTTTTTTTTGTAACGTTTTGATTTCCAAGTGTGTATTAATGTCTTTTTCAACAATCCTTGAAGTTTCCTTGAAAAATTCGACTAGTTTCCCAATGGTCCCATGTTTCCCAACAACAACGATACATTACACGATACAACTGATATATCCCATGCGATAACCGATATGTATCTGTATCGCAAGGGTGCGATACATCACGCTCACGCGATAACGATATTTAAAACATTGGATAAAACATGAGGTTGACGTCGTAGTGGTTAGTCAGAAAATACTAAGTGAAGAATCTAAAATGTTGTGTATACTTAGAAACGAGCAGTGTGTTGATATAGCCACATAACTTGGATATGGAATTGCAGAAATGTATTTTGTACATGAGGATGGATAATTTTCATTTATTTCTCTAGGCAAGGTATGCAAGTCATGAACTTATTGGTAGTCATGAACTTATTGGTAGTTGTAGACTAACCCAACCGAACTACTCTTCTATAGTATGCTTTGGTTGTCCTCTCAAGCTGTTCTGTCCGATTTTACACATGGAACTCTGGGCATGAAATGCTCAAAACCAGCACCACCTAGCATGAAAATCAAACCGGTCTAGCCATCAGAGGGGCCACACTAAGTCAGAATACAGGTGTGGACCACCTAGTGAATTAATCATTTCAAGAAGGGTGATCTTTATAGTGGGGACCTTCTGCTTTCATTATATGTCCTGCATGATTAGCATGTTAGCGGAAAACATGGCACGGCACAAGTTGTGGTGCCATTAGCTGTAAATGATCGATTCTCATACAAGAATACCAAGAAACATGATAACAGTAATTGGAGTTTTACCTAGTTGCAAAGTCAACATACAAGCCTGAAAGATATGCTGTCCAACAAGGCAGAATCCTAGAAATGAAATGAGCATGTTTGTGCAAACATAAGAATATGATGGATGTGGCCATATGAATTTATGATGCATCGAGAAGGTTCCAATCGCAGACCCCAATTAATTGGGATGAGGCTTAGTTGATGATGATGATCTAGAAGGTTCCAATTATGTAGACATGAAAGAACAACGGAAAATGGAAGTAGTATCCTCAATTCATCAAATCTAATCAAAATGTTTGAATGGGTTTGCAAATTTTCAATCTAATGCATGGGGGCACTTTCAAGATTGAAGTATAATAGGTGGGGCTATTTGGTGAAAATGGTTAAGAAACGCACCTTATTACACATGGAAAAAGGCATGACCGGTTCAGACCAAAGTCGTATCAAAATAATGTATGTTATTGATGCAATCAAACCCTTCTGACTTCTTTAGAAAACCTTCAGCAGTTAACATCATCAAGCAATCTCTGAGAAGTGTTTTATGTTGGAACTCTGCAAACAGCTTGAAGGAGGCTCGAAGAAGCTACACCTAAAGTTGCATGTCTAAGAACTTGTGTCTCTCAGCTGAACAAATTCTCTCAGATGAAACAGAAGTTGCGAAAAAGGATCCTGGCATTTCACTGATCCATGTGACAGATCCATTATAGAAAAATGAGGCTTCCATTCCATCACAATTCAGATTAACATAGCATGATTATGGATCAGAGGAAGTGAAATCAATGACATGGTTAGATGACAAAAAAAAAAAAAAAAAAAAAAAACCCTTGATGCATATATAAAAATATTTTTTTGTATTTAAAAAATTAATTTTTTTTTTTTTTAAAAATAAAATAAATAAGGAGTAAGGAAAGAGTAAGATTAAGGTACACCTCCATATCTCAAGAATAGCTTCACTTCTTGGAATCAAAGGCTCAGTGGAATAACTGGTATTTTATTTTATTTTATTTTATTTATCTAAAGGGATCTCCCATGAATGGGCAGTGTGTCCTACATGTGGGGTTCCTAGTGTGTCATGAAAGAAAGAGCTTTCATGGCCTGAATTAGAGCAGAGCTCTATACTAGAAACTGCAAAGAGGATAAATCTGAATGTGGGTGCAAGGAGGACTGGGATAAACAGGGCAGGGTGCATGGGCTTAAACATGGAAAGAGGGTATCCTTAATCCGGTGTCCACAGAGGCAGCTGGTGAGCCAATTTTCTTCGATACATTACAAGAAAATGTAAAGCATTTTAGGTTATTCACATTTTGCAACCTAAACTCCAGTAGCTCCTTCTCCTCTCATTTATAGATAATTAAAATAAAAAATAAAAAAATGCTAGAGGTAAATTGTGTAGGTTTATGGAGCGTGTGACATCCACCCCATCCATGAGGTGCACCACCATGTGTTTGGCCTTGATCCTCAAAATCAGGCCGATCCAAACCAGGTTGGCCCTGCCATAGGAAACAGTGCAAAATCATGCCTAAAACCTCTAAAAATACACATGGTATGGTCACCGGAGTTTTGGAATAGAATGATTTTTGCGGAGTCCCTTCATCCTAGGGAGGCACATCAGATGAATGGATTGAGTGGCATATAAACACCACAGTGGGCCCCACACACAACTAATGGTGGGCGTCCCAATCCTAATTGTTCCCTATGGTGTGGCCTACATGAGTTTTGGATCAGCCTGATTTTAGGGTTCCATGGTGAACATGAGGCTGCACAGCTGATGGATGGGGTGGATTTCATGCACATTCCTGCTACATAGAGTGGGCGGTAGGCATGCCCTCTATATACCTATGTGAATCATGCTAGAGCAGTTCTTTGACAATGGAAATGTAAATTGGACACGCAAGAATTTCATATACACTTGAAAATTTTCTCTGAAGGATTCCATACATATGAATGAGTTTCTCATTTAGGGTCATTTTGATGTCAGTAAAATCTCATTTATGTCAACTCTTTACACGGTACAGAGTTATACAGGTAAACTGTTCCATTCCATCACGTTTGGGTACTGGAAAAGTATGTATCGGGTTTCTACTGATAATTGTTGGAGAGACAAAGCAGGGGTAAAGTTTTTATTTTTATTTTTATTTATAACAGTCGCAGGGGTGAAGTTGGGAAACTGCACTCAGCCTAGTTTTTGGCATAAAGTGTATTATGAGGAGTGAGGACTTTACATCCCTTTCACAACATCCAAACACCTCGTATGAACTATTCACAGGTAAATAGTTTACATAAGTGAGTACCCACATCAAAATGGAAGTACTTAGAAAACTAGAAACCACTGTGCCCAAAAATAGAATTCAATGCACGTGCTTTATGCTTTTTCTTTTTACAGAAAGGGTAAAAATTATTAATAATGAGATAATGCTACACATTTCATAAGAAAACAAACTGTTGAACTTGTTGAAGAAATAAAAATCTATAGAAAGGCTATCACCAATCAAGCATTAACGTCCACATGGTAAAGATGAGGTGCTAAAAGGTGCAAACAATCACAACCCAAATATATGATCATTTGAACTAAAGATGGTGCTGTTAAATTGTCTTGTATTCAAATCTCCACCATCTAAAGTGGGACCAAACCGATCAAGCCACTGGGTTGGGTTAGGGTTTTCTGTCTCCTCCACCCAATCCGAAGTCATATCTACGTCCTCAACAATAATAGGATCAATGTCCGCAGGCTTTCCTTTCACACGGTTTGCCAACTTGAGATTGTAACTTATGTATAGAAGGTCATTCAATGTCTCTTTATCCAGCCTATTGCGCTTTTCAGAGTGAATCTGCTGAAAGGTGCTCCAGTTCCTCTCAAAAGTAGAAGCGCTGCAAACTTGGCTAAGTATTCTAATAGCAACCCGTTGCAACCCCGGTGCTGAATCGCCATATTCATCCCACCATATCCCTACATGTTTAAACTGCAGTATCTTAAGAATTTCATCAGAAATATTAAGAACGGGGAATGTTAGTAAAGACACACACGCCATAAGGCACACATGTACAAAATCCAGGCAGCTCATCTGGCAGCTCAACATATATGGGCTATGCTTAAAAACCACAAAGTCGACCAACAGTATTTGCTCAATTGCATGAACCGTTGGTCAATGTTCACTACACCATTTTCCCACAAAATTCCCACTAAAGGGTTAGGACCATCCAATTAGTGTGATTATTTATGGTGGTGCCCGCAGATTGACTGGTCCAGATTATGCACGTGTACCACATGTGCCATTGAGTGGAATGTGGCAATTGGGGGTGATGATTGAATGTGACATGGCAATCATCATTGAGAACATAGTTCCTGAATCTACATTACATACCTGGTGGGATTGTGTTACGAGACTCCCTAGCTATGCTACAGCCAAACATCCCTTGTGCTTTTTTAAATGCAAAGATCTGTCCAGTAATGTCATGTCTCAATTCCGGCGTTGGCAGTAGCTTTTCCAGAACGGTAAGGAACTCTTCCTTTATGTGTGCAAGGAATTTAATATCCTGATTGTATTGGATACTGGGATTCAAAAATGCCGCTGCAGAATGAAGAGGTAAGTGGAGCTCGTTCCGCCACCTCTCGTCAACTATGTCCAAGAACAACTTGCACTTGTTCTCATCCATTATGTAGTATGTCCTGATAGATTCCTTGGCCTTGGTCATAGATTCATAAATTGATCCGACAGCCGGCTTTCCTCCAGCAACATCCCTCAGAACTTTTAGTAAAGGCTCCGAAACAGCTACTATTTCTTCAACAACTCTCCAGAAATTGTTATCCTCAAGGATGTCGATACAAGATATGCTTTGAGTTTTGTTGGAATATGAGGAAGATGAATATTCCGGACTATTGAACATGTGCCGTAACCTCGACCTATTCCTCAACAATGACTGCAAGGAGAGGAAGTTGGAAGCAGCCTTTGTAATACTTGTGCGGACAACTTCTTGTCCCCCTGTGAATTTTCTCATTAGATCAAGTATCCACATGTGATTGTAAATGAACCTGGAAATAGATTGTGCTTGTGAGATGCATCTGTGCACCCAATCAATCTTGCAAAAATCTTCCAAGATCGAATTCAAGCAATGAGAAGCACAAGGTGACCAGAAGATCGTACTGTAGTTCTGCAAGATGTGATTTCTTACACCAACATAGTTCAAGGCATTATCTGTGATAACTTGAACAACATTTTCTGGGCCACAATCTTGAATAACTGAGTCAAATAAGTCGGACAGGCATTTCGTGTTCTTGAAGTACATAGATGCATCAACGGATTTGTGGAAAAAGGTTCCAGAAGGTGATGAAACCAAGAAGTTTATTAAGGTCCTCGATTTATTATCAGTCCATGTATCTGCAATGATCGTACAACCGGTTGTCGACCATTCTTTCTCCATTTCCCTTGATTGCAGACTGACTTCAGATTTAATTCTTTGCAACCATGTGGTCCTCAAAGCTTCCAATGAAGGGCCCCTGAAACCTTGGCCACACTTTGAGACCGCCTCTATCATCTGCTGATAGGAAGAAGACCGTGCAACACTGGAATCCACCTTATTTTCAAAGAAGAATAGAGCAATACTTCTCTCCGCACTTTCTCTATCAGATGAAGGCTGGGGCACAACTGTTGGGCCAGACGGAAAAAATTTCATAATTGGAGGTGTCATCTCTATGGATGTAAGAGCTTTAATAGCTGAAATATTTCCTGGAGATTTGGATTCAGCTAATCGTTGTTTTTTAGCACTAGCGGCTTCTTTACCTTCCTCCTTCATTGCTATTATAGCTCTCACCTTGTCAGTAACATCATCTCTTACTTTGCTACATGGATGAACGCCTTTACTTGGCAATCGAGATAGATGATGCTTCAACCTACTGATCCCCCCATTCAAAATTCTAAGGCAAAATTTGCATTTGACCTTGTTTCCTTCTAACTTCTCAGCATATTCCCAACACACGTCCTTCTCTCGAACCACTGTAAAAGGATAATCAACATTACAAAATAAAGCCATTTGTAGTTCCAAAGTAACTAGGTTCCTTGGGATGCTTTTCATGATTAATCCAGCTCAAGAAAACGAAATGAAAAATGTGGGCAAGATTTAAGATGTAATGATCTTTCCTATATGGAGTTACTAGATATGGTGTATGCACTCATTCATCGCACATGTGGGTCATATGTATAGTACAAAACCCATCCAAATAATGGACCACACTGTAAATGGGAGATAGCCCCAACATCAGATTGATTGGGCAATCCTAACTCTGGTTAATGGACATTTTGATTGTTCATACAGGTGCAATTCCACACTGGGGTGGGGTGGCCCATGAGGTGGATGCAGGATGGCCACGGGGTGGGGCCCACTGTGGAACCTGTGAGATGCAGAGTAGCCCACGGGGAGGTCTTGGTCTGGTTGCATGGGAGGGCTAGGATAAAGGGATATTCCAGTGCTTCCCCAACAGCTCTAGTGCTTTTGGTGCATTGGCTAGTACTCCCTGCATCAAGTGGTACCAAAGCAGGAGACTAATATACGAGTCTCCTTACCGGCATGGGTGGATGATGCAGGTACAACTCCAACTCTGGAGTTTTGGTGCGTTGGCCAGCACTCCCTGCATCAATTGTTGACTACTTTTCATTTTAACTGTTCACTAGACGCCAACTAATCAGCGAATTGGGATCACCCCATTCAGTGTAATTTTCCGGTTAGACCCATCTAAACATGTCCCTAGATTGGACAGCTGGATTGAACTAAATGCCATGTCTGCAAAGGTTGTGTGGATGCATACTGCCAAAGTATCAATGCTTTCTCTTTTGTATGCACATGAATGTTTAAAATTCAGAGAAATATGGATTGAAGCTCACTCCTGAAAGACGTTTATTCTGTTCTCCCCAACTAAAGAATAGTTGTCAACTCATGCTTCTTGTGCCATGAACATGCGAAACTGCATAATGCATAACAAAAAAAAGGTATGTTTGAGAAACTTACTAATGAACAATATAGGAACTGTATTCTCTTCATGTATATGCCTCAACATAAACATTGTATAATGATTTGTTCGGGGAAAGTATATCGATGATAAATTGAATTAATAGTAGATAGAGATATGCCACTGCTATTTGTATAAAGAGAGATTGAAGATGTGATCCACAGATCACCTACCAACTTATCACTCATGTTCTAGATCCAGGCCTGTCATCAGGTTAGACCCGCCATCAACATGCCCTGGCCCACAAAGCAGGAGTGCTTCACCTGATAAACAGCCCAAAGCCAAGTTCCCATGCATACATGAGCTGCCTCTCCAATCTCTCCTTGCACAAGTCGCCTTAGCATTTCTTTTAGTAGAAATCTGAACAAGATAAGGTCTGTAAGCAAACTGGTGTAATCAAAATCCTAGAGTACACACTCAACATGAATCCCACAGGAACAATTCACGACAAATTCTAGGGGATGTTTAGATGGAGAAAAACTAAATGGATACAGAATGCGACCTGGAATCATCAGGAAATGGAAAACCTTGGATTTTGATTTTCCTTCTCTTGTTTGTTTCAGATTTTAAGTGGCAAGCAAACAGGGCCTAAGGCTAGTTGGGCAACGATACATTGGAGAGGCAATCCGTGGCACACACACATCTAGCCCAAGGATGAGAGATTGTACGGTACATTCGGGTTTTTAGTTTGTACAAGTGGTGCTGATGATTTAGTGATCCAAAACATTGATAAGATGGGACCCACCGACACCATGGACATGCGCCATAAAACCCCTAAATTGGAAGATCCAAGCTAAAGAAATTTGAACTTCTAGTTATTGAATGGGAACCTTTGCTGGAATTTCCTAACAACAAAAGGTTTAGGATGCTTTCATTAAGGGATTGTTGGTGCATCAACCATTCACAGTACAGCCCATGATATCTACGGCTCAGATGCCTGCTCGTACAAATTGACAACCCAAATTGTAATACACAATCGCACGGCCCAAACCACTCATCAGATGGCTGCTGCCATGATCAAGCAGTGGCCCCAAAAATCATGCCGGTCTGCACATCAGGCGTGCCGCACGCATGTCAAATTCAGGCGGTCGGTCATCCCTCCCAGCCCATGTTCACGGCAAGCCCCACCCAACGTCTGGCCCGGACCTCGCACGCACTTGGCAGTTTCGCGCGTGTGCAGCGAATCACCCCTTAGCACAGTCATGCCTCATCCATGGATTCATGGTAAAAGGATTGAGAAGCGTTGTGAGAGAGGAAGAGTCTTATTTCAAATATTTGAATATTACAACGGCCTTTTTTCGTTCGTTTTCCATATTGGAATTGAAATATATTACATTTTCTCATATCGAAATATATAAAAATAATTTCAGGAGAGATTGAAGTAAATGAAATATTTGTAAAACTTGCCTGAAGAATTGAGATTCTGAATGTGATAACGGTTTTTTCAACAGAGAAAAATCCGATTTATCGCGAAGCCATTTTCCAAAGAAGGTATCGCGATATCTCGCTCTAGGGTTTCTTTTCCTCTCTCTCTCTCTCTCTCTTCCTATCGTTTCTCTGCTTCTCCCGTCTTCCTCTTTATTTTTCCTTGGATTTGGGAATCGCGAGATTTAGACGATATTTTGATACACGTGTGACAGTCGACTCGAGTCCTGCAACACCTGTTACTGGGAGTTTCTGTAACGCAAAGCTCTGTTGGGCCCATAGAGATGGAATTATGAAATCCATTCCGTCCATCAGTTTCTAAATATTTTTTAATGATTATATACAAAAAATTTATATAGATCCAAGATTCTATTGGGCCACACGATAAGAATCAGTAGATATTAAACGCTCGCCAATGGATCTATTTTGAGTCCACATAAGTTTTGGATCAGGATGATATTCGTTTCTTCCCTTAATCCTAGTTGTAATTCATAGGTTGAATGGCATATATACCTCACGGTGGGACCAGGAAAAGTTTCAGTGGTGGACATTTCAATGCGTACTGCTGCTTGTGGTCCAGTTGATTATCGCCCTTGCCCCACGGATCTTTGTGCTACACGAACTTTGTGAAACAGGTGTCGGAGGAAACTCGCGTCCGTGCAAATGTGTTGGACGCAAATTGCATGCTAACACTGCCAGCGGTGCTCTGTAGGACCGACCATGATGTAGGTGTTTTATCCAAGTCGTACATCGATTTTCTCAGCTCATTTTACCCTAAAAGACCATAAAGTATGCAGATCCAAATCTCAAGTGGACCACACTACAGGAAACAATTGTGACTAAACGCTTACCATTCAAAACTTCCTAGAGGCAAAGTTTAGGATCGTATTTGTGTTTTCCCTTCATCCAGGTCCCGTGACTTAATCAAAAGGTTGGATGGGAAATGAATATTACAATGGGCTCTTGGAAGTTTTTAACGGTGGTCATTCAACCACCATTATTTTTCTGTGGTTTGGTCGACATGAGATTTGGATCTGCCTATTTTTTGGGGTCATGGCCTAAAATAATGATCTAAAAATGGATGGACGGTGTGGATAGAACACATCCATTATTGTGGGTCCCACAGAGCACCGTCCATTAGCCACGTCGCTACTGGCAGCGTCAGCCCGCAACCTGTGCGCATCCCAATGTTGGATGTGGACGCGGATTACCTGTAGGTGTTTTATCACGCCGTTAATCGTTTTTCTAAGATTATTTTAAATTATGATGAAAAATATTAGGCAGGTACAACTCTTAATGGACCACAAAGTGGAGATTAAACGTTCACCATTAAAAAGTTCTTGGGAGCTATATGACCTTATTAATAGGTTGGATGGTAAAAAAACATTACAGTGGCCCTCATAAAGGTTGAAACGGTGGGTGTCATTATCACCGAAGCTTCCTTTGGTGTGGTCCACTGGAGTTTTGGACCTGCCTCATTCTTTGGCTTATAACTTAAAATGGTCTAATAAAAACGATTAACGGCGTGGATAAAACACTTACGTCACTTACGTCACTTTGAACCCCACGGAGCCCTCCGTCCGGGCGGGGGTAGGACGCAATCCGCGTCGGTTGGGTTCTACAAGCGACTCGCGCGAAGGTAGACTTTGTTTCAAAAGGAGATTCGCGGAACGCCTGGATCTCGACAGATGGACGATATCCGATCCATTCATCCGACTGAAATACTTCCTGAGATTGTCTATACTCATCTACTAGTGGATTGAACGTGTTTGAGAAAAATGGATTGCAAGAGACAAAATGCCCGACGGGCTACGCTCAATGGACACGTGCGGTAAATCTGTACGTATTTCTATTTTTTAGGTCGGCAATGTAGCCTTTGGATCTGGCGTCAAGATCAAGTGATCCAAACCATTGATATGGTGAACCTCACATTTTGTGGATAATTCGCTATTCTAATCTTCTTCAACATTGAAGATCCTATACATATTCTACTACATAAAGGTTTAAAACAAAAGAGTTAGATTAATCAGAGGATTGAAATATTTAAATTGGAGGGAAATTTTTTAGATATCTCTCATCCAAGGTGAGGCCCGTCATATAAACGGTTTTGATGATTACAACGTAAGCTTAGATTCAGCAGCTACGGTCCCAACGTAACAAATAGCAATAGGTGGAGATGTACCGAAGAGGAGAGAGTTAATATCGAGAAGTGGCCGAGTCTTGAATTCCAAAATCCCTCCTTTCTGTTCCTTCTCAATTTCAAGTGAAATGAAAGTGAGCGCAATTTACCCGTTTCTTTGCAGCAGATATCATGGTTTAATTTCACAAGAGGTCCGACTGGACACGTGCCTCCTGTATATAAGATCTGTATCATTGATCTGATTAGCCGCATACATGGACCAGAAAGGAGGTATTTTGGAATTCCCTCCAACTAGCCGCTCATTAGGTGAACCACGGTTAGCAACCTCCAACTAGCCCGAGAGTAGGACCATGGACGGTCTATGGTGGTGGCCGCTCATTAACGGTCCAGCTCTTCAATCCGGAAGCGGATTGCGTCCTGCCTCGGTGGGACAGAAATCGCTCCAGGCAGGGGCTGTGTGGGGCCCTACGTGATTTATGGGAATTATCCACGCCGTTCATCCATTTTTTTCAAATCATTTTATGATAAGAGGCTGAAAATGAGTAGGATTCAAGACTCAAGTGGACCACACCACAGGAAGCAGCGGTAATAATGACGCTCACCGTTTGAGTAGGGCACTCCCTCACACGTGAAAATGAGGCACACGTGCAAGATCACCACACTTCCACATGTGATCCGAACAACGTTAGATGTTATATCTAAAAGACAAGGTCCATCGGATCATCGTGTGCCCCCCACCTGTAAAAAAAAAACAACCAACAGTCCAAGTTCTCCGTAACCCACGTAATGATCATCTCCCCCTGATTTTAGATGAAATGGCATTTACACGGCGAGGATGGTCTAACGTGGAACGCCTTTTGTCCTGTGTGTGCGCCAATACTCTTTTGAGGGGAGTTCATAGAACACTTCGCCGGATTTATCATATTTCAGACCAGAATTCGTACGTGAGTGACCAAGTGTCCACTGATCGGGAAATATGGATGGATGCACGTTCCAGATCATCATAGAATGAGGCAATCATCTACACATTAATTTTCATGCGTTGGCAAATACATAGCGGGGCCAACTGATGAGCAAAATCATTTTGCCATTGACTAAGACCCGCGTAATAAACGGTCCAGATCGTCGCACACATGGTCACTCACGCACGCAGTGGTTGGCGTGTGGCTGGGAATGTTTTACGTCTCCGCGGACCGCTAACTTACCGTCCATCAAATCCGCTGAAAGCGGACCCCACCTCGAAGAGGTCTGGACGCAAAATAACAGCTATCCATTCATCAGGTGGGCCACACTGAAAAATATATGACAAAAAGAAATTAAAATAAATAATAATAACACTTTATTATCAGAGACAGGTTTCGATCCTGTGACCTGTGGGTTATGGGCCCACCACGCTTCCGCTGCGCCAGTCTGATTAGTTGTTAAGATATTCAAATATTAAATATTTGTACAAAATCGATAACTCTGCTGGAGAACGTCTCCCCTGTATGCGAACCTTTGCTGCAGTTTTCTTCTTAACCATCCATCTTTGTGTTGCAAATCGAAAGGTTAAGATTATTCTGTTAAGGAATTTTCGGTCCATCCATGATGGGAAACAACAGATCAATGGACTGGATTATTGAACCATGTGCCCCACTTGTCAAAAATTGGAAAACCATGTGTGTAACTTGGATCATGAGGGTTATGGAGCATCCCTCTATCAGATCCCCAGCATTTTGCTTTGATGCAATACAAAACGTCCCAATAATGTGATAGTTACCATACAAAAGACTCCTACAGCCGTTGGATGAGTGTAGTCTAGGTGGGGAATCTCAGAAAAATAGAATTTGAAAATTTTGCCCACCATAATTTCCATCCGACGGTTGGATGCAGCTGCATTTGGATGCTTAATTGAATGGAAATTGCAATAGGGTAATTCACCGTCATTTTGGAAAATGGCAGCGACCCTTCAACCAAACACTTAGGCATGGTTTTGGCAAGCAACCCTAACCCACCAAATCACTAACACAATTGTGTATGGAGCATGACAAAAGGCTTAAGACTGTGAAAATGGCAGCAACCACAAGCCATCCATTTAATAGGCGCGCGCGCGCGCACACACAAATGGCACCTAATTTGGGAGAGAGTGGCGGAGGCTTTTAAGCCGTTCATTGGCTTTGGCTGGTGAAATTTGAGTGATCCGATGGTCACCAATCACATATTTTTTTTTTCTAAAATATCCTTGAATTAATTAAAATGTCTTATTATGGTCTTAAAATATTTAAAAATTTCCATCCATGAAAATAATTGTAGGGGCAAAAATGTCTAAGACCTACTGTCCTTATATGCGGTAGAGATTGTTAGGAATTCATGATTAGTGTGTGATCCTAGATAAATGCTCCATTGACAATTAGGTATTGATGGTAGTCGCAATGAGGTTGGGTTTTGATGGTTGTGCATCAGGGTTACAGAGATTGGGCATTGCCCCTACCCGACATGGTAAATTTTGATTGGTAGGCCACTACCAGAGATGAGGCCCAGACCGGCGGAAAGCATGTTTACTTGATCAGGTCACATTTCTAACAGCAGCTTGCCTTCTAATTAATTTCCACCACATTTTGCCTTCACCCACACTCAACCGGGCCACATTTCTAACAGCAGCTTATCATCCAGTCAAATCGCACCATATTTTGCCTGAGTGTGTCAGGCACCACGTGTGAGGATGAGCAACTACCATTTTCAAAATGGCAGTAAACTATCACAGTAGCCCAGTTTGAAATGCATGGAATCGAAATTGTCGGTTGGTTGACATCATGGGTCAGAATCGCACGTCCCCACTCATGCCATTTCCACTATAATGGTTGGAATAAATTGCAATTATTTTCAATTGAGCATCCAAACGCACCCTTTTTGCTTCACCAACTCTTACATGTATTGCATGCACTTCTCAGCATGTAGGAAATGCTCTAAAATGCCTCCCTGAATCTTATAATCTGCAACTTGGTTTCGTTTCCATTATCCTGTTCAGCATTCATGCATTGCTTACTGCACGTGGTTCCATCACAATCAAACATCACAACATGAGAAAGAGATCAGAGGCTGTTTATGTGATGGCACTCATCAGGAAGGCTTTAGGCCAAAACAACTCTCTGCCTTTCTCTTCTTTACTTCTTTTTCTCTTTTTCATGGTCAGGACGTGAGCTGTCCACATAGTGGCCCCCCAGATCAGTGGCTCTGCTCACCACATGAGGAGCTGCACAGCATGTCTATGACCAAAGCAGCATATTAATATCTCCTGCACAATCCATATCACTGAAAACCAGTCTGCTAAACTATTAACTGTAAGGGCCATCTCATGACTAGATATAACTAATCATAAACCAAACTTACTTATCCGAAATAAGTCACTTATCTACTGCTGTAAGTAGAACAAGTTTAGTTATTTGGTGGTATTCAAACAGCCCCTAACAGATACACGTTAGTATATCTATTAAAAGGAAAACCACACATTTTACTGTAATTGTACATAACTTGAAAGGAGCAACAAAGGATGCAAAACTGCAAACAAGCTACACTACAAAGCGCATTTTCAGAATGACATAAAACCCAAGTTGGTGAAAATCGCTTTTCAGTGATCCATAAAATTCCAAGTTGGCAGAAGTTGCATGCTAGTGATCCCGTCATCGTAGTATAGGCAGGAGGTCCACCATGTTCATGCTGTAAGAGCAATGAACGATCATGCGGGTTGAGAGAACCATAGCTTTCACAAGACCCCACAAAACAGCCAAGGGAGGATTGAAAGATCATTTGAAGTTGAGCTGCATCGCCATCATGTGTTACATGATTGGAGCAGTAAAGGTGCATCTGCATGGAATATCAAGCAGCCCAGTTATTTGTCACTGAATGCATTTTCTGGTTTTTCTCTTGTTCTTCAAAAAGATGCCAGTTGGGATCAGGGACTTATGACAGTGGCCACAAACTCACTGACGGTGACCAAAATGGATCATGTCAAGTTGTTGGGGACAGGCTTGAGTTGTTCGGAGCCCAATTTCCTATGAGGAATAATACAATCCTCAAGGTGAGGATATGCAGTCTTCAAGCATTCAGATGGTACAAGTTCAAGCCACATTTGGTGACCCGGACTGTTGATCCCATGTCGCCCAGAATGGATCATGGATTCAATTCTCAGATCCAAAGCCTGATTTCCGAGTTGGGTCCAAGTTTAAATTTTTAGTCAATGGTCCTCACAGCTAAACAGGGATTGGATCTCCAAAAATGCATTATACTTGAACAAAGTGACATTTTCAGGCAAGGAGAATTCATCAGTTCCAATGACAATAAAGAATTTGGGAATCTTAACCTGACGGAAACTATATGCCTCGTCGATACTCCAACTGTTTGGTATTCTCTAACAGCACCTGTGAACAAAACAACAAACACCCGTGAGCAAAGACCAACAAATTGGATGAAATTGCATGCTCTTAAGAGAGAGAGAGAGAGGGGGGGGACTGCGCGCAATAGCAAATTGTATCATCTTGTGCCAGGGCAAGCGTTTGAATGCAATAGCAAATTGAAGTGCAAAGAAGCAGTTTAATGAAGAGGAAATGACAAAATCATGTGTCATGATGAAGTAGCCCTCAGATTCCAAATCTAACTTGAAAGTAACGTAATTGCAATTTGGAGCCCAGATCCTCAATATGGATGCTAAGGACATAACAGTTTCTTCTTCTTCTTTTTCTTTTTTTTTTCCCCCTGATTTCCACCTTTGCAGCTGAATAATTGCAATTCAATCAATAGTGCTTCCAAATGCACCCTTACGTAACACAAGAAAATAAAATAAAAATAGATGATCTCGACTCATAAGTTTAATGAATTGACAGCTTCTTACTTCCCGAATGTAATGAGCAACTGCTTTGCATCCTTCTGTTGCGAGTTCCATGACATTTTCAAAGATATCCATGGGTAGTTTTGCATCCATCTGAAATTTGAGCAATATGGGTGTGATAATCACGTGGTAAAACTTTAATAAGAAAAAAAGGGTTCGGGGAAACAATGACAAATAAAAGGAAAAATAGGCAAGTGGAAAGGCCATAATGTTCTGCCGCCCATAGATGGTGTGAGGTGCACATTTCAGGATGGAGGCCAAGAGGATGGCAATTCCAACGTATTCTTCACAGGACCTTGGATAAGATGGTGTTTCATGCGTGAATCAATAACTACCATAAAACCATCCAACCAGCATGGTAATATATGCATATACAAATGCATGTACATGTAAACATATATGCACATAAGAGGTTTGCTATTTCAAGACTTGTACAATTCAGATCCAAGCCTCCCATCAGGTGGGTCCCACCATGTAGATGCCCCAGCCCGAAAATAAGGCCTTGAGTCATTGGCTGTCACACAGACCAAGCTAAACCATGCATTTGTTCACAACGTTGCGGCCCACATGATGAGTGGCCAGCCTGATTTTTCAGGCAACACATGTATGTGGTGGGACTGACCTGATGGGGGGCTTGGATCTCACATAACTGAGCCACATGGGCACATGTAGCCTATACACTGGGATTAGACAACCACCACACATATAACATTCAACAATAATTATTTTAAAACTAACAGGTACTCCTCAACTACAGTCAATTGTATGCACAGATTGAAAGTAATGGTTCGCTTATATGTAGTGATCGATTTTTATGAAGATGAAAAGGTAACATTTTAAAAATATGCTGACACATGAAAAAAAAAATGATCTCATACCCAAACCATGCTCACTAGATGATGGGCCATATTCATGTACACTTGTTACAAATCCCCAGAACAAGCTTTGTCATCAAAATCAGTAAGACCACAAAGAAAGACAATTGTACGATTTGTATCTTATGTTCACAACATGAAGCAATCAATCACAGTAGAGTTATTGTTGTTTTGAGACCTGAAGAAGAGTCACTTTATCCATCTTTGCTAGGATCCCTACGGTGACATCTGCACCTCCAGCACTATCTTCTACATAGTTCAGGTCTGCCCATATAACAGTTAACGACAATGAGCCTATATAGAAATCTTCAATAATCTTCTTGTATGGTTCTTTTAAAGAAAATCAGAAACCAAAAAAAGCTTTACCCAGCAAAGGAGTGCTGTTAAGATATCCAGCACTGCATGATGTGACAAGATCGCGCATTGGAATCCCGGCATCTGCAAGGGCCAATGTTGCAGCATTGATGCATGCAGATCTCGTTCCTGCAAGTAGGATGATTAACATCTACATTGATTTCACAAGCATGGACAATCGCGCGGGGAGGGGGGGGGAAGAACAAGAGATGGATATAAAAGTGGTCCATATGCATCCATATATTTCACTAGGAGTGTGGCACATGGAGGGAGAGAAACAGAAGGAGACTGAGGTAAAGAGTGTAGCTACAAGCATGCAGGTTACATGCAGAAAGAGAGAAACAGTGTGTATGTTGCAGATTCATCAGTGGACTCCACAGCACATTTCACATGGGTTCCCTAACACTACATGCACTACATGCATAGAAGAGAAGAAGTGGATGCAGGCTACTCCCAGGAATGAGTTGGAAGAACAAAAATGCCTTCAGTTTGAAGGGCTACACAGATGAAAAAACCGAAGGTTTTTCCTTTCCCCACTACTTACAGGAGCAAAAATGTCCAAAGCTACTCATGTTATATATAGTATAGATATGAAAGAGAGGGAAGAGGGAGAGACCCTGGTTTTTCCAGAACATACAGAAACCTCTCCAAATTGCTTACAAGTAAGTTCACCCTCTGAAGCAGTTCAGTTTAAGAAGCCATCGTACATTTTCTGTGAAACGGCAGGGAGATTTCATAGGAATCAAATCTGGGAGGCATTTAGAGAACCCTACCTCCATCAGCTTGAAGGACTTGGACAAATATGTCTATCTGCAAAACACATTAAAGAGAGTTTTTGAAAAGAAAAGAAAAAAAACGTATGTGGTGTAAATGAAAAAGACATTGGTACAGATGCAAAACCTGAGAACGAGGCATTAAGTGAGTCAATATGCAAGCTTCCATGGTTTGACGGATTACTAGAGATATTTCTGTGGATCGCCTGCCATATAACAAGTGACCTATGAAACTTTAGAAAATTGAGTTGATGATATTCTTCAATTTGATCAAGATCGTATTTTGCAAAACAGCATATAGCAAACAAACAAAAAATTTATGGGAAATGTCCTTGTTTAACTCGGTCTTGATTTAAAAAATACAGTAAAAATTTGGTATTAAAAAAAAAAAAAAAAGGAAACCACAAAATTTTGGAGAATGAAAAGGTTAGGTTTAATACAGTTTGAACTAAAAAAATCAGAGTGAAAAAAATGGCTATATATGTGCATATATGTGTTTGTCTATTACATATAAATAAGTTCAAAATTTAAAGTTATAATTAAAATAATTAGAATTTCTATATGCATGAACAATAATGTATATAGAGATTAGAGAGTCAAATGGTGTTCTTTGCCTCTCTTAAATCCTTCCTTTTCAAGCAATCATATAAATCAGTTTGTCTATACTATTTTCACCTTGTACTCAATTTTATTAATGGTTGGTGCCCACCGATCTCTATATTTGAAAGTGCCTCCAAAAGTTTTTTTTTTTTTTTTTTTTGAAAGATATAAAACTTGTTTTATTATTATATTAAAAAAACATGTTTAATCCATTTTGCCAAAATTAAAAAAAAAATAAAAAATTATGTCTTCCAAAATACACGGAGTTTTAAATGTTCAATTAATTATGAGCATTTCTTTTTCAAACATATGGATGTTAAAACGGATTTTTCCTAACAGAGGTCATGATACATAGAAGCATAAACAGCAAAATGAAACATGGTTTCAAAAGTCCAAAACATGACGCAGTTAGAAACCAACCACCAGAATATATACATATTGCATAACTAAAAAGAAAAGGCAGGGAATCAACTTACAGGTGTGGCCATACTTGCAATTTACAAATGGCACCCTGGTTATCTAACTTTGGGTGTTCCACACTCATATCCACAATACAACTCTTCAGATTGCAACAAGAGAGTGGTAGTTGTGAGTCATCTTTCTCTCACCATTAAGGAGAGAATTTCTTTCATTGCAATTTAAAGAGTTGTAATTTTTTACCATTTTGGAAACAATGTGTGGGCTCATAGGAGGCAGACAATTGGATCTTCTAGAAAGTTCTTTCTAAAAGTTTCCTATGTTGCATTGAGGCCTATATAAAGGCAAGAGGGAAATACAATTGATGTTGTGTGTCAGTGTGCACAAGGTGTATGTACACTTAAGGAGTACACAACACTGATGGTGTACACAAACCTTAATGCACCTGCATTGTACAGTATTAAGAGATTTAGCTTTAAGTTTCCCAAATTGTATTTAGCCTCTATCTGCTTAAGTAGAGATGGGCACCGGACGACTTGATCCGGCTAACTTGACTCGTCCGACTCGTTTAGATCCGACTCGACCCAAACCGAATGGGTGAGTTGGTCCAAACCGAGTAGGCTTCACCCAATCCGAACTCAAACCGAGTCGCGTTCGAGTTCCCTAGTAACTCAATCCGGTTATACCCGACTCGATCCGAAACCCGACTCTCTAACCCTACCCCGACCCGATCCCAAAATCTCTCTCTCCCTCCCTCATCCTCCTCATCTTCCAAGCCCGGCAACCACCCACCACCATCACCCTCCTCCTCCTCTCTCTCCTCTCTACTCTCTTGGTCTCTCCCTCCCTCATCTCTCAATCTGACTCAATGCCAACTCGACCCGACTCGGTACTTTTGACCGGATCGGACTCAATCCGGATCAGTCCAGGCCAGACCGAACTCGGATTGAATCAGGCATGCCGGACTCGGTATCGACAGATCGAGTTTGGGTCAGGCCTATTTCAAAACCGGATCGAGTCGAGTAAGCCCTAACTTGGTCCGACTCGACTCGATGCCCAGCTCTATGCTTAAGTATCCTTATTGTAATCTAATTAGGATTATAGTGGAATTAAGGTTATAAATAAAGGATTAAGGAAAGAGGGTATGAGATATAACTCTCCCTCTTCCTCTTCTCTTTCTATCCTGTCTCCATCTATTCTTTCATGGTATCAAAGCTTTTTCTTATCCAAATTCTCCTTCAATAGTTCCCTTTCTTCTTCCCAACAATACCCAACCTCTTCTCTGCAGCGTTTGACCTTGAAATTGATCAAATTTCATTCATTCTTTTTCTCTCAGTAGGATGGTGAATGAGAAATAAAGTCTCCATCATCATCCTACAAATGCCATCCTTGCATCATAGCCTTATTGGAAGGATTCTTTTTCCACTGGAAGTTCTCTAGAAGTATCACTCACCAGAGAAGTCTCAATCGACCCTAGATCTGACCGGAATTCCTCTCAAATTTGATTTCTAGCACTAGATCTGCACAAGAATCAGTCCAGCGCCTTTAGATCTCGTCGGAATCAACTTCCTGCACCTCTCAACTCACCGAAAATTGCTTCCGGACTTGTTTTTAATGTTGGATCTTGCTAGTGCTCACTTCTACGCCACCCATTCTCGCCAAAATCCCCTCTAGACACATTCTGTGTCGTCAAATCGCTCTCGGCTCTGTCCAGGAGCATCAGATCTGACTCCAGGCCACTTTAGATGTAACGACCCTGATTTTCGTGAACCACTTGAGACCTTGACTAAAACAAATTAATATTTTAGTTCCCATTATTAATAAAAACCAAGCAATTAGCCCAATTAGTAAAAACACACTTGGTGAAGGGATAAGTTAGCGAATTGATTCCCCATACGTAGTAACTATATTTTTGCCAAATCCACCAGAACCCTAGTGGAATCTTCTAGAATCAGGGCTCCCACTCTATTTAAAGGGGAGATCTGTAGGAAACTCCTGCAGAAAACCCTAAACCTAAGGGCAGCCGGGAAAGAGATGGAAGCCATGCGAAAGGAGAGCCTCCACTAGTAAGGTTTCATCTTTCTACCCTTAATTTTCTATAAATCCCTACTAGAAAAAATAAAAAATAAAAAATGGATTCAACCACCACGAGCACACAAAGCACATTAAAGTTGACTGTCACCTCATTTGAGAAAAATTGGCCACTAAGCTTCTACGTACTCCTTTTGTCTGTTCAAAAGATCAGCTAGTAGATGTCTTTACCAAAGCCACGTCCACAGTGCATCTCAAGAGCATCAGTGTCAAGCTTGACATGACCGATATTCATGCTCTAGCTTGAGGGGGAGTGTTAGTGTGCACAAGGTGTGTGTATACCTTGGGAGTACACAACATCGATGGTGTACACAAACCTCAATGCACCTGCAGTGTACAATATGAAGAGTTTTAGCTTAAGTTTCCTAAATTGTATTTAGCCTCTATCTGCTTAAGTATCCTTATTGTAATCTAATTAGGATTTCTGGAATTGAAAGGATTAAGGAAAAAGGGTACAAAGTACACCCCCCCCCCCCCCCCCCCCCCCCTCTCTTCTTTCACAATGAATGGCACTACAATGGCGACAGGCCCATGCCTACGCCCGAGAGCTAGGACTAGACCCATCCACGTATCCAAGCATAGGCTCGTAACTTGCTTGTAGGCCCAAGTACCTAGAGATTGATAAGATATTTATTAAACAAAGGTAGTCATTAAAGACAGTGTTGGCTTGAGAAAGGTGAAATCTTTGGGAGCTTATGAAGGTGGATTTCCAACAACAAAGTGGCACTGGAAACTAAATTAGTTGTCTGGGACTAGGAATATGAAGTGCTTATATAGGAAATATAAAGGGGTAGATTTCCTAAATTGATTATTAATTTATATGTGGCTACTTTAGCAAGTTTCCTCTACTATAAAACCAGTATACTAGTTCTCTTTTCGGCATGAATGAATAAGAACAAAATTTTCCAGCACTTGTTGCTTCCTTGGTGGTGTGACTCCATCAACCCCTTTCAGAGGTGAGACGTCTCTGACCGATTAGTGTGACTCAAGTAACTCAACAATCTCCACTTAGATGACTAAGGTGAGACTCTAGTTCAGGTTGTGTGACTCAGTCCATTATCCTTCTTTCATATTCTTGTCTTTAACTTTCTGATCTATTGACCGCCACATATATCTCTTTCCACTCTTGCTTGACCAATCCTAAACCTCATCTAGCCCAAACACTGAAATTTGGACTAATCATGTAATCATGTCCTGCATCACCCTGAATTACTTTAATTAAGAAATCTACTTTTATATTTTGTGTTCATCACACTGAATTACTTGAATTAAGAAATTTGCTTTCTAATTTTGTGTTTCCTGTGATTGGAAACACAGTGTAATGATGTGACGCTTCTAACTAGATTAGGGAGTGACTCCCTTAGGTTTCATGTGGTGCAACTCTTCACTCCACATAGATGTCTATACTTTCTTGCTATTATTGGATCAATTGAAGAAGTACTTGAGCATCTGATGGTCAAATCCATAGTCTCAAATTGGTACTAATTCAAATTTCTAATCTCAAAGTTCGAATCCATCTTCATACTCCATCACTGAGCCATACTACCTTCCAATTAATTGGTTCAAACAAACTAGGAGGGTGCTGAGACAGACAATGGAGAACGAAGGGTGTGGGAGAAGCATGTGATAACACACGAGGCACACTATTGGAGATGGATGGGCTCGAGCAAGTCAAGACGCTAAACCCAACTTTCACCCAAAGCAGTCGAACTTAAATGAGTCAAGTGACTACATGACACTTGGACCTTGGAAGATGTGCTTGAATAAGATGATTAACTAATCTAACGTGTTACATGTTCACACAATCATCTGATGTGTCTTCTAATCTCCGAGGTTATGCAAGCCAAGTAACTTCCTTCTTTAGCCTATTTATAGGAGTATTTGTAAGGCATCTAAGGAAAGATTTTAGTGCCATCCTCTTTGGTTGTCTTCTAACTTTCTTTTACACTTCGTATTCCTTTCTATTCACAAGTTTCTTTCTTATGTAGAGTGGATTGGACTAGAGCATTCTTAGCATGGAATCCAAGTGAATAATGCCATTGCCCCATTACACCATCACCATTGATGCCAACTATTAAAAGAAACTAGCTCTTCTGGCTGTGCAACACTAGGCACTACCTTGATAACATTGTTTGGTTTCATAGGAGCTGTATGGAAAACTCGTGGTTGAAGGGTCTCAGGGGATCTTCCACAATGTTTGGAGAGCGGTTGCCCAGGGCTTGGAATTCAACAATTGCTGAAGGCTAGTGCATCATTTACTGTCTGAGATCTATCATTGACCAATTTAGGGGCTAGATCATCACAGGTTAGCAGAGTTGTCTGCCAAGATCTTTCCCAAAGAACTCTCTTTTTTCCTTTTTCTTCATTTTTTTTTTAAAAGAATAACTTTCTAGTGGACCATCATTCATACGGAATCCAAAACAACGCATGACTTGGCATCTTGCTGGAGTTTCTGGGGCTGTAGTGTAGTCGCCACCTTGGCATCTTGCTGCGTTTTGTCTAGCTGCTTTGCTTTGTTTTGCCTTGCTTCTCTTCTTCTTTTAATAAAATTTTCAGTAGTGGACCTTCATTCATAGGGAATCCAAAACAATGCATGGCTTCTTCATTGACAAAGGTGTTAGGTAGGAGGGTCCACTGTTATTTCTGACTCATAATTCTTACGAATAAATGCATTCCTCTGAAAACTAAAGTACAAATTCATAACCAATCTATTTGAGGAGCAATGCCTGGTGATGGGAAATGTTTCCAGATGTTCGTATGCTACAACTTACATCAGCATTATATAATCATCTCAGAAATGCCTTCATCATGAAGGCAAAAGCTCAGGATCCAAATCACCTGTCCTTCATACCGTTTAGAGTTTTCACTTTCATACTATTTATTTGGCTATGCATATTTTCTTTCAGCACCATTTAGACACCGAGTTTCAATAGGAATAGCTAAATACGGAATAACAAGCATACAAGTTCAGATCCTTCACAATCATGAACATGAACAACTGATCAAAATTTTGATTATGAGATATGGCATAAAAGAAGATGAAAGCGGGTAGACCTGTCACCCTTTGGCCTTCTCATGCGGTCTCCTGTGCTAAAATTGGCCATGCTGTACTCACACCGCACCTGCATATGCGTTAGGAAAAAAGAAGGGTGATGACAAAATGTATATGGAATATGCATTCGAAAATGGAAGTAACCAAAGGCAAAAGGACATTACCAGTGCCTGGTCAGTAATTTGTTGGCTCCTATTTTGGACCTTGGAAAAAAAAAAAAAAACCTCCAATCAATCAAAACACTATGCAGGCTTACCTTCACATTAACTTACAAGACATACATAGAACAACTTATCTATAATGCACTGTCTACCAGTGTTTCAAATAGCGCCCGTAGCGTAGCGGTAGCGTACGCTATGTAGCAGTAGAGTGGCCGTAGCGCTACATAGCGTCCCAAATAGCATAAATCCCCTGTAGCGTAGCGTACGCTACAACTACGTAGCGCGTAGCGTCCGTAGCGTAAGCTACAATGTATTTTTTTTACTATTTTAATTTTTTATTATTTTTTCATGTTTTCTTTTTTTCTAATGTTAAGGAATGTGACACTTGTATTGTACTTGATACTTTTAACCTATGAGATTTTTACTTCTTTTCATAATTGTGACTTGTGGTTTCGATTAGACATTATTAATTAGAGTGGTTTGCTTAGAAAGCTGTTGATGTGATAATTATTTCATTTGGCTTATATATGTGGATTGGCTTTTGATAAATGATAACTAGTAACTTTTTTGAATATGCTTATAATTGATAAAATGAATCAATCTTAGGCATTTTTATTTTTTTTTCTCTTTTTTTTTTTCACTATTTATTATATTTGTCCTATTTTTAAATTAAAAAATAGAAGAATCGTGTAGCTTACGCTACACACTACATATTTACGCTACATGCTATAGCGGGTTGAGCGCTACGCATCATGCTACCGCTATTTAAAACACTAGTGTCTACCATAGAAGATCTATATGAAAGATGAATTTTTCTGTGAAGGAATTGAAACTCATGCATGACTGAATCTTCCCACCCACTGCAACTTTGAACAGATTTTCTAAAGAGAACTGAGAAAATGATAAGGGCCTATTTTGGCAGTAATGCCAAATCGGGATTGGCCCCTGAGCTTGATTGGGATCCATTAGCACAAAAAACAGAAGCCCATTAAGTTCAATTCAGTTATCTCCTTTTTGTCCCATATCTCATGTGACAATTGATATGGGAGCATCCTATCCACCACTAAAAGAAGAGCACCAAACGCATTAAGGAAACAACTCAACTGAGAAATACACCACTGAAAGAGACAGAACACTGTTATTCCTTCTTCTTTTTTAATATGCAAGGAGTAGTACAACTACTTTCAATCTGTAAATGTGCATGCCACTTGATGACCAATGAAAACATCTTCAATATGATTCATGCTAGGAAGCAAGAGCATTTACCTTCCAATCTTGTTTATGTATCTGTGATATTATTGTGAGACATGTGTCTATAATATCATCTGAGTCGTATATAGTCTCGTACTGATAGATTATAATGCATGATCATAGAAAATTCTCAATTTTAATTCTCGATTGAGATGAGAAGCATTACAAAATGAATATATTTTTCATCAGTAACTTAACATGAATGTAATCAGAATTTGGAACTAGTTATTTACCCTAGGGTTGAATTTGAATAAACTAGCAAATTGAGTTGCCATTGATTAGCCGAATGAAGATTAACTGAGAAAATTCTATTTTTCTTAGGCCTTGTATGGGAGCCACTTAAAAATGATTTTGCCCCACCAAACAGCCACTAAAAAGACAGTCCGTATTCAGAGGAAAAAAAGTGAATGATCAATGGGCCACAGTCACCACACACAAAATCTGGAAGGTTTTTAAAGTTGGGCATCCCATCCCAAGTGTTCCCTCTCATGTGGCCCATCGGATGATCATCAAGGGACGCACATGATGGACAGATTAGATGCTCTTTATGTAAGACTGAATGTGGAATGTAAGATCGATCTATGCATCAATTATGGAGATTATAAAACTAAATAACTGAATCTTAAATGCAGACCTGAATGACAACAGATTGTTTACATGTGAATTGATGAACTTGGCCTAGACATGTATTTATAAAAGAGGGGCCCGAGTAGTTCAACCCATCACAACTACTCCCTCATGAGTCTCCACACTAAATAGAGTCCACGTACTGTGGATACATAACACAGTCCAAGCGCACCACATCGATCACCACTATTGTGGGGCCCACTGGTAAGCTCAATCTAAATACCCAACAGTCAGATCATCCAAGCCATTGATCACGTGAGCCCCACCTAATACACTTTGCACATCATGGTAGTCCACACACCATGAGTGTGTATCAACCACTGTGTTTTACTATATATAATGTCATTTCAGTTGTAAAGAAATTATCTGTAATGATCTGAAACATGGCTTTTTGCCTGTAAAAAAGGGTTGAATTTCCATGAAAAATGTTTACTGCTTGTAAACACCTTAAAGGCAAATTTTTGCCATCCAAACACTTGTCTGTAAAGTGTTTACCTGTAACCTCTTTATGACTAATGCAGGGATATTTTTACACTGGGCTCGAGTGGGGTTGCTTGTGGGATGCAAGGGCACACTCGGGGTGGGTGCGGCCCACGGAGGAGGTCTCGTGTTCAAGACTCCTCACCAGGGGTGATTAATGTGCATTTCACACCGAGCCCGAGTGGGGTAGCCCGTGAGATGCGAGGACACACTCGGGGTGGGTAGCCCATATGATTTAGGGCCCGTGAAGGGGGTTCAGCCGAGGTCTTAACCCATGTGATGTGGGGCTTGGGCTATGAGATAAAGGGATTAATTCGCCATACTCTAATAGTTCGAGCTTTTACAGCAAGTGGTTAATTGTCCTGCATCAAATTGGTATCAGAGCGAGAGGTCCCGGGTTCAAGACTCCTCACCGGGGGTGATTAATGTAGGGGCATGTTCACACTGGGCTTGAGTGGAGTCGCTTGTGGGGTGCAGGGGCACACTCGGGGTGGGTGCAGCCCACGGAGGAGGTCTCGTGTTCGAGACTCCTCACTAGGGGTGATTAATACGCATTTCACACCGAGCTCGAGTGGAATAACCCGTGGGATGTGGGGACACACTCGGGGTAGGCAGCCCATATGATTTGGGGCCCACGAAGGGAGTTCGGCCGAGGTCTTAACCCATGTGATGTGCGGCCTCGGCTATGAGATAAAGGGATTAATTCGTCATACTCTAACAGTTCGAGCTTTTAGAGCAAGTGGTTAATTGTCCTGCATCAATGACTAAGTATTTTGCATGTTGGAAATAATTTATTTACTCAAGTATTTGAGTCTTTTAGTTGTCCAGATTAATAAGATATTTTCAATTAGTGGTTTTATGGTTATTATACGTATCCGGTTTTTATGAACATGGTCTTTAATTTTACCTAGTCTATAGGATAGTTTGTTTTACACGATGTGTGTAGTGCCGAGTTTGGTGTTATTAGCTTGGATCTAATCGTTGGTGTACTGCCTATTTAAAGGCTATTGGTTAATGAATGAAATAGTGCAAATAAATCAATATTTCCTCTTCCTTATTTTACTTTTGCTCAATGTTGTCTTCGTTCAAGCGTATTACTTTTTATTTGCAACAGTGGCATCAGAGCCAAGTTGAGAGTGTAAGAAAAGTAAAGTCGAGAGTGCCAAAAAGGGGTGTTCGTGAGATAAAATAGCAGCAGCATTTTTATTTCATCAATTTTTTTTGTAGCAGCAGCAATGACCTACGAAAATAATTTTGTGCAACCTGCAATTCCACGCTTTGATGATTGCTATGACCATTGGGCATGCTAATGGAGAACTTCTTAAGGTCTAAGGAGTATTGGCAAGTCATTTCAGAAGGAATAACAGAACCAGCAGCAGGCACGGCAATGTCGGATGCGCAGAGAACGGAGATAGAAGGGCAGCGGTTGAAGGATCTCAAAGCCAATAACTACCTGTTTCAAGCCATTGATTGGTCAACCTTGAAAACAATTCTTTGCAAAGAAACTTTTAAGCAAAATTGGGATTCCATGAAGAAGTATCAGTGATCAGTAAGGGCATAGAGGCAGCAGCTTTAAGCACTTCATACGGAGTTTGAAATGCTTCAGATGAAATCGGGAGAGTCGGTCATAGATTATTTTTCACGAACGATGACAATCATCAACAAGATGCGTGTTCATGGCGACAAGATGGAGGACGTGACTGTAATTGAAAAAATTCTTTGATCAATGACGCCAAAATTTAATCATGTGATTTGTGCAAATGAAGAATCAAAAGATCTTGATGATCTTTCAATTGATGAGCTGCAAGGTTCGTTGTTGGTTCATAAACAAAAATTTAAACAGTAAGAAAGGAGGAGCAAGCGTTGCAGGTCACAACTAGCAACAAATTTTCGGCCTCAAACTCAGCAAGTCAAGGAAGAGGAGGCATAGGAAACAAGGATAAAAGAAACAAACAACAATTCCAACACCAAAAGCCTGAAGATAACCAATTTCATGGTTCTCAATGGAGAGGAAGAGGACGAGGCAACTACCAAGGTCGAGGCAGGTACCAAGGACGTGGCAGTCACCACTCAACTACTAAAAACCGATGTCAGCAGATAAGTCTAATGTTGAGTAATACAGACGTCATAGGTATGACCATTATCAGTCAGAATGTAGAACTAACTTGTCCAATGAATGTGGTGAGAAATCTAATTTTGCAGAAAATGAAGAAGAAGTATCCTTGTTGATGGTTTGTCATGCAAAGGAGGAAACCAACAAGAATTTATGGTACTTAGATACAGGTTGTAGCAATCATATATGTGGAGACAAGTCTACATTCTCTGCTTTGGATGAATCCTTCCGTGATGATGTGAAGTTTAGAGACAATTCTAAAGTTCCTCTAATGGGAAAAGGAGGGGTAGCTATCCAAACCAAGGGAAATTCCATCCACACTATCTCTAATGTTCTTTTTGTGCCAGATTTAAAGACCAATCTGCTTAGTGTGGGACAACTGCAAGAAAAGGGATACGAAATTTCTATCAAAGATGGAGTATGTCGAATTCAAGATGTAAAATTGGGCTTAATTGCTCAAGTCAATATGACGGCAAATCGGATGTTTCCGCTTTATCTCTACAACACCACTCATTCATGCTTCTCAGCAAAATTGAAGGATATCGCATGGCTATGGCATTTTCGCTATGGTCACCTAAACTTTGGTGGATTGAAGATTCTACAACAGAAAAATATGGTAATTGGTTTTCCTCAAATTATAGCTCATTCTGAAGTTTGTGAAGAATGTGTTGTTAGCAAACAACACCGTAATCAATTTCCGCAAGGAAAATCATGGAGAGCAAGGAAGTCGCTAAAGCTAGTTCATTCTAATCTTTGCGGGCCAATAAATCCATCATCTAATGGAGGCAAAAGATACATAATTACCATTATTGATGATTATAGTCGGAAAATTTGGGTATATTTTTTGCAGGAGAAATCTGAAGCTTTTCAGCCTTTAAAAATTATAAAGCGCTTGTTGAGATAGAAGTTGGGAGTCCAATCAAAGTTCTTCGCACAGATCGTGGTGGAGAATACAACTTGTATGAATTTACAAATTTTTGTGAGTTTCATGGAATCAAGAGGAAACTTATAGCAGCGTACGCACCCCAACAAAATGGAGTTTCTGAGAAGAAAAATCGCACTATTCTGAATATGGTGCGAAGTCTTTTGATGAGAGGCTGCATTCCGAAAAATTTCTAGCCTGAAGCAGTCAATTGGAGCATCATATTTTGAACATAAGTCCCACTCTAGCTGTTCAAAATATGACGCCAGAGGAAGCTTAGAGCAGACAGACCATCAGTAGATAATTTCAGAATTTTTGGGTGTATTGCTTATGCCCATATTCCAAATGAGAAGAGGAAGAAGCTCAACGACAAAGGAGAAAAATGCATTTTTCTTGGTGTTAGTGATCAGTCAGAAGCTTATAAGTTATACAATCCTAGCACCAAGAAAATTGTTATTAGCCGCGATGTTATTTTTGATGAAGAACGATTCTAGCTATGGAACAATAATGTTATTGGACAACAAATTCTTGTTGATTTTGATGGAGAGAAAGAAGATGGAAGGCAGCAGCCAGTGGAGAATGAGCAACAACCAGTTCCGATAGCTACTATAGATGAACAACGACTAGAACATGCTAGAAGAAGGCCCACATGGATGACCGATTATGAGGTAATTGGGATTGACCAATCTGAGGACCCACTTGCACATTTGCTCTATTCTCAGATTGTGATCCTACCACTTGCAAAGTAGTTGTTAAAGAATCAAAATGGCAAAAGGCGATGGATGAAGAAATTGCATCTATTGAAAGGAATAATACTTGAGAGTTGACTGAGCTTCCAAAAGGGCACAAGACAATCGGTGTCAAGTGGGTGTACAAGACAAAATTGAAGGAGAACGGCGAAGTCGACAAGTACAAGGCACGCTTAGTAGCTAAAGGCTATAAGCAAGAGTTTGGTGTGGACTATAGAGAAGTTTTTGCTCCTGTTGCACGACTTGATACAATTAGATTGGTGATTGCATTGGCGGCTCAAAACTCATGGCCTATCCTTCAGTTGGATGTGAAATCGGCTTTCTTACATGGAGACTTGGAAGAACGGGTATTTATTGATCAACCTCCCGGTTATGTTAAGATTGGAGATGAGCATAAGGTGTATAAATTAAAAAAGACACTATATGGACTACAACAAGCTCCAAGAGGTTGGTATAGTCATATAGATGCTTATTTTTCCAAGAAGGGATTTAAAAAATGTCCACGTGAGTATACACTCTATATTAAAATTGGTGATGGAGGAAAGATGATCATTGTGTGCTTATATGTGAATGATCTTATTTATACTGGAAATGATAGTGCCATGTTTGACAAATTTAAGAAATCTATGATGGTTGAATTTGATATGTCTGGTCTAACTATTTTCTTGGTATTGAAGTGACGCAATCTGCAGGTGGAATTTTTATTTCTCAAAAGAAGTATGTGCGAGAAATTTTAAACAGGTTTCAAATGAAGAATTGCAATTCTGTTAGTACACCAACTGAAGTGGGTTTGAAGCTCATCAAAGATCGTGAAAAAAGGAGGGTTGACAACACCCTTTAAAAGCAAATTATGGGAAGCTTGATGCATTTGACTGCAACAAGACCTGATATAATGTACGTTGTAAGTCTTATTAGCAGATATATGGAGAACCCAAGAGAGATGCATCTTCTAGCTGCAAAGAGGATTTTTCGTTACTTGCAAAGTACTGCTAATTTTGGGCTGCTCTACAAGAAGGGAGAAAATTCAGATTTGATGGGATTTACTTATAGTGATTATGCTGGAGATCAAGATGATAGAAAAAGCACTTCAGGGTATGCTTTTATGCTGGGTTCAGGAGTTGTCTCATGGTCTTCAAAAAAACAACCAATTATCACTTTATCAACAACCGAAGCTGAATTCGTAGTTGCAACTTCATGTGCATGTCAAGCTATTTGGCTAAGGAGAATTCTTGAAGAACTTTAGTTCAAGCAACAAGGAGCCACTTCAATTTATTGTGACAACAGTTCAGCAATTAAACTTTCCAAAAATCTTGTTTTGCACGGAAGAAGCAAACATATAGATTTAAAGTATCACTTCTTAAGGGATCTCACGAAAGATGAAGTGATTAATCTTATCTTCTGCAGAAGTGAAGACCAAATCACTGACATATTCACCAAACCTCTCAAAATGTCTTTGTTTCATAAGCTAAGCGAGTTGCTTGGGGTCTGCACTTTGGAAGGTTCAGTTTGAAGTTCGCAGTTGATATTCTTTAAACTGAATGTTGTCAAACATTCAGTTTAAGGGAGGGAATGTTGGAAATAATTTATTTACTCAAGTATTTGAGTCTTTTAGTTGTCCGGGTCAATAGGATATTTTCAATTAGTGGTTTTATGGTTATTATACGTGTCCAGTTTTTATGATCATGGTCTTTTGTTTTACCTAATCTATAGGATAGTTTGTTTTACACGATGTGTGTAGTGCCGAGTTTGGTGCTATTAGTTTGGATCTATTCATTGGTGTACTGCCTATTTAAAGGCTATTGGTTAATGAATGAAATAGTGCAGATAAATCAATATTTCCTATTCCTTATTTTACTTTTTCTCAGTGTTGTATTCGTTCAAGCGTATTATTTTTTATTTGCAACATTGCAGGCATCCAAACGACATGATTTCAGAAACAAATGCAGCCGGAAAACAAGAATCGACGATAAGAAAGAAAAACCAACCTCTCTAGGCCCGTAGACTACAGCAATGACTTTGGTGTTCCCCATCTCGAAAACAGCAGAGCTGCGGGCATTTTAAGAAGAAACAGAATCAAACCCATTTCAATTTCTCGTAAAAGAAAGCAATTTTTCAATCAAGAAAACAAAAATGGGAAATACCCATCAGCTTTCGCAACTGCACCAATCTCTGCTCGAATTTTCCTCATCTAAAATAAAAGAAATGGAAAAAAGAAAAGCAATTGAGAAGGACCGAAAAAATCTGTAGCGATGAAGATCAGAGATAGAGAGTGACAGTGAGAGGGGGGGAATTTACTTCCATGGGACGACGGCCATCTAATCGAAGTCCTTCCGGGCTTACGTACTCCATTTTCGTCTCCTACCGAGAAAGAGAGAGAAAGGGTTTATTAAGGGTGTTGGCGTGGGGAGAGAGAGAGAGAGAGAGAGAGAGAGAGAGAAGGTTCGAGGAAAGCGTATTGCGTCCTGCCCCGCCTGATGGACTCGGTCCAAACAGGGGCACTGTGGGGCCTCCGTAATGCATGGGTTTTATCCACGCCGTCCATACATTTTTCCAGATCATTTTAGGTTAGAAACCCAAAAATGATGCAGGTCCAAGGCTCTAGTGGGCCACACAGTGAGGATTGAACGTCCGCCATTAAAAACATTTTGAGAGCCGCAGAAGTTTTGATCGAGCTTATAATTGTGGGTTGGATGGCAAATAAACGTGGCGGTGGGCCTGGAAAGCTTTAACGGTGGGCATCATTAACACTTCTGCTCACCGCCTGAGGTGTGCACGAGTCCAGTCGAGCCGAGCTTTGCTTAATTCATGCTCGGCTGACTGCTTAAGTCTCAGCTTGTGCTCAGCTCGGTTCAACCTTCAACTTGAAACAATATGTCGTGCTTGGCTCAATTCAGTTCGAGCCAAGTCCGATCTAAGTAGAGGAGAAGAGAGGACTTACTTTGGAAGAGGATGGATGGACGCTACTCGTCCCAAAAAATTGAAGAGAGTAGAGGAAAAGACTTACTTTGGAAGAGGAGCTTGCTCGGACAGACACTGAAAGAAAGAATATCGTCGGGCAAAGAGTATTGGGCGGAGCTCGTCCGGATAGACACTGGAAGAAGAAAATATCACTGGACGGACGGCCAATTTGGCCGAAAGGGAGAGAATAATGGATTAGGGTAAGGTGATTTGGACAATTTAGGCGAAAGGGAGGGAGAAACGGGTAGGGTTGCTAGGTTGGGCGAACTGGGTAGGATCTGGTGAACTGGGTAGGGTTTTTTAAAAATTCCTTATATACTCACTTAAACTCAATCTGAGTCGAGTCGAGCTCAATATTGAGTCAAGCTAAGTGTATCTCAAACTCGACTCGAAATGCTCCGAGCACTCAAAAAATGATTCGACTCGGTTCGAACAACATTTCGATCCAAGTCAAGTCAAGCTTTTTCAAGCTAAGTCGAGCGAATTAACGAGCTTAGTCTGCTCGTATAAAGCTTTACTTACAGGTAGGCAAGCCTAACCCGGCCTAACCCAGGCTAAAATAGTCTAACCTAAGCCGGGCATATATGTGGCTTGAACCTAGCCATTCCCAGAAAGACGAGCATTATTATCACCGCTGCTAATGGGTAGGTAGGGGTGTCAATGGGCCCGGTTAGGTCCAGGCTCAAGCCCAAACCCAGCAGAGGCCAAAATAGTGCAGCGAACCAGGCCAGTATATGCAAGGCCAAGCTCGAGTCCGAACATCGCCATTCCCATAAAGTGAGAACAAACTATTTATGAGGAACTATATCCCCTTCATTCATGCAAAATAAACAGCCAGTTACATGAGCTTCCACATCAATCTTTCATTCTCATAAATCAAAAATATGAAAACTCGTTAGGAAAAAATAAAAGATTAAAAGAAAGGAAAGTAAGAAAATGAATAAATCAAAGCCTTAGTTATGAGCTATTTATGTCTTTGTTCTCGTTATAACTCTCGACTACAACAAAGAGAAAAGAAAATAAGAGTAAGTACAATATAAAAAATTCAAGATATCTAACCAAAAAATGAAGGAAAAATTTCAAATTTAAAGTTAGAGATTGTGCCATACCAATCTTTTGGGGGAGAGATAAAAATAGGTGGGGAATGAGGATAGGAGAGAGGTTTCAAGAGTTTTTTGGGAATAAAAAAAGAGGCTTTAAGAGTTTTGAGTGGGAAAAGTTTTAGTTAAAATTTGAAAATGTTTAAAAATTATCGAGTCAGGCTGGACCAACTAGCCGGCCTGCTTGATAAATGGGCTCATGTTTTAAACCTGAACCCTTCGGGGCCAATACTCCAACCCAAGCTAAGCCCGAGGCAGGCCAGGTCAGCTGGCGGGGCTAGCCCATCATACTTACAAGCTTGGGCAGGAGTATCAGGCCTAAGATTCAGGTTCGGGCTTAAAACATGAGCCCCTTTAGCATGTGGGCCCAGCCCAATAGACCAGCCCGGCTTGTTAATTTTTTTTCTAAAAAAATAAATTTTAAAACTATATTTTCCATCCCATCCCTCCCTTCAATTAACTGAAAAACTAGCTGGAAAAAAATATTATAGTATTTCACTCTCATAATATTCTCATCACATTATCTTATATGAGAGAGATGAAAAGATCTCTTTTATCTCTTGCTCCGGTGGTAGACCCTCAGGAGTTTCAACACCTGGTCAAGGGTTGGGTGCTGAAATTCCACTACGGTGTGAGTGTGTTGGTAAGGGTTTGAGTACCCGTAGGTGGTGAAATTTTACTAAATTCCACTATGGTGTGAGTGTGTTGGTAAGGGTTTGAGTACCCATAGGTGGTGAAATTTCACTACGGTGTGAGTGTGTTGATAAGGGTTCGAGTACCCATAGGGGGTGAGGTATGTGTGCGTGTGTAAACAATAAGAATAAAAATAAAAATAAAAAAAGAAAGAAAGATGAAAAGCACTCTTTTATCTCATTTTCCTAACATTCGTTTCTTTCTCTTCGAATACCATGTTGAAACTTCTCCCACTAGTAAATCAAGCTAACCCGGGTCCTTGCTCTTACCCGGGTGGTAGACTCCTTGGAGTTTCAACACCGGGTCAAGGGTTCGAGTAGCCATGGTGGTGAAATCCCACAGTGTGTGTGCGTGTGGCATGAGTGTGTGGGGGTTAAAAAAAAGAAAAAAGAAAAAAAAAGAAGCTAACCCAGTCTTTTCTTTCTTTCTTTTTAAATCTCTCTGATTTTTTTCAAACTTCCATTAATGGGCTTCTATTTTTCCATGTATTGTTTTCCAGGGCCCTTGATAAAACACGTCTTCTTTTCTCAAATGGACATCGCTTTCTCCCAAACTGCCCAAACAAGTCTATCGAATCCTCTCTCTCTCTCTCTCTCTCTCTCTCTCTCTGATTTTTTTCCCTCAAGGAAAGAAAGGCAAATGCTCTTTATCTTTATCTTTGTAAGTTATATTCTTCTTCTCCTCTACTTTTGAAATTTTAACGGCGAATGCTAGAGATGAAAAAGTTGTGAAGAGAACCTACATCAAAATTTGGGAGCGGGCCCTGTATAACCAATCTGAGCCAAGTTCGTGCTCGATTATTTTGGCTCGTCATGGGCCTGAGCAAGGTTTGGGCTGAGGTTGAAAATTGCAATCTAGGCTCGGACAAAACTTGGCGCAGCCCTAACCCAATCTGTTAACACCCCTGCTATTATGGGGTGTGATCCACTTGAGCCCTAGATCTGCCTATTTTTTGGCTCATATCTTAAAATGAGCTGGAAATAGATGGAATGTGTGGATAAAACCCATACATTATGATGGGCTCCACAGAACCCCTTCCTAGACGGAGTCCATAGTTGTGAGGGCAAGACACAATTTGGGTTTTGATGTAAAACGTGTTACAGATACATTCCAAGCATGGTGGGGGCAAAATAAGGTGGATCGTAAATTGGCCAAAACTTTTGATCTAGGTATCATTATGGGGCGCACAGCCTACAATCTTTACTAAAACGGGCCATTTGAGGTGAACTGACCCACAAGGTGGGTCACATCTGTTCGTTTCGTCAGAAAACAAGTGCTTTTAACTAAAAAATAAATGTTTAGAAAAAAATTTATATTGTTTAATAATTTCAATTTTTTAATATTTTCTTATTTTTAGAGTTTTAAAATTTTCTTTTTTCTTAGAAACAACTTATAATCATGTTAGGACTTTTCTAGCAAAAGTTTATTTGGAATTTTATTTTTTAGAAATTATGCTTTAGAAGAGTTTTAATAGAATTAGGATCTTTATTAGAGTTAGAAATTTACTATTTTTGGTAATTATGAATTTTAGTTTTTTATTATATTAATGATGTAACAGACATATATAAATTAGACAATTATTAATAAAATTATTTCAAAATTTTAGAATTTTTTTTATTTTTATTTCCTTGTGGATTCGAGGTTTCTTTGTGAGGTGTCTAGAGAAGTTCCATAGATTCAGAACAATTATCCCCCTAAGGAAAACCATATTAGCCCTGTGGATCCAGAGGAGCCATCCGAAACTTCTAAAGTGGATGGTCGTTTTCTCTTAACCATATGGGACTTTGTGGATGAATCCAAATAAACAGAACAAGCCTATGCCCTAATTGTAAAGCACAAAGAACTTGATCCCACCATCATCAATGAGAAACTAAAACCCTTGATGTATAAGTTTAAAAAAATTTGGCCCAATGACCTTCTCGATGGATTGCTTCCTATGTGAGATATACAGTACTATATCAACCTTGTCCCTATGTCCACCTTACCCAATCGTCCTTACTATCAGATGAGTTTGAAGGAGTGCGAAATTTTGAATGGGCAAGTTGAGGAACTGATCTGTAAGTGTTTTATTTGAGAAAGCACGAGCCCATGCATCATATCATCTTTATTAACTCTTAAGAAAGATGTGAGTCGGCGCATGTGTGTTGACAGCCAGGCCATCAACAAAATCACCATAAAATATAGGTTTTAATACCACAGTTCGATGATATCCTGGACATGCCTAAGGGTGCAAAATTATTTTCTAAATTGGATCTAAGGAGCGGCTACCATCATATTCGAATACGGCTAGATGATGAGTGGGAGACAGTGCTCCTCATCACGTTCATCCCTACGTCAGGTTTAAGAGTGTTACAACGTTAACCATATTATACAACTCTCAGACTAAATGTTTGTACATAACAATTTCGACACTCTGTTTATACAAGTGGCCCCATGTTTCGGTGATTGAAACCACTTATATGATAAGAGGCACTTCGAATAGGTCATGGAATAAAACTTTCAAAATAAAAATTAATTATAAACCTTCAACTAAAGGTCAAAAAATAGTTGTTAAAAAAAATGTAACAATGGTCCACATTCAACCTAAAAGGATAGGATCTTATACGTTCAAGTGTTTACACCTAATCTAACCATGTCAGATCTAGTGATTCAGATGATGCCACGTGTTAATAAAATCTCAATAAGAGATAAAAGGAAGATTTATTCAGCAGCTCTGATGGTCAAATGAGATTAAAATCTGTAAAGTCATGAGTAGCCTAAAAAGTATAAGACAAGTTGACTACAATAAGGATACACGTGTCGGCTCATGATTGATGTTGAGTATTGATCAAAAAACGGTCGCACTGTATAATGAGTTTGGCTAACACACCATGACGTGTCACATTGTCACTATAGTCGAAAAGATTCGAGGGGTGGAGTAATGAATACACTAAGTTGGCCTAATATCATGACGCATCATCCACGTTCGTGCAAAGAAAATGATGATTATCGCTAATGTATGGTAGCACAAGAGAAACTCTCGTCCACGTAATAGGGATAGAATGTGAATGCAACTAATGACCAACCGATAATGAACAACCCACATGCGTAGTATCGTCTGATATGTTACGATTGTCTTTGGCTTTACATAATTATCTCCACATCAATAGACATGAGAAGTGGTTATAAAGATCTCCCCATGTAACAGTCTTAGAATTCTATAATAGGAGGAAGATCAAAGAGCTCCGGACCCTTGCCAACCCAACACATCAAACCAAATCTATAGTGCAATGTTGCCTACCTTTTATCTTTTATAGTATCTTAGCATGGAATAACTTGTCTACACTACTACACTAGATCAACCTTAGCATATGAGCAGTGTAATCTCGTTTGTTTACACTGCTATGATATAATAACCCAAACTATAGGTAGTGTAATTACATTCCATCTACATTGAGCACTATATCGCACGAAAGACATTTTTCTTTTCTTTTAGTAGTATAATTCCTCCCGCCTACGTTAGAGTTGTTAGACCAAGGAAGATTCAGATCTATGATATCGCCATTTACTCCACGGATATTGGATAATTGAGGTATACTTCTATAAGTTTTTTTTTTTTTTTCAATTAATGCAACTAAATTCTTTCTATTCTCATATTGTGGGAATTGAATTATCTCTGCTATTATGGCGAGAAAAAGTTCTTTCGATTGAAAGATAAAAAGAATTTATTAAAAGGTCGAATCTCCCCTTCACAAATCACTTGATTATGCATGCAAGTGGATGAATAAATGACTGAACTACTTCAATTCTCAGTCATATATGAGTACCCATGGTTTCTTTGTCTATCTCAATACTTTAGGTCATAGACATTCGGTTTAGATCGAGCTGTAAAAGGCTTTGGTACGTTAGGCACAATACACATGTATCAATGATCGAATTTCAAGCCAAACATCAGGATATACCTATCTTTGAGATCTTCATCAATTGGCCATAAAGGATGAGACCCATCATGTCAATGGTTTAAATAGTGAAAGATGGGCTCCACTGCTACCAACTAAATGTACAAACTCCCTTCGATGCACTTAGCAATGTATAATACCTTGGAAAGATGCCAATGTATGTATAATCAAGGTGGATTATGTCGGACACAGTTTAGCTAGTAACCCCAACACTAACCACCTATCTAGTGTGAAAGCTCTATGGACCCCCCACCATGATGTATGTGTTTTATCCATGTTGTCCATCCATTTCTCCATCTTATTTTAGCGCATGAGCCGAAAAACGAGGTAGATCTAAATCACATATGGACCACACCATAGGAAAGCAATATTAATTGAATTTGTACCATTAAAAACTTCATAGGCCCACTGTAATGTTTATTTGCAATCCAACCTGTTGATAAGGTCACACAGACTTAGATGAAGGAAAAACAAAAATATCAGCTTGATCCAAAACTTCAGTGACAATCCCCATTATTTCCTATGGTTTGGTCCACCTCATTTTTAGGCTGTCTCATTTTTGGAATCATGCCCTAAAATGCGCCAGCAAAATGGATGGATAACATGGATAAAGCACATACATTATGGTGGGGCCCACAAATATTTGGCACCATCTACCGGACTAGTGTTGGGGTCACTCTCTAAATCATGTCCAATCTACCCCTGCCCCATTTGTAGGGCCCACCATAAGGAAGGAGTTTTATCCACACCATTCTCCATTTTTCCAATTCATTTTAGGGTATAAGCCCAAATTGAGGTAGATACAAGACTCAAGGGGACTACACCACAAGAGTAGCAGTGATAATGATCCATGTATAATGCATAATGTATTGGAGGACAAGGATTGGATAGTGACCCCTCCACTACCCAAGTCGATGATGGAAAAGCTATGTGTGCCCCAACATGATGTATGTGATTTATCAACCCCGACCATCCATTTTTCTAGCTCATTTTAGGGCATGAGCCAAAAAATGAGGTAGATTCTGTCACACCTCAAACTCGGGAACCAGGCTCACAAAATTCTCGATTGCTGAATCCAATGTTGACAGTCGCCGTAGTACCCCATACTCGGCTCCCCGCGCCCATACGCCAGATTCCGATCCTGGAATCCTACAAGGAGGATTTTCAGTATGAATTTTTTTTAGGGGCGTAACCATAAGCATACCCAAGTCACAACAACATAATCACCACATATCCACTAATAAAATCATTCGAGTTCAATGCTAAAAGGGAAATACATATAAGAAATAAAACTCTGAAACTCTGGCACACGCTCATGCTTCAACGCTGTTGCGACCTAACATTACCTGCACACAATGATCGTGCATAAGCTTACTACGAAGCTTAGAGGGTGGTGTACGTGTGTGCACAATACAGGTGCTAAGCATACAAAACAAGTCCATAAAGCATACGATATCGGAGAGAACGAAAACATTGGGAAGTTCATGAGTCATACAATATCAGAGTGAACGAAAATACTGACAAGTTCATAAGCCATACAATATCAGGGTATGCAATGCGGGGTCATGGTAAACCAGATGCCATATGATAGGGATGCAATGTGATATACAATCCTTGGACTACAATACCATCGGCCTTATTCAAACTATGCAACACAAAAGCGTAGTAAACCAAATATAATATGTTGAGGATGCAATGCAATATGCGGCGCAAAAGAAATGACCAAGCTAAAGTGTGAAGTCGGGATGATAGTACGTAGTATCGCAAGCTGTGAGATCCATCACAAGGGACTTCTATCCAAATCAGTCGCATACATAAATTTGGATGGCTAAACTCAATGTGATAAACTCCTGATCTTAGGTTGGTCGCGCCTTCAACAGAAATTCTAGCCATTGGGAAGGTACACATAATGATTTGGTTGTACACCAGTAGCCCGAGTGGATAGTGAATGAATGGATGAATGAGTCAAATGTTAAGTACGCAACTCTTTCTCAGTAAGTCCACATATAACCATCACAATGCTTTCAATGTGGGATAAGGCTCCGCCCCATTGCATGCACAGTAGTCTGCCAACCACTGGTAGCTCGCCTAGGCACATAGGCCCCACCTACATCAGCGTTCGCCCACGTATGCCCGCCCACATGTATAATAAAGACTTCACAATATCAGTACTATATATCTCTGGGATCATCATCGGGGTCTAGTACACTCTACACCAGATCGTCACCCACTGGACTAGCAACCATGCAAGTGAAAGAGACCTCACTATCCGCCTAGTTAGTAGTTGGTAAATATCTACCTGACACGTCGATAATGAACCCATTTATGATTTGGTCAAACTCAGCCTAACTATGCCTCCTACCCTTGGGCGGATAAGGCCACACTCCCTTCTAACTGAACACGACACAGTGCAAGACATGGCCTAAAAGTATACGGCCCTCTTGCGCTCATATATCCACTCAGTCTTGATGTTGGAGCAACCACCTGGTACCATAAGGGTTTAGGGACTTTCACCTAGGGACACCCTTCCTCCCTAGTGCTAGAACTAATATTTTCGGTGTCCAATCCTGTTATCCACGATATGCTTATGAAGGCTATGACCCTCATGTTGCTAGGACTTATAGAGATCATGTCACACAAATACGAGATGCATGTCATGCATCAATCACGTGCATACCGCGCTCCTGTGGGGCAATTCTGTCTCACAAGGAGCCCCATAATAAACCAGCCCAATGACATATGCTACGAGCAATCACTCCTTATAACAAGCATACATATGATGCGCATGAGCATGTAATAAAGTACATGGGCATGAATATCTAATAAGGTGGACAACAATAATCCACGACCGACCATCACTGGCACGTCACATACTAAGAGTGTAAACTAAACGACGTGCTCCTTTTATAACTATAGGAGCCCATGCGGTATGTCTAATATTAGCCTTCTAAGGCTCTGCATGATTCAAGACAGGGACGACGGGCCTAGTCCATATGTCGAGATAGGTTCTACATAGTGGATATACCAAACCTGATACTGCATATTCTTCCATTTATAGCAAGGGGGTGATGATGATGTACCAATGTCAAAGATAGGCCTCACACTAGTCCTAAGAAGGTAAATGGATAGTGTGGATGATACATACATAACACGAGGTCTTAGCAATTGATTACGAGGTATGACACATCTCACGGGGTGAGTCAAGCGGGTATACAACAAGTGTGCTTCTTCACTCTCTTTATCATGAACAACTGGGCTTTCCTATGAGGGCCCGATACGAACACAAGGCCGGCCTTAGTAGGATCCACACATCTAGGACTGTGTAACCCTACAAACGGTCCTACTCATTATCTAAGTGGGCCTCGAGTTTGGGTTACTAAGCTTGGGCAAACACATGTATCTAGGTGGACCATATTTGTTATGAAAGGCCCGATAAGAATATAAGGAGGGCTCCAAGGTTTGGGTAGTTCTACAAAGTGTGGTAGAGAGCATCATTATCAAATGGGGCTCCACGGCTTGGGTTAGCCCAATAAGGATAGGTGGAAATTGCTACATCAATATGGGCCCAATGTTTGAGATAGCTCAATAAGGGAAAGATGGGTATCACTAGCATTAATGGGGGCCCAATGATTTGGGATAACCCAATAATGGATGTAACAATGCGCCCTAGGGAGGTTTACAACGTGGACATTTAACTACCATTGCTCCTAAGGTGTTGCCCATTTGGAATATGGAATCTAGCTTATAATGGGGTCTACGGCCCTAATACTATCTAGAAAGTGGATGGACAACGTATGTACATCACTCACATATGGTGGGCCTCACAAGGTAGCCCCTAACATGGGCGTATAACATATACATCACTTTGGGCCTCTCAAGGTGGCCCATGGTCACACACATCATGGTAGGCCTCACATATCTAAATTGGGCCTCACATATCTAAATTGGGCCTCACACATTACAATGGGCCTCACCCTAGTGGGCCTCACACATCAAACTGGGCCTCACATGCATCTCAATGGGCCTCATCACATAAGCCTTATATACATCACAATGGGCCTTATCACATTGGCCTATATACATCACAATGGGCCTCATCACATAGGCCTCATATACATCACAATGGGCCTTATGAGACAGCTCATGGCCTAGGAACAGTAGATAGAAAGTGTGTGTAACACATACATCATAGTGGGCTTTATGGGGCAGCCCATGGCTTAGAAAAAATTAGGCAAAAGGTATGTACATAACCCATGCATCATGGTGGGCCATACAATGCAATGGGGTCCACGGCCTTGGAAAAATAGATGAATCGTGTGGGTATAATACACACATTGTGGTGAGGTCTGGGTCTTAAAATCAAGTCAACCTGCGGCTTGTGTGGGCCACACCAGGCACACAGTTGAGAGGTTTACCCTTCATTAAAACATTCACAATCATTTGTTGGGCCCATCAAGCCGTGGTTCAAAAATTCAGCCCATCCATTAAGTGTGTCCCACTAGGTTAAGGGGTCAGACCGAGTTTTAAAAGCATCCAAATTTTAAGTGGACCCCAGCGAGTGCTTTTATATGATTTAGCATATCTTCACACGATTTTAGCTAGTGTGGGTCACCTGAGTTCTATGTATGGCTGATTTTTGGGGGTGACCCATTTTTAAAGGGGACCCATCAAATGCATGGTGTAGATGGTTGACATGCATCATGGTGGGGCCTGTGGTGGTGCCCAATGACCCTACCCGTTCCAACCAACAACTTCCATTGCTGTTGTGTGTATATTTTTTTCTAATGGTTTTTCACAAGTGTGGCTCACATCAAGATGATCCACTCCATTTATTGGATTCTGTGGCTCGTGACAGGTCCCACGAGCCCAATATTCGATGTGTTTTGACATATCGAAACATCACAGTGGGCCCTAAAAGATTTATCACTAATAAAATGATCTCTTTGATGGTGCGGGCCCACTAGAGATTTGGATTGGCTTCATTTTTTGGCTCAACGCCTAAAATGAGTTGGGAAGTTGGATGAACGGTGTGGATACAATACATACGTTAGGTGGGGGTCCACGTCCAGTGGACTGGACGGTGTGGATGAATCACTTACATCAGTGGTTCCACCGTCCATGACTGAACGATGGACGGTGTGTATAAAACACTTACGTCATGGGGGGTTCCATCGTCCATTGTCTGACGGTGGACAACATGGATGAAACACATTCATCAGGTGGGGTCCACGTTAGCGTGGCCCACTTGTTATGGATCAAAGCTGATATTTGTAATTTCCCTCTACCAGGGTCTGTCCAAAACGGACGGCTAGGGTGGGCCATCAACTGGATGTGAGCAAGGTGGGCCCCTCAAACAGGACGGCATGGATAAACTCATGCATCAGGTGGGCCACAAACAGGGAAGGGACAGAGAGAAAACGACGTGTGTGATGGAGGAGCTCCGCCACTATGAGCTCTCCTAGGTGGGCCATGCAATACAATACATACATCAAAATAGGCCCCAAAACTTGGGCCCTCAATCATAAAATCAAGGGTGGGAATCCCTTTCTCATCCACAAGATCAAGGTCTAAATGACCTTCTTACAATAGGAAAAAATGAACATTATGATGGGGTCCATGGAGAATGGCCCCATCATGGGATGAACATATGAATCATGGTGGGCCATCGGCCACACCTAGGGTCCAAAGTGAGATCCATACCATCAATCGGTAGGCCCCACTTGGCCCGTCATCAAAATCACAAGTCTAATCCTATGAACACCCACCGTTGGATCTTCTTCTTGGCTCCTTGGAATGCTTAGCTCATAGGCTTCTTTTTTTATGGAGGATGATGAAGGTTGAAGGGTTAAGATGAGAGATTTGGGGTAGAAAGTGGGCCACACACTTGGCTTCTTCTCTCCTTAGAATACTTAGATGTTGGCTCTCTCTTGGGTTGCTTGGGAAATGGGTAGAGAATGAGAGAGAAAAAGAGGATGGGATGGAGTGATGGATGTGAGTGATGGGTGTGTAAGAGAGTGATCGGTTAAGTTGACTTTGGGGATGACTTTGTAAGAGAGATGGAATGGAGTGATGGATTTTGTACTTGACTAGTACTCGATTGATTAATGTAATATGTGGGTTTCGTAATGCACGACGTTTCCTTGAAATATACCCAGGCCAACAACTCTTGGTCTGGGTATCGTATCAGTGCACAAGTCGCAGCGTTGGAACCACAGCGACGACGCGGTCGCAATGGTACAAGTCTCGGGTCGAGTCGACTCAGATCTAAAAGATGTGACTTAGGATTGCGTGCAAATGCTAACTACAGGTCGCTGGTCGCCAGAATTCGAAGGGAAGGATCGTGGAAGTTTAAGGAACAGTACGATCTAGGATACGGGCCTTATAGATTCAATGATCAAGTGGACCATGTCACGGGAAACAATGAGGATTAAATGCTATCATTGAAACCTTCTCAGGGCCACAAGTTTTTGATCAAGCTGATATTCATGTTTTCCCTTCATCCAAGTTTATGTGACTTTATGAATAGGTTGGATAACAAATAAATATTATGGTGGGTCCCTAAGAAGTTTTCAATGGTAGGCGTTCCATCCTTAACTATTTTTCTCATGGTGTGGTCCACTTGAGCTTTGGATCTACCTCATTTTTGGGCTCATGCACATACTATTAGAACCCACAAAGCTTTTCCATCACCAGCTTGGTAGTTGGGGATCATTACACAATCCAAGCCCTGCCTGGGAAGTATTTAAGCCCCTGGATGGGAAATGAAATGTTGACGTATGTTAGGGATGATCATTGATCGATGTTTCTACTGCAATTATTATGGATCATCCATTTCCCTTGATAGGAAGGTTAGAATCACTTGCTCAAAGTTATTTTTTTTCACAGTCCATCAAAAGTGGAGCCATGTTATGGATGATTTGGATCATTGATTGAATCATGTCAACTCCATCAACGTGGATAGTCTTTTCCTAGAATTTGATCTGATAGCTACATCACATGGCTAAAGTGATTTTTAATATGGATAGAGAATGAAGGGCAGGACTTGGGTCAATGATAGGACTGTTTATAGTAAATCAATGTGAACCATGTTTGCCCAACCATTGATTAGATAACTAGGACGAGCATGAAGGACATGATTTTTAAGAGGGATGGTCAATCAATGGTGAGACCCACATTGTATAAACAGTATGGCATCGTTAATAGTAATATAATATTATATGTTAGTTGAATAATTATACGCAAATAAATGAATATAGTGTTGGTTCTAATATACTAAGATATAACATAAAATTCAAAATATCAAAATCAGAAATAATAAAAGAAGAATCTGGAGAGTTGAGGCATGTTATAGTTGTTATCTTAAAAATAGATTTTTCACAACATAAATATTCAAAATAGACTGGGTACCAATAAGTCAACCCTTGAGATACAATAGCTCTCCTCTAAGATGAATGACGTCGATCTGGTGCATTCATCATCTTAGTCACACGAACCTAAGAATGCTCATTCTGATTTAAGAAGACAAATTTAAACCAGAGAGGAGAAATTTTTTAGATAATCTTTCAATAGAGAAGAGAAACTTTTAATACATATATGAAGGATGAGGTCATCCAAACTCATGTCCTTTCTCTTATGTTTCAAAGAATTTTTATACTTTATCCAGGATGGTGACTGCTTCTTAATTATCCCAATAGTTGGGAAAGCCTCATAAATCACCATACCTTTAAATGATATTTCATGAGATATCTTCTGTAAAGCACATGCCTGATCTATTATATACTTATCATCAGATATTTTAAATTAATATAACAACTGACTCTATATTTCTTCGTTTCAGCATTCTTCATTCTGAATTTCTTTTCAAGACAATCATACACATCTTTGGTAGTGGAGATATGAGAATAGATATCATAGTTTTCGTTGGTCATCGCATTAATAATGAAATTTTTACAAAGACAGTCATCGTTCTTCCCATTTCAATTGTTTAAAGGATGTCGTTAGTTCACTTGCCTTAAGTAATGAGGTATAATCTTTAACAACGTAAATCAACTTGGGGTCTCGAGATAGAACTCCATTTTTTGTTGCCATCTCCTAAAAATTTTCTCATCAAAAATCTTGATTATAGGATTCTCACACTGATTTATCTAAACATAAGTTACAAAAAGAAGCTAGAAGAAAACCATAGATGAGAGGATTTTCGGATGATCTTTCAATAGAGAAGGTAAGCCTTTATAAAGAAAAAGTAAGTAGTCGTTGAGGCTCGAGGCGCATATGAGTAGCACAATAAATGCATATCGACACATGCTGACTCATTAAATATTAGATAGGTGTATGACAGCTCATTGTCTTTATGTGCATAATTAAGACAATATCTTTTAATAGAGAAGATAAGCCTTTATAAAGAAAAATTAAGTAATCGTTAGCGTAATAAATGCATGTCGATGCATGCCAGCTAATTAAATATTAGATAGGTGAATGACGCAGAGAAAACAAAAGTGTTAAATCAAAGACACGACACACCACGTCATGTCTCTTCACGACCTTAGCCTGCACATGTGCAAGGTTGCTCCCATGACATACTTTTGTTTTTCTAATACAAATTATTGGTAAAAGGTTTTAATATAAATGCTTAATTTTCCTAATTAATTTTCAACATGGGACAAAACTAAACACAATTGAGGTAAGAGAGTTGACAAAAGATATAATATATCTATCTATCTATCTATCTATCTATCTATCTATATATATATATATATATATATATATATATATATATATATATATATATATATATATATATAATTTTATAATCTCATTTTTTCCTTTTTAGTCTAACATATAGATTAATTCTACGTACTTAGAAAAGTTAAATTCCAATAACCAAACTCTCCCACGAAATCATAGATTTCAACTAATTCCATGAATTCTTATATGATACGAACACAGTTTAAAAAGAACAAGATAGATGACCAGGAAAAAGGATTAATCACCTATGGGACCCGCAATCATCAGGCCCTTGGTCATGCATGCTTAGTTAAAGTGGTCCTATTGCTTGCTTCTCTTTGAAATATGACCCATTTTTTTGTGCATCACATGTTGCATACTTGCCCCACCATCTCAATCATATAATTATGGCCCATTAAAACATAAAGTGAAAATTCTTATCCTTGGGAATTTTGTGGTTTGGGATTTTCCCAAGAGATTTTCATATTTAGATATTTCTTATGATGTTGTCTGAGAAATCTCTTTGAAAATAAAACATCACAATATTGATTATAAGCTAATAAATAATTTTAAAAATATAAATATGACTTATGCTAATATTTGCACATTTAAATATTGACTACAAATTAATAAATTATTTTAAAAAAATAAATATGAGTTTTGCAAATGACCCTTTCCTTTATGGGGCCCTAGCACATTCACAACCTTTTGATCGACATGTGGGATGTCCAGTCATTAATCAGGACTGTTCATTCAATACAACCAATGGAGCTCACCGGACATTACTAGTATCCCATAAAGATGGGGACCCAGATTAGCTACTGACAGTGCCAGTGATGTTACCAAGTTCTGCGCACCCCCACAATGTATTTGTTGTATCCAAAACTGTCCATTCATTTGGAGAGATTATTTTAGGGCATGAGCTTAAATAAATTCACCTTTTGGGCCGCCATAAAAACTACCATTTTTAATGATAAGCGTCTTGGCTCCCAATAAATTTTTATTGATAGGCATCCTAGCCCTTGTGGGGTGTTTGGTGGGAGTGGGTTTTAAGATCTCATGGATCATTGCAACGTTGTGAGGCCTCTTATTCAAATCAACGCTAGGGTAAGGGTTTCTTCAATCCTACTTTGGGTTTCGTGTAACTAGTGGTCGGTGCTATGTGGACCCCACCATGATGTATATGTTTTATCCATGCCGTCCATCCATTTTGAAATATAATTTTAGGGCTTGATCCCAAAAATGAGGTAGATATAAATCTCAGGTGGACCACATCATGGGAAAATAGTAGTAATTGAATTACACCATTAAAAACCTCCTAGGGCCAACTGTGTGGTCCACTTGAGATTTGGATCAAACTCATTTTTGGGCTCATACCATAAAATGACATGAAGAATGGGTGGACGGCATGGATGAAACACATACACCATGGTGAGGCCAACAAAGCACTAACTAATAGTGGCAACATGAGTAGTCACTCCATTTCCAAACATGAAGTGGAATGGCCTCCAAGACATGGGATTAGACCACAATCCCTGACATAGTGTAATCATTACATTTTGGTAATTCCATCCCACTTAAACTCATCTAATTCCATGCTCCAGACACCCCCTAACCGTTAGTAAGATAGGCCCTACAGTAGATATTGGCTGCTTATGGACTTTTTGAGATTATATGAGAAGAGGGTTGGATTTGGAACCCCTTAATTTGAAATCTTCTTGTTGTGTTTGGCTGCCTGAATTCAAAATCTCGTGTATTCCAAAAGTAGCTATGCATAGTATATTTACAGGTGTTTGAATTTAATTACTAAATCAACTTTAATATATCTAATTAGTGTATATATGTAATGTTTGAGACAATGATTATAATAAACTCGTTGAAATATATACTTTCCTTGAATATGGTGAAATTATAAGACTCCAATGTGCCATGAGCACAAGATCACATCCAAGTGACTAACCAACGAATTTTAAGGTTGATTTACACAGACAATGTATAGACTGCGCAAATTATTGTATTACCGTAATTGTAACACCCAGAAAATCGGGGGTCGGGTAGAAACCCAACTCCCAAGTTTCAGAACGTCACTTATGCAACATAGATAATGATAAATGCATGTTGTCTGTAGAATGACATTAAACAAGATTGAGACTAAGCCAAAACAGCATATCATACTCCAGAGACAGTTAAATTAGCAAGTGAAAGACTGTGATAAATACATAAAATATATAAATGATTGTAAGTCTCCAGAGTGTGAACATGTTACCAAGTTAATTAAATACATGTATACTCTAAAAATGGAAAGAAAAGAATATACATGAGTGCTCCAAAAATATAAAATGACAAGTGTCAAGGCTTCTAATCAACCTCCCTGTAATCCCGTCGATCAAAACACGGAGGAGAAGTTCTCCTCATCATCATATAAGTCCGGCTCCACTTCATTAGCAGTGTCATCACCTGCAACTAAAATAGGGACTGGTGGGTGTTCGAAACACTATCCCATAACGTGGGAGTGAGTGATCAACTCAGTTGGATAAGAGAGCAAAGATTAACATGTTATCAAATCAATCATGTGTTAATAGTAAAGCAAACAATCAAACATTCCTAAATACTGTTGTTAATGCATGCATGAAATGACATGATGGATGCCCTCACCAAGATACTCCCTCATACGGCACCATCTTATGCCCGCAGCATGCTTGCGTTCCTCAGTGCTCCACATCTTCCAGGCACATGCAATGCGATATGGATAATGATTACCAAGTTGTTATTAGTCCTTTTCATACAGCAGGATTGGAAAACTAGGGTACCTTTCTTATATCAATCCCAACACAGATCCTGTCTAGGGTCGTCACTCCTAGTAATCTCATATGATATTATATTTCTAGGTCGTTGCAAGGGCTGTCAGGGCTGTTGCTCGCACTCGTTGCACCTCTCCCCTATCACCTTATCAATACAGGCATAGTTATATCCTTAAGACTACATCAGGACTCGTCGCCCCCATGCGGTGTCAGGATAAACTCAAGGTCAGTACAAAGGGCTCGTCACCTGATCAGTGTAGGCCGACAGCAAGAATATAGTGTCTCATACCACCATAATCTGCTCAGAGTAGGGTGCTCATTGGTCACTACGGGGAGGTTTGTGGCTCCAACGTAGGTCGACAGCTCGACCACGGTGTCCCATACCACCATGCCCGGCTTATGAGTCTTTATGGATCAAGGTACCATGGTTAACAAGGTTTCCAATGGTAGGTTCGGTACCCTAGGTTCAAGCAGTTATGACTCATACAGGGTGAACATACAGTGGCCAGTCGGGTTACTTGACGGGCTCGACTAGTACGGGCGTATCTCAAGCTGAACGACATGAAGTGCATAAAACACTTCGTGTGGCCTAATCACTGCCGCCAACTCAAAACACGACTCGCGTTCATCGACGCGTCCTCTGTGGCAAATAGAAGCTCACCACTAATTCAATCCATTACCGACTGCCTGAACTAAAGCATAGCCCCAAACATGTGTAATCCATACCAGTGATCATATGAGAGTAATAGAATTGAAGTTCAACAATACAAGCATGTTAACACATGTTATAGCATACAAAGTAAGTAAATCAACCATCACATGTATTCCATATATATAAGGAAATCAATTCATATAGCAAACATGTAGGAAATCGTATACAACATCAGGTGGATTGAGAATTCATTCCCAAAACTACTAATACTAATACAGCATTTACTCAATGCATACTAATACAAACATTTATACAAACACTTAGTCTACACACTTTAGTCTACAGCATTTACTCAATACATACTAATACAAACATTTACTCAATACATACATTTATACATACTTTTGTATGTATAAATACTCTACACACTTTCGTATACAGCATTTACTCAATACATACTAATATAAACATTTATACAAACACTTAGTCTACACACTTTAGTCTACATAGCGTATGTCGACCTAAAGTACGCATTAGGGCGAATCTCTTCGCCAAACAGATTATACACGCATATATAATATCATACCACGATAAATTTACATGTCAAGCATTTCAGCAAAATACGGACATATACAATATTTTCTATAAATGCCTAAAATACCCTAAATCTCATATTTACCGTACGTTTACGAAACGGAAAACGGACGGCATGTTTTACATGTCAAACGGCATGCTCGTCGATAATCTACTATAAAACGACATTGAAAGCTTTAAAATTAGTCAATCAAAGCGTCTAAAATCAGCACCTTTTGCCCTAGACGTGTATCGATTCGATTTGAACGTATACGCTTCATCAACGGCGTAAAGGCGACCTAATACACAAGTTACATAAGCTACCTCGCTATTTGAATCGAAAGAATCCCAAAACAGCAAGTAGTTAGGGTTTTTCTTACTTAGGAGTGCGTTGGAATCGCCGGGAAAGTAATTTGAACGCGTTGCTTTGGTATGTGCAAAAGCTGGTGCAAGTGGCAGAAAATTCCTCCCACAACTCTCACAATCTCTCACTTTTTTTCTCTCTCTATCTAGGGTTTGTTGCAAATTCGGATGGGAGAGATATGTGAGGGTTTAAGGCCCTATATAGGCTAAAACCTCACCTTTTTAGACTTAGGAACAAAGTATACTTGGGTTATAACCAAATCGGGGCTGTTTCGATCCAAAAGAGCGTTTCGGGAGGTCCCCCGGCCGAACGCGATCGGACTTAAGCTCATGGTCACTAGATGTTGCTCACACCAAGTTTTCAGTCCGGTAGAGTTCCCAGATCATACGTGGCGGACCAGTTTCAGTTCAGCGGTCGTCATACCTAAATCAGGTCTACAAGTCTCATGATATGAAAGAGAAATTTTTCCTGATCCGAGGGTGAAATTTGGCTGAATTCTAACGGCCAGAACGCTTAATAATAACGCACAAAGACTCGTGCTAGATTTGAATTAAAATTTCAAATCTTTACTCATTTCTCACTCTCTTCACTCCAGGCTCAATGAAATAGCATCAGAGCATCGGTTAGGCTTGATTTTTGAAATGATTGTCAAGTCCAGCTAAGCGGTCATAACTGTCTAAGATTGTAGACATCGAACTTTTGACGCGCGGTCTAAATTAAATATGAAGTTTCAAAGGGTTCCTGAGAGCAAACGGGTTTAGAGTTTGATCTTAGATTTCAGGGTATTATAGCGTCATTGGTTTTACAAGTTTTGGGTCTTGTAGAACGTATTTAAAGCGATTAGGGACAATTTCATAGGTAATCTAACGTAGCGCTAGTTAACTTACACTTATTTTCTAAAGGAATTTGGTTCTACATGATTTCTTTGGCTTTGGAATTAGGTTCTGAAAGGTTACCAAGGTGCTATGGTTGACCCATTGCCTAAGGACGTCTAATCCCAGGTTGGCAAAAATCTGGGGTGTTACAGTAATTATAGTGATGCAATTGATAATCTGATTGTTTTGGGATTTCTTTCAGTGGGTTTTGTTGATGGGATTTTTTAACCCGTCGTCGACCGGTCGTAAGCCCTATACGACCGGTCGTGGCTGGAGTTCGACTAGTCGTGAGTTTCACGACTCAAAGTCCAACGAAGTTTGGACCGATTTTCTCCGAGGTGCTCAACCAGTCGTAGGTGGTCCATGACCGGTCGTAGGTGGCGCTCGACCAGTCGTGGACTCCACACAACCAGTCGTAGCTACGTAGATTCGTTCCACGATTTTACGCGGATTTCGTGTCGCAAGTCCTTTTGCAACTGGGATGCGAAAAAGAGTTTCCTAAAACTATAAAAAGAGGTCTCTAAGGTTTTTCTAGGGTACGTTCTGTGTACAAGAAAAGCACAAGAGGGTTTCCTAAAGGGCTTAGAGATATCAAAGGTGAGAGAGTGAGAGAAAAGAGAGAGAGAGAGGAAGCTTGTGGAAGGGAGCCGTCGTCTTAATGCTTATACGTCCTCGTGATCGGTGAGATCCCTCTGTTTTTCTTTTATTCTCTTATTGTTTATCCACTCCTGCGTGAGTGACGAAGGTTGTAACATTCTACTTCATAGTGGACTGTTGATTTAGACGAGGTCCTATAGTTTTTACCTCTTTGAGGGTTTTCCACGTGAAAATCTCTTGAGTGGTGTGTGATTGTGCTTTGATTTGTTTCATTGCTATTATTATCCCATAATTCTGGTTTGTTCGGGAGGCTAGATCCTAAGGTTTTGTGCAAGGCCCCCAACACTTGTGCCCAATAAATTAATAGGCTAGTGACATACACGTTAAATGTGCAACTCTTAAAAGGACTGAAAGCTTGAATTTCAAACCATAGGATTTGAAATTCCTAGATTTGAAACCCTGGTTAATTTATGGTCCCAAACCCTGGTTAATCCCCTCAACGCCCCCTCTCACCTCCGTTTGGCACCACGACCCTATAAATGTTTAAGATAAAAGGTAAAGCAACGGTCAGAATTCAAGAAAAAGGACGAAATATTAAAGATTATTAGACGAGCGAGCAAGCGAGCGAGCGAGCGAGAGAGAGAGAGAGAGAGAGAGAGAGAGAGAGAGAGAGAGAGAGATTTTCGAGGCATCCACCATTCTCGTGGCCCATTAGTCAATGGTTTGGACTGCCATGGGCTTCACCCTCTCTCCATAAAGCTAGCTACTCGTCAAAGAAGAAAAGCTTTTTAAAGTAAAAAAGAAAATAAAAAGAACAACAGTTATTTGATACTCCGCGTGTGCACAGTACCTTGATACTCAGGACTCGAAACTTGTATACGTGGCTTCCATTAACTTAAATTAAACCAAGTTGTGAAAGTCACTCGACTATCTACCCCATCAGTTAGATGCACCATTCCATGGTTGGCTTGGGACTTAAAAATCAAGTCAATCCGTGATTTTTGTGGGCCACACCACACAAAAGTTGAGAGGGACATTCATAATCATTTCTTGGGCCCACTGAAATATGGTTCAAAATCCAGCCCATCCATTATGTATGTCCCACTTGGTTGAGGGGTCAGACCAAGTTTCAGATGCATCCAAATTTCAGGTAGGCCCCGCCAAGTGCTTTTATATGTTTTAGGCATGATTTTAGATGGTATAACCCAACTGAGCTCACGTATACGGCTGATTTTTGGGATATCCCTCAATTTAAAGGGACCCGTGAAATGCAGTGGAGTTGTTAGACATATATACATCATGGTGGGCCCCACAGAGCTCGACCTCATGGGAAGTTCCCATGAGCTCGACCGCATGGAACCTTTACGGTGTGTGATGATCTGAACTCTTCATAATGGCACGTGAGTATGATGATTTGAACTCTCATCTAGCACAAGGCTACATAAGTAGACCACATGCAAAAAAATCACAATGATCAGCAAATCCAAACCATGTAAAAGAAATATGGTTTGGATTAATGGTCCACTGCAGTTTTTTCTCCCCAATGAATGAACGGTTTTAATGAGTGGGACCGAATGAAATTGATATCCCTCATTCATATTAATAGAAATTAATGAACCTCCCATGTTTATAAATAGAGTAATGGTCTCCTGAGAACCATATGGCATGGAATTTATGTGCGTCCCTGAGATGAAAAGAGTGGTTAGGATTCAGCTGCACTGAGAGAGAGAGGGAGAGTCAAAAAAAAAAAAAAAAAAAAACTCTCCTAAGCTTACTTGACACTCTTGGAAATGCAATTTGATCCTGTGTAAGGATTCTGTGTGGGGCTCATTATGATGTTTGTGATAAATCTAACCTGTTCATCCATTTTTTGAAATCATTTCAGGACATGTGACAAAAAATGAGGAGGATCCAAAAAATAAATAAGCCACATGAGAGGAAACAGTGGGGATTTAGTGACCACCATTGAAACATTCATATGGCTATAAAAGTTTTGCATTGGTTTATGTTCCTGGTGTTTTCTTTTCATCTCAGTGAAAATAACCTTATAAATGGTTTGGATGGAATATAAACACCAAGGTGGTGCCTATGAAGGTTTCAACGGTAAGCATTCCTTTCCCCACTGTTTCATCTTGTATGGCCCACTTGAATTTTGGATCCTCCTCATTTTTGGTATAATGTCCTAAAATGATATCTAAAAATGAATGGACGAGTTGGATTTCACACAAAGATCAAAGTGGGCCCCACACAGAATCCTTCTGTGTAATTTTCATGGGAAAGGCTTTAACATGAAATCCGTCCCGGGATTCGGGAAATGGACTAGCTACTCCCCTGCCACTGGCCACTGGTGGGTGGTCAGTGTCATGTAGGCCCCACCATGATGTATGTGTTTTATCTATGTCGTTTATATAATTTTTTTAGATTATTTTATGATATGAGATCAAATATGGGGTATATCCCAATCTCAAGTGGACCACATTACAGGAAACAGTGTCGAATGGACGTCAACCATTTTTTTTAGGAGGCTATAAAAGTTTCGGATCAAGCTGATCTTTATTTTTTCCCTTCATATGGGTTTGTATGACCGAATCAACAAATTGGATGTCAAATAAACAGTAGTGGGCCTTATGATGATTTTAACCGTGGGCATCACTCTCCCCACTTCTTTCTGTGGTGGGATCCACTAGAGCTTTTAATCTACCTGTTTCTTTACATAATGCTATAATATGATCTCTCAAAATGGATGGATGATGTGGATATAATACATACATCATGGTGAACTTGGTGACATTACTTCAGCTACTCAACCTCTCATTAAGTAATCCTCGTCCACTCCTATACGGAAGTGGATTGGCTGGTGTACCACACACCAGCTATATAGTTGGTGTATTAATGTCAGCTAGTTCTATGGGTCCCATCATGAGGTATGTGTTATATCCAAAACGTCCATCCATTTGGCAAGCTCGTCTTAAGGCTTGAGCCAAAAGATAAGACAGATATAAAGATCAAGTTGACCACATCGCAAAAAGCAGTTGGGGATTGAACGTTTACCATTGAAACCCTTTTGGGGCTCACAGAAGTTTCTAATCAATATGAAATTTGGTTTTCCTCTTCTTCTATGTATTTGTAATCTTATTAACAGATTGGAGGGAAAATAAATTTATGGTAGACCTTACGAATTTTTTAACGGTGAAAATCATTATCCTTGCTACTATTTTTGGTGTGGTCCATTTGAGCTTTAGATATGATTTATTTTTTGTTTAATGGTCTAAATTGATCTCAAAAAATGGATGAACAGTGTGGATATAATAAACAAATCATTGTGGGGCCATATAACTTTGATCTTCGTGCGTGGTACACCAGCAAATCCGCTTCTCCTATAAAAAAAGGATTGCTTAGCTTACTGAGTAAACTCTGAGAGGTCCACTATGATTTATGTATTTTATCTTATCCATCCATCCATTTTCTTAGATAATTTTATGCTTTGATCCCAAAAATGAGGTATATGCAATATTCAAATGGACCACACCACGTGAAACAATTGAATTGAACTTCTACTGTTGAAAATTTCTTGGGGGCCACATAAGTTTTGGATCAAGCTTATATTTTTGTTTTCCGTTCATCCATGTATGTATGATCTTATGAATAGGTTCAATGACAAATAAACATCACTATGGGGCCTAACAAGGTTTCAACGGTGGAAATCATTACCATCACTTTTTCCCCTGACATGATCCAATTTATCTTTGGATATGATTCAATTTGGGGCTCAACCCCTTAAAATAGATGGAAAAATGGATGAACAGCATAGATGAAACACATATATCATGGTGGGGCCCACATAGCACTGACCACCCCCATTGGCCTGTGGCAGGGAGTAGGATTTCCTCTAAAAGCCTTTATCACTGAGATCCGTAGAAGGATTCTGTGTGAGGCCCACTTTGATCTTTGTGTGAAATCTAATTTGTCCATTCGTTTTTAGATATCGGTTTAGGACATTATACAAAAAATGAGGAGGATCCAAAATTCAAGTGGGCTATACGAGATGAAACAATGGGAAAGGAATGCTTACCGTTGAAACCTTCGTAGGCTCCACCTTGATGTTTGTATTCCATCCAAAGCATTTATACTGTCATTTTCACTGAGATGTAATGGAAACACTAGGAATATAAACTGATACAAAACTTTTATAACCATATGAATGTTTCAACGGTGATCACTAAATCTTCATTGTTTCCTTTCATGTGGAACATTTAATTTTTGGATCCTCCTCAATTTTGGTCGTCATGTCATAAAATAATTTCAAAAAATGGATTGACGGTTGGATTTATCACAAACATCATAATGAGCCCCACATAGAATCCTTGCACTGGATCTTCCAACAAAAGGCTTTCCCGAAATTCACTTGCAATTCCAAGAGTGCGTGTAGGAGAGAGTGTGTGAAATTCACTTGCAATACAATTACAAGAGTCTCTCCGTGAGTGTAGGAGAGACTCTTGATATTTGTCGACGTGGCATTCTGTGATACGTGAAGACACATCACAGTGTTTGCATTTCTTTTTCTCCAAGACTAGGTTTATTGCGGTTGGTTCGCAGGAGACGATTACTCTATAAATAGATATGCATACGACCATTAGAAATAGAAGAGCACGCAATGGCCAATACTAAGATTCTGATATTAGTTTTAATAGCAATTTCTCGTGTACTGCAATGCAAGAAGTATATCAAAAGAAGAATACTTGAAAATGAAGGGAGAACTCAAGCGTCTCAACAAGCCAGCTGTGAAGAGCATTCAGGTAAGTCATGTAACGAGAATGTACTTATTAATGTATGGTCAGGCCAAAACATATATATTCAAGTGGTGTGGCCCCCATAAGTTTTGAAATGACCTTGGATGTGCTCCTTCAACCTTGTGGGGGTGAAGCTGATGTCTGAGTTGGATGGCATGCCCACAACATGGTGGACCTTTAGTGGGGCCCACTTGACTTCTTGGGGATTTTATGGAGAGGTTAGATAGCATACCTATACATCACTTGGGTCACTACCATATGTTGAAATGTATGGGATCATTCCTCTTGATAAAACATTTTTACTGGGGGTCTCTAATTGAAGACATCTTTGCAGAACCACCCATCTGGGTTGCACTCAACACATGAATGGTCAGGATCATTGTAAAGTGGACCAAATGAACAAGGATGGTCAGTGAGCCTGGCCTAGGCCATGATATTTTAAGGCTGTTATAGCTCATAAGCATGTAGCCAGTGGCTTCGCGTGCAACTTGCATTTAAAGACTTAATGGTTCTAAGATTCTACAATTCATAACCAGTATCGCATTTTGTTGCTTATTGTATACACTGTGTGCGAATACATGCATGTGCCTGCTATATCTATGCTCTGATGTCCACATCAGCATATTTCTTTTATTCATATATTGTAAAAAGCTTGATCAGTCTTCGTCATCATCATCATCATCATCACACATTGTAATCATGATCAACAATTTTGCAGCCATCATTAGAATGTTTTGGAATATTGATGGATGTTTAAAGTTTCTTGCAGACGGAATATGGAGATATCTTTGATTGTGTAGACATTTATAAGCAACCAGCTTTTGATCATCCTTTACTAGAGAATCACACAATTCAGGTTAGTCTTTCTTTTCATTTATAGGGGCCCATCATGAATGGGCCATACACCAAGATTTGTAGTGATCAGACAATCCTAGTCATTTATATATAAATAGGTATCTTTTTTTGTGGGCCAATGAGTAGATGATCACCCCATCTTAGTTGAAAAGTATTCTTAACATCTATCCATCCTAACCGTCCATTAGATGTGCACCCTTGGTCAGGTCCGCATCCAAAATCCTTCATCACAGGTGGGGGCCACACTAAATGGAACATTTGGGGGTAATTGTGGAGGGTGATACCCACCAGATGCATGATTTAGATTTAATAAAGACACCTCAAAACCATGACTTTGTAACGTTTAAAACTGTAACTTACTGCGCATACAGATGAGTCCCATTTCCTATCCAAAAGGGATGGAGAATAAACACCCTTCAAATACAAATCTAGAGTTTGGGCTCAAGGAAGGTGGGTGTCCATTTGGAACCATACCTATTCGACGGACTACAATGCAAGACCTATTAAGAGCTAAATCTCTCTCTGATTTTGGTAGAAAACCTACAACTGATGGGATCCATCATGTAAGTCCCTTTTTAGTCTTCTCTATATTTTTCGTTGCCATATTTTTCATGTACTGCTCTCACCCGTGCAGACCTTCAAACATGACATGATCCAAACCATTCATACAAATTCAGGAGATGGCTGTTTAAATTAGCTTGTGATGAACACATGATGTAACAACCCTAAAATTTGGTGCAATAAAAAAAATCAAAATAAATATTTAAATATTTTATTTTTAAATAAAAAATAAAAATAAGTCAATAGTTGAGTTAGTAGAGACATTCTTAATTGGGACAAAGGTCTAGGGATCAATTCTTGAAGTAATAATAGTAAAAAATTTTTTTTTATCAAATGGCATAAATTCAAAAAAAAAAAAAAAAAAAGAAAAGAAAGAGAGAACCTTAAAGAAAAAGGGAGAGGAGATTCTAAGAAGGCTTGATCAAGTAAGTTCTAACCCTTGGATCTTTTTAATTTTTTTATTATGTTATTAATTTCTTCCCGATCTATACAATAGATGGTGTGGATCATCTACATGATCATTGAATAGGTGTGTAGAGAAAATTTTAATAAGGTGATGCTTTTATGATTTCAGATCTGGTTAGTAATATTTTAGAAATAAAATGAAAAAAAAAAGGGAGAGGAGATTCTTAGAAGGCTTAATCAGGTGAGTTCTAACCCTTGGATCTTTTAATTTTTTTATTATGTTATTAATTTCTTCTTGATCTATACAATAGATGGTGTGGATCATCCACACGATCATTGAATAGGTGTGTAGAGAAAATTTTAATAAGGTGATGCTTTTATGATTTCAGATCTGGTTAGTAATATTTTAGGAATAAAATGAATGGATGAAATCTGATTGTATTAAGATAGATCTAAATGAGTCATTTAATTCTAAGCACCAAAAGATAACAGTGCCTTGAATTTCAGATTAATCCGACCATCGGATGGGCCACACTAGTCAGATCTATAAATATTTAATAAAGAAAGCTGGATTTCTGTGCACCTGATCGATATCATTTAGCGTAAAAAGTTGAGATAGGCCATCGATGTATATGTGGTTAGATCCACATAATTTATCCAATGTGTAGAAGCAAAATATGCCAATACCTTAAGAATATGGATGATTCAATCATCCGGTGGGTCACCCCGATTAATTATTTGACATTCAATTTCAAAATCTTTAAAAAAAATCTAAATCTTGATGATTAAATTTAATAAACATATAATTTTAATTATTTGATCATTTAGAGTTTGACCACTTAAGATATATATCAAAGGTGAGGCCCACCATGTAAAATAACTAAATGAATAATAATGTTATTGATATAAATGATATGATCTCTGAATTCAAACCAACCTAATTACCTTGTGGATTCTACACTATTAGACTCGGGTGAGTAACCCAACTTGTTTCATGATTCATTAAAATTAAAATAAATCGTTTGATTGATTGATATATTAATTTGAGTATTTTGTTATGATAATTGTACGCTAAATTCATATGCGAATATTCTAATTTGTTAAATATGAAAAATATGCATTTACATATCATTCATTATTCATTACATTTGCATAATGCATGGTCGATCCTAAGGGCCCTCCCTATAAAAAATGTCGATTCTGGTAGAGCGTTACCAGATGCGAGCTATGCCCAAGCCTACCCAAAGGTGAAAGCCTACCCAACAGGTGGATGCGGATTGACGACCTCCAACCAAAGTAAATGAACGATTATCCTATCTGATACATTTATACACCATTTGCATTCATATCATTTTACATACATTTTTTGTATTATTTTAATTGCTATGATTATGAAGCATGCTGGGTTATTTCATTAAGTCTGGCCAGCTTACCTTTTTATTGATAAAAAAATCGTACAGATGAGCCATTACCAGATGATGTGGCGCTAGAACCGGAAGGATCTATCGTACCGGAGCACGACCCATGTAAAATGTGGTCATACTTATCTAAAGATGAAGTGGCGGCATTAGACCATTTTTTATTATGTGATTTATTTGTTATCATAGTTTGATTAACGCATAATACATATTAGTATTGATTTTGAGATTTTAAGAAATTATGTAGATTTATTTCACTGAAATAATGTTAGTATGTAATAAACATAATTATAGTATGAGGATATAATAAATAAATGATTTTCAAGGTTTATTTTATTTTAGGGTCATCAAGATTTATATATGCCTGGTTGATTAGTACTAAGTGTTATGTATGTATGATTGAGATTATGGTGGAACTTATACCAAGTGTAATTATCACCTCTGATTAAAATGATTAAGGAATTAAGTTAGTACACTTTGTGTACGAGTTACGAACTGAAAATCGAGTATGAGGGTGCACACTCTGTACCCGAATTTTGGGTCGTAACACCTGAAGGTTCCAACCAACTAATTTGTGCCATCCATTAGGTCCAAATAATGGCCCTATAAAATGAATGGCTAACACTATTTACAAAAAAAAAAAGGCCAAAGCTACCACTTGTGCCATGTTTGTTGGGCCCCATCATAAATAACTCATAGCTCTAAAGAAGAGTCTAACTTATTGATAGATTAGCCCGCTTGATCACTGTGATTTTCACATTGATGCCCAAAAAATGTATACTCAACCTAGTAGACGGTACAAATCAATCTGATGGAATGTATATTTTTTATTTAAAGTGATGTATGTAATACTATTCTACTTAACTTTTTTTTTCTTTTAAATTATGAAAATAAAGTATGCTATTATAAGCCATGTAGGTGAATGGTTTGGAACCCGAGTGACTATGAATGTGTGGAATCCACTAGTTTCAGATAACAGGCAATTCAGCTTGGCCCAGTTGTGGATTGTAAATGGCCTAATAGATCAACTCAATACCATGGAGGCTGGATGGAATGTACGTCATCCTATCTACTACCTTTTGAAAAAATAATGACTTATGATCGTTGATTTTTTAGTTCATTTGAAACACTGATATCATCTAAGCTACTAATTTTCTTAGGTATATCCGCAACTCTATGGAGGTGGAGCACCTCGTTTGTTTGTGTTCTGGATAGTAAGCTTCACAATCATTAATCTCTTCTTATACCTAAAAATTGTTCAATTAATGGGCCACCTCTTTAAGTGGACATAGACCCAAAACTTGTGCCATGTATTTAAATTTAAATAGTGGAGTCGCTTCTTAGTTGATATGTTAGTAGAGTATAACATCCATTCGCATGCATGGAAAAACTCTATTGTTGCGTACACACGGTCCAAATCATGGGGCCCACCATGAACTAAAAAAGAACAGGGACAAAGATGATCTCAACTGTCAGATCGGAGGATATCAAATCTAGCTTTTAAATGGAAAGAAAATAAAGGTTCACATTCAACAAACTAAGACTTGATAGATTTGAGGTTGGAATATTAGATATGTAATGTGGAATTGACAGATTGTATATGTATCATTAATGGAGATTTAATGCTTTAATCTTAAGGGCTTGTTTGATTTTTCATGTAAGAGGTAATAATCTGGTAAATGGATAATAATTATTTACCTAGGTAATTACCACATCCTTTCTAATGCAGACGTTGATGGTTGAAGTTTTCAGCACTAGAATCGAGGATGGCTGCAAAATGAATGCAGGGCTCACTGTGATGTACGTGGCGTATCCACATCGTTCATCATATATGTCATCCTCATTTAGGGCATGGACCCAAAAATGAGGCAAATCCAAAGCTCCAGTGGACCACACCACACTGTATAAAAATTTGTGTGGCCCTCAGAAGTTTTGGATGAGGCTGATATTTGTGTTTACTCCTTATCAAAGTTTTTTTGACTTCATGAACAGATTAGATGACAAATAAACATCAATGTGGGCCTAATGAACAAAATAACTTTCAATGGTGGACATTTAAGGCCATTGTTTCTTCTAGTATGGGCCACTTGAGCGTTGCATTTGTCTCAATTTTGAACTTAGGCCCTAAAATCTTCTGATAAAATAAATGGATGAAGTGGATATGTCATGCACATCACAGTGGGGTCCACAATTTTAAATAAGCTTTTTTGGACCAATTTTCAAGATGAAAATATGCTTGAAATTTCAAACAGGGTAAAAAGGTAATAATGAATTTTTTCTAGAGTATTTCCCTGACACATGAAAAATCAAATTGGCCCTAAATGTGTATATGATTGAGAAGACATTTTCGATGACAGGTTATCACTAATAAAGGATCTTGGTCTTTCACACCTTACACCATTAGGAGAACATTCAATGGAATTAGGGTTTTCTCTCTTATGTGAGTAAGGGGACCAAGACATCTATTTATAAGAAAGAGAAGTAAAAAAGCTTACCTATCACACTTCGATCATCTAGGGTCTCCACACTTAAGTTTCCATATCCGGCTTAATAACCGTGTATAAGAATTATGGTTTAAACGTCCCGCCCCAAACTTATTTACAATGATTGCAACTGTAGTGGAGCTCACTGAATCACTCGATTAGAATAATCCAACAGTCAGATCTAAACTTGTGATCATGTGTTGTAAGCCCCGTATCCTAGACCGTACCATTCCATAGACTTCCGCGGTCTTATCGGTTGAATTCCGGCAACCTTCAACCCTTAGCCGATATTTACGCGCGACCCTGATTCATATGCTGTCAACCCGTATCGACTCAACCCAAGACTATTACCATAGCGACCGCGCCATGGCTGCGGTTTCGATGCCGCGACTTGTGCGCCGAGGCGATACCCTGGTCAAGAGATGTGGGCCAACGTTCGGTGCGAAGAAAATGCCGAGCGTTGTGAAATTCAAAAGAATCTCTACGATGTGTCACATCAATCCCATCAATCCATCAATCCATCACATGTCAAGTACATGTCAAGTACACATCACCTTTCACCCATTCCCAAGCAACCACAAAAGTCAAGAATCTCTTACACCTCTCATGCCTTTCTTACATAAATGGTCACAAAAGTCAAGGTTTTCTTACACACCCATCATTCACCACATCCATCCATCACCCATCTCTCTCTACAACACACTCTCTCTCTTTCTCATTTTCCCATCTCATTCTCCAAGCAAAATTTCATACGTATGAGCTCTCCCTCCCTTTCAAAAAAAACTCCAAGGTGGCCCACTTTCCTACCCCACCATCTCCCATCTTAACCCTCCATTTCTCATCTCCTCCATTGAAATCCAAGCTAAGGTGCTAAGGAACTCATAGGAGCAAGAAGATCGAACGGTGGGTGCTCCTCTAGATGTAAAAAAAATCTGATTTCTATAGCCTAGATATTTTCTTTCTTTCATGAGGGAAGTGTAGGACCCACCAATCAATGGTGGAGATCCCACACAATCCCATGGTTGTGGCCTAATGGCCTACCTTATGCATGCATGATATATGCATGAGGCCTTTCTCTATGGGCCCCATCATGGTAGTTTTATTTCATATTATATTCTGTTTGGGTCATCTAGACCTTATAACCATGGTGGGGATGACATCCTCACCATGCATTTTAATTATAGGCCATGCATGTACAAGATCCATGTTATAAATGTAAATCTAAGTATGATGTGTAGGTGTGATTGATCTTGGGAGGGCTCAATAGTGGCGGAGCCCCTTTCCCTATAGCCGGATTGTCCTTCTATCTCTCTTTTTTCTCATTTTATTTCCTGATGTGTATGGCCCATTAATGTATTTCCCTTTTTATTTAACTTATATAATAAATTTTATCTAAGTACATGTTGCTTTCTAGAATTTTCTGGACAGTTTCTGGTTGTTTTTGGACCAAATTTTGGGACTGTTTGGGGGACTATTCATACCTATTAAATATACTTTTCTTAAAGGTGGGGATCTCATCTTGATGTCCCCCAAATTTCAGCCCCAACTGACCTTCATTGGGGTCCCAAAGGTGTGGTCTAAGTGAAGTGGACAGTCTGGATTTTCTGCACTGTTCCAGCAACATTCCACCATGGACAGTTGGATTTTTTTGAAATTTATTAAAATACTTATAGGTGTTTAAAAATTATAAAAATTTTTAGGGAGATAGTCTACTTATGGTAGGATCCACTTACAAAATTTTGGGGCCAATGGATGCCTGTACACACCATGGTGATGGCGGGACCGGCCCATTATAATATGGTGTCCAGATCAGTCCGATTTTCAAGATAGATTGATTTATGTAAATGAATTAAAATATTTATAGATGTCTAAAAATTCTAAAATTTTTTATAAGTATGGTCCACTTATGTTAGAACCCACCTACCAAATTTCAGGGCCAACGAACCCCTGTACACACCGTGGTGAGGGCCGGACTGGCCCACCACGTTGGGACGTCCAGGTCTGTCCGATTTTTCTGAATAGTCTATTTTGTTTAAATTAATTAAAATACTTAAAAATATCTAAAAATTATAAAATTTTGTGGGGGTGTGTCCCACCTATGAAAGTATCACTCTGTGAAATTTCAGCCTCAAGTGACCCCGTTTGGGTATCCAAAAGAATGGGCTAAGATGGTTAGACTCCCAGATTTTTTCTGTTGTGCAGTCCAGCAATATGCCTTGATTAAAAAAAAAACTATAATTCAAAAATATTTCTTCTGATGGTGGGCCACCTTTTTGGGTTTCCTCTCATTGCATGCATGATGAGGGACCTTGACCCTCAATTTTCAGAGTTTTAGAGGCCTTGGACCCACTCCAATGGAGTGCCCAAATTTAGGAGCAACATGTTATAATTATGCTGGCCTTGGGCTAAAATTTTGAGGAGTGGGGCCCACCGTATTATAAAGATCTTAGAGGAAATGATTTATACCTTTAGTTTCTTAAATGTTGGGCTTAATAAATGCACTTTTGAGGCCTACCACAGTTGAATTTAATTGGGTCCATGAATGTAGCTAGTTGTTGAACTATTTAAGGCCCATAGAGTGGACCCATTTGATGTGTTCCAAGGCCCATGGGATTAGGCCCATTTGATATATTTAAGGCCCATAGAGTGGACCCATTTGATGTGTTCCAAGTTCCATGGGATTAGACCCATTTGATGTATTTTAAAGCCCATGGGATTAAGCCCATTTGATATGTATAAGGCCCATGGGTCGAGAACCATTTGATGCAATCTAAGGCCCACGGGTTATGACCCATTGCAATGCACATAAGGCCCATTGGTGCGGCCCATTGATGTGGCCCATTTGATGAGTAAAAGGCCCATATGACATGACCCATTTGATGTATTTAAGGCCTTATGGGGTGTACCTAAGGTCCATTGCAATGTGTGATCCCAACCTGATTTACGTAATGTTATTCACCACGGGCTGCACCTTGGGAGCAATGTTGGTTTAACGTCCACATTGCGAGTATAATGTTGGTTAAATGTCCACATTGCGACTCTCCCTAGAGCCCATTGATAGGCCCATACTTGTTGTATGTAAACCGTCTAGGCTAGCTGCGCTGTAAGAATAGGGCATTACTTTATAACATGCTTAGTATAACTCCATGACGCACAGCCCATTTGTATCGGTCCATTTGATCGGCCTGCTCATATCGGCCATTTGATTGATTTAGCCCATATGATTGATGAGGCCCACCTTGATGTGTATGAGGCCCGTTGTTAAGGCCCACCTTGATATGTATGAGGCCCGTTGTTGAGGCCCACCTTGATGTGTATGAGGCCCGTTGTTGAGGTCCACCTTGATGTGTATGAGGCCCGTTGTTGAGGCCCACCTTGATGTGTATGAGGCCCGTTGTTGAGGCCCACCTTGATGTATATGAGGCCTGTTGTTGAGGCTCACCTTGATGTGTATGAGGCCCGTTGTTGAGGCCCACCTTGATGTGTATGAGGCCCATTGTTGAGGCCCACCTTGATGTGTATGAGACCCGTTGTTGAGGCCCACCTTAAATATGTATGAGGCCCATGTTGCAAGGCCCATTGTGATGTTTGCAAGGCCCATGGGTCATGGCCCATTGCAGTATATGTAAGGCCCAATTGGTGCTGCCTATTCGATATATTTATGGGGTCCATGTCATTAGGCTCATCCTGTTGTATTGGTGACCCGTCCTTTGAGGCTCACCCGTGGTATATATTTGAGGCCCATGTGTAGGGCCCACCTATTGTGTATTTAAAGCCCATGGGTTGTGGCCATAGTGATGTATATTAGGCCTATGTGATGTAGCCCATACTGATGTGTATTAGACCCAGGTATGTGACTCACCTGCGAAGTATATTTAAGGCCCATTGTGATATATCTGAGGCCCATGGGTGTGACCCATCCAGATGTATTTGAGGCCTATGGGCAAGGCCCATTGTGATATATGTTAGGCCCATGACCAGGGCCCACCTGTTTCGTATATTTGGCCCTTGTGTGAGGCCATGTGCCCATTATATATTTGATTCTATGTGGGCCATTCCTTGGGGGGCAATGTTGGTTAAAGGTCCACATTGTCGACGCCGGTTATTGATACCGTTTATGAGTATGTGACATCATAACATCATGATACATGCCCATTCGCATCATCTGTATGTCTATTAGGAGATATGATTGACCATTGCATATATCATAGTGCTGGTTGTTATAAGACTCCCTAATAGGCGGAGATTGTCTCACATGAGCACACGGTTTGCACAGGATTGATGCATGATTGGATTGTATGACTCATGCATCTTGCATTGTGTGATGTGATTACTGTATGCCCTAGCGACACCAGGGTCGTAGCCTCCACAGGCATATCATGGATGGCCAGATGGGACACCAAAAATCTGTTCTATATGAGGTGCTATAGATATCCCTGGGTGAAAGTTCCTAAGCCCTCTTGGTTCCAGAGGTTGCTCCAACGTCTAGACCGAGTGGGTAGATGAGCGCCGAGTGTCGATTACTAGATGGCTGCGCTCTCCACTGTGTCGTGGTCGGTTGGAAGGGGGTGCAGCCTTACCTGCCCGAGAGGAGGGCGCAATGCTAGGCTGAGTCTGACCAGCTCGAGGAATGGGTCCGTTATTGACGAGCCGGGTCCGATATTGGCAGGCGGATAGTGAGGTCTCTTTCACTCACCTTATTGCGCGCGATGGGGCGGCAATCTGGTATGAAGTGTAATAGACCCCGGTGATTTTTCAGAGAGGAACTGTACTGATATGTGAACTTATTGAGTAGGAGTGCATGTTCATTCATTCATTCATTCACTATCCACTCGGGCTGGTGGTGCGCAACTAATTATTATGTACCTTCACTATGGCAAAGATTTCGGTTGGGTGCGCGACTAACCTGAGATCAGGGGTTTATCACGTTGAGTCTGACTATCCAAATTTAGGTATGGGACTGGTTTGGATAGAAGTCCATTGTGGAGGACTCCATAGCCTGCGATACTATGTACTATCATCCCGATATCACACCCCAGCATGGTCATTCCATTAGCACCATATATTGCATATTCCATTACATCTTCGGCATGTGGCATTGTGGGTTGTTATGTTTCTATATTCCTGTGACTTAGATGAGAGTGATGATATTTGTTAGCTCTTTCGAATTGTGTATTACATTATATCCTTGTCATTCGACATTTGATTATCTATGACTCATCATTTGCACAGCTGTCCTATATTGCGTATTCTGATATTGATTAACTTATGGACTTGTTCATACTTCCGCTTATTCTGTTATCGCATGATTATAATCTTGTCAGTATTTCTGTTTACGCTGATAATTTCTGCTCTTATCAGTGTTTCTGCTTATTCAGTCATTGTATGGTTTATAGATTAATAACTTTCAGGTATTGTATGATTATGATATTGTATTGAATACTTGACACTTATCTCGTGCACACACTTACACCACCCTCTAAGCTTTCTATAAGCTTATGCACGATAGATGCGTGCAGGTGATGTTAGGTTGCAGCAACATTGAGCTTGGAGCGTGCAGCTGTTTTCTGGAGCTTTGATTTTGACATATATATTTTCATTTCAGCATTGTATTCAAATGATTATATTAGTGAATATGTGATGATGATGTTGCGTTTATGATTTGGGTAAACTTGTGGTTATGCTTATTACTAGTTAAATGTATAAAATAAAATAAAATCTTCCTTGTAGGATCCCAGGATCGAAAATCTGGCATATGAATACTAGGAGCCGAGAATGGGGTACTACGGAGGCTGTCGGCACCGGATTCGGCGATTGGGATTCCTGTGAATCAGATTTCTGGGTTTAGGGCGTGACATGTGTAGCCCACCTGATAGGAGTCTTATATGGAACTCTGCTGTCAATCTAATTTTGGACCTTCACCCATCTACACCGGGTGGCCCATCCCATGATTTAGATGGCTTAAATTTATACCAGAGCAAACCGAAACTCACCACTTCAAGCTTCTTCAATTCAGAACTTTTATCAACAAGAGCACTATGTTGAACTGGGAGTTCAGGATCACCAACAGCCTTTTCAGTCTCTTCTAGAAGTTGTATAGGAGTTAGCTTAGCAAACTCACAGACCCGGTCTTGTGGCAAGAACTAGAAAAGAACGTAAAAATGAATTGACTATTATGGCCCACTTTAAACTTTCAACAAACAGAATCTTTAACTAAAAATTTTGGATTTGTGATTGCCATGATAAATCATTGTTAGTACATGCTTATTATGTATGCAACAACTCCTTAGCAAAAGGAATTGCCCAAATATGCAATATGTCAACATACGTGATATATGTTGAATAGTGTAATCTAAGTGTTTGTGTAAATGTCTGATGAGTTAGAAATAGGTAAAGTATGATATTTAAGTGTATTGAGAGATGACTCTCAATCACCTTGCTGGTATGTATGATTTCCTTCATGTTGTATTTAGCCTATTTCAATTCATGTTAATTGTGTGTATAATTTCCTCCACGTATTGTATTCATGTTTAAGTTATATTTCATGACATGCTCATATGTATGTGGAATTTGAATCGAATGTCAACTATTAATAGTGTACGTGATTGGAGCCATATTATGGTCCAGGCATTCGGTAACAGACTGGAATTCATGGCTGAGATTGATTCGCTACGTAAGACGTGTTTGACGAACCCGAGCTATACTAGAGTTGTCGACAGTGGTTTGTCCACACGAAGTGTTTATGCACTTCATGTCGATTCACTTGACGTGTGCTCGTGCTAGTCAAGCCCGTCAAGCAACCCGATTGACCCGATGTATGTTCACCATGTATGGACGCTCCTGTTTGAACCTAAGGTACCAAACTCACCATTGAAAAGCCCCTCTAACCTTGGTACCTCGATTCGCTAAGACTCATGGGCCGATTATGGTGCTATGGGATACTATATTCGAGCTGTCGGCCTACTCTAATTAGTGATAAGCCCTTTGTAGTGACCAGTAAGCACCTATACTCATGAGCCGATTATGGTGGTGTGAGACACTATATTCGAGCTATCGGCCTACTCTAATTAGTGACGAGCCCTTTGTAGTGCCTCGAGTATATCCTAAAACTATATTGGGGCGACGAGCCTTGATGTAGTCTATAGGCTATAATTAGACCTGTATTGATTGGTGACGATCCCTTTACAGCAATCTAGAACTATACTATCGTATGAGATTGTCTCGAACTGACGACCCGAGAATGGATCATCGTTTGGGTAATGATACAAGGGAGGTACCTTAGCTTCCCAATCCTGCTGTATGAAAAGGACTAATAATAACTCAATAATCATGTTCATATCATCACACTGCATGTGCCGACGATGAAGTGCACAGAGGGCTGGAAGCATGCCGTGAACGTAAGATGGTGTCGCACGAGGGTGTGTAGGTGAGGGCATGCATTCATGAAACATCTCATCCCTGCATCAATAAGAGTATTTAGGAATGGTTGATATGTTTGCTTTATCATTACTACTTGACTGAATTGATAACATGTTAATCTTTACTCTATGATTCCACTGAGTTGATCACTCACTCCCACATTCTGTGACGGTATTCTAAACACCCACTAGACTCTGTCTTAGTTGTAGATGAGGATGCGACTTAGGAGCAGATCCTGACTATTACGACGATCAGGATGAGTTCTCTTATATGCAGTTCTCTGACGGTTTTGCTTAGGCCATACTGATCGACGAGGCTACAGGGTTTATCAATGTACTTGGACTATAATTTTGACATTTTATTTTTGCACTATTACATGTATATGGTGACTCAGTGATGTATTCATACTCTAGCAGATCGACAGTGATCTTTGATTTTCTATTCATTTATATATATCTTTAAGTCTTCCGCTTGCGTTATTTAAACTGATTTAGAGTATGTATTACTATTTTGGTGTAATCCCACTCATGTTTAATACACTACCATGAACAACATTCAATCATCTTCATTTATGTTGCATAAGTGATGCATTGGAACTCGAGAGCTGAGCATCTGCTCGACCCCCGATTTTTCGGGCATTACAAGTTGGTATCAGAGCATGATTTGGATTAAATCGGACCTAGGTTATTGTAAGTGCTATGATTTCATATTCCTTTAGTTGTCAAATTTTGTGGTGTCAAAACCTATATCTATATCTTGTATATCTTGTGTTTTATGTTTGAAGACTAGTCATTGCAATCAAGACATATCAAGACACCGCATTTCAAGACAAGATCTTAAAGTTTTCAAGTCTTGGATGAAGAAATCAAGAATAGAAGTTTTCAAGGTTGCATGTTCAAGATTTGATCAAGTTCAAGTTTACTAGAAGACTTTTTCAAGTCAAGATCAAGCTCATGAAGGCCTACTACAAGTTTTATATATAATACTTCTAACATAAGTTTATTTGGAATTTTATTTTTAAGAAATTAGACTTTAGAAAAGTTTTACTAGAATTAGGATTTTTATTAGAGTTAGAAATTTACTATTTTTGGTAATTACGGATTTTAGTTTTTTTTCCCTATATTAATGATGTAACAGGCACACACCGATCAATTTTAGAATTATTTCTATTTTCTTTTTCTCATGGATTTGAAGTTTCTCTGTGAGGAATCTAGAGAAGTTCCATGGATTTGGAATAGTTATCGCCCTAAGGAAAACCATATTAGCCTCTATGGATCCAGAGGGGCCACCCGAAACTTCTAAAGTGGAGGGCTCTTTTTTTCTTAACTATACAAGACTTTGTGGGTGAATCTAAATAAACAAGACAGACCTATGTCCTAATTGTAAAGGGAAAAAAACTTGATCCCACCATCATCCCTGAGAAACTAAAACCCTTTTTATATGAATTTAAAGAAATTTGGCCCATTAACCTTCCCGATGGATTGTTTCTCATGCGAGATATCTAGTGCCATATCGACCTTGTCTCGGGGTCCACCTTACCCAATTGTCCTCACTATCGGATGAGTTCAAAAGAGTGCGAAATTCTACAGGGGCAAGTGGAGGAACTGATCCGTAAGGGTCTTATTCGATAAAGCACGAGCCCATTCACTGTACCAGCTCTATTAACTCTTAAGAAAGATGTGAGTCAGCGCAAGTGTGTCGACACCTGGGCCATCAACAAAATCACCATAAAATACAAGTTTTTCATACCGTGGTTGGACGGTATCTTGGACATGCCTGAGGGTGCAAAATTATTCTTTAAATTGGAAATAAAGAGCAGCTACCATCAGATTCAAATACGGCCGGGTGATGAGTGGAAGACGGCGCTCCTCATCACGTTCATCTCTATGTTAGGTCTAAGAGTGTTAGGGCATTAACCGTATTATACAACTCTCAGATTGAATGTTTGTACATAACAATTTTGGCACTTTATTTATACAAGTGGGCCCATGTTTCGGTGATCGAAACCATTTATATGATAGGAGGCACTTCGAATAGGTTATGGGATGAAACTTTTAAAACAAAAATTAATCATAAACCTTTAATTAAAGGTTAAAAAAGCAGTGGTTACGAAAGAATATGTAGCAATAGTCCACATTCAACCTAAAAGGACAAGATCTTCTACGTTCAAATGTTTACACCTAATCTAACCATGTCAGATATAGTGATTTAGATGATGCCACGTGTCAATGAAATCTCAATAAGAGATAAAATGAAGATTTCTTCAGCGACTCTAATGGTTGAATGAGATTAAAATCCGTAAAGTCATGAGTAGTCTAAAAAGGATACGACAAGTTGGCTACAACAAGGATACACGTGTTGGCTCATCACTAATGTTGAGTATTGATCGAAACACGATCACACCGTATAATGAGCTCGGCTAACACACCATGACATGCCACATTGTCACAATAGCCAAAAATATTCGAGGGGTGGAGTAATAAACACACTAAGTTGGCCTAACATCACGATGCATTATCCACGTTCATGTAAAGAAAATGGTGATTATTTTCAATGTATGATAGCACAAGAGAAATGCTTGTCCACGTAATAGGGATAGAATGTGAATGCAACCAGTGACCAACCAATAATGAACAACCAGCATGCATAGTATTGTCTAATATGTTATCATTGTCTTTGGCTTCAATTAATTATCTCCACATCAATATAAATGAAAAGTGGCTATAAAAATCTCTCCGTGTAACCGTCTTAGAATTTTATAATAAGAGGAAGATTGAAGAGCTCCAGACCCTTGCCAAGCAAACACATCAAATCAAATCTACAATACAATGTTGCCTACTTTTATCTTTTATTTTATCTTAGCATGGAATAACTTGTCTACACTGCTACACTAGATCAACTTTAGCACATGGGCATTGTAATCTCGTTTGTCTATGCTGCTATGATAGAATAACCTAGACTATAGGTAGTGTAATTACATTCCATCTACACTAAGCACTAGATCGCACAAAAGACATTTTTCTTTTCTTTCGGTAGTATAATTCCTCATGCCTACATTAAAGTTGCTAGACCTAGGAAGATTCAGATATATGATATCGCCATCTACACAGATATTGGATCATTGAGATATACTTTTATAAGTTTTTTTTTTTCAATTAATGTAATTGAATTCTTTCTACTCTCATATTGTGGGAATCGGATTATCTCTGCTATTATGGTGAGAAAATGTTCTTTTGATTGAAAGGTAAAAAGAATTCATTTAAAAGACAAATCTCTCCTTCACAAATCACTTGATTGTGCATGCAGGGTGGATGAATAAACGATTGAATTGCTTCAGTTTTCGGTCATATGTGACTACCCATGGCTTCTTTGTCTATCTCAACACTCTAGGTCATAGGCGTTCGGTTTAGATTGAGCTGTAAAAGGCTCTGGCACGTCAGGCACAATACACACATACAAATGATTCGTATTTCAAGCCAAACATCAGGATATACCTATCTTTGAGATTTTCATCAATTGGCCATAAAGGATGAGACCCATCATGTCAATGGTTTAGATAGTAAAAGATGGGCTCCACTTCTATAAACCAAATATACAAACTCTCTTTGATGCACCCGGCAATGTATAATACCTTCAAAAGATGTCACTGTGTGTATAATCAAGGTGGATTGTGTCAGACGCGGTTTAGCTAGTGACCCCAACACCAGCCACCTATCTAATGTAAAAGCTCTATGGATCCCCACCATGATGTATGTGTTTTATCCATGTAGTCCAGCCATTTCTCCATATTATTTTAGGGCATGAGCTGAAAAATGAGGTAGATCTAAATCATATATGGACCACACCACAAGAAAGCAATATTAGTTGAATGTGTACCATTAATAACTACCTCAATTTTAGAGCAATATTTGTTTATATTAATAAGGTCATACAGACTTGGATAAATGAAAAACACAAATATCATCTTGATCCAAAACTTCAGTGGCAATCCCCACTATTTCCTATGGTTTGGTCCACCTCATTTTTAGGCTGTCTCATTTTTGGAATCATGCCCTAAAATGAGCTGGCAAAATGGATGGACAGTGTGGATAAAACACATACATTATGGTGGGGCCCACAAATATTTGGCACCATCTACCTAGCTAGTGTTGGGGTCACTAGCTAAACTGTGTCCGATCTACCCTGACCCCATTTGTGGGGCCCACCATAACAAAGGGGTTTTATCCACACCATTCTCCATTTTTCCCATTCATTTTTGGGTATAAGCCCAAAATGAGGTAGATACATGACTCAAGGGGACCACACCACAAGAGTAGCGGTGGTAATGATCCATATATAATGCATCATGTATTGGAGGATTAGGATTGGATAGTGATCCCTCCACCACCCAAGTCATCGGTGGAAAAGCTTTGTAGGCCCCAACATGATGTATGTGTTTTATCAACACTGTTCATCCATTTATTTTTTTTAGTTCATTTTAGGGCATGAGCAAAAAAAATGAGGTAGATTCAACCTTCAAGTGGACCATGTCACGCCAAACAATGGGAATTAAATGCTATCATTGAAACCTTCTTGGGGCCACAAGTTTGTTATCAAGCTCATATTCATGTTTTCCCTTCATCCATATTTATGTGACTTTATGAATAGGTTGGATGACAAATAAATATTGTGGTGGGCCACTAAGAAGTTTTCAATGGTAGGCATTCCATCCTTGACTGTTTTTCCTATGGTGTGGTCTACTTGAGCTTTGGATCTACCTCATTTTTAGGGTCATGCACTAAAATGAGTTGGCAAAATGGATAGACGGCGGGGATATAACACATACTATTGGAGCCGACAAAGCTTTTCCATCACCAACTTGGCAGTTGGGGATCATTGCGCAATCCAAGCCCTGCCTGGGAAGTGTTTAAGCCCATGGATGGGAAATAAAATGTAGACCTATGCTAGGGATGATCAGTGATCGTCGTTTCTACTGCAATTATTATGGATCATCCATTTCCCTTGGCAGGAAAGTTAGAATCACCTGCTCAAAGTTATTTTTTCATGGTCTACCAAAAGTGGAGCCATGAGATGGATGATTTGTATCATTGATTGAATCATGTCAACTCCATCAATGTGGATCGTCTTTTCTTAGATTTTCATTGGACAACTACATCACATGGCTAAAGTGATTTTTGAGATGGATGGAGAGTGAAGGGCAGGACTTGGGTCAATGATAAGACTGTCCATAGTAAATCAATGTGGACCATGTTCGCCCAACCATTGATTGGACAACTAGGACAAGCACGAAGGATGTGATTTTTAAGAGGGATGGTCAATCAATGGTGAGACCCACATTGTCTAAACGGTATACATCGTTAATAGTAATATAATTTTATATGTTAGTTGAATAATTATATGCAAACAAATGAATATAGTGTTGCTTCTAATATACTGAGATATAATAAAAAATTCAAAATATCAAAATCAGAAATAATAAAAAAGGAATCTGGAGAGTCAAGGTATGTTACAGTCATTATCATAAAAATAGTTCTCCAAAAATAGATTTCCCACACATAAAGATTCCAAATAAATTGGGTACCAGTAAGTCAACCCTTGGTATACAATAGTTATCCTCTAAGATGAATGATGTAGATCAGGTGCATTCACATCTTAATCACACGAACCCAAGAATGCTCATTCTGATTTATCTAAACAGAAGTTACAGAAAGAAGCTGAATTTAAAGCAGAGAGGAGAAAACTTTTGAATGATCTTTCAACATAGAAGATAAACTTTTAATACATATGTGAAGGAGAAGGTTATTTAAGCTCATGTCTCTTCTCTTAAGTTTCAAAGAATTTTTATACTCCATCTAAAATGGTGAGTGTTTTTTAATTATTACAATAGCTTGGAAAGCCTCACCAGTCACTATACTTTTAGATGATATTTCATGAGATATCTTCTATAAAGCACACACCTGATCTATTACAAACTTATCATCAGACATTTTTAAATTAATATAACAATTAACTATATATTTCTTCATTTTCAGCATTCTCTATTTTGAATTTCTTTTCAAGATGATCATACAAATATTTGGTAGTGGAAATATGACAATTGATATTATAGTTTTCATTGGTCATCGCATTGAGAATGTAATTTTTACGAAGATGGTCACCGTTCTTCCCATTTCGATTGTTTAAAGGATGTCATTGGTTTACTTACCTTAAGTAATTGGGTATAATCTTTAACAATGTAAATCAACTTGAGGATAGTGAGATAAAACTCCATTTTCTTCTATCATCTATTGAAAATTTTCTCATCAAAAATCTTAATTATAGGATTCTTATACTGATTTGTCCAAACAGAAGTTACAAAAAGAAGCTAGAAGAAAACCATAGATGAGAGAATTTTTAGATGATCTTTCAATAGAGAAGGTAAGCTTTTATAAAGAAAAAGTAAGTAGTTGTTGAAGCTTAAGACGCATATTAGTAGCGTAATAAATGCATGTCGACGCGCATACCGACTCATTAAATATTAGATAGGTGCATGACAACTTATTTTCTTTATGTGCATAATTAAGACATTAGTATAATAAATGTATGTCGCATGCTAGCTAATTAAATATTAGAGAGGTGAATGGCGCAGAGAAAACAAAAATGTCAAATCAAAGACACGCCACACGATGCCGCTTCTCTTCACGATCTCAACCTGCACACGTGCAAGGTGGCTCCCATGTCATACCTTTGTTTTCCTAATACAAATTATTAGTAAAAGATTTTAATATAAATGCTTAATTTTTCTAATTAGTTTTCAATATGGCATAAAACTAAACACAATTAGGTAAGAGAGTTAATAAAATATATAATCATTTTAAAAAAAGTTCAAATCTCATTTTTTTTCCTTTTTATTCTAGCATATAGATTAATTAAATTCTTACATGATAAGTCCTTAGTTTAATTAACCAAAAGGAAAAGTTAAATTACAAGAACCAAACTACTATAAAATCATAGAATTCGATTAATTCCATGAATTCTTATATGATATGTGACGCAACGATGAACGTGATGAGGTCGATCACCGTCTTCCTCAAGGATAACTACTCCGAATCCACGGAGCTTCTCTGGACTCCTCACAGAGACTTCTCGAATCCACGAGGGAAGAAAGCAAGAGAATAGAAATAAATTCTAATAAAATTTGAAATTGATTAATGAATAATTGATAATTGTCTAATGTGTCTCCTTACACTATTAATATAGAAAAAAAATAAACTAAAATTCATAATTACCAAAAATAACAAAATTCTAACTCTAATAAAAATCTTAATTCTAATAAAACTCTTCTAAGGCCTAATTTCTAAAAATAAAAATTGCAAATAAACTTTCTCTAGAAGAGTTCCAGTATAACTAAAAGTTATTTTTAAAATGAAAAAAAATCTAAAACTCTAAAAAATATTTAAAAAATTGGAATTACTAAAAATAGTAAAATTTTTCTAAAAATTAGTTTTTGAGCTGAAAGCGTGCGTTTTCTGACGAAACGGACAAATGCAACCCACTTTGTGGTCAGTTCACCTCGGATGGCCCGTTTCAGTAAAGATTGATAGGTTGTATACTCCGTAATGATACTCGGATCAAAAGTTATGGTCAATTTACAGTCCACCTCCTTTTGGCTCAACCATGCTGGGAATATCTCTGTGTGACACGTTCTACATTGTTATGGGAAGATCCAAGATCGCTATTCAGAGTCGACTCAGCACCGTTCCGACTAAGGCCTAACCCATTTGGGCTGAACTCAGTATCAGCACCACACGAGTCTGAAAGAAGAATTCAGCTCGGAGAGGAGTCACATCCGATCGGACCAATATATACCCTCGACCGTCTACTTGAATTCGGACTTACAGGAGGATCGCATGCTGATGCTCTGGTCGGACTATCTAAGCCGAGGCTACGATCAGAGACTCATACCACGATCGATAGAAAAATTGTCACATCGAGACATGGCTGGAAACTTCACCCGCAGATATGCACGATCCGCCAGATACGCTGCACACGCGGTAAATTGCGAGAAATATCTCCATGATCCTAGAATCCCTCTGATGGTGCCGAGATTGTTGGACTCAGACCGCCTCCCAGGCTGGTATAAATAGGACGCATCGCCATGTCTATAAGTACGCAAAAAATGAGCTCTCCTCTACTCTCTACTAGACCCAGATTTCCTTGTCCTGACTTAGGCATCAGAGGGTCTCCCGGCTTAGCCAGGGTCACCTTTGCTTGTCTTTTTGGTGCAGGTTCAAGGGGCTACCCGTGGTGGACGACGAAGGAGGAGGGCTGACTAGTTTTTGGCATCAACATTTTTTGGCGCCGTCTGTGGGAACCTGAAACTCAAAGTCAGGTTCTCATTTACCCAAGCAATGGCAAGGAAGAAGAAAGCTGCAGTGGTACAACCACAATTTGATGAGCAGACCCGGTCGTCGTCATCGTTTCATGCCGAGTCCGCACCGGGGCCTTCCCAGCGATCGCACAATCGGTCGAGTAAGTACCGCGCCACGCAAAGCGAGATCCAAGCCCTGCGCGACGAGATAAACCGAATAAAACAACAGCGGGAGCCAGAACTACGCCCAGCTCAAGAACAACCCGTTCTCGAGCTGGTGGGGCTATTTATGGAAACTCGCTCCGTGCCGAGGAGTGTGAGACCCGAAGTTCCCCAATGTTCGGGGGTACCGCAGTCGGGTCAAAATCTTCCTGCGGCACGTGGCGAGGCATCCGCACGGAACGAGCCCGCTCGGGCTACGACTATTGTTCACTCGGCACATCTGCTCTGCCCCCCACAGACCTCCGTCATCAGTTAAAGCGAAGGAGGGAAAGGAGGACACCGGAGGTCGAGCATGCTCCAGAGGTCGTCGTGGAGAATAAAGACCCATGGAAAGCGCAGTTTGTGGAGTTGAAAGATAAGTTCTTGACGTTGGAGAAAAAGCAGGAACAATCGACGGTTCCGGCCACGATTCAGGCGATGATGGAAGAAACCGAGCTCCCCTTCACTCCTGCCATCATGGCCGAAGTGATGCCACATAGGTTCCGGATGCCTCCCGTCATCCAATATTTGGGATCTGGAGATCCATCCGATCACTTGGAGTCCTACCGATCCTGGATGTAGATCCAGACAGCAACGGATGCAATGATGTGTAGGGGGTTCTCTATCACCCTCACAAGGTCCGCTCGGATCTGGTATCGCCAGCTGAAGCCTAGTTCCGTGGGTTCATTCGCGGAACTGAGTCGACTATTCCTTACGCAGTTCATAAGCGATAAGAGAAGTCGGAAGCCCAACACTCACCTACTGACCATTAAGCAGGCACCGAAAGAATCGCTGAAGGATTACGTCGCTCGCTTTAATGAAGAAGCGTTACATGTTGAGGACTACGATGATAAAATGGCCCTCGCGGCCATCCTGAGTGGACTGAAGGAAGGAAAGTTCGCCTTCTCCATCGGAAAGAATCCGCCGAAGATGCTAGCGGACTTCATGGCGAAAGCTCAAAAGTATACCAACGCCGAGGAGTTCACTAACGCACGCAAGGGTATGCAAGTGTCCGACTCGACAAATAAAGGGAAGAGGCCTCGGAACGAAGACTCTCAGTCTACCGGTAAAGGGACTGATGACCGCGTTTCCCGCTATCGTCGACCGAGTCGCAGGCCGGAGGGGAAATTTCATTCCTATACCCCGCTCAACACATCGACCGAATAAATTCTACTGGATATCTGAGGAGACAGACTACTCAATTGGCCGGTTTGTATAAGAGCTGATCCCGAGCATCGGGACAAACGGAAATACTGTCATTTCCACCGGGACCACGGTCATAACACGGACGATTGCGTACATCTGAAGGACGAGATTGAGTCTCTCATCCGCAAAGGACATTTACACCATTACACGAAGAAGGAAAAGTCCGCTCGAGGAGAGGAGCGACCGCAGGAGCAGCCGAACAAACTCCTAGAGGAACTCGCCAAAATTCGTACCATCTTTGGGGGATCAGCTGGGGGAGGGGACTCAAACAGGGCTCGAAAAGCCCATTCCTGGAGGTCCGAGTTGGAACACCATATCCACTTAGCAGAACGTCCCAACAAGGAACTCCGAGTCTCTCCGTGCAGCCTGACCTTCATGTAAGAAGATGCGCGCGGGATCCAGCATCCGTACGATGACGCGCTAGTGGTCACCATGACCATAGTCAATCACAAAGTGTACCGCATCTTAGTCGACACTGGAAGTTCAGCTGATATCATATACTCCGAAGCATTCGAAAAGATGGGAATTTCACGTTCCAAACTCTGACCTATGAAGACTCCTTTGCACAGCTTTTCCGGAGAGAGAGTTATCTTCGAAGGGGCCATCTCCCTCCTAGTAACAGCTGGAGAAGGGCAACATCAAGTCACACTCCTGGTTGACTTTTTAGTTGTCAATATTCCATCAGTCCACAACGTGATCCTGGGCCGACCCTCCCTCAACGCAATGAGGGCGGTTGTCTCAACTTACCATCTGATGATGAAGTTCCCGACTGAAGGCGGGATTGGTTATCTCTGAGGCGATTAACGAGAGGCCCGGAGATGTTATGCGATAGCCGTGAGAAAAGGGGTCGCTAAACAAACGCTCGTAGTCGACGCCTTGTACCCTCGCGGAGCGACAGAGAGTTCCCCCGTCGAAGATCTAGTAAGAATACCGCTCGATGAATCAGACCCGAGAAAAACTGTTCAGCTCGGAGCATCCCTGAATCCTGAGCGGAGAGACGAGTTACTGGCCTTCTTGAGGTAACACCGGGACATCTTCGTGTGGTCGCACGCAGACATGCCAGGGATCTCGCCCGACGTGCTAGTTCACAGGCTGAACGTGAACCCAGACCACCGGCCAGTGAAGCAAAAAAGAAAACTGTTCGATGCCGAGCGATATAAAGCCATTGCCGAGGAGGTCTCAGTCCTGCTCGACGCGGGTTTTATAGAGGAAGTGTATTATCCTGATTGGATAGCAAATGTTGTACTGGTCAGGAAGTCCAACGGGAAGTGGCGGGTCTATGTAGACTATTCCGATCTGAATAAGGCATGTCCTAAAGACAGCTTCTCACTACCTCGGATCGATCAACTGGTGGACAACACAGCTGGGCATGAGCTACTCTCGTTCCTGGACGCTTATTCCGGATACAACCAGATCGCAATGTATCCCTCAGACAGGCAGAAGACGACCTTTATCACGGACAGAAGACTCTACTGTTACCGGGTCATGCCGTTCGGCCTGAAAAATGTTGGGGTAACATATCAGAGGTTGGTGAATCAGATGTTTGCCAAACAAATCGGACACAGCATGGAGGTATATGTGGACGACATGCTGGTAAAAAGTGTCAAAGCATCCGACCACCTCGCTGATCTCGAAGAAACATTCAATGTCCTCCATGAATATCAGATGAAGCTTAACCCCTCCAAGTGTGTGTTCGGAGTTGAGTCAGGGAAGTTCCTAAGCTTTCAGGTCAGTCAGCGAGGGATTGAAGCCAACCCAGACAAAATCAAGGCTCTCCTCGACATGAATTCGCCTTGGACTTTAAAAGAGATACAATGTCTCACGGGAAGAGTTGTCGCCCTCGGACGCTTCATATCTAGGGCTACAGACAAATGCCTTCCTTTCTTCCAACAGCTGAAGGGCCACAAGAAGGTGGAGTGAACGCCGGATTGCGAGCAAGCCGTCCAGCAGCTGAAACAGTTAGGATCGCCACCACTCTTGTCCAAGCCAGAAGAAGGAGAGCCCTTGTTCCTCTACCTCGTCGTTTCAACCTCAGCCGTCAGTTCAGCTCTGATCAGAGAAGTCGAAGCCAAGAAGTACCCCGTGTACTACGTAAGTAAAGCCATGGTACCGGCCGAGACAAGGTACCAGTCCTTGGAGAAGCTGGCACTCTGCCTCGACATTTCGGCCAAAAGACTCCGGCCATATTTTCAAGCCCATACCATAGTCGTACTAACAGACTCTCCCCTGAGGCAGATCCTCCAAAGACCTGAAGTGTTAGGTCGGATGACCAAATGGGCTGTAGAACTCGGAGAGTTTGACATTCAGTTCTGGCCCAGGACGGCACTCAAGGGACAAGCTGTGGCCGACTTCATCGCCAAATTCACAACTCCGGATGAGGAGCAAGTCAGGAAGGAAGTTAAAATGACACCACCCGTCTCACTGAGCAATCAAGAGCTCATGTCAGATCCGGGGTGGGTCCTTTATGTTAATGGATCTTCCAACATTAAAGGAGCAGGTGCCGGTGTCGTCCTGGTTGCACCCGATTCAACGACGATTTAATACGTCATCAGGCTAGGGTTCAAAGCTTCAAATAATGAGGCCGAATACGAAGCGCTGCTAGCTGGACTCCGGCTGGCAGCGAGCTTGGGTGTTCAGACCCTACAAGTCCACAGCGACTCACAGTTGGTAGTGAACCATATCTCTTTGGAGTACGAAACTAAGGAGGTCAAAATGATTGCCTACCTCGAAGAAGCGAAGAAATTGATCGAGAAGTTTTGGAGTTGCACTATCTAGCAGATCCCTAGAGCTGAGAATTCATGGGCCGACGCCTTAGCAAGGCTCGCCTCGGCCTCCGAGGGAAAGATCCCACGTTTTGTTCCGGTCGAGTTCATTGAACACCCAAGCATTGGCTAGTCAGAGGAGGTCAGCCCCGTCCAGTCCATCCCTAGTTGGATGGACCTCATTTTCAATTATCTATCAACCGGCGAAACCCCCTCGGATAAGCTTGAGGCGAGGCGACTTAGGATCCGAGCAGCACGTTATGCCATATTGAACGGAGTACTGTATAAGAAGGGACATTCCCAGCCTTACCTTAGGTGCCTCCGGCCGAACGAGGCCGATTACGTGATTCGAGAGATTCACGAGGAAATCTGCGAAAATTATTCGGGCAGCCGTGCCTTAGCCATGAAGATACTTCGTTAAGGATATTTCTGGCCAACTCTCAAGCAAGACTCTAAAGATTTTGTTCGGGAGTGCGACAAGTGTCAGCGTTTCGCTGCCGTGCCGAGGCGACCGGTAGAGGAAATGACCCCCATGAGTGGGCCATGGTCGTTCGCCCAATGGGGGATCGACATCATCGGTCCCTTGCCCACTGGGAAGGGACAGGTCAAGTTTACTATAGTCGCGGTCGACTACTTCACCAAGTGGGCCGAAGCCGAGGCAGTCGCAAGGATCACCGAGCGAAAAGTGATCGATTTCGTGTGAAAAAATATCATCTGCCAGTTCGAGATTTCGAGAACCATCGTCTCTGATAACGGCCGTCAATTTGACAATGACAAGTTCCGTTGTATGTGCCAAGGACTTGGCATTGTGAACGCTTACTCATCACCCCGGCACCCACAGTCGAATGAACAGGTAGAAGCAGTTAACAAGGTCATTAAGCACCATCTCAAAACAAAGTTGGAAAAAGTAAAGGGGAATTGGGCCGAGGAACTCCCCTTCGTCCTTTGGGCTTACAGGACTACAGCTCAGACTTCGACAGGCGAAACTCCATTTTCGTTATCCTACGGTTCGGAGGCAATGATGCCAGTAGAGATCGGGCTCCCTACGCACGGGTGAGGAGTTTCGAAGAAAGTCAAAACTCCGAGCAGATAGCGGCTAATTTGGATTTGCTCGAGGAACTCCGAGAAGTTTCCAAGCTCCGAACAGTGGTTCGGCGCCAGCAGGTAGTGCGCTTCTACAATTCTAAAGTCAAAGTCAGGCGCTTCCGATCAGGGGACTTAGTCCTCCGACGGGTTTTTCAGAACACGGCCGAACCCGGGGAGGGAGCGGTCGGACCTAATTAGGAAGGTCTATACCGGGTGGTCAGGTCTGCAAAATCGGGCTCGTACCACCTGGAAGACCTCGAAGGCCGTCATCTCCCTCATCCTTAGAACGCCGAGCACATGAAGATCTACTACCCTTAGAGGAACTAGCCTTATAATAAAATGTACGCATCCGAGCGACTAGCCTTTAAGGCTCCCAATAAAAGATCAATTCTACTTTTGAATGCATCCAACTGTCCTATTCGTACAGGCACGAATTAAACGGTCCGATCCTTTAAGGGATCAGAACCTAACCTCACGAAAGGTCGACGAGGCATCCCTTCAGGAAAAAAAGCCTAAAAATGATCCGACCACCCGATTAAGTGTTCGACTCAGCATACAACAACATAGATGCGACGAGCCAAGTATCCTAAGGGGTCGGACCCAACTAAGGCTTGGGCCGAGGAGGCTCGAATAATCGACCCTAAAAACTAAATGGCAGAGGACTAAGCCCATCAGCTCAACATCTTAAGCAAATCAACAATGTGACAAGAACATTTTTCATTAAATTCCCTCGGAGGGGCAAAAGTACGTAGGTACATTGATAGTTGAAAAAAAAAAGAAGTCTTCAGGCGGGAGGAGGAGCTTGGGCATCAAGAACCTGAGCGTCGGGAGCTGGTTCCGAGCGGACGATGTCAGCCGAGGTATCTTCGAAGTCGTCGGGCAGGAGGAAATCGAGATCTAGGTCTGGGTACAAACCTAGAACTACCTCGAGGCATGCGTCGAAGCCGCAGTTGTAAAACGTTGCGGCCTCATCATCCCTCTCCTTAGAAGTCTTGAAGCTTTTGATTGCAGCAGCAACCGCTGTGGCCAAAGAGGCCTCGTCCTTCGCCCTCTGAGCTTCCACGGCTTGATTCACGGCTCGTGTCCGCTCCTCAGCCGCCTCGCCCTTGGTATGATTTAGAGCTTCCCCAAGTCGAACTGTCTCCATGGCCAAGGAGTCCGCATGGGCCCTGGCACGGATCAGCTCAGCAGTCGTTGCGTCACCGCTCTTCTTAAAATCATCTGTTTTATCCTGCAGATGTAGCTTCCTGGCCTCCAAGTCCACTACGACTCCCTGCAGTCGCTTGACCCTGGCCCTCTCGCCCGTAATCTGTTGGCGGAGGCCAGTCTCCTCATACCTCAAGGCCACCACCTCGGCCCGGAGAGCCTCCAACTCCGCCTCCTTCCCCTTGTACTCTCGCACTCTCTACCGAATGGAGAGCAGCACCGGGACGGCCTGAACAGAAAATAAAGACCAATATCTACGGAATGTGTATAACAACATCGAAGAAAGGAGGTCTTCTCGGAAATATACCATATAGCATACGGAGGCGAAGTTGTTCAGGAAGCCTCCCTCCAATCGCTCAAGGGTCTGGGCGATGTCTTCCTCCTTGGCATGCTTGGCGGCCCACGAAGCCAAACACGCCATGTGATAGCCGGGTTCGAACCTCCCCCCGCTCGTGCCCGCTTGGGCCGAGGCCTCAGCCCCCTCGGCCCCTACCCGACTGCCGGCCGAGTTTTGACCCTCGGCGCGGACCTCCTCCTCAACCTCGAGGGGGGAAAGCACATTTTCGGCTACCCTGTTGGCCCCCTCTCTCTCAGAGGATGAGGGAACGGCAATAGGGGGCTCAGGGGCTACGTGAGGAAAAGTGACGGGAGGAACGGCGACAGAGGGAGCCCGAGCAACAGAGCTAGGCGCAGCCGGGGTGTCAGCCTCGGTCACTTAGACGACCCCCAGAGGAAGACGTACCACTAGCCGAAGCACTACCGGAAGAGCCGCGTAGTGCTAGGGCGCTTCGGAGCAAGCAGCGCGGAGGGAGTGTCGGCGGGCCTCCGTGCCAAACTTGATGGAGTTGGTGTAGCAGGTTCCCTCGGTGCCGGACTTGATGGAGTTGGTGCAGCAGAAGATCCTCCCACGCGAGGGGTAGTCGGCTTCTTCCGAGTGATCTTCACTCGGGGGGCTTCTTTGAGTAGCTCCGCTGCGCTCGGAGCTGCCTTCCTCTTCCGCGCCCCGGACGCCTCAGCCATGCCTGCGAAAGAAAACTGTCAGCTACTAAATAAGTGAAGAAAAGATTATTGAAGAGGTCAGGACAGCTTACTCAGAGATGTGGCTAGAGGTTGGGATTTGCAGAGCCCGGACCAGTGAAGGTTGGCCGCAATTATCAGATCGGCCCAGGAGCGAAGCGACTCTGACCGCGCTCTGGCCTTTGCGATCTGATTCTTCTGGTCCGAGTTTAGGAGCGGCAACCCCTTTGCAAAAGCTGCAAAATAAAAAAATGTCACGTCTACGAAAACAGGTGGAAATCAAAATAGTGACTCGGATGTAAAATGAAGTCCGACCTGGTTTTGTAAAATGGGTCGGAACCTGAGCTGTCAAGGTCCCGAGCTCAGCCGTCGAGGCCTCCCAATCACCTGTCGCCCAGAACCATTTGTTCTTCCAATCCTTGTTGGAAGACGGCAGGTGCATCACCAACCCCGACCCCTTACTCCCCCGAGTCGCGAAATAATACCAGGGATCATTGCTATCATGCTTGACCAAGTACAAGCTCAGCAGCTCCTCGGGAGTCAGCTCGGAGTTTCCAACTTGCTTCCAAATTATGTAAGCTGAGACCATCACCCTCCATGCATTCGGAGCAAACTGTTCAGGGGCCAATCCGAGATAGGTCGCTACCTTCCGGATAAAAGGATGCAGTGAGAGACGGACCCCACACTGCAGCGCGCAGAGAAAAATGGTCACCTCACCCTTAGCTGGAGCGTCAGTAACGTCCAAAGGGCCAGGAGCCCTTATTTACACGGAGTCGGAGACCTGGAACTCCGAGCGGATCCATTCCATTTGGGATTCTGACATGACAGAACCCCCAGGGACAACCTCTGCGGTGCGCAGACTTGTAGGCATATCAGTGGCGGTAGGAGTTTCAACTCGGCGTGCTCGGGGGGCAGCCTTCTTACTGGGTTGCTTTGTCCTAGAACCCAGTATTTTTTACTTTCGAGGCGGGGGGTACGGGAGAGTGGCTTCGAAAGGGCCCTCGGAAGACCCGTTTTCGCTCCCGGTACTCCCCAGCTTAGAGTCGTCGCCATACTCGCGGACCATCTCCAGATCAGAAAACATTGTGGAAACAAGGATGTAGGTGAGCGGGACTTACCGGATGATGGCCGAAAATCGCCTTTTTGTCGGAAACCTTAAGTTTGGCAGGAATCGCCCCTCGTCGGAAATCACCTCTCCGGTGTGCTCTCTTAAACCAGGACACAAAATGACTAACAAACGTCCGGAGCGCCTTATATAGGCAGCAAAAGATTTTCGCATTAATAGCCAGCTTTGATGGCAGCAGCCGAATCGGCATGAGCCGATCTCTGAGCACATATGGCAGCACCACATTGGACAAATACCGAACCGTCAGTACTGCCCAGACATCGGGTAGTGCGCCTCGATACGCGAAAAGATACCTCAGCAGTCGGAGCCATCATAAATACGCCGCCTTAAGCCTGTGTAGCAACTTCTCATAGGCTGGGAGAAGATCGGGGATCGTAACCGTCGCCACAGGTAAGCCGAAGCGACCAGCACGCGCAGTTTGAAACCCGCCATCATTGCGACGAGCGGGAAACTTCCTATATAATTACTCTCCGAGCCCGCAAGCAAACTCAAAGAGTAGGGGCTTCTGTTATGGGAAGATCCGAGATCTCTATTCTGAGCCGACTCAGCACCGTTCCGACTAAGGCGCAACCCATTTGGGCTGAACTCAGTATCAGCACCACACGAGTCTGAAAGCAGAATTCAGCTCGGAGAGGAGTCACATCCGATCGGACCAATATATACCCTCGACCGTCTACTTGAATTCGGACTTGCGGGAGGATCGCATGCTGATGCTCCGGTCGGACTATCCAAGCCGAGGCTACGATCAGAGACTCATACCACGATCGATAGGAAAATTGCCACATCGAGACATGGCCGGAAACTTCGCCCGCAGATACGCACGATCCGCCAGATACGCTGCACACGCGGTAAATTGCGGGCAATATCTCCATGATCATAGAATCCCTCTGATCGTGCCCAGATTGTAGGACTCAGACCGCCTCCCAGGCTGGTATAAATAGGACGCATCACCATGTCTACAGGTACGCAAAAAACGAGTTCTCCTCTACTCTCTACTAAACCCAGATTTCCTTGTCCTGACTTAGGCATCGGAGGGTCCCCCGGCTTAGCCAGGGTCACCTTTGCTTGTCTTTTTGGTGCAAGTTCAAGGGGCTACTCGTGGTGGATGACGTAGGAGGAGGGCTAACCAGTTTTTGGCATCAACATACATCAACATGAACATAGTTTTAAAATAACAAGATAGATGACCAGGAAAAAGGATTAATCACCTATGGGACCCGTAATCATCAGGCCCTTGGTCATGCATGCTTAGTTAAAGTGGTTCTACTACTCAGTTTCTCTTTGAAATATGACCATTTTTTTGTGCATCACATGTTGCATGATTGCCCCACCATCTCAATTATATAATTATGGGCCACTAAAACATAAGGTGACAATTCTCATCCTTGGGAATTCCGTGGTTTGGGATTTTCCAAAGAGATTTTCATATTTAGATATTTCTTATGATGTTGTCGGAAAAATCTCTTTGAAAATAAAACATCACAATATTGATTGTAAGCTAATAAATAAATTTAAAATTTTAAATTAGAGGTATGCTAATATTTGCACATTTAAATATTGATTAAAAACTAATAAATTATTTTAAAAAAATAAATATGAGTTTTGCAAACATCTCTTTCCTTCATGGGGCCCTAGCAACATTCCCAACCTTTTGATTGACATGTGGGATGTCCAGTCATCAATCAGGACTGTTCATTCAATACTACCAGTGGAATTAAGCCACGGTGCAGCAATCATGCCTAACAGATAACTCTAATTTGAATGAGATTTATTTATTATCATTGTCCATTATTTACAAGCCATAAATCACATGATTAGAATCATTAAACCAATGTGCTATTTAGGAATATTTATAATCAACATACTGTGATTTATTTAATAGACATTTCATCATGATGAATGGTTAAGATCAATGATGGGTTATCCCATGTGCCATTAATTAAGAGCTCACTGGACGTTGCTAGAATCCTATAAAGATGGGGACCCAGATTAGCTACTGATAGTGCCAGTGATGTTACCAACTTCTGTGCGCCCCACAATGTATTTGTTGTATCCAAAACCGACCATTCATTTGGAGATATTATTTTAATGCATGAGCTGAAGTAAATTCACCTATTGGGCCACCATAAAAACCCTAGCCCCTAAGAACTTTTTAATGGCAGCCTCCAATCCCTATTATTTTCTGTGGTGAAATCTACTTGAGCTTTGGATCTGCCTTATTCTTTGGCTCGTGCTTGAAATCATTTTTCCAAATGAATAAACAGTGCAAATACAACACATACATTGTGGTGCAGTGCGGCCCACAGAACTCAGTGATGCCTGTCAATAGCTGATCCACGTTTTAGCAAAACCCTACCAAGATGAGGACCTTAGCAATACCCTTTAAATATATGTTAACCTAATAATAATTTTGCAATAAAATCGTGTAAAGTTTAAAACTAGAGAGCTTTTAAAGATATCATAACATTATGGAGATAACATCGTTTTGTTATCATGAAAATATCTGTTTTACAATGCCAATAAAATGACCTATGATCACCCAGTTGATAAATAACTGAGAGTTATTAATGGATACTCCACGATACGCATTCACTTATAAATGGTACACGTGGCATATATTGACTTAAGCCAACCATTTTGTGGAACCCGCTGCCAGAGTATCAAAACTGGAGGCGGACCGTGTACCAAGTTAGCGTACATAGTAAACTCTATGAGGCCCACACATGATGTGTGTGTCTTATCCACACCGTCTATCTCTTTTTACTGATCATGTTAGTATATGAACCCAAAACTGAAGCATATCCAAAGCTCAAGAAGACCACACCACAGGAAGCGGTGAAGATAATGGTGTCCACTGTTAAAACCTTCCTTGAAACCACAGTGATGCTTATTTCTCATCCAACTTGTTGGATGAAGAGAAAATATAAATCCAAAACTTCAGTGCCCTTGAGAAGTTTTCAACATGTCCTAAAATGATCTGTTAAAATGAAAGGACGGCGCGGATAAGATACATACATCACGGTGGGCCCACATAGTTTACTCGCTATGCTCAAGCGTACTGAGTAATCCACATCCATCAAAACTGTTCTCTGAATAATTTGGGTGCACTCAGTAGGCAATCCACTTCCATTAAAACTGTTATCTAAATAATTTGGGTGTAGTCCATTCAGAGTGGGCTCCACTGGATGTATGATCCAGATCATTATACTCTAGCTATGGCAGACACGGAAACCTTTTTGACTACCTCACGCTGTATATGGCCTAATGATTACGCGACTGGGACTGAGTCGTTCGGTCTCCGGTTGGGCCGGGGTTCACGTCAGCTGGGAGTAAATCAGGCTGGCTCACTTGACTCAAGGTGTTAAATCGGATAAGGCCCAACCGAATACGAGTCGACTCGGACGAGTCACATGGGTGGTCCGAGTCATAAACCATGAAATCGAGTCGGCTCGGACGAGTCACATGGGACTAGTCCGAATCATATAACCATTTTGCTGCGCGGTTGTTATTTGCATACAAGGGTTTTAGGTAGTACAATCACAATGGAAGCGGATTGGCTGGTGTACCACACAACACCGACTGGCTGGTGTGTTGACGTAACCAAGTTCTGTGGGTCCCATCATGAGGAATGTGTTATATCCAAACCGTCCGTCCATTTGGAGAGCTTTTAGTAAGACTTGAGATGAAAATAAGACAGATCCAAAGATCAAGTGGACCACGCTGCAAAAAGCAGTAAAGGATTGAACGTCAATCATTGAAACTCTTTTGGGGTCAGAGAAGTTTTGGATTATTATGATATTTGATTTTCCTCTTCATATAGGTATGTGTGAACTTATGAACAGATTAGATGGGAAGTAAACGTCATGGTGGGCCCTACAAATGTTTTAATAATAAGAATTATTATGATGTGGTCCACTTGAACTTTAGAAATGACTTATTTTTGGGATGATGCCCTAAAATGATCTAACCAAATGGATGAACGGTGTGGATATAATAAATACATCATTGTGGGGCACATGTAACTTTGATCTCCTTGGAACCGTTCATACAAGTCAGAGCTCGAGGAGCGTCAGCCCTGGTCTTCGCACGACACGTACCACACCAGCCGGCCGCTGGTGTGTGGTACACCAGCCAACCTGCTTCCAATCAGGATGTAATTAAAAACAGTAATGATAATTCGCAGTAATTACAATACTCTGGTGGGTATTTCAATATGCCATAGGTATTAGTTGATCGCCAGTCATGTTGCATGATTCCCAAGTGCACTGGCGATGAAGTGGGCCATGCGATGGATGTTAGACCTTGTCCACTAGCTTCAAAGACAAACGGGCAAGGTTATCTATGATAAAGCCTACGTACAATGAATACCATGTGGTCAGTGGGCCCAACTTCTTACGCATGATCTGCACCACCCCCACATCACATGATCAAATCACGCATGGGATGCCGTAGGTTTATTAGGCAGGTCGGGGACACTCCTTGCTCCCGGCTAAATGCTAATACTCCAAAGGATAGAATTCCATGTATGGGCCCAAAAACAAGCATTCAACGCCCTTTTATTTTCAATCTCTCAACTTGGCTTTTATTGATGGAAGAGAAGGCATGCCATGCCAAACACATTCATATGCTTTGAACAAATAAAACGGTCCAAATTCCACGGCCATGCGTGTTTGGAAACAAATAGAAAATGGCAATCAGAGCATCTGATGGCCCCGGTTTTGAAATGGTTGGGGTGAGCCTATTTAAGTTTTTGATCTCGCTCTATCTGAGACTAGCCTAATTATAACCCTGCTCATCTTTCACCATCGATGCAAGGCCAAATGAAAGGGTCTCCATGGATCAGGCCAGCCCATGAGCCGATCTGTCACCCGTCACGCTCAGGTCTACATAATGATAATGCATCCATCTTGTTAGTTAGCTCCATATTATTAATATCCATGTAGAAATTGTTTAAAACACTGGGCCCAGGCTCCAGAAATATCTAACCTTATCAGGATCTGACCTGAAAAACTTGGCTCGTTTGGGATTCGGTTTGTGCCTTGCAATTTCCGGGTCAGGCATGGGTTGGCCCTGACCCGACTTTCCTTGGCCCAGTGCAAAACGGGGTGCTACAAACTTGCTTTACTTAGGGTAGGTTTTGGACATGATATCAACTGTCGACTGCAGGAGGTTGTACATCATTGGGCAAAACGGAGATTTAAAACTATGGGAATTGGGACATAGAATAGGAGGTGGGCCGAATGCCACATAATCTACATCTTATGGACCCAAGAGAGGAATGCTCACCTGCGCACCTTATTACGTGAGCACACGTGCTAGTTTATATATATAAACCCCAAAGATCATTTAGATATTGACAGTAACCAGTAAGAATCATTCGCTCAATGCAAGTTTCGTATGGTTGCTAGTATATCAAAAGGATCCATAGGATGGTCTGAAAATCTTACGATGAATTCTGAGTTGCGAAGTAGGCACAACGAACTCATATTTTAATACTTAAGGAAGCTAATCCCTAAGAGCGATCCGAAATCGGATTACGTACTGAGTAAATTCTGTTGGGCCAACCGTTAACGTATGTAGCTCATCCACTCCGTCCATCCGTTTTTTCAGCTGATTTTAAGGGTTGAACCCGAATTTTAATAATTTCTAAATCTCAAGTGGATCACACCACAGGAAACAGTGGAAATAATGATTTCCACCGTTGAAACCTTCCTAGGGCACAAAGTATTGTTAATTTGCCATCCAACCTGTTAATAAGATCACAAAGACATGATGAAGGGAAAAACAAATATCAGCTTGATCCAAGACTTCCGTGGCCTTCGAGAAATTTTCAGCAGCAGATGTACAATTCACACTGTTTCCTGATGTGTGGTCCACACGAGCGTTCCCGCCCCTATTATCTCCACGGTACATGAGGCCGTAGTCTAGTAAGATCATGGCTGATGTTCTGGTGGGCCACTTCATACACAGGCTGCGGCCAAAAGCTCACAGAAATTAAAATTCCCAGACTCTTGATCGCTGTGAAAATTCACCCAAAACGCATAATATCCCTCGTTTCTCTACCCTCCATTTTAAACCGTCCGCTTGCGTGCCCGTGGATCAATGGCTAGTTTTGACTTTCGGGCTACGGCCAGTGGATGTCGTCACCGACTTGATCAATAATCCAAATCGTTCCATCAACCAAAATAACTGCCGTACGTAGGGCGGTGATGCAAGAGACGGGCACGCAACAATCTCTAAAATGGCACGCGAGCATTGGAGGAAACCATATTAGTCAAATGGTTGACTGGGATTAAGATGCTTCAGAATACAAGGCATCCACATGAAAAAGTAGCGCGGCCCATGTGCCATCAGCATTAATGTTTTACGTTAGAGCTTTGCTAATTCAGCTCATGTACATACCACACATGTGCCAGCATACCACGATAGGTCAAAAATCCAATCCATTCGTCAGAAGAGGACCACTACAATGATGACCTAAAATAAGAATTACGTTGATCTACTGAGCAGGTGGGCCACAGTTTTAAAAAAATACAAAAAAAAAACCCTGGCTGAAGTTGTCTAATCCGTTTGCCTGTTTCTAATATTAGGGTCCACCAGCTGATTGGACCAGATTTATTTTTGGTAAAACATCTACCAGTGCGGACCAACCTGATGGATATCACACCTATGTGCTATGGTGGCACATGTGTCGCATGTACGTGAGCTGTGTTGCACACGCGTGTGGGCTTAGCAAGCTCTCTTATAATAAGAGACATTATTATTAATTAATTAATTAAAGAGATTTCGGCAGAGGTTTGTTTGATTCCAGCTTGTCTACTAGTAGATTCCAATCCTTTTCAGTTGCTTGTATTCCCTCCATTCCAACGAGGTTAGCTAGCAGCCTGCCATGTGGACCTTCATACATGGTTGTACACGATCCGGGCCTTCTTACTATTGGCGCAAAATATCAGGACGGTCCACTCATCAGGTTGGCCATTGCAAAGTTTCTTAAGCCGTCCTTTGTTTTTTATAAGGTGGACTGCAAATGAGTGGGCCGGGCTGATTTTTTGTGCACAGCGCCACTGCCTTATGAGCAAAGTTACATATCCATTCGTTTCTCTGATGTGTAGGGGTGCGTTGAGGCCCCACGGTTTGAAGGCCACCGTATCCACTGCTAGGATGGTATATCTAATGTAGAGCAGGCTGTTATCAGGTCCCGATGCGATGCAGAAGTTACCAAGATTGTTAAGACTTTAAAATAAACATATCTCATAAATTAAAATAAATTATTCGATGTATCATATATAATTTTGGAGTAGGACGAGCTACTTTGTCCAACCAAACCAGCTATGCCTAGTTGCCCATGCTTAATTTGTGAAATTCCATCATATTGATCCGAATTTTATATTTAATTCCGTTTTACCATAAAAAGTAAGTTACAATAACCAAGTGCTAGTTATCATGTACAGCACCAACGAAATGGACGGTTAGGATCCATTGTTTGGCTTGCCACATGTCAGGTAACAGATGACGGACGCCCCTTTTAATCCAACGTGATGAAACTGGAACCTTAAAACCTCAACTATAATCAAGTTAAAGTTGAGATTAGGAAGAAGTAATCAAACAAACGCACAACTTGGGATAAAATAAGAGAAGATTCTTCCACGATATATGATTGCGGTGTAATCCTAATTTTGGCCTAATCCCAATAAATAAATAAATAAAAATCAAAGTTATGAGATTTTGACAAAAGAGAGAATAAAAGCCCTATACACGGGATGAAATGATGTGACTCAAGCCTCTCCTGTGGCACTGTGTGCGAGATCCAGGCCTTTCAACTGTTGGCCCCACCTTGCATACATACGCCATCAGATTGAAAGTTAATCTTCGGTCAGGCCAATACATATTACAAATCAAAATATTTAATATATAATTACTGTTAAATAAAATAAGTTGAATTCATTTTTCGGCGCCTATCAAGAATGACCTAAAATTTTAATATTTGTTACACTAAGGCAAGATAATTTTGCAAAAAAGTCAAAATTTTAAAGCAATATAAGTTTTCCAATAATATCCCGAGAAAAACCTCCCGATGAATTTCTTTGCCGCGAAATTGCCGAGAGAAGGAGATTTGTCACTGTACTAGCCGCAGGATGATAAATAATAAAATAAAGCAGTGAATGGTGGCAAACGTACCAACCTAGCACGTGGGCAGCATTCATGACAATGGGCTAATCATGAGGTGTGCCATTGCGCACATACCCTCATTTATTAGGTGGGCCATCCCACTCATCGGGTGGGGCAAATCTGCAGGAGGAAAATGGACAGCTAGAAAATCACCAGCAGCCAATTTTCTACTATTATGGAAAGAGTGGATGAGACTGTACTTTACAGTTTGGGCACGTTCGCGTTGAGAGCAGATACTGCACACGTGCGAGGTGTATGTGTCTCCCGTTCTGCCCTCCCGTCTCCTCTCTTCGAGAGCGGTAGGTAAGATCCCATTCTCACCCAAGCCGGTGTGGCCCTTACCGTGGGCCACCTTGATGTATGTATTATGCATCTACGCCGTCCATCCATCTCTCCCAATCATTTTAGGGTATTATCCCAAAAATGAAGCAAATACAATTATAAGGTGGACCATATCATAAGAAATAGTGGTGATTGTCCGTCTTATCACTAAAAACTTCTTAGGGTGTACCTTAATATTTTCATAGTAATTATTCACCATCTTTACCATCCAATCGGTTGATAAGGTAAGTAAGCCTGGATAAAAGGAAAAAACAAATATCATCTGGATACAAAACTTTCATGGGACATTACTGGTCAATTATCACTGTTTGGTATGATATGATCCACTTGATAATTGGATATGTATCATTTTTAGATTTATAAAATGATATGGAAAAACATATGAACAGCATGGATACATAATACATACATTAAAAGGTGGGCTCCATGGTACGTGCCTCACTATCTTAGATGAGGCATATGTTGCTATATGAAGTTTGAAAAAATATTTAAACAAAATAAGTTTAAATTGAAAATAAGAGAAAATATGGTGTAGAAACACCTTTTCAAAAAGTATTATAACTATTGAATTTTAAACTTAATTGATGCGACCTTTAAGTATGAGAAAATGTAACCTTTCAAAAGAAAAAATATGCAAGAGTGCAACCCTTCAGACTTATTAAAAAGACACATTAGTAAGCATATGCACACCTTTGACCACAACCACAACTTGTCCTGATGAAAAATTTTAAAATATTAAATTATTTTAAAATAAATTAAAATACAATAATTTTTCATATATTTTAAAATTTATGATATTTTAGATTAAAACAGAAATAATTCGAGCCCGCGTACAATGAGTGCACCGCTAGAACCGGATCATAGTTATTGTATCCTAGAAGTCAATTGTTCTGAAAATCTATTACATTTAGAATATTATCTAAGGGAAGTAAATTTAATTTTCAAGCCGAGTGACTCACGTCACGCCTCGACTTCTACGGATCGATAAATTTTTTATTTTCTCATTTTTGATTTTAATTTTATTTTACCTAAATAGGTTTCCAAACTCTATATCCCAATAGCACTTCGTTGAGGTCTCACCTAATCCAGTCTCTTCTTTTTTCAACCTCACTGGCTTCTTATTTATCGCCTGTACTTGCAACTGGAGCCACTGCAATATAAACTCTATGGGCCCTTTGGAAATGTTTAAATGACATGTACTCTGTTCATCGGTTTCTTTACCTCATGGAAGGCAGCGAGCCCAAGAACGAAACAGATCCAGATTTCAAATGGGCTGCACCACAAGAAAACAGAGGATTGAGACCCCCACCATTGAAGCCTTCTTAGGGCCCACCGTGATATGTATATATACAATCAAACCTTTTTACAAGGTGATTCCCACACGGATAAAAGGAAAGCAAAAACATCAACCGGATCAAGAACTTTTGGAAAGCCTTAAGAAGGTTTCAATGACGGGCGCCATAATCCCTACTGGCCCACTGGAGTTTGCATCTGCCTGCTTGTTTAATGCGGATTGCAACAGCTAGCGCCTGGCAGCCACCTACAGGACGGTGCTCTGTGGGCCCTACCAGTTTTAAATCTCAAGGGGTCCACTGGAAACCGTGGTGATTGAACGCCTGTGTTAAAAACTTCTTAGGAGTCAGGAAAGTTTTAGATCAGTTTTTGTATTTTCGTTTTATCCACGTCTGTATGACCTGATGACACGTTGGATGGCAAATAAACGTTACAGTGGGATTAGGAAGTTTTTAATGGTTGGCCCACCTGAGATTTGAATCTGCCTCTCCTTTTTATCTCATGCTTTAAAATAATGATCCAAAATGGATGGACGGAGTGGATTAAACACATACATTATTTTGGGGCCCACAGAGGACCGTCCAGTAGCCATTCCCTATTATCAGTCAATATGCAATCCACGTCCCCGATTTTTGGGCTCACGTCAGCTGGCGCAACCGGTAAACAAGCTGCATGCCATACAGACATCAGACATCACCGTGGCCGGACAGAGAGTTCTGATGGGCGAGCTCCTGTAATAGGTGTTGTAGTAAATTTGCTTCCGAACGGCTCGGATCTAACGAGGAAAAGGTTCATTTATCGGTTAGTCGTGAATCAACGGCGAAGCCCATGAGATGCACGGTTCGGAACACCGCGATCCCTTTGCACGTTACCCGCGGCTGCGGATTACCTGCGTGCCTTCAGATTGCATGCACATATGGCACGTGTAGGATGATCCGGACCAGGCATCCTGAGGCTCAGCCGTTGGTTGGTTGTTAAGCATTTTTTGTAATGGCGACTAGACGATCTTAGCCATCTAATAAATGGACACTTACCTCGATAATTAGGAGCAGTTGCTGATTTGTCTTTTAGTATTTGATTGTATCTAAGAATTAAGTGGCTGAAATGGTCCCAACATTGTAATTTTTGTACCATAGTTCGTTCACCGTTGGAAATGCCAAATGGACGGCTCTCATCCCATCTAAATATGTCACGTTTTCGAAATGATATGGATGCACAGAAAATGCCGTGTCCCTATGGGCACGCATGCGCTTCCGTTGCGAAAATGGAGTCACCAAAGCAAACTTCAGTTACTGCTGATGCATCAGGGCAATGATTTGATGCAACTACTTATAATTGCATCTGCCACATACATTTTATTCAAGATAAAGTGATAAACCGTTCATATTATGGTTTCCAACCTAGATGCATCTATAATTAACAATTATGGTCATTTAATAATCTAAAAACTAGGCTGATGGACATTTATTGGACGGTTGGAAATGAAAAAATGGGGATCATCTTATTTCAACAAACAAGTGTCCTTGGATAAGCGGTCAAGATTTTTCAAATCAATCTGATTTTTGGACCGGAACTTAGAGACAGTGGCTTCCAAAATTTAGTCCGTTTAATATGAATTAATATATTCCACGTGTATCATTTCTACGTGCCTTAGTATCAAGCATCATGTGCAGCCAGAGCATCAAGCGCAAGGACTGAGAAAGAAAGATGTTTGCTAAATGCACACATGTGCGAGACGTACACATCCACATGCGGGCATTGTGTCCAAATTTGACACGCGTGTGAGGTCTGAGCGTTCCATCAGGTGATCTACAATGCTTACATCTTCTTGTTTAAAAATTAAGCTATTTTACACCTCAGGTGGGCCATAGCATATCAGAACACATGAATGGCTACAAAAGTATAAGAAACCATCAATTCACTTTGTAGGTTGTGATCCACCCCAAGAGTGAAATTGTCTGCTTCTTAGGAATTATTTCAAAATTTAGGGAAGGCTCAGATCTCACACACATGCTTAACATTTGCATGCGTATAGGTGCGTACGTATCCACCCAACTTGTTTTTAAAATGTACGGTTTTTATCTCCTTATTTTCTCTTATTAATTAAAATGTCCGCTTGTTGGTCGCTCCATATATCAACGTTTCTAACCAAGCTGCACTACCTACGCCCGCGTAGGATCCGGACCGTTCGTCTTTGGAATCATTGCAGATGGTTGTATGACTCAGATTCTCACTGATAGAACAATCTTAACCACCCTATCAATGGACCTTGTTTTGGATTCATGTCCTTGTTTTACCCATCTACATGTTTTCCAGGCATCGAAGCATCCATGGTGGGGCCCGCTGAATGTACATTAGAGGTCGTGGTTTAGGAATTACCAGACGCCGCATGTGTAGCGCTGGACTTTTGCCCACGTGAGAAACCGTCTGTTTGGGGGATTTGACTTCTCTTAAGTGGAATTACCGCTGCTAAAACCACATACGAGAAAAGGCTAATGCGCCGGCATAGCATGATGATTCATACACATGCAGTGAGAAGTTGTACATGAGACTCACTCGGAATCAAATATAAACCGTCCAAATCGTGGGCCACACTTTTGATTGGATTTTTAATCAAAATCCACAGGATTAAGGTCCCAATGTACTGCACGAATCAAATAACTTCCACTCTACAGATTCCATGGAGAGAACAAAGACAACTACGCAGAAAGAGGAGGCACGAGCTTTGGCGCTAGCCATTGGCCGCTAAAAACTAACCGCTTATCCGGTGGGCCCACTGAAAGTGAAGAAAACCAACCCTTGTTAGGTGGGTTGGCTCTCCTTTCACGAAGCGGATTGCCTGTAGCACCCGCCACAGAGATATTCCCGTGGCCCATGATCTGTGGAGCCCACTATGATGTAGGTGTTTTATCCACACCGTTCATCCACTCTCCAGCTCATTTTAGGGCGTGATCCAGAAACTAATGGAGATCCAAAGTTGAAGTGAAGCACATCGTAAAAACGGTGGGCATTGAATGCCTACGGTTGAAAACTTCTTGGAAGACATAAAAGTTTGGATCCAGCTTATATTTGTGTGTTCCCTTCATTCAAATATGCATGACCTTGTGAATAAATTGAATGCAAATAAAACATCATAAGGGCCCTGGGAGATTTTCAATAGTGGCCATTGAATCTCTGTAATTTTCTGTGGTGTGGTACACATGCATTTTGGATTTGAGTTATTTTTTGGCTCACGCTCTAAAATGATCTTTCAAAACGGATGGACGGTGTGGATAAAAGATGTACAATAAAGTTAGCCCCACAGAACTTGAAAATTGAATCTATTTCAATTTTGAGAGAGTAGTCTTAACATAATTTAAATAGATACATAATACATACGTCAAGCCGGGCCCTACGGTAAGCGCCTCACCTCATCTGCTCTCCCACCAATTCTGTCCTGTCAGCCCTCCTCAATCACGTGCCACATCATCCTTGGCCACACTTTTTTCATTTGCTACTAGCTAAGCAATTAGCAAATGTCAATTATTACCAGAGGGGGATGGATGGGTCGAAGGGTACGGATTAAGTTGGACAGGGGAAATAACTTAGTAGGTAAGGCGCTGACTGTGGGGCCCACATTAATGTATGTATTGTATATCCATGTTGTTGGTCTGTTTGTATGGATAATTTAAAGGTATGGTCTCAAAATGATGCATGTCAAAATTTAAGGTGAACAACGCCGCAATAAAATAAAGGTGATTGAACGCTCACCATTAAAAACTTCTTAAAGGCCAGACTACTGTTTATTTTACATCTTACTGGTTGATAACATTACATAGACCTATACAAAGGGCAAAAACAAATGACAGATTGATCCAAAGCTTTCTTGGCCCGAGAAGTTTTTACCAATAAGAATTCAATTCATATTGTGTGGTCCACCTCACATTTGGATCTGCTACATTTTTTGAAACGTGCCCTAAAATGATATGAAAAAACGGATGTATGGCATGTTAATATAGTACATATACCAAGGTGTGCCCCCACATGAGGACGTCATTTACTTTGGGCGTGTTTGGATCACGCCAAATCCGGGTAATAAGTGAACGGTAAAAAAAAAAGTAATCATTACCGGCTCCTCTTTCAAGTACTTTCATTGGCTAAATATATAATTTTTTTCATATATATCTTATATTTAAATCATTTATCTATATTGCAATATAAGTATAGGGCATGTCTATAAAATTATGAAAGATTCAACACTAGTGAAGACTTTGAGGGTGTGTTTGGATGGACAGACTAGATGGGAGTGGATTGTGTTAGGGTGGACTGCACGGCTTTCAACGTCATAAATGAAAGCGTAAGTAGATTACAAGCAATCCCAATGAATTGCTATATCCAACGGCATATCCACTGCCATGTTTGGACGGGCGGACGGGATGACATTACATGGACAGAGTGTGTTTGGCCGGGCATGGGATTGTATAGGATTGATATACTTGTGCCAACGGTACTCAAAAGTAGAGGGTTATAACTCTATTTGCGCCAATGGATGGATTGCATACATTCCCTGCAGGCAACTACATGGCTGGTTGTTTGTGCTCTCTGCATCACATGATGATGTAAATGTTTGCCCTTCATCCATTTTGACATATCATCTTACAATGTTGTCTCAAAAATTGGAGGCGCGATTTATCTAAGGTGGACCACACCACATTAAGGGTCAGTTTGGGCGGTGGGATTAGAAGGGATTAGGTGGGATGGGATTGGATTCAAAAAACATAATTATTGGCTGGTTGTTTGTGCTCTCTGCGTCACATGATGATGTAAATGTTTGCCCTTCATCCATTTTGACATATCATCTTACAATGTTGTCTCAAAAATTGGAGGCACGATTTATCTAAGGTGGACCACACCACATTAAGGGTCAGTTTGGGCGGTGGGATTAGAAGGGATTAGGTAGGATGGGATTGGATTCAAAAAACATAATTATTACCCATGGCAGGGATTATCCCCCATTGCCATGGGATAAAATTAATGTCTTGCTTTGTTGATAATATGGTGGTACATTGAATGAATATACCCAATATCATTTGAAATTATTGAGAATAACACAAATGTGTTATATCTAAACCGTTCAATTGTTTTGTAACCTCATTTTATAGCATGGGCCTGAAAATGAGGTAGATTCAAAACTTATGTAGCCCCAAAGAAGTTTTCAATGGTAAGTATTCAATCCCTATTGCTTTCTATGGTGGGGTCCACTTGAGCTTTAGATTTACTTGATTTTTTGGCCCATTCTCTAAAATAATCGCGATAAATGGGGGGACGGTGTGGATATAGCCCACACATCATGTTGGGACCTACACAACTTCTCAAATATTGAGTGAAATTGGCACAGGATCCAATGCAATTCCATTTAATGTAATTCCAAGCTTTTCCAACCTTTCCAAACATGGAGTGGAATTGGCCCAGGACCATATGAATCCCATCCCACGTAAACCCTTCTAATCCCACCGTCCAAACTGACCCTGAGATATAGCCGCAATGCCCATTATTTTACTAGATAATTTCACATTAAATCTGTTCATTAGGCCATACAGGCCTAGATGGAGATATAAAACACACATATCACTCTCATATATATATATATATATATATATATATATATATATATATATATATATATATATATATATATATATTAATTGCATGTGGACCCCATTGGTGTTTTTAAAGATCGACCCTCATTCAACACTGATTCCTATAATGTGGTCCACATGATTTTTGGACATGCCCATACATTGTTGGGGTGATAAAATTATGTGGGGCCCACATGAGGTATGTGTCATTAGTGCCTTTAATATTTAATTTATTCAATCAATATCATCATCACCATGGAACATAGCCGTGTACCCGCATGGACCACATCATGTGACAGTGGTGTGATAAGAACGATCGAGACAGGTGTATGGCAGTCGAAAATAGAGATATATGAAAACATGAGAAACAAAAGACAATGTCAAACATAAGTTGTGCGGGAAAAAGAAAAGAAAAGAAACAAGTGACATATAAAGATATACAATCATCCGTGTTGGGCTAGAATTTTAAAATAACAAGGAAGGCAAGAAAAAGAACACCGACGCTAACTAGAAGAGCACAAAATATCTTTGTCTGATCGGGGAACATCATCGATTGACACGGCCCTAGAAACCATGGCCGGCGTCGCCTGTGCCGTCCGTATCATCTGTCGGATGGACGATGACGAAGAATGGTGGATGTCCAGTTCATCAGAAAATGCAGCAAACTGAACTGCATGAGAATCCGTGTAAGGTCTCGACAGTGCACATGCCTTACTGAAGTGACTGTCCCAGCATCCAATTGCCTCTTTCCAGTTCCTGAATGCACGATGTCTCGCCCCGCTAAATCCTTCCACCTCCAACCTTGTGTCATCCCAACACATGTATATTTCAGGCGTACGTCCCACCAATACGACGTAATACTTCTTCTTTCCCATCTGCAATGACGTGGACGTAATTGGCACGAGATTCATGTCTTGGAATAGAAATTTGCAAACGAAGTTTACATGCAATATTGTCCTATCGAGTAGCATTGTAAAGTATAAATAGACTTAGTAAAAGAAAATAAAATTCAGTTGTAAGTACATATCCTTCCAAGCAGGCAGATTGTATGGTCTTATCTGTCTTAAGAAAATAAACTTACCAATGCATGCATGTGAAACTATATAAAAGATGTTAACTACATAAAAGTTGTCCCATCATAAAAGTTATATTTTAATATATTACAGATATACTACCATATTTGTCAGTCAAAAGAAAAAAATCTAAAAAAAAGTATTAGATCAAGTAAATCAAAATTATTATATGCCAACAACTAACAAGCAAGAAAATATAACCAAAGATATTAAATCCTCAGATGGATTCGATACTTCGATCACCAAAGTGGTCATAGAGTGTTTTCTTCAACTAGTTAATGCGGCGCTCAGGTTGCAGACTTACAAAGAACAATGCCAGCCACTTGTCCTTACTCAAGAGCTGACCAACTTAAAAAAACTCTGAGTTAGTCAGGTCTGGACCTCTTCTAGTACATCAAGTACTTTGGAAGTGCAATTCACCGACTTTCTGAGGCCAAATTTCAGCATTGAATCGGTGACGGTCTGCAAAGATGCCCCAAGTACTTCACAGGGATGAGGAGGGCGCGATCGTTTCCTTCTTGTGCTCCCACTTTAAGTAGCATTGAAATCAGCTGTGTGAGTGGGAGTGCTACGTGAGCCGTGTTGTCCCATCGAAGGACTGTCTGCTAAGAATGGGATGGTCCCTGTGGAGTCCGTAACAAAATCATCTGACAGGTCAACTGTATCGTCGATATCATTATCCAGCTCTCTTCATGCATCATTGAGTTCTCATTAAAGACGAGATGATGATGCTGATGCGGGTATACTCCTACTGATGCGGATATAACGTCCCGTTACTTGATCCGAACTGAAGATAACTGTAAAATCATACATTCTCTCAATTCGTTTCTCACGGAGTCTCATGCGGGTGAAACTACAACCGTATAATGAGCATTTGTAAGTACAGTATGCGAGTTAATAACACATCAGATGGCAAAAGTTGTATATTTTAAAAATCATACCTTAAGATATTTCTCTCAGACTTCATCAGGAGTCGTCACCACCATCCGCTTATTGTCCCATCCAAACCCACTGGCCGCCAGCATATCCTTCACTGCAATGTACTCCCTCTTCTAGTACCTTAGTCGGTTCGATAAATTTTACCACTTGAGGACTATATTGGTATGCTTTGTCACGGCTTCGGCGACAATTTGGTACGCCTCACGTTTGAAACCATTATCGCCCTTGTGTCTCAGTGCCACTTGTTCCAAAAATATGTCGATCATAACCTGATCCATATCGAGAGTCTATTTTATTTTTGGGGCTCGGGATGCAGACTCGGCTAGGAATTTCACCGTCTTCGTGCGTGGGGAAGATCGTGTGGGCACCACTAGTATCTTGACCGGTGAATGTGTTGGTGCCGATGGATCTTTAAACATTCGGTTTGCCATACCACCTGAATATCAAGTACATATGATGATTTGAAAATGTTAACCATAATCATAAGAATGATAACTATTTCTTAAGAACAATTAACAAAATCATCATTTGATATCTCCATATAATGAATCTGTCTAGTCAGAAGTTGGAAGATCTCAATTCCATCGTTAGGTATGTAACGTTCTGTGAAAATAAATAACAGCAAGTCACAGAATTTGTAACATATAACGAGTAATTATCTACTCCTACTATTTCACTGCTCATCCGACCACATTCTGGTTGCAATATTATCGCACATGCGAATCCAAGCATCCTTTTCACGCTGAGATGTTCGCAGTAACCATTGTTCCTCGTCGTTCGTTGATACTTTATGAGGCGTTGGGTTACTCTCCCCATTAGTAACAGATATTCTAGCATATTATTTCTTCTTGAGATTCTAGTCCAGTACGTATGAAATTGTGTAAGACACAACAGGCTATCACTATATGGACCTGTGTGTGGAATTCATACTGCATTGCGATTTTCAAGATAGGAAATCTGCCTTTCATAACACCAAAACAATGCTCACTTGCATTGCTCAACTATGCATGTCAGTAATTAAACAGGTCCTTCGTATTTGTAGGTGCTCTCTTGGTTCGATTCTCCTGTAAGTGGTATTGAACGCCCCGGTATGAAGGCAGAAAACTAAGTGAATATGCATAGCCGGCATCAACAACATAATATTTTCCTATACAATTGAATCAAAGTCTCATTGAGTAAATAATCAAATAATTTAAAAAGATGAAATAGATTGGTAATCTCTTAAAAGATAACAAATACCAGGTGAGACAACCAAGGGATCATCTGATCGACTCAATGCGTTGTGTAGGACCCTCACATCCAACGTAGAACCCTCCCAACTGGCCAATATGTATATGAAATTCATATCAAATGAACATGCCGTCAATACGATTTGGGAGAGGACCCCTTTCCGATTATGGAAGCTCGCATGGTCACCGGCAGACACATAAGCTAAAATGTGTGTACCATCAATTACCCCAACACAATCTTATATGCATTGGATTAAGGTGTGAATGAAAGGAAGTAGAAAAATAAGTATATAGAAATCTGACCCACCATAAATAATACCTGAAAGTAAGAAGCCTAATTTACATTTGTCGATATCTCAGAGGGAGTGCTGGTCCGGCCTGTGAACGAAAAAAGGATACAGAGATACAATTGCATCTAGTACATGGTAAAAGTGGCGACTCACTGTTTCACCCGATCGAATGAATTTATGACCAATTATCCAATTCTGAACATTGTGCCCCAATGTATGTAGAAAAATAACTATTTGTTCTTCAAGACTCACGCGTCGAGTATCACGCAACATTGTCTTCTCGCGTAGCTAGGTACATAGTTTGAAGAATATCTCTCGATTCATCTTAAGTTGCATGACACAATCCCGATCACTGGCCCTAATGATAGAGTTGATGAACCTGATGCGCTTATCATCTCCATGATGAGCTGGCTGTTTGAACATGTATTTACGATAATATTTCCCAACAGCCGCCGCACAAGCATCATCACCCGACCAACTATGATACTATTTGTATCTTCTCCAGAATCTTCACTCTCAATTGCCAACTAATAACCAAAACCATCAGGTTCGTATACTCAAATTGGTAGTATTTAATTGTATTTCTCTTATGATATGAGGAATAAACTAATTCTACAAGCTTAGAAAGTTATCATCAATTTAAACAGTTAATCATTCCTTCAATTTGACTCTGGTTATAAGTCGAGTTTTTTTGCATGGAAGGCTTTTGGGAACATATGAAGTCCTTTCATCTCATCTTCGACTACAAATTGATTAATTTAAATGGTGGGATAAGTTCAAGTATGATTGCACATTAAAAATTTTAAATACCATGATTTTGTTAATGTCTCAGCAATCAAATTAAAAAATTTAGATACGATGATTTTTATCAAGATTAGCAATCAAATTTGATTCTCTTTAAGAAATTTTGAAGCTAAGGATTTCAATTGAAAATCCTGACATAACGAAAAGAAAATTGTTTGAGGTTTAAAAGAAATAAACATATGGCAGAAAGTAGAAAATTCATATTCATTCCAGTCTATCTTGTAATAGTCTCACAAGATTGTTTGAGGGTTAAAACAAATAAGATATATGGCAGAAAGTAGATAATAAATTAAGATAAAATTTGTTCATATTCTCTCTTGGAATAACAAAAGAATGAATTATGTATCATTATATACATACTATCCTACAATTGAGCCCTATGACGCAAGGTATAAGACTCGAGACACACAAAAGCCTTAAAAGCATAAATCAAAAAGAATATTTGCAATAACGAAAAATAGTAAAAATTAGAAAACTTTGAACAAAATTAAAATAGTTGTAATATAAATTGTAAATAATTAATGAAATATGGTCGTGCAAGGCACACAAAACAGGGTAGTTTATCACCTAAAATGTAATTGATTGATTTGTGTTATAATAGTATTGTAAAATAATATTGTGAATAAGCAAATGCAATAAATAACTAAACTTAATGAATTAAGAAAAAGTACAAAGCATCATGTTACAAATTACTAAATGGTAGTAAACCACTCATGCCTTAGGTCATGAATAACTCTCTCATAGCACAATAAGTTATAGTGCATTAAGTTGCATATAGATGCATGGGCAACCCAATCAATTGATTTGGACGTACCATTAGGTCTGGTCCACACTTCATGGGCCACCACACAAATATCACAGTAATCAAATAATCATTTCATCCAAATATTGACGTTCTATTATATATTCAGTTATTTTTCAAGACACAATTGAGATGTTTCGGATTGTTTGATTGAGATGATCTCAAAAGTCAGAAGCAATCCAAGTTGGGGCCACCAAATGAATGACTCGGATTGATGATCAAACCTATTTTTTAAAAACAATTGTGACCATCAATTTTATAGGCCATTGATTAGATGGTTAGAATAACGTGTTGCGTGATTTTTGCTGGATAGCCTGCAAAGTGTAGTACATTAATTGGACCATCCATGTGTCCAAATGTAACCCATTGAAAATATTATGAGCTGAACAAACTTGGGACCCCACATATATACGCCATTGAGGTGGGTTTCTCCATTACCATGGTTTACATGTGCCCAAACTGATCTATTGTCATCAACCCATAAGACTAAGAGTAAAATTGTCCCAAAAAGAAACAAAAGAACTAATGAAGAAGAAAAAAGCCGAATTTTCCCAAATGTGTCATGTGAGCATTTAATTAATAGTCTTTCAAAACAAATGAACATGGAGGATTTTCTACATACATTCATGTGAACCCACATGACCCCGGATACAGCTGTGTATGGCAAGAAATAGTATTTAATAGTCACTCAATGCGCTTTTATCGTACCAATTAAACTCTGTTAGGCACACAGTGAATGTATGTAGTTTATCCACGCTGTCCATACATTTTTAAAAAAAATTTCACGTATCGACTCCAAAATTTAAGCACATCCAAAGTGAAAGTGGACCACAACATATGAAAACAGTGATTGGCAACAACATCATTTAATTGGCAACAATACATCAGATGTCTTGGGAGCAACACATCAGATGATTGGCAGAAACAATGATATGGTAGATCCATGCTGACATGTATATTTTAGAATAATATCAACCAGTTGTGGATCTTGAAGCATTCACCGCTAATCCTAGATTGCTAGTCAAGTACATTTCACAAAGATCTTGTTGCCTAAAATGAAAAAAAAAAAAAAGAAGAAATTTTTGTTTTCCCATATGAAAAGAAGAGTTGAAACTTACCTCTTACATGTATCTGTAATGAACAAAAACGATGTGCTCAACACTGTTTCCTGTAAAATGGAACAAAACATAATGGAAATATTCCTTCAGATGGAATGACAAACAACCATAATAAGCAAGTCCCGTCATACACCATTGAATGTAAATTAGACGTTGTTCGCATACATGTCATTGGCTTGAAAATTGAATGGAGTGTGCAATATTAACTACCAGATCATTTCACAGTTTGCAACTTTACCTTCTTTTTTTTCTTTTTTTCTTTTTTTTCTTTTTTTGTATATCTACTGTAATTTTGAACGGAATATTCCGCATTAACTAAGAACACCAAAAAATCAGCAATAAAAAAATATTAGCATCCTCATGCCCCCAACCGGTAGCCATGGGTACGTGGATTATTAATCCAAACCACTGATCTGATGGCTCCATTGTAGAATATGTCTATGACCTACAGATATTGCACACATAAAGATTGTAGCCATCTAAGTTTTGGTGCTTTTTTTTTCCTTTCTTCTTTTTTTCTTTCTAGGACAATGTTGTATATTTCTTAATCATATATTTTCAATCCATTGATCCAAGGGATGAACTCTTCCAATCTGGTAGATTTATAGAGCATTTTCAATTACATTGAGACCGATTGTGGAATAGGAAAATAATGGATCTGTGCTCTCTGAAGTGGGCACATTATGAAATTGTTCGCATTATGGTGCACCTGGACTCAATAAGTCCATAACAAATAAAGATAGTCATCAGTTACCCCACATACTAAACATGAACTACATACAGTCATGAAGGAAAATGTAGAATCCTAATATCATTTAATACTTGAAAGTTGCTTTCATAGTTTCCATTGGATACTTGAAAAAGTAAAAAAACAACACAAATGACCGAAAGCTAAACATTGGTTTTACAACAGAACTGAAGATTAATAACATATTATGAGTGCATTCACAATCTTGAAAATTTTGTGTCCTTATGCGATGCACATTTTCAAGAAGTTGCTTTCATAGTTGAAAGTAGCTTTCATAGTTGTGGACTCAATAAGTACACAACAGAAAATAATCCTTAGATACCCACATCCTAACAATGAACTACATACAGTCATGAAGGAATATGTAGAATTGTAATATCATGCATCCAATGGAGAATATTGAAAAAGATACTTGAGCATTAATGTTACCATGCAGTTAACTTGAGGATACGAGAATACCTGGTAATTACAATTCTGAATGGAATAAATAAACAAGCAGCTACAACGATCTGATGTGGGAGCATTATTAACTAGTGATAAATGAATGTTCAACAATTAAATTCGATCAAGCATCCGAATTCATTCGAAAGTAGCATTTCTCTAAGAAAAGAGGCCTGCACAAAATGGCATGCTTGTATCTGGTTTTAAATAATTAGACTTTAACAAAAATTAATGAGGTAAGATACTAAAACAAAGTTTTTATTTATGAAAGAAGATTGCATTTTTCTGATCATCAAGATAATTATCTTGATGATTTAATGTCACGCCCCAAACTCGGAAACCGGGCTCACAAAATTCTCGATCGCCGAATCCGGCGCCGACAGCCTCCGTAGAACCCCATTCTCGGCTCCTAGCTCCCATTCGCCAGGTTCCGATCCTGGGATGCTACGAGGAGGATTTTTAACATCAGTCTGATACGTAATAAGCATAACCAAAGGCATAACCCACAAACAACAACCAAGCACTCCATTACATTTCCACTATGATCAAAAATTTTACAAGTACAATGAGCATAAAGGGAAATACAATGGTAAATAACAGAAAACTCCAAAATGATCAGCAACGCGCTCCTGCCTCAACGCTGCTGCAGTCCAACGTCACCTGCACGCAACGGTCGTGCATAAGCTTACAGAAAGCTTAGAGGGTGGTGAAAGTGTGTGCACAAGGTAGTAATATGAATGCAATGTCAGAGTAATGCGGAATATGCAGATGGAACCAAAACGTCATGAGCCGTACCAAGGCTATGCAATACAAGACATGAATGGTATCGGCCATCCCAAGGCCATGCAATGTACAATGCAACTCAAGCATACAAATACTCATCAATGTCCACACGTCAATACAGCTCATAGTAATGGAATATCACCGGGGTCTAGTACACTCTAAACCAGATTGCCGCCACATCGCGCGCAATAAGGTAAGTGGAAGAGACCTCACTATCCGTCTGCCAATATCGGGCGCGACTCGTCGATAGCGGACCCATTCCTCGAGCTGGTCAAACTCAGCCTAGCATTGCCCCCTACACTCGGGCGGGTAAGGCCGCACCCCCTTCCAACCGACCACGACACAGTGGAGAGCGTAACCGTCTGGTAATCGGCACTCAACGCTCATCTACCCACTCGGTCTAGACGTTGGAGCAACCTCTTGGTACCATAAGGGTTTAGGGACTTTCACCCAGGGATATCTATAGTACCCCATGTAGAACAAGATTTCCGGTATCCAATCCTGCCAATCACGATGCGTCTGTGGAGGCTACGGCCCTGATGTCGCTAGGGCGTACAACAACCATATCACACAAATGCGGAATGCATGAATCACGCTATCCAGTCATGCAACCAATCCTGCGCATACCGTGCGCTCATGTAGGGCAACACCGCCTAACCGGGAGCCCATAAACAACCTGCCCGAAGGCATATGCCATGATCAGTCAATCCTCATATCAAGCATGCATATGATGCGTATGATCATGGGTCATGAAACTATACTAAACATGTTATAATAAAATGCATTATCTTACAATGCAGATGAGCCTGAACGGCCTAAATACGATAAACATGGTCCAGTAATGGGCCCTAAGGAGAGTCGTAATGTGGACATCCAACCATCATTACACTCGCAATGTGGACGTCAAACCAGCATTGCTTCCCAGGCACAATCTTCTTAACGTCGCTACATAACCTGTATTGGGATTACACATTGCAATGGACCGTAGATTCATCCCATTGGCCTTACACATGTATCAAATGGGCCATATCTTATGGGCCTTTTATTCATCAGATGGGCCATATAAATGGGCCACACCAATGGGTCTTAAGTGCATTGCAATGGGTCAAACCCATGGGCTTGGATTGCATCAATTGGACCTAGTCACATGAGTCTAATATGTATCAAATGGGTCACACCAATTGGATCCCATACGTGGATCAAGTGGGCCTAAACCGCCAGGCCTTAATCAAATAAAGTGGGCCTAACTCATGGGTCTCAAATACATCCAATGGGCCTACTCCCAATGACCCCTTTTTATAATCAAATGGGTTTAGTCCCATGGGCCCTACAATATATCAAATGGGTCCACTTCCATAGGATTTAAGAATGCAACAGATGGGTCCAAATTTCATGGGCCCTGACATACTTCAAAAGGGCCTACTCTTATGGACTTAGAACATAATCAGTGGGCTTAAACCGATAGGCTTAACATATGTCGAGTGGGCCCAAGTTCTTAGGCCTAAAATGAGTCAAATGGGCCTAGCCCATAAGCGTTTCCCAAATCAAATAGGCCTATCCCATAGGCCTGCTACAAATCAATGGATGGACGGTATGGATGCCTCACATGCATCAAGGGGGGGTCCCACTGTCCAGTGGACAGTGTGGGTATAACACATACATCACACAGGGCCCCACCGTCCGTGGACGGTGGAGGCAGCCCGTGCGTCAGGTAGGTGCCACCGTCCGCCTGGACGGTGGCTATAACATATGCATCAATGTGGGTCCCATGTGGGGCCCACTCTGAAGTATTTATTTGACATCCGACCCGTTCATAAGGTCCATTGGACCTGGATGAAGGGAAGATAAAAATTTCAGCCTGATTCAAAACTTATGTGGGCCCCAGGAAAATTTTCAATGACAACACTCTATACTACTGTTTCATGTGGTGTGGGCCACCTGAGTTTTGGATCTGTCCCATTCTTGGAGGGGGCCCACCTGGTCCTGGGACCCGCCTTGTGAACAGGTTAGATGACAGATAAACATTACTGTGGGGCCCACGGCTAGAGCCGTGGGTCCCACGCTGGACGCCCGCCCGTCACCCGCGCGGCTGCACGCGGCAGCGTGCAGCGCTGCTTCAGTAGTCAGAGGCAGAGGCAAGCCTCTGCCATTGCTTGTTACCAAAAAAAAGGAAAACCCGTTTTTCCGGGGTTTTTCGCACGTGGGGCCCGTCAAAACGAAATCCGGCCCGGCCATTGTGATCAGTGGCCCGAGACCGTCCAAATGAGTCCAGAGTTTGAATTTTTTTGACGCTGGGAAGTGGAATAAAATAAGAAATTAGCGTTTGAATGGTGAGGATACAATATTTGGCGCTATGGCCCACCAGGTGCTCCGTTCAATCCCATTTTCTGGCTCAACGCCTAAAATGAGATGGTGAAAGGGATGGACGTCTTGGATCAGATATAAACATCAGGGTGGGGCCTGTGCAAGTGGGCCACCAAAAGCCCTCTTTCATTATTACCTTTTTCTTTCTTTCCTTTCTTAAAAACGTCCAGCGTCCCAGACGCTGGACGGTGTGTTATATAAATATATACATATTTTTTTTTTTTGATGATGGTGGGCCCTGATGAAGTGGGCCACCATTGATGGGTGATGGGGTTCAACATGCAAGGTGGGCCCCACTTGAAGGACTCTTAAACCCAATAAATACCTCAAGGTGAGGTCCATTCAAGTGGGCCACACAACCCCTTTCATAAAAAAATAAAAAATCAAATAAAAATAAAATAAATTAAGAGGAATGAAAGGGGGAGAGAGACATGGAGAGTGGGACACGGCTTGTGATGGAGGGACCCCGTCCTTATGGGCCCTCCTTTAAAAGCAAATGATACAAAAAAAAGGGTCCCTCAACACATGGGACCATCAAGGTTGAAAATCAACGGTGGAGATCCTCTCTCCACCAAAATGGACGGTCTAGATGACCTTTCTTAAAGAAATAAACATCATGATGATCCAAGTGGTCCATCGGCCACAAATAAGGGTCCCAAGTGAGATCCACACCATTGATCGGTGGGCCTCACTTGGTCCACCATAAAAACAAGAAAATCTACCCTATAGAAGCACCCACCGTCCGATCTTCTCGCTCCTAGGGGTTCCTTGGCACCTTGGCTTCAACTTCAACGGTTAGGATGAGGAATGGAGGGTTGAGATGGGGGATTTTGGGGTAGGAAGGTGGGCCACTTGAAGCTTAGAGGGACTTGGGGAATTCCATACGTGGGAGCCCCTTGCAATTTTAGTTGCTTGGATTTTTTTGAAATGAGAAAGAGAGAAAGAGAGAGAGTGATGTAAAGGGAGAGAGAGAGAGTGATGGATGGATGGGTGAGTGATGTTTGTGTAAGAAAGGTATGGGTTGAGAAGACTTTGTTGGCTTTTGTGTAAGAGAGGTATGGGTTTGGGAGACTTTTGTGGTTGCTTGGGAAAAAGGGATGGAAGTGATGTGTACTTGACATGTGATGGCTTGATGGGTGATTGATTGATGGGATTGATGTGATTGATGTGACACATCGTTGAGATTCCCTTGGTTTTTGCAACGCGCGGCGTTTTCTCGCACCGAACGTTGGCTCATATCTCTTGATCAGGGTATCGCCTTGGCGCACGAGTCGCGGTATCGGAACCGCGGCGACGGTGCGGTCGCTATGGTATTGGTCTCGGGTTGAGTCGACTCGGGTTGTCGGTACATGAATTCAGGTCGCGCGTCGATATTGTTTAAGGGTCGAAAGTTGCCGGAATTCGACCGGTACGACCGCGGAAGTGTACGGAAAGGTACGGACCAAGATACGGGTCTTACATTTAAATAAAAAATGGGATAATGAATTATTGTCGTCTTAAAACCATGAGGGAAGAATGAACATTATTAGAAAAAAATAGTATGTATTTCATTTTATTAGTTACCCCACATCTTAACAAATCTTTCTCTATATATAAACCAAGAAACTACTTCCAATGGAAAACTGAATGTGAAGAACGGCATATGAAATAATCTTTGCATAAAGACAACTTTTGGCAGATGCTTGTAAATGAATTTATATATATCATACCATAGCATAAGATTTCAACGGTGAGAAAGTACAAAAAGGAACATAGCTATGCTTAATAACGAGTCCGTTTGCCCACACATATAGTAAATGAAATTACACAGACTATTATACAAAGAATCCATCTGCTCACATTTTGAGAAACACTACAACACGATATATGAGAGTAACCATACCAGAAATGTTTAAGAAATCCAAGAGATGAAACCAGTGAACTTCAAGTAAATGAGAACAAGCTGCGAAAAACTAATAGAATTTGACGAAAAGAACCTGACTTTAGGTTTGTAACATCCCAAAAATCGGGGGGTAAAGCAAAAATCCAACTCCCGAGTTCCAAAATGTTATTTATGCAACATAGATATGTATGATTGAATGTTGTCTGTGATAATGTATTAAACATGAGTGAGATTAATCCAAAACAGCATATCATACTCCAAAGACAGTTAAATTCACCAGCGGAAGTCTGTGATAGTATGTATAACATATATAAACTGTTGTGTGTCTCTTGAGTGTGAACATGTTACTAGGTTAAACATATACATGTATACCTCAAAATAGAAAGAAAGTATATACATGAGTGCTCTGAAAATATAAAATGACAAGTGTCAAGACATCTAATCAACCTCCCTGTAATCCCGTCGATCAGAACACGCATAAAGGAGGGATCCTCCTCATCATCATCAAGTCCGGCTCTGCCTCGCAGGCTGCGCCATCATCTGCAATCACAAAAGGGTCTGGTGGGTGTCCGAAAATACCATCCCGTAACGTGGGAGTGAGTAGCTAACTCAGTGGAATAATAGAGCAAGGATTAACATGTTCTCAAATTAATCATGCGATAATAGTAAAGCAGTAAATCAAACAATCCTAAAACTTTGGTTAATGCAATATGACATGACGTGATGTATGCCCTCACCGACGATCTCCCTCATACGGCAACATCTTACTACCGCGGCATGCCACACTCCCTAGAGTGCTCCACATCTTCCAGGCACATGCAATGTTATGGTGATATGATTTTCGAGTTGTTATTAGTCCATTCAAATAGCAGGAATGGGAAACTAAGGTACTTCCCTTATATCAATCCCAACATAGATCCTGTCTAGGGTCGTCACTCCTAGTAATCTCATACGATGTATATTTTGTAGGTCGTTGCAAGGGCTGCCAGGGCTGTTGCTCGCACTCGTTGCACCGCTCCCCCATCACCTTATCAATACAGGCCTACTGTACTCTACTGCTACTGAAGGGTCGTCGCCTCCCGTAGACTCAGAATACGCTCGCGGTCACTACAAAGGACTCGTCGCCTGATCAGTGTAGGCCGACAGCTAGAATATATTGTCCCATACTACCATAATCTGCTCACGAGACTATGTGCTCACTGGTCACTACGGGGAGGTTTGTGGCCCCAGCGTAGGCCGACAGCTCGACCACGGTGTCCCATACCACCATGTCCGGCTCATGAGTCTTCGTGGATCAAGGTACCATGGTTAACAGGGTTTACAATGGTAAGTTCAGTACCCTAGGTTCAAGCAGTTATGACTCATGCAGGGTGAACATACAACGGCCAGTCGAGTTACTTGACGGGCTCGACTAGCGCGATCGCATCTCAAGTCGAACGACATGAAGTGCGTAAAATACTTCGTGTGGCCTAACCACTGCCGCCAACTCCAGAACACGGCTCGCGTTCATCGACGCGTCGTTCGTGGCGAAGATAAACTAACCACGAATTCGCTCGGTTACCGACTGCCTGGACTAAGCATAGTCCCAAACCATGAAGAAATCACATCAGCAAATCATATGAAAGTATTATAATTGAAATACAACCATGTGAGCATGTTAACACATGTTATAACATAGAACTTAAGTAAATCATCAAGTACATGCATTTCATACATACAATGAAACCATGCATATAACTAACATGTAGGAAATCATTCACATCAGCATAATAATTGAGAAACCAATCTCAAACTAATCTATAACATCATTTAATTCAATACATACTAATACAAGCATTAATACAAACACTTACACTACACACTTAAGTCTACATATAGTATGTCGACCCGAAGTGCGCATTTAGGCGAATCTCTTCGCCAAACTAATTCTGCACACATTCCTAACATTCTAATGCGACAACAAATCATGTCAATCACGTCAACAAAATATGAATGAAATCTGTACTTCTTACAAATGACTAAAATGCCCTAAATCTCATATTCTTCGTTGATTTACGAAACAGGAAACGGACAGCATGTTGTACATGTTAAACGGCATTGCCGTCGATAATCTACTATTAAACGACATTGAAAGCGTTGGACACAGTCAATCAAAACGTCTAAAATCCGCACCTTGTCTCTTATGGATGTGTAAATTCGAACGGAGCGTATACGCTTCGTCTACAGCGATAAGAGAACCTAATTCACAAGTTACGTCAGCTAACAAGCTATGAATCCTAGTAAACCTCAAATCAGCAACTTTCTAGGATTATTTCATACCTGAAAAAGTGGAGGAATCATCGGCCAGGTGATTAGAACACGTGGCTTAACCACTTGCAGTACGTGGCACAAGCAGCAGGGAATTCTCTCCCACCTTCTCTCACAAACTCTCACCTTTTCTCTCTCCTAATCTACGGATTTTTGCAAATTCGGATGGGAGAGAGGAGTGAGGGTTTCAACCCTTTTTATAAGCACAAACTTGCCCGAAATAGGCTCGAGAACAAGTTTCACTTGAGGGGTAACCAAATCGGGGCTGTTTCAGTCCAAAAGGATATTTCTGGTGGTCCCCTGGTTGAATGCGATCGGACTTAAGCTCATGCATACCAGATCTAGCACGTATTAAGTTTTCAGTCTGGCTGGGTCCGCAGATCGCACGTGGCGGACCAGTTTCAGTTCAGCGGTCACCTCACGTAGATCAGGGCTGGAAGTCTCATGATATAAAATAGAAATTTCTCCTGATCCGAAGGTGTAATCTGGCTGAATTCTGACGGTCAGAACGCTCAATACTGATGCGTCAAGTCATGTGCCAGATTTGAATTTCAAATTCCAAATCTGTCCCTATTCGCACTCTCTTCGGTCCGGGCTCAATGAAATGGCCTGTTATTATCGGTTTGACTTGATTTTTGAAATGAGTGTCAAGTCCAGCTAGGCGGTTCTAACGGTCTAAGATAGGAGGTATCGGACTTTCGACGCGCGGTCTAGATCCAATACAAAATTTTAAAGTGGTCCAGAGAACAAACCGGCTTAGAGTTTGATCCAAGGTTATAGAGTATTATAGAGTCATACGTTCTACTCGATTTGGGTCTTGTAGAACGTATTTAAAGTGATCAGGGACTGTTTCCCAGCTACTCCAACGTTGCGCTAGCTAACTTATGCTTAGTTTCTAAAGGAATTAATCATAAGTGGTTTCTTTGGCTATGGAATTGGGTTCTGAACGATTTTCCATGTGTTTTAATTGACCCACTGTCTAAGGACGTCAAATCCCAGATTGGCCAAAATCTGAGGTGTTACAAGGTTACACAGAATAAGCATATTCCCTGCTTAAAGAAGGTATCTAACTGAATATATCTAGATTGAATCCAAAGGAAACCATCGAAACCACAGAAGACAATAATTATTAACACTATTGAAAAAATAATTCTTCATGCACATATATTTCTTTCCTGTATATGAACTAAGAAACAATATCCATATCCAAACTGAATGTGAAGAGCATGATACATAACAATCTTTGCACATACAGGCAACTTGACAAATTTACCTCAAGTGAAAAATATCAGCATCATTCCATGCCATATGGTAGATGGGTGGGAATGTGATATCTAGAAATTTACTAAGAATACATTCCAGCTAACACACGAGTTCACTGCAATTTACTTAACAGAATCCACAGATGATTAACAATGAAGATAGATCTGGTAACCGAAGATTCATATACTTATTTTAAATGAATTTTCAAAACTTGAATCAAAGGAAACCAAAACCACTAAATCCATTTGGACTACCTGGTAATAGGGAGAACAAAATGAGTTTGAATAGGAAGTTTATTTGACACATGAGATTCAATCACAGTAAATCTCCAAGGAAATTAATAGCAATACATGAAGCAGAAACCACACATTTCTTTAGAAAATTGTAGAGAGGAAGACAAATTTCCACCTTATGTAATTCGAAGAAAACTCAAACGACAAAACATTCAAACATATTCGGATGACTCATCAATTGATATTAAATGAAATTACACACAATATGAAAGTAAGTATCGATAGGCTTACATTCTGAGAAATAGTCAAGCAAAAAACAAAGACAAGTATAAAAAGTGGGAAAATTGATAGTAGATGACCAAACATACAATGATATTTTGAGAAAATCCACAGTATAAAGTGAATGTGAAAACAAGGAAAATTTATGGGCATACATTCAACAAGAAGAAAATTTTTATCTCAAATGAAAACAAAAGAAGATATGCATATATAGGGATCTGCAAATGAAAATAGCATTGATCAAACAGTAGTTAACATACGTATCTATAAAAGAAATTCATATCTCGATTCCAATGAAAACCAACCAGAGTAGATCCATCTGAGATCTACGATTGTAACACCTCCAATTTAGTAAGAAGATATTCTCAGATGAACAATCTATGGCAAATAGTCCATATATTACTAGATTATATACCATTTGAGATTTACGAATCCGAAGAAATCTCAGAGGGAGTCAAATTCCTCATATATATTCAGAGAACCTAAAACCCCATGGATCATGCAATTGCCAGGACATTTTATAATCTGAATCCATAATGCCTAAACCTGAGAATTGATATAGATGAAACCCCAAATGACCATTCTACAACGACATCTCATCCATCCGAGTTAACAGCTCATCAAAAAATGAGACGATGCGGTGACCTCCATTTCACAGATTTTTGTAAGAAAGATAGGAGCAATAAGAATAAAAACGGGGCAGATTGGACCTACGGAGAAGAAATCCAACTCCATATGTATATTAAACTTGGATTAGAAGCCATCGCAGCCAGCCAAACAGGCCAACTCCATATATATCGAGGGGCCTATTTCGTTGGAATCCACAGATTTACATCAGATGCATGAAAACCCTTCATGACCCTCTCGAACGCTATAGAAATCATCCATATCTGGAACATGCAAGACCTATGGACAGTATAGAACAGCGTTTCATGCTCAGTGCGCAAGGAAGAAGACCTACAGCAGGACGACCAGACCTTCAACTCGCGATGGCAGCCGATCAATGAAGACGGCCATCACGACCTGATGGTGGTTGTTATAAACCCCATTTCGCGCCAAAACGAAACCCTAGCTACCACCAGCATCTCTCCTGCCAAATTAGAAGCCTGTGAAATCCCATCCCGTAGTCCGTACGCTGGACTGCGGACGAGCTAGGGATAGGATCGAGAAGGGATAGCAAAGAGGCGACATTTCAAGTCGGCAGGATTTCACAATCCAACGAATCCTCTCCCGAATTCAGAGACCACTCCCATTCGTCGTCAAACTTGTGCCGCCCAAACAGACCTATGGAAGGACGGGATGAGATTTCAAAACCCTATCCCACTTACTCCACTCTACTCCCATCTAATCCGCCTGTCCAAACTCACCCTAAAAAAATTTCAATGACGAACATCCAATCCCTACTTTTACTTGTTAAGTGGTCCATTTTGAAATTGTATCTACCTCTTTTTTATCCCATTACATAAAATGATCATACAAGATGAGTTGACTATGTGAATATAGCACAAACATCACGGTGGGGCCCACAAAATTATGCCACAACTGCCATTGGCCCATTCATGCCAGGCTGAGATTCGAACGGATTCCAAAGGATTCAAGTGCCAGTAACGACATAAGATTTACCCTACATTTCCGTAGTTTTCAGTAACCCAAACACACCCCTTAGCTATTACCCACTCCTTTCCTAAACTGAGCCCTCGGTGGAGAACTGATCAATCACGTACAGGCTACTGCATCACTGCGCACATTTTCAGCCACATAAAATCACCTGACGTGGTGGGGGATTTAAAATATTATTTTTTTTCTGAATCTTTTTGGTTGAAAACACATTGCAGTGCTCTTGCTGTGCAGGTTGAAATAGGTAATCAGTTCTCAGATATTGTAATCCAGGATAATTCCAACCGTCCGATTTGTGGCCCGCTGATATACGGTTATGAAGAGAAACACTGATCGTTAGAATTTCAAATCTGTGAGATTTTGGAAATGATCCATCCAGTGGGATGCAACGGATCAGTGGTCTGGATCACGGGGATACGGGCCCCACGGCGCGTGTGTGTGGGGTGTGTGTGCGTGTGTTAAAAAAATAAAATAAAATGGAAACCTATGGTTGGGTATCTTATTACTCGTAAGAGCATGAGATCCACCGTCGAAACATGTCCACTGGGCCATGATGGAAAACATGGAAGTAAAGCGCTGATAGGAGAGATGTGTCTCTCAACAGCTTGGAAGGGTTGGTGGATTCAATCATGACCAACGAACGAGGACCCATGAGATAAAATTGTCCTATTTCACGTTATTACATCCCTCTCAAACGTGTACAAGAAAGATCCTTTAGCTCACGCAAAGCACCCACCTATGGGTCCACTTGTAGTGACGATAAGATGATTGGAGCAATCCTTAATATGGAGAGCACCTATGGTCCAGTGTATATTATAATTGAGAGCTTGAACTGTGAATGCTTTGGATTCCAAATCACAAATTAAAATATTTTAATCTCAATTATAATATACACTGGACCATAATAATAAATATACATTGAAATTTTGTAATATATTTATAAGAATTTAATTTTAATAACTAAATTAATTACAATATTTTAAATGGTGTATATATATAATATTTGATAAAATGATTGTGATAAGCTATTCAAATATGTACTTCCACAAAAGGTGATAAAATTTTTAGACTCAAGCATACCACAGATACCATAAATGAGTGGCTCAGGGCTTGTTTAGGAGCCTTGATTCGAACCCATTGGATTTAAAGCCCCTTATATTTGAAATCCTTCTATTGCTTGGTTGCCAATTAACTTTAATCCCAAAGTATCCATGCATGTTATATTTACAGGAGTTTGAATTTAATTATTAAATCAATTTTAATATATATAATTAGTGATGTACGTAATGCTAATTTGACATAATGATTGTAATAATTTCACAGAAATATATGCATTGCCAGAAAATGATAAAATTTCAAGTCTTGGATGAGCCACAAGCACATGCAAGATCATGTCTTAATGACTAATAATTTTTAATAGTTGATTTACATGAACAATGTTTAGATAGTGTTGATCATCATATTAAAATAATTATAGTGATGCAATTGATAATCTAATTATTATTTTTATATCATTAGTGGGCCATGTGCCGAATTAAATAATAGTTTGATGACACATGTTATACATGCAACAATTAAAAGGATTTTAGGTGTAATCTAAGTTCTCATCGTGAATTTCATACCCCTAATTACTCTGTTCTATCAAATGATAAGAGATTTGAAATCCTCTCAAATCTCGTTAAATCTATGGTGCAAAACGACCCCTTACTATTTTTGACTAGTGATTTACGTAGCTAATGTTTGAAGTATTCAATCATTCTATTAATTTTATTTTAGTCATGCAATGAATAATGTTATTGTTTTCAAATATCATTAGGATGCCAGGTGTATGTTGAATTAAGTAGCTTAGCAACACCTTTATTATTTAATTGATATATATATATATATATATATATCAATTATAATAAAAGAGAGAGATTTCTAAACACAACAAAATTGAAAATCTTAAACACCTTTAATATAAAATGTTACTAAATCTATGCTGCCGAGTAACTTTTGGATTCCGAATACAGTTGAATCCATGCTTGCCAAAAGCTCCTCGGATGGACAAAAATATAACAATACTGAAAAGTCGATCCTGTTTATCTATAGATATAACGCTAACGGTCGAAACTTCTATTTCAGTCCAATTCAGTTAAACTTATCCATGGCCAAAACCATGAGATGAGCGATGCAGATCATCCAATCACGTCTGCATGTGAGCCCATGGTTGCATTCCTGAATATAGATGGGTAAACCTGAGTCGCGGTTCACCCAACGCAAATTGACCAGGGGTTTTGATATACGCGGCCTGATGCATTGTACCTTGAATACGGGTGAATCCAGCCACCGAACACGTGTCATGCACCTCAGATAAGAGCCACTCAAACGGTGCATTCCACTGGAGCATGATGGTAACTGATCGAGCGTGGTGGACATTTAATAGATGAGGAAAACGAAAGGTACTGAATGTACCCATTCCGACAAAAGATGTAAAAACGAGGACAGGATTTCCCCACCAAATTCGAGTAACCTGAAAGTCCGACCATTTCAAAATCACGCAGCCTCACGAAGATCTGAGACCGATCATACCCGTCTATCAGGTACGTTGCCTAATAATAACCATGGAATCCAAAAATAATGATGATTTGACACTCATGTGGACCACACAGCAGGACAGTCTGGATGGGATGCCCACCAATAGTTTCGTGTAGGGCCTATCGTGGCCCCCATGAGTGTTGAATCAGACTGACTTTGGGATAAAGAACAAACAAGGAGAAATGTCACTGATGGACGGGTTGGATTTGATGCACGTTGGTAGGTTTCACCCACGATAGACAGAGTAACCTGGGGACCGGATCAGGTGAGACCCTGGCCCTACCCAAGAAGGTTCGTCGCTTACCGTATGGCCTACCTTGCTGTATGTATGATTTATCCACGCTGTCCATCTGTTTTTCCATACTATATTTGCGCATTATGCCAAAAAACGAAGCAGATTCAATTATCAGGTGGACCATACCTTAGGAAACAGTGCTGACTGAAAGTCCTACCGTTAAAAAATTCTTAGGGCACTTATTAATGTTTCTGTAGTGTTTATTTTCCATCCAATCTGTTTTTAAGGTCACGTAATCCTAGAAGAAGGGAAAAAACAAATATCATCTTGATCTAAAACTCTCATGGTCCATTAATGGTCAATCAACACTGTTTCTTATAGTATGGTCCATGATAATTGGATCTGCTTCATTCCTATCATAATACACTAAAATAATCTTTAAAAAACAAATGGGCGGAGTGGATACATTATACATACATCAATGTGGGCTCCACGCTAAGGGCCGCACCTTCATGGGTGAGTCTGCGTCTCACGTAATAGGCTCCCGTGGGTACACGAGCGTTCTCCGCATCGGAACTCAAAAGATAAATTTTCATATTCTGACAGACTACGGTGGATGGTACTTAGTCACTTATAAATTCCACATGCGGCACAAAAATAATTCAAATCAAAACTCTCCAATTTATGAGTCCCAGTCTAGATGTACTATTGAATACAGCATTATGCTTATTTATTTTTCCATCCATTGGATTAGTGGACACCTATTGGAGAGTTAAAATTGAAAAAATCCATTTGTCCTGATTCAACAAAAAAGTGTCTAAAAATCAACTTTGGGATTGCTCAACCAAACTGAATTTCGGAATGTGACTAATGGACAACGATTTCAACAATTAAATCGGTTTAATTTGAGTTAATCGTCCACGTATATAATTATTAAGTGGACACCATACATACACAGAAAATCAAATAACCTTATGACTTACCCATAGACTCGCATGAGTTACACGATGAGATCATGGGTTCGAGCAACAATCGTGTAGCGTGAGTGCGCGTGCGCGTGCCGCCTGTTTGTGCGCGTGAAAGAACAAAACCAAATAACATCCAGAACGCCGTAATTCTCCGAAGTACCGGTTGAAAGCAGAGCGTACAACACCTGAGCTCCGTAGGCCTACCGTGTTGTTATATGAAATCCACTCCATCCATCGTGTACCTCCCTTGATTTTAGGCCTGAAGAAAAAAAATTATTGAGATCTACACTCATGTGGGCCATGCTACATGAACAATGGAGAGGTGACGCCAACCATAGATTTATGCGTGGGTCCTACCATGGTTTTACATTCCATCTGATCCATTCATATGATGTGCTTCACTAGGTTGGACTTAATAATTAAAAATCAGCCTGATCCAATATAAGGTGGGGAAACAAAGAGGTTTTAGGAGCGATTTCATACTTCTCCTAATGGTGTGGCCCAATTAGGAACTGGATCAATCCTAATTTTGGGATGTACAGTTAAAACAAAAAATTTCAGCTGATGGACAGAGAGGATGAAATAGTAAATATACAGTGGGTGACATAGTGCCTAATTGTTTTACCTGTTGCGTAAAACCGGTGTTGCAGAGGATTTCTGTCGACCTAACCCAACCTTACCAGGAGGAGGGCCCACTATAATCTTAGTGCCACGTAAGCTCTCAGTCAATGGGAAGCTCCAAACGAGAGAGCTGTCCCCGATGAAATGAAAGACAGATTTCTGTTCGCGGACGGGTATATAATCTTACCCATTTCCTCTCCCTCCTCATTTTTATACTGCTATCCGTTAGAGAGAGAGAGCTGCAGAAACCCTAGGTGTGGTTGTTGGAGAGCTTTAATGGCGATTTCCTGGTCGTCTGCTGCCATTTCTATGGTCTCTCCTGCTTAGAAACAGCGGAAATGCCGCCTCTTCTCCGCTTTTCGCTCTCTCCTCACATGCAAAATCTTTCTATTTCTGTGGAGAATTGCTTTTCTTTTCCGTCATATCGTGGAATGATATGATTATTCAATTTCTCTGCATTGGATGCTGTTTTCGCAAGCAAAAATCGGTCAGAGAAGTCATTTCTTTTTTCTGTTTATGAGGGGAGTCATTCCTACAAGGTAGAATAAAACGCATCCTTTTCTTTTCTTTTCTTTTCTTTTAAGCTTTTGGAAACCGCTCGGAAATGCTGGTTTCGGTGTATTTTTGCTTGATTTTGTGTTCTACAAGTTTCAAAACCGCTTCGGGATTTGGAATTCCTGTTTCGTTTTCTGCTCTTAGACGCTTAGATCTCGGTTTTTGACGAAGGCTTGTGGTAAAGCACTCGATCTTCGACGAAAATCGAAGCACACTGCTTCGTCTTTGACTAGATCTACAAAAGTAAGTCTATTTTTCAGTTCTTACTGAATCGCTTGGTATCGCTTGGTCTCGACGATCTGTAAAAGGTAAAAGAAAAATGTAAATTAAAGAAATGCTCTTCTTTTGACTAAAACAGCTGATTTAAAGCCTGCCAGCGCGATCTTTGAGAGAAGTCTCTCTGAAACGGCTCGTCTTTTCATGAAAATGCCCCGAAATCGGTAGTTTTTACCGCCTCTTCTTCGGTTTCGATTCAAAATCTCGTAGATAGAGAGAGAGAGAGAGAGAGAGAGAGAGAGAGAGAGAGAGGGAACTCCGTCTCTGCCGCGGATTTCAGTGAAATGGAAGCTTCCTTCATTTTCTCTGCGATTTTTCTTCTCTTGTCGCTTTCGTCGCGATTGCTTGCCGATCCGGTCGAAGACAAACAAGCTCTGCTCGATTTCATCGTTAATCTCCCTCACGGCCGTAATCTCAATTGGAACGAGAACTCCCTTGTCTGCCATAACTGGACCGGAGTCACCTGCAGCCCTGATAACTCGCGCGTTGTGGCCGTCCGTTTGCCTGGTGTTGGATTAAATGGCAGGATCCCTCCTAACACTCTCGGCCGTTTATCGGCGCTCCAAATCCTGAGCCTTAGATCCAACGGCCTGACTGGCCCTTTCCCTTCAGATTTAAGCAGAATCAAAACCCTGACTCTGCTCTACCTGCAGTTCAACAACTTCTCTGGCCCCCTGCCGCTGGATTTCTCTGTTTGGAAGAATCTAACCATCGTCAATCTCTCCTTCAACTCCTTCAATGGAAGCATCCCTTTGTCGATCTCGAATCTCACAATGCTCACTTCTTTAAGCTTTGCAAACAACTCGCTTTCGGGTGAAATCCCTGATTTCAGTCTCCCGAATTTGCAGCAGTTGGATTTAGCGAATAACAGTCTCACTGGCAGCGTGCCGAAGTCTCTCAAGAGGTTCCCTAATTCGTCATTTGCTGGTAACAACAATCTTTCTTTAGTAATGCCTCCAGTTTCACTTTCACCCACAAATCCTCCAGTTTCCACACCATTGCCAAGCTTGAGGAAAGCTAGAAAACTTGGGGAATCGGCAATACTGGGAATTATAGTAGGTGGTTGCGCTGCTGCATTTCTTGCATGTGCGGTTTTGCTGATTGTATGTTGCTCCAAGAGGAAATATGAAAAGGGGGTTTCCGGCAAGTTGCGTAAGGGTGAGAGATCACCAGAGAAAGTGGTAGCAGGTAGCCAAGATGAAAATAATAGGCTGGTTTTCTTTGAAGGGTGTAGTTATGCATTTGATTTAGAGGATTTGTTGAGGGCTTCTGCCGAGGTGCTCGGTAAGGGGACGTTTGGGACAGCATATAAGGCAGTCTTGGAAGATGCTACCACAGTGGTGGTGAAGAGGTTGAAGGAGGTGGGTGTTGGAAAGAGGGAGTTTGAGCAGCAGATGGAAATTGTGGGGAGAATTCGGCATGAGAATGTTGTTGAGCTAAGGGCGTATTACTATTCAAAGGATGAGAAGCTCATGGTCTATGATTACTACACCCTTGGAAGTGTCTTCTCACTATTACACGGTATGATACTACTTCCTAATATGCCTGTTCTGGACTAGTTTAGTAGTTTCTTACTAACAGAAAATTGAATTATACTTTAATTTGCTATTTTTATCTGAGTGATGTTTCTTGACAATGAGCAGATGACCAAATATTTTGCCTTGAAATCTTACATGGTATGCTGTATCGCCATCAGGGGTTGCATGTTAGTTTTGTGGATCTTATGATCCTTTCTTTTTCCATGTCAGGAGATTGCATTGTTGGTTGTTTTTAATGGGCATAATAAGGTTAGGCTTGAAGTTGTATCTGCAACTTTTACGAAAGTGCCAACCAACCCCACAACCTGCCCTTGGGAGGGGAACAACAATTGGAAACGGCTGCTAATACCCTGTAGGCTGAGGAGCAAAAGGAGGAATCCGCCAGAGGAGGTGCTCGCATCTGATTAGCTACTTGGTGAGGCAACAGCTTACCAAGGCGATGATCAGTAGCTGGTCCAAGAAGATGATTTTTTTTTTTAAATAAAAATTTAAAGGATTTAGTCTATGCTATCTCTGCAATTTATTTCAGCTGCTATTAATGTGCTTGCTATTTTTATATTGTTTGAAAATAGATTTAACACTGCCTTTTTGCTGTTGTTTTGATATGGTTACTACCATTCTCTTAGTTGTTTCATAGGATTAAACTCTAGTTTATGGGTACTGTTGGATAGAAGGTTATGGGCATTTTTGAATTTTGAGGAAATGATCGAAGTCGAGGAATTACTCAAATTGAAAATGATGTGCTGTTATATTATGTCTTTGTCAATAACTCAAAAAACCATGCATGTTCTATTGATGTGTGCTTCGGTTCTTAGACATGCCAAGTTGGAATTTATGCAAGAACTTCTAAATGACTCACTCGCACTTTTGATGAAATGCTAAAACAAACAGTATGGTCCACCTTAGCACCAAGAAATTTCTATCCGTTGTATAACTCACACCAGAGAATCCCACTCCTCCCTCTCTCATGTATGACCTCCTCTCACTTGTATTTGCATCTATGATACTAGGATCCTTTAAAGGCTGGAGTACCCAAGTAGATTACAAGCACTCTGATCCTGGCTGGGGTCTCCCTTCTCCAACACTCGAATTTTTACTCTTACCAGGGTTTTCAACTCAAGGCCTCGTTGGAAACTAGAGTAATACTAATTCGGATTTGGGGACAAGCTGAACCTATGAACATTGGGGAATTACTTTAACACTATTCTAATTTGAGTTGTAACCAGCCTTGCCAAACCAGTACCCTGATCATTTGGGTTTCAAACTTTAGGAGGATCTTCCATACTAAATACCCTTACTTGTCCTTGTGTAACATAGAAATTTGCAGTAGTTTTGTGTCTCGGATGAGTCCCGTGTGACTCGTCTGAGTCAACTTGGATTTGGTTAGACCTGATCCAGTTTGATACAATGAGTCATCTGGACAAGTCACCCCTGACAAGGTCGAGTTGTCTGATTTCACCTCCGACTCTAGTGAGTTTGGACTCAACTTCAGATTGGACGAGTCGGGTTCAAGTTGCAGAGTCTTTTAACCATGATATTCACCATTTGCTTTTCCATCAGGACAGCTCATTTATTCATTCAATTTTAATCATGTAGTTCTTTCCATTTCTGCATCTCTATTTATATAGAAGTTGCTAAATGATTTATGCCTAGATATAATTAAAATATAAACGCAAAATCATATAGTATCGTTTTATACAAACACTTCATGGTTGCTTCAACATGTTGGATTTTTAGGATTTACACGTCCTCACTTCAGCTCTCACTTCGTGCAACTAAATGCACCATTTTCCCTGCTACTCTTATTACCCTCTACACTATTATCTCCTCTTCCTTTATTTCTGAATTAAAAATTTTGTAGTTTTGAACTTGCTATAACACATTCAGAAAATTTTGCGGTGCAAAGATTAGGATTATGCACCTTGTTTAGTGACCTTAAGCAGTTTGAAGCTGTAGGCATTTCTTAATTGCTAGGAAATGATTGTAATATGTTTGTATGATTGTCACGTTTGAGAAGCTCTGCTTCCAAATTCTATTCTTTATTTTCAAGTTCTGAGTATTGAATTGGTTTGGGGAATCATAAGAGAGTCAGCTGAATTGAATCGTTAAAATGGATTGTTAATTTTAAGATTATTTAAAATATAGGAAATACATGAGGATTTGGAAATTTAAGTTATGACCAATTCAACCTTAAAGTCAAATCTATGACATCCGATAACATTTCTAATTGTAGTGACTTGCATAAGGACATTCTGAATAAACCTGCCTTTCAGATAGACCATCATCACCCCACCACCACCACCATTGCCTTGTTCCAATTATTTGGGGCCTGGCTTTAAGAACCATAACTTCAAATGTGAGTCGGCCAAGTTTGAGAGCTTTTTACCAGTGGTGGACCTCATGGCAACTGCTTCAAGCACATTTAATATCTCCTTTTTTGTCCCACCAACCTCACCCCACATATTATCGTCTCTTCATTACGTCCAGCATGTCTTTTAACTTGATGTTTCTCTCTATGAAGCTCTATGATATCTGCCCCTCACATATATGCAACTGATGCACGTATATGTTCCTGGATGCTTCCAATTGCAAATCTGTACACTTTGAAAAGGCAGCATCTTAACCTTGTTGGGAGAGAAGATTAGCACTATAAGAAAGCTGTAGGTTACAGATGGACTTGTTAGGCAATTAATGAAGCAGATGGATCTGTAGAGCACGGCATGGCTTGTTATTTGTTGCCAGGGAAGAGAGCATGCAATATTTTTAAGGGAATGGTTCCGTAAATATGATTGGACATGGAAAGGTAATCTTAGATAAAACATTTAGGAAATGAAATAGATTCTTTCTTAACAAAGTAGGAATTTACAATGTAACTTAAAATCATTCTTTCTTACCAAAGTAGGAAATTACAATGTAACTAAGATCGAATTCTCAAAGCACCATGTCTACACATCAACAGCGCATAGAGAAGCAAATTCTGTCACTGTACTGAGATTGGTGTCAATGACTGCCCAGATGTTTCTCAATCCAATCCGAATAAGTTTTCTTGTTAATTATAACCGTACATTAGAGAAATTAGACTCTTGTAGTGATCTGTGAATTGGGTTCTGAATTTCCGTAAGAACAGTAGTAGAAATAAGACCATTATTGAGAAATACTAGGGTGTGATACATGAGGTAGGAGTGAAGATGTGAATCACAGCATGTGTGTAAGATCCAGGCCATGTGTCAGATGAGGCTCAGTGTGAATATGCCCCATCGCAATATCCCAGTGGGTCCACTCCTAAGGTGTGGAAAATGTGTTGAGTACAGAATAGGGCTGAAAGTCGGGCAGGTTGGGTCGGGTTGGTGCTCAACCCTAACCCAACCCAAGGTTCCTATACCTCAACTCTAACCCAACCCAACCCAATCTCGGGTTGAGAATTCTCAACCCAAGCCCAACCCAAGCGGGGTTGGTCGGGTTGATCGGGTTGGTCGGGTATGTACATACTAATATTTTCATTATTACATTAGTTTATTATATTTCAATATAAGACTTATTTTTTATATCTATAATTTTATTAATTATATATGTGATTATTCATTATAAAGAACTTTATTTTTTTCTTTAAAAAACAAGCTAAAATATAAGACAACTACTCCTTTAAAAGTCATGTACCATAGCATGAAGTCTATTTGGGAGAGAGAGATCTGGCATATCTTGTTAGCTTGAGTCCTTGGAGATGACATGGACAAATGAGACTTGACATTACTAGTGTGCCTTCAACACAAACGATCCACATTCAATTATAATTTATAAGTAACTTATATATTGATCGGGTTTGGGTTGGGTTGGGTCGGGCAACCCGAGACCTTAACCCAAGCCCAACCCGAGACCTCAACCCGAGCCCAACCCAAGCTTAAGATCGGACCCGAAATATCCTGCCTGAGCCCAACCCAATGTCGGGTCGGTCACGGGTCGGTCGGGTTGAACCCGCCCAACTTTCAGCCCTAGTATAGAACATTGGTTATTTTCTTTCTAATCATCCATTTTTCTGATACTAGTGTGGGCCACCTGATGGCCTGATTGATGATAGACCGTGTTGTCATGGTCGACCCCACCTAATTATTGGCTTCCATATCACTGATGGGTGTGGCACTGGCACACCCAAACGGATGAAGGCCTGACTGTAGATTTCTCTCAGATTGGTCCAATGTTTACATTTTTACGGATTCAACAGTTTCTTTCTGGCTGATATTCTGCTTTCTTGCAGGTAAAAGAGGTGAGGACAGGATCCCACTAGACTGGGACACCCGCCTAAGAATTGCTCTAGGGACAGTGAGGGGCGTAGCCTGCATCCATGCAGAGAACTCGGGAAAGCTTGTCCACGGGAACATAAAATCCTCAAACATCTTCCTCAACTCCCGCCAGTACGGCTGTGTATCCGATCTCGGCCTTACTACCCTAATGAACCCGGCGGCTCCTCTGTCTCGGGCCATTGGGTACCGGGCCCCAGAAGTGGTTGACACCCGAAAAGCATCACAGGCCTCTGATGTCTACAGTGTCGGTGTCCTACTCCTTGAGCTCCTCACCGGGAAGTCTCCTGTTCAGACCTCTGCAGGGGAAGAGGTGATGCACTTGGTCCGCTGGGTGCAATCCGTGGTCCGTGAGGAGTGGACGGCAGAAGTGTTTGATGTGGAGCTGATGAGGTATCCGAACATAGAGGAAGAGCTGGTGGAGATGCTGCAGATAGCGATGGCTTGCGTGGTGAGGATGCCAGAGCAGAGGCCAAAGATGGCAAACATTGTGAAGATGATCGAGGATGTCAGGCGGGTTGACACCGGGAACCGCCCCTCCTCCGAAGCCAAATCAGACGAATCAAGTGGCCAAACACCACCAGTTCGAGCAGGCGAACCCTCCACTCGACCCAAGAACCGGCCTTCCTCAGAAGCCAAATCGGATGTGTCAAGCGGCTAAACACCACCCGTCCCGGCAGGCGAATCCTCCTCCCCACAATGAGCCAATGCTGGTGTATTTCTCATGTCTGTATTTTATTTTATTTTATTTTTTAATATTTTAGTATGTCGGCCTGTACGGATGCTCTAGGCAGCGTCAATTTTCCTCTTCATCCTCTAGTGATTCGTGACAAGGTATCCTTATCGGCCGGCACACTATGGACTGTCAGTCCTGCCATCGTCTTGATGCCATACAAAATCCGAAGGTTTGATCTGATATCTCATCCTTGTGAAATCCGGCAAATGTATCATTGGTAATTTGTTTTGCTGTTGTTTTTTATCTTATTTTTTATTTTATTTTTCCATCAAAGCAGTGTCCGAGTCTCTCTATCTCTCTTCCTCCCTCTTACATTAAAAGATCTCCCTGGAATAGACGGGAGAGCGGATCGATATTTAAAAGCCGCCTCCCCGACGGGTCTGGCGCCGTCAGTCAACCCATTTACCATACTTGCACGTCAATGGAGAGTCCGGATGGTCATGTCTCGCTCTCATGTGCCTAACCAATATGTCAAACTGCAGTTATATGGTATACTCAGGCACTAATGACGCTTGATATTCAGGCACTTGGAAATTGTACACGTGGCATGCACTAACTCAAGGTAAACGTCTGGTAACATCCATATTTTCAATATACAAAGGTATTTTCAATATACACCAATCCCATAGTCAGATTATTAAATAGCCGTAATTTTCTTTCTTTTCTAATCGACCATCTAAAACTGGACCGTACTTTTCACAGCTTTCTTGGAATTTACTTGTATGCAATATCAATCGTCTGCTTTGTCATAACATAACTTGATTGAAGAGTATGGAACTTACAAGGGACATGGATTCCCTGTAACCAAGGCTATATGAATCCATGTGTAACAATGATGTGGTTTAGTAAAAGGAGTAAGGTATGTGTCAGATGTGGGACTCACAATAAAAATAAGATAGCTATCCAGTTCAGCTCTCTCGTCGCTGTCTGTAGCAACACCTGCTGCTGAGCCTGGGGAACATTGTTGTTATCTCCCAACCATAAAAATTCAATTGATGATGTTTTCGGCCCAAATACAAATTAAGATGCAAGGAAATCATTGTCAAGACCAAACCAGTACGCCAAAAGCATCAGGACTGATGAAACTTATCAAAGCTAGGGCCTTAAATCATTGGGATTGGAACATCCCCATGCCATGCAGCTAACGATCAATGCAGCTGGACTGTAGTGGCACTTTCTGATTTATTTCCCGGTCATCCGTTTCCACCTTGGGGCAGCTTTCACTCTAGCCCACATTGTCCTTTCCAAAGGTCACCCCCTCCCGCAGTTCGAACCCCTCCTGCGGTTCCCATCTACGACGGCCCACTCCACAGCAGCACCCACTTTAGCTTATGTCTAATCATAACACTTTCCACCTTGTAGTGGCTTCCGCTCTAGTCTAGGTTGTCCTTTCTGCAGGTCAACCCTACAAAGAGAGGATGTCTAGTGATGGTGCCCTCTTCGGCCGCACTCATTCTGGCCTATGTTCAAGTAGCCCTCTGCACCCTGTGACATCTATGGTTGTCAGCTGACCAGGCTTGAGGTGGGCTTCAGGCCATATTTGAACTGTTCTGGCCGTAAGTGTATTCAAAAGCTAGTAACAGCTCTCATTTTGATCCAAATCAAGGTTTAGAGCATCATCCTAGACCAGTACATGCATAGCCCATTAACAATACAGCTGCATCCGCCTGAAACAGCCCAAGACGAGCAATGAAGGGTGATTCACAGACATATCAGTGGTGAATGATATGATATCCAATACTCGTGAGATGTGGTGTTGGCTTTGATACCAAATGCTAAGAAACTAAACGAGTAGATGAACGACCCATTAATGGAATGAATCAAGCTAGGCCCTTAAAAACAAAGGAAATTATTGGCTTCCTACAAGAAGACAGTAATAAGAATCAAAATTACATTTTTGAGCGGATGGAAGCACCCAATAATGAATACACATGAAACGCTTATTTTTACAACCAATAATGCCAGAAAACAAAATGTCACAAGACTGGCAATCATTGCGGTTTCACTTGCTCACAATCCTTGTTTTAACCCCTCCTGTCATTTGGCAATATAAAAAGTAGAATGTGATTTAGCAATATTCAAAACAAAAAAAAAAAAACACGAAATGAGAATCTGATGGAAAAAAGGAAAAAGGTTTAATAAGGCTACTATTGGCTTGGGTCTCAAGAAAAATTATTCAAAATTATAGAGATTTCTATTCTCACTAAGAATGTCGAAAATCATGAAGCGACACTCATGTGGATATGAAAGAGCTCATTATTTCCAATGCAACAATAAAGAGCCATGGTTTACCATTAAAAAAAAATTCTATCAAGAGTAGACAATCCAATGTCATGAACTGTTTTCCTCTCTTCTTGAAATGGCAATGAACCAAATGCAGCCTCAAAAACTAACAAAGAAAGAAAAGAGGACGCTTTGCATAGGCAACTGAACTTGACCTGTGAAATCTTCCAATGTATGTGGGCCATGGTCAGTGGTTGGAGCTCATCACGCAGTAGGCCCAGTTGTCAGTGGCCAAAAGTGCAAAGAAGAAGAAGAAGAAGAAGAAGCAAAAGAATTATCTTAACCATCCGGGTCAGCTTGAAAACTGATGGTTAATGCAAAATAGCCTCTCTTTTCAACTGCTCATCCCAAGCCTCCGACTGCAGGGTCACGATTGTGCAATCAGCACCATGGCCCATTACCTTATGGGTGACAGGTTCCAGTCACTGACCACTGGGAAAGTGTATGGTAGTGATTTGGCAGGATGCAATATGGGGTGTCCTTGCAAGACCAATTTTAAAAAGAATTGGAATCATGGATGCGTGACAAACCTTCGACTTCCTCAAATTGGACTTCCTTAACTAACTCAGCAGAAGCATTGTATTCAAACCTGCACAATTCCACCACAAGTCGTGACCGTATACATAACAGAAGTATCAATAAACACTGAAGATTATGAGGAACGATTACCAACCATCAGTTCTGGTTAGCTTAGCATGCAACCCGACTCACCTGCTAACATGTTATGTGAGTACGCCATCTGATATGCAAAAGGTGGGCCCCAACATGAAGATCACATGGTGCAAGAATCAGGTCAGTCCACTCATCATGCACGCCATCATAGTATGTGAATCAGATTTTCATCAAGCATGATTCAAACAATAGATCATTTTCTCCCATCTGGTAAGTGGACTAACCTGATTTTTGTACGAGGTGATCTTCATGGCAAGGCTCGCCCTTTGCCCACTTGGGTGGCCTACAAACATGACATTTTGGCATAAGTGATTGGTGGTGTGTAAGCCAACCTATATCTGTGCTTCTGTTTTCGCATAACTGGTAAAGGCATGCATGCTCGTTAGCACCCATAGTGGAGTGATATAAATATTGTTGGCAAATTTTACAATGTATATGCTTAAAAAGGCTCTCTCTAGTGGTTTTGCAACTAGATAAAGGTGGGACCCCAGGGAAATCAATGGTGGGCGTCCCCTCTCAAACTGTTCCCGTGGTGTCACCGCCTGAATTATGGATTGACCTGATTTTTGGCCTTGAGGCCAATGGGGGCCTGTGGGCGGACACATCTGATGGACATGTTGGATGTTACGCATACATTATGAGGACCCCACGGTACCACCATAAGCTATGCTGATACTGGTACCACTGGAGGTCAGCTCTACTTAAAATAGGGTTTTCAAATTCTCAATCTAAAGGGCAGAGGCATTTTTGGAGCAAGTGGTATAAAATCATACTTACATTGAGTTGCATTCTAAAATCATATTGACCTGGATCTCATACTTAAAATGAGTTGCATGTTTATAATCAATTCCACAGCACCATTTTGGCAATAAATGCTCATGCATAGGGTAATTAAAAATATGGAATCTTATAGTCGGCCATATCCATATGATATATTCCTTAGATTTGATTTAGGTCACTAACTTTGGGTTTGATTTGGATATACTGAGGATTTTGCACCAGAATACCATGACGAGAAAACCAAACTTCAAGATTGTGAAAATATATGCCTATGAAATGTGTGCCCTTTCGAGAAGTCAGGCACATGCAATTTTGCTTTCACTCCTGATACCACAGAACGAATCCTATGATCCTTCTCCAAAAGGCGGGGTCTAGGTTTCCATCTATTAAGAAAAATGATATGTTCATGACATCCACAAATCTGAAAAGTGGAAATCTGACCTGCCTTGCCCAATCCCAGTTGACAGAAGCAATGGGACCACCATCACGGAATGATGGTCCCATCATTCCAACCAGTGGGATCAGGAAAAACTTACTTTCCTCTAAATACCGTATGGATCCTAGTCAGAAAATGAAGTATCTTTTATAATAACTTTGTGCGGCAAGAGGAGGAAATGCATTCCAGTTTTACCTATTGGAGAAAGCAACCTCAAGTTCATAGTCGGATGTGCTTTTGGTGGCTTCGACGAACACAGTAACAATCTCGGTTTTCCGAGTGCTGGCCATAAGGCAGTCGTATTCGCTTGGAACAATAATTGCAAAGAAATTATCGCTCAGTTCACTCAAACATAACTTATCAACAGCCGCAAGTGCTATCCGTCGTTTTAGTGCATTGACTTCTGGGTCCACAATGTAGATTGCAAAATCTGTAATTAACAGAATACGTCGCTTCATCTTCCCTGAGCCAGTGAACTTCAGAATCTTATCCGCAAAAAGAACTTGCCGGTCACCTGCAGAGATGGAATACGGAACTATGGCAAAAAAAAAAAAAAGAAAAGAAAAAAAGAGAGAGATGTGCTCTAACCAGTGGCCTAAAAGCAGGAAAAGGGCGGGGGAGGGGGGAGAAAAAAGGGAAAAATAAAATAAAATGAAAGACCAATTCCTTGAGAAGTGAAATCAGCAGTCAATGATTGTTCATCTGATCTTTGAACCTTTAATTTTTGTATATCATTAACGTGAAGAGCGCAAACAAGTGGAAGAAAAGGGAAGCATGCAGAATTCAAAATATACACGAGCCAAAGCACTCCACTAAGATATAATTTGGATAAGGTGTTTTATATTTAAACGTATTAGTACATGACATGTGGCTTATCAGGCTTCTTGAAGTCATCCTGTCCAACACTCGATACCATGTCCTTCAATGACAAACTGTCTCAAGTTTACTTTTATTTTTTTAATGACAGGGCAAATTTTTTTATTCAAAATACTCTGTCAAGGTACTTGCAATGATCATATATAATCCTTTCAGTAGGTTAATTTGAGATCATCAATGTGCTCCCAGACATAAACATGCTGCCATCCCACTCAAACAAGATCACAAGATTGAGCAAAATGGATAAAATTTGTATGCATAAATACAAATCACATACGGTTGTTAGCCAGTTAGCTAAAAATAGAGACTCGACCACCTCATTTTTATTTCCCATGAATAGATTTATTTTCAGTGGTTTGATATTGTGGACACCATCGACCTGTAGAAAAAAAATGGAGGAAGAAATGCAAGTCTTTGACAAAAGTCAAATACTCGATTTAAGATTTCCATAGATATCCTTCTCTTCTCAATTCCTTCTTCAAGGTCTTAACTTAGCAAAGTGGCAAGCGCTTGATGTCTCTCAAAAGAGTAATTTTCCCATCTATACAAAATGATCATATTATTTCGAAACATCAAGGCGACCGTCTCCTCATATTGCTTCGTAAGATGAGCATTTATGCACAATCAGATATGGCTCTGGTAAGGACCCCTGCAAGGACACAATCAAACCTTCATCCAGTCCGTGAACAACACAAACTGTCCATCCTACACTAAGTTGGCACTTGGCAGGGGTTAACCATTTTATCTTGTGTAGTCGACACCTTCCAGAGGAAAGTTAACCAACTCTGTTATGAATTGAATTTTAATTTTGTTTCTATTGTCTTTCATGTGGCCATCTAATCGTGTCGAATATTGAAACCGCATGATCTGTATAGAGGCATCAAAGTTGCCTCTGACCAACATAAGCTCTTCCTAGAGGCTTCTGTACTGGATTCTCCACATTGATGATAGCTGATATCAGCCATGTATGATCCGATGTTGATCAAACATCTTTTAGGAACACCAGATAACAAGCCACTGCGCAGTGTTGCAGCATTATCCAAATCTCCCGAGCTGTCTTAATTGCAGGGAGGGCAACAGTGCTGTCGTATTGCCAAATCCTCATGGAAATAATGAGCTGGCCTCAAGACATCTCCTTCAAGTGGAAAAAGAACCCAGTTTGAGAGATCCAGTCAAATTCTTGGTCAGCCTTTAGTGCTGGGTCTGTTTGGACCCATAAAGCTCCGCATAAAGGTCATTGGGATGGGAAGAGAAGTGTCAAATTACACACACGCAGAAGACTCAAAAACCAACCCCAGCGGCCAAGGACTCTAATAAATCACTGAAGAAATGAGGTCACCTGGTGTCCTTAATATCATCATTTACCTAGATTGACTACTCTTGGTGGAGCCATGCAACATTTCCTCCCCACAAACAACCCAGATGTGATTTCAACTTCATTCCTCCCAATGCCGAAGCTCAATTTAAAGAAGATGTGGTGATGAGAAAAGGTACAGCTTGTCGCCCAAGGAAAAGGCCCTTAGAATGAGAAGATAGATTTATCCACTCTCCTCCACCACGAGTAATTCCCAACAATAGCAATTGGGTAGAGGTGGCATCCATCATCTAAGTTTTCTAGGTAGGGATCAATCAGGGTGGCCAAAAGGCATGAGCAGTCAATGGGTCAAGTTTGGGACAGGCCAGGATCAGACAGGGCCCAGCACATTTGTCAAGCCATAAAATAGGCTGGAGACAGACTGCAGAGCAGGCTTGAAAATCATGTCCTAGCCCAACCCATGAAAACAATTAGTTGTGGACACTGGCTGGGACTCAATCGAAATTGTCACCAAACGTGTGCCTGGGCGCAGTTCATCTATTTTTCAGTCTCAAAAATCACGCCCAATCCATCTCTTAGGCCTAAAATTGCCAGACGAGCACTGGTCACAGCAGCCATGTCCTCAAGCTTGATGGGCCAACCTGGCTCACTGATAGGCCTAATAAACAATGTCTTCAAACCCATAACCAAATTCGAGAAACCTAACATCACAAAAAAAACCCACAAAAAAAATGCCAATTATCTCTCAGGCCTCCTGTATTTCCCAAAACAAAGCACTTGATAGTCACAGAATTTTTTATGATGGCAGCACCAACTCAAGGTGTGTAAAGCCATTACATGGTCCACATAAGCAATGGAGAGAAACAATAACAAAAGTTACATAACTTTGATTTGGTAACTTAAACAGAGTACTAAATTATATGGCAAAACTTTTAAACAAAGGATTCTCGTGAACTACTGAATAACTATCCAATCACCAGGAACAATTTGTGTGAATAGTTTACGAGTAATTCATGAGTTGCACTCAAAATCTTCATTAATTAATCACTAAGGGTGTGTTTGGATACATTATTGAATACAGCTGCAATTATTATTCTAGAAAGGTGGAAATAACCCGATCGTAATTTCCCTAGCATTCACACCAATGTTCTGGATCCAAATTACAATTACATTCCTTACAAATTGGAAATGAAAGAAGTGCAACAACATTTTGAGGGTTACTTCCTCCTTATGAATACTAGGAAAAGTCTTACATTTTGTCGTTTCGTCTGGATTCATAAACCGAATGTTTGCAATTCACTTCGCTTGTGTGATCCAAACGCACTCTAAAGGAAAAGAAAGGGAATCCAAAGACTCAAAAGACAATATTTAAATTTCTATAGTTGCCCAAAAACTTCCCTAGTTTCTCAAAAATTTCTGGATTTTTGCCAAATTGCAAATGATGACCTTGTGACGCATGCACACGCACGCACACATTACTAACAGCATGTTTGGCATGATATTGTTGAGACTCAAATATTGCATAATTTTTCCCATTTATATCTTGATTTTATGAACATGAATCAGCTTAATGTTATATTTTACTCATGTATGTGTTGCACCCTTTTTCAATACAAGCTCTTAAATTCACCTTGCAACACATACATTAGTGAAACACAACATTAAGCTAATTCATGTTCATAAAATCAAGATATAAATAGGAAAAATTATGCAATAGTTGAGTCTCAACACACATCCCAACCAGCCTTTTGCTAGTTCCGAGCAAAATAAGCGAAGAAAAAAAAAATAATAAAAACTAATTCTAGAAACAAAATTAAAATGAAAAAATTCTAACTACACCACTTTTGCAGGTAATCTCGATTACATTTAGCATATGCAACAAGCCCTTAAACCCCTAGGTTTCCCCTAGTGGACGAGTTATAGTCTCGTGAGGGTTTCCAGAAACGTTACCCACAAACATTAAAAACATGAAAAATAGTTCAACACTCACAAATTTATACAATAATGCCTCCATTCATCATATGAATTTCAAAACAAAATACTTACCCTAAGTCTGAAGTTAGTTAGAATCTCAATTTTCTAATCCATTACATCCTTGAGTTCAAAGATCTAATCAAAATTTAGAATAGTTATGATCCGATATACTTAGGTGTTCGGTGACACTAGTCTAACTTTGAGAAATATGCATGTTTTCTATCTTAACTCCTTTCAATCATCTCAAGCATATGAAATCTCTAGTTATCTCATTTCCTTCATGGCATTTCTTCTTTTATTATCATATCCTCATTATTATAGACCACCCTTAGATGAAGACTCCCACCAGGTTTGCTTCATAGCATAAGGTATCGTACTTTTAATTGTAACAGTAATGGATACTTAAGTATCCTTACTCCGGATTACTAACACAATTGTTATGGTCATTGCATTCATGCTCTATAATAAAATTTTCTTTTTCCATCACTTTTTTTCTTTTTCACTATTCTCTCATTTAAGCATATATCAATGGTACTAGTTCATCCAATCTTGTTTGAATCAAAATTTGTTATTCTAGTTTACATATCATATTCCTTGCTTAGTTAGCTAGAGTGTATTGTGAATTCAGTACATCAAATTACAACTCACTGTAAACTAGTGATTAGATAATCAAACTAAATTCTATAAATTTCAATTATCAGAATTCTGACTACTATCAATCTAGACTAAGTATTAACTTTGCCTTTGGATTTCGCATAATATCATGTTCATATTCTTTTATAAAAAATTTAAAATTTTTGAAAAACTTTCCCCATAAACCTTAAAAAATAAACTTAAACCTAATATATATATATATATATATATATATATATATATATATATATATATATATATATATATATATAAACTGAAACTTAAAAATAAATAAATAAATAAAAATAACTAAAAAAAAAACTCACATGGATGACCATCCACACCCCCCAACCTAAAATCTACGTTGTCTCTAAAATGTAATGATAATGTAATCCACAGAACAATAAAAATAAAAAATAAAAAAGGGTGGATAGTACCTACCATGAAGAACTCACCTGCTAGGTGATACTAAAAAAATTGAATATGATACAAATCCTACACAAATGCTCCGTCAGACTAGGAGCATCAATCTGAATATTCTGGCTCATGAAGAGGGACAGACTCCTTCCTCTCCCAAATGAAAGTTTTCCATATAAGGCTTCAATCTTTGATCATTAACCTTGTATACATTGTCATTATGTAGATTCTCAATTTCAACAGCCCCATGAGTATAAACATTCTTCACAATAAAGGGGTCTGTCCATCTTGATCTTAATTTTTTCAGAAAGAACTATAGACGAGAGTTTACAATAGGACCTTTTGCTGAGATTCAAAAATTTTTCTTGGGATGTTTTTGTCATAAAAAGCTTTGGTCCTCTCTTTGTAGGTTTTAGAATTTTCATAGGGGTCTCTCCTCAGCTCTTCTAATTCATTCAGCTATTATTTTCTTTGTCCACTTGCTTGATCCATGTCAAAGTTTAATTTATTTATTGCCCAATAGGCTCTATATTCCAATTCCACAAGTAAGTAGCAAGCCTTCCCATACACCAATTTATATGGGGACATTCCAATCGGGGTCTTATCAACAGTCCTATAAGTCCATAAAGTGTCGGATACTCTGAAGAACCAATCCTTCCTATCTAGCCTTATAGTTTTCTTTAAAATGTGTTTGATTTCCCGATTAGAAATCTCAGCTTGCCCACTCGTTTGTGGGTGGTATGTGGTGCTCACTTTATGCTTGATGCCATATTTTTCATCAAAGCCTCAAATGTCTTATTACAAAAGTGAAACCCGCCATCACTATTGATAGCCTTTGGAGTTCCAAATCTAGAAAAAATATTTTCCTCAAGGAATCGTATGACCACTTTGTTGTCATTGGTCCTACTTGGAACTGCTTCAATCCACTTTGAAACATAGTCCACACCAACCAATATATAAAGAAATCCAAAAGATGGAAATGGGCCCATAAAATCAATAACCCAACAATCAAATATCTCCAATAGTAAAATTGGGGATAAAGGCACCATGTTGCGCCGGGACACTCTTCCCAACCTTTGATATCTATCACAAGCAACACAGAAAGCATGGGTGTCTTTAAACATGGTGGGCTAGTAAAAACCACACTACAAGATTTTTGCAATGATTTTCTTAGTAAAAAATGGTCACCACATGCTTCCATGTGGCAAAAGGAAATAACACTCTGAACTTCATCCTCTGGGACAACGTCTAAAAATCTAATCAGTCCCATATTTATATAAATACGGGTCATCCCAGAAGAAGTTTTTAACCTCGGTTTCAAAACACTTCCTATCTTGTGACTTTCAATGATATGGCATTTTTTCCGTTACAAGATAGTTTACTATATTCGCATACCAAGGCAATTTGGAGATCGCAAATAATTGTTCATCAGGGAAAGTGTCCTGGATATGCATCTCCTCAGTGGAATCATCTAACACTAATCTGGAAATGTGATCGGCCACTATGTTTTCTACTTCTTTCTTATCTTTTATCTCTAAGTCAAATTCTTAGAGTAGGAGGATCCATCTCAAAAGTCTAGACTTTGCATCCTTCCTAGATAGCAAATATTTTAAAGCCGAGTGGTCCATGAAAATGACCACTTTGGATCCCAGCAAGTAGGACTTAAACTTATTCAAAGTAAAAACTACTGCAAGTAACTCATTTTCAGTTGTTGAGTAATTCATTTAGGCCGAGTTTAGAGTTCTACTCGCATAGTGAATAATGTAGGGCGGTTTATCTTTCCTTTGACCCAAAATAGCCCCTATGGCATAATCACTTGCATCGCACATTAGTTCAAAAGAAAGTGTCTAATCTGGTGGAGGTATGATAGGTGTAGTGGTAAGGGATGATTTAATTTTATTAAAGGCACTTGCACACTCATCTGTCCACTTAAATGAGACATCCTTTTGAAGAAGATTAGTCAAGGGTCTAGTAATGACGCTAAAAGTCCTTGATGAATTTTCTATAGAAACAATCATGCCCTAGAAGTGATCTAATATCTCTAACAATTCGGGGGATAGGTAGATTAGCTATAATGTCCAGTTTTGAGCGATATACCTCGATTCCATTTTTGGAGATAACATGGCCCAAAACAATTCCCTTTTGAATCATGAAATGACATTTCTCCTAATTTAAGACAAGGTGCTTCTCTTCACACCTAGATAAGACGAGATAAATTGTCTAGACATTCTTCAAAACTACTCCCAAATATAAAGAAGTCTTTATGAAAACCTCAAGAAACTTCCCAACCATATTTGGAAAAATACTTAACATGCACCGTTGGAAAGTTGCTAGGGCGTTACACAATCCAAATGACATCCGTTTGAAAGCAAACGTGCCAAATGGACAAGTGAACGTGGTTTTCTCTTGGTCTTCTAGGGCTATCTCTATTTGATCATATGCAGAATATCCATCAAGAAAACTATGGAAGGAGTGACCTACTACCCTCTCTAAAACTTGATCAATTAATGGTAGAGAGAAATGGTCTTTTTTGGTGACCTGGTTCAATTTTCTATAGTCAATGCAAACACGTCAACCAGTAGTGAGAAGTGTTGATATGAGTATATATTAGAATTCTACACAATAGTTATTCCAGATTTCTTTGGGACTACTTGAGTTAGACTCACCCAAACACTATCAGATATTGGGTATATGATTTATACATCCAATAATTTGATCACATCATTTTTTACAACTTCCATCATGTTTGGATTGAGAAGCCTTTGAAGTTATCTAAATTGTTTGGCATCCTCATCGAGGTGGATCAGATGGGCGCATATGGAAGGGCTTATACCCTTGATGTTAGAAATGTGTTGCCCAAGGATCCTTTGTGGTCCCTTAGAACATTTAATAATTTAATCAAGCTTTGGAACATTGGTTGGTGATGGCAGAGGTCGCGAGTCCTCAATAGATAAGATTTGAGCAAGCAGTCTCCATTGGTACAAACCAATGTCTTGGATGGTAGTGTTCTCATTATCATCACAAATTTCAGCAATCACTTTTTCTAAATCAGAATCTTTCAAGTCCCCAAAGACTTGAATCAATTCCTTAGTCAAACTAACTTCTAATTTCTCTTCTTTTATCAAGCAGTCCATGAAATTCAGCTCATAGATCTTATTATTGTCAATGGGCTGCTTAAATAGATTGAAAATATTTAGCTCTAGAGTCATGTTACCAAAAGACAAGTTCATCATTCTATTCCTGCAATTTATGATTGCATTTGAAGTTGCTAGGAATGGACGACCTAAAATGATGGAAACTTGAGCACTAGTATTTGCACATGGTTCAGTGTCTAGTACAATAAAATCCATGGGGAAGTAGAATTTCTCTATTTGGACTAGCACGTCCTCTAAAATTTCCCTTGATACCTTAATGGAGCGGTCAGCGAGTTAGAGTGTAATCGTGGTTGGTTTAAGCTCGCCTAACCTCATTTATTTGTAAACCGAATAACGTACTAAGTTGACACTTGCACCCAAATCTAACAAAGCATGCTCAATTTGAAAATTCTCAATAATACAAGGAATAATGGGACTTCCTGGGTCTTTGTGTTTGAGTACGACCCTTTGTTAAATGATAGCACTCACTTTCTCAGTAAAGAAGGCCTTTTTGTGCACATTTAATTTCCTCTTTACAATGCATAAGTCCTTGAGATATTTAGCATATGATGGAATTTGTCTAATGGCATCAAACAGAGAGATATTGACAGTAACCTTTTGAAGCACATCTAACACCTCTTGATATTTCATGGGGACAGTTGTGTTCGGAAGTCTATATGGGAACGGAACTGGAGGCTCATGTGACTTAGTCTCTTTATCCCTTTGTTTTTGCGGCTCTTGAACCATAGTCGGTTCATCATTCTCTTGAGATGGCGGCTCATCCTCAAGTATTTCTGCCGGTTGAATTATCTTGTTATCGACCTTTTTTCCACTTCTCAAGGTAATGATGGTCTTAGCTCACTTGGATTTGAGTCTCCAATGAAATATGTGTTTCTAAGGTTTGGCACAGGTTGAGAAGGAAGGGTGCCTTTTTTCCTAACATTTAGTTGAGTCTCAATCCAAGCCATGACCGTCTTTAATTCCTAATTTGATTGGATTAGAGACTGATTTATTTGAACTTGAGAGTTCATGAATGCAGTCAATGCATCCTCCACAGATGATCGCTTTGGCGGGAGCACATATGGTACATTATTAAATGCCCCAAAGAAGTTTTGTGGAGGCATTTGAGGTGCATTGGGCGCATTAATTTGTGGTCCATTCCTCCAACTAAGATTAGGATGGTTACACCAATTTGGATTGTACGTGTTTCTCATTGGTTGCATAACTGACCTTTGATAGTTATTTATAGCATTTGCTTGCTCATTCTCATGCGTGCTATTTTGTACAACTGGGATTATTAGATAATCCTTTGTGTCATGGTCTGCACTACCACAAATGTTACAAAAATTACCTAAAGAAGTGTTTGCTTTAACCACATCAGCCTTCCTAATTTCCAAGGCTTCAACCTTTCTAGCCAATGCAGCGAATTTTGCATTAAGGTTGTCTTCCTCTCATACGACATACATCTCCGCTTTTTCTCTAGGAATGGGTCTAGTTTGGTCTGGTTTAACAAAGACATCCCATGTTTGCATATTCTCGGCTAACATGTCTACAAAATCCCAAGCCTCATTATAATCTTTATCAAGAAAGGTTCCACCACACATCATCTCTATGAACTGATGGGTATCCATGGTAAGCCCCTTTCAGAATGCATCAATCACGTGTCATGGTTCATAACCATAATGTGGACAAGTAAGTAGAAAGTCTTTGAAGTGCTCTCAAGCTTGGAAAAATAGTTCATTCCCCCTTTTGGGAGAATGACATGATTTCTTGTTTTAATGCATTTGTTTTGTGCTTAGGTAAAAAAGTTTTTCAAAAACTCTCTACTTAAGGCTTGCAATGTAGTGATGGTATTAGGTCTTAGAGAGTTGAGCCATGCTTTGTCCCGATCCTTTAGAGAAAATGAAAATAACCTAAGCTTAAGTACATCCCTATTACCATTGTTTACTTGTAATGATGCAATTACTTCCTCAAAGTCCTTGAGGTGCAAGTAGGGGCTTTCAGAATCCAAGCCATGAAATTTAGGAATTAATTGAATCACACCTGGTTTAAAATCCATGTTCCCTATGTGAGTAGGAAACACTATACTAGATAGTAAAGTTGATCTCTCAAGGTGTAGATGTTCACATAAAGTTCGTGGTTGGTTTAACACATTCCTATGAACTTCATTTTCATCCTCAAGATGAGGATTAGGTTGATTTTCTCTGTTTTGATTTATAGTTGGATCTGGCAGATTTGGATTTGGATTATCAACTAGGTCTGCTATGGAATCCAAGTGATGTTGAGTGCCTCTTCTAAATGAATGATCAAGACCCGAAACTAGTTCGCCTTCGGAAGAGAGTTGATTGTTTTGATCCCTACTCCAATGGGACAAACCATCCACACCACACAACAAATACCAATAATTCAAATAGCAAGTATAATACTTAAAATAAAAACAAAAACTTAACCAACAACTTAAGCGGCAGGGCCGACCATGAGTCCACAAAGCAAAATAAATCAACAACCCAGGCGGCAGGACCGACCATGAGGGTTCAATCTACAACGCAAAAATAAATCAACAACCCATGCGGCAGGGCCAACCATGAGGGTTTAATTCACAAAGCAAAATTAAATTAACAACCCAGGCGGCAGAGCTGACCATAAGGTTTTAAACCATAAAGCAAAAATAAAAAATAAATCAACCAAAGTAAAACTTATGCAGAAATTAAACTATGCTAATCTGAAAAATAGATTCAGCGGATGATCTTTGTGATCAAACAACAACTGTAAGACAACCATAGCACTTGGGTAATAAAATCTCAAGCAGGGCAACCTTATGTCACAGTTAGTGCTTAAAAGACCCAACTGAATTTACTTTTAAAGAAAAATGAAAAATCTATAGAAATTTTGGAAGGTTTAGAAGAGAACTTACCTTAGCTATCTTGCACAGATCTAATCTATCTCAGTCTCTCCCCTGCAATGGCGCCAAAAACTTGATTGCTTGCCTCCAAGTGTAGAGGTTCGTAAGTAGTATCCCTTGAATACAGGGTTGATCCCACAGGGAGATGAATTGTGAGAATGAGAAAATCAAATGCAAAATTAAGTAAGTAATAGAAACTAAACAAATGAAATGATTTTAAAGGTTTTGAATATATGGAATTCAATTAATTTGAAAACAACACCCAAGCTTCAAAGTTCCACACATAACTTAATGTTTCAAAATCATTTGACTTGGATAACACAACTAGGATCCGAGCACTATGGTTGGCTTAATCGGAAAATAAAACATTTTAAATAAATGATATAAAAGATTAGAAAATCATGGATTTGCACTATTGATATATGTTCTCAAGAGCCAGTGATTTTATCTTATAGATATGAATGCTTTGATGTTCATTATCTTATAGATATGAATTCTTAAAATCACTGGCGCTTGAGAATATATATCAATGGTGCAAATCCATGATTTTCTAATCTTTATATTATTTATTAAAAATGTTTAAATTATTTTATTTTCCGATTAGGCCGACCATAGTACTCGGATCCTAGTTGTGTTATCCAAGTCATCATAATTTTGGAACATTAACCTATGTGTGAAACTTTGAAGCTTGGGTGTTGTTTTCAAATTAACTGAATTCCATACATTCAAAACCTTCGAAATTATTTTATTTGTTTAGTTTCCATTACTTAGTTAATTTTGCATTTGATTTTCTCATTCTCACAATTCATCTCCTGTGGTATCAACCCTGTATTCAAGGGATACTACTTACGAACCTCTACACTTGGAGGCAAGCAATCAAGTTTTTGGTGCCATTGCCGGGGAGAGACTGAGATAGATTATATCTGTGCAAGATAGCTAAGGTAAGTTCTCTTCTAAACCCTCTATTCAGGGGATATTACTTACGAACCTCTACCCTTGGAGGCAAGCAATCAGTTATCAAATCCCTATTTTCCCAAAACATTTCCTAATTCTTGCAAATTTTCAAATAACTACTTTGCCATATCTTTCTATAATCTCTTTAACAACAATTGAAACAGATACAAAACAAATCACATTCAACTAACAGCGCATTTGGCATAATATCAGATCCCTATATTTCTGAAAATTTCCCAATTCTTGCAATTTTCCAATAAGGACCTCACCATATTTTTCCGGAATCTCTTTAACAAGGATCGAAATTGATACGAAACAAAAACATATTCAACAAACGGCGCATCTGGCACGATATTGGATCCCACACGATCCCTCCGACAGATCGCAATTCTATACCTTTCGACCCAAAAATTCCAGAGAAATCCCCTCAAAACCGAAAATTTTCGACAGATCCAAATCAAGATAGGCAAATATCGCAACAAACCACACAAAAACATCACATCCAAATCAAATTAAGTCAAAATGTGAGAGTAGGAATGAAATCGTCGGATGATAATTACCTTGCCTTTCCAAGATCTTGATGAGATAAGGATGGGAAGTTACGTCGATGTAATCTCCCTTGTAATCTCTGTAGAAAGAAGTTTTCCTTCGGACCTTCACTCCCATGAACGGTTCCTGATCGTCGATCACGCTCTCCTTCGGAGTCTGCTGCACTCGGATCCCTCCATCTTCCTCGTCTGTCCCAACAGCAGCGGCCTGGATATGGAGTCGCCTCTGCGACGTCTTGAATCGGTCCATCTCATGCTCTTTTTTGAGAAGATCCACAGAAAGGATTATACATTAAAAGAGTTATTTTTGAATGCTTCCGTCGCGACTCAAGATCCCACCGCCATCGTGTCTGACGCGGATTGCATGAGACCGCCAATTGCAGGAAGTTCCTGGGTCGGACGCCAGGTGGGCCCCACCGTGATGTTTGTGGGAAATCTACCCCGTCCATCCGTTTTTCCAGCTCATGTCAGGACAATGCCAAGAATGAGGTAGACGAAAAACTTAAGCGGGTCACACGACAGGAAAAAAGTGGGGAGGGAAATCCTACCGTTGAAACCTTCCAGAGGTCCACCGTGATGTTTATATGCCATCCAAGCCGTTCATAAGGTCATTCCCACTGAGAGAACTATCCAAAAAATCTCTGGCCTACAAATGTTTCAACGGTGGGCGTTCAATTCCGAGTGATTCGTGTCTTATAGCTAGCATGAGTTTTTTATCTGTCTCTTTATGGGCTCTTGTCCTAACATGAGCTGGAAAAATGGATGGACGGGGTGGATTTTTCACGAGCATCACAGTGGGCCCTAACTGGTTCGTTGGTAGAAGGCAATCCGCGTCACAATGGAACGCTCTGGTGGTCGGTGCTCTGTGGGCCCCACCATGGTGTATATGTTTTATCGACGCCATCCATCCGTTTTTCAAGATCATTTTAGCATTCAATTCCAAATTTGAGGCAGATCTAAATCTCAGGTGGGCCACGCCATAGGAAAACAGTGGTGATTGAATTCACTTTTAAAAACTTCCTACGCCTACTATAATGTTTATTTCCCATCCAACCTGTTGATTTGGTCATACGGACGTGGAGGACCAGAAAAAACAAATATCATCTTGATCCAAAACTTTTGTGGATCCGAGAAATTTTTAATGGTGGACGTTCAATCAACGCTGTTTCCTGTGATGTAGTTCACTCAAGATTTGGATCTACCACAGTTTTGGGTTCATACCATAAAATAATCTAGAAAAATGGATGGACTGCATGGATGAAACACATACATCATGGTGGGGCCCACAGAGCACCTACCACTAACCACCGGCTAGTGGCGGGGTCACTGGCCAATCCGCGCGCCCTACGAGTACGGGGCCCCACAAGCTGAGGTGGTCGGATGATTTGAACCGTCCATGTTCTATATAAAAAAATAAGTCTGTCTTCTAACCACCACATCTCCACGATGATTTTGACCTTGTTAGAATTTCAATTTCTCCGTTCATCTACAGAAAATGACTGTTAAGAGTCATCTGACCATTGTAATGTCTCAAAGTGTTCTGTAAGTATAGACGGTTCCGATCATTGGACCATCTCATAAATTGTTCCCAGTTGAAGCGACACGTGCTAGGATTCTTGTAAGCTCGTGTGGCATCTCACAATTCCCACAAACTCATGTAAGCAAGTGCTGCACTTCGAATACAGGACATTTCATTTATTGAGGTACATCTAAACAGGGCCCCAAAAGAAGGAAGAAGATCGTGCAATTAGTAACCGACATTCATTCAGGCATCATCATATGCGATGGCCGCTGCACATTTAACACATCTGAAGCATCGTTGATCGTGACCCACAAAAGCCATCTCAAGCTTGCATCATCAAACAGCTTCAGGGCCCATGTGGACGCACTTCCTCAAAACGGGGTTTCTAGGAAGTTTCCAAGCTTGCTTTTTGGAGCAACTACAAGAGTTGGGCATTTTAGTGCCCTTTGTCAAGCGAGAGATAAAGAGGGGCTTTGAAAATTGCATCGTAACGTACATCCATCTTCTTTTTGGATCAAAATGACATTTATGCCTCTGATGATGCCCCCATCCGAGGGTGGATCCAAACGGGACCTAACTGGCCATTAGGGGTGCCAATGGACCAGGCTAAGCCCGGCCCTGGCCCTATAGGGAATGGCCGGATCAGGACTGGCCGTATACTTTTAAGGATAAATTACATATATGCTATCTGTGCAATTGGCGTATAAGTGCATATTTAAGAGTCATTGTACTCTCTGGAACCCCTTAGATTTGAAATAATTCTGTCATGTTTGGCACCCTAGATTCAGAATCCCTGTATCCAAAAGTAATTATGCATAGTATACTTACAAGAGTTTAAATTTAATTATTAAATTAACTTTAATATCTCTAATTAGTGTATGTATGCAATGTTTGACACAATGGTTGTAATAAGCCTGTTGAAATATATATTTTACTTGAAAATGATAAAATTTCTAGTATCAGATAGGCCACAAGCACAAGTTCACATCCGAGTGACTAACCAACAATTTTTAACCATTGATTTACATGGACAATGTTTGGACAGTGAAGATCATCATATTAAAGTAATTACCTTATGCAATTATCTAATTATTTTGGGACATCATCAGTGGGCCATGTGCCCAATAGATTAATAGTCTAGTGAAACACATGTTACACATGCAACTCTTGGAAGGATTTTAAACGTAATCCAAGCTTTCACCGTGGATTTGAAACCCTCCTAAATTAAAAACCCCTAGTTACTTTATGGTGCCAAACATACAAGGGGATTATCTATGGTGCCAAACAACCGTTTAAAGTTTTCCTACAGCACACCTATATGAATATGATCATTCATCAACTAAGCATATGCCTAGCCCAATCATTCATTATATCAATGTATCATTCACCATCTAAAGTTGGGTCCACAATTTGGACAGTTTAAGGCATGCTACTCATCCATTACTCTGCCAGAGTCTCGAAGTTCTTCATATTACTATAAATATGAGCCCTATAATCTACATTATTAATACCCATGTAATATGTAATATACACCATGGCAACAGGCTGGACTATTCATCAGTGGTCCTGACACAGTCTGTCCTGGATAACGAGCCTAGATTTCGAGCCTGAGCCCAGCACTTGACCAAGCTCTGGCCGTTCAAGGCTGGGTAACCGGACTAGACCAAACGGCTCGGCCCATTGCCACGGCTACTTGCCATCATTCTCAGATTCTTGAGAAATGCATATCATATTCATCTTGAATAGTAAGCAAAGCCTGCTAAACTCTTTTAAGGGTGCATTTTTCAAGTTCCATGGTTACTGGGTTTCGGGACTGCGTTTTCACCAACACTGAATTATGCATTCCAGGTTGGGAATGTGGAAAACTGATCACCAGTCCAGCAAGTTCAAGACGAAGATAAATCATTCTCTTGCATTTGGCTTACAACGGACAATGCCTCAAAGAAGCTCAAACTAGGAATTTGGTTGCCAGTGGTGGAAGCAGTGCAAGTTTTTGGGTGAAGCATTTTTCACCATCTAAGAGAAATGTTTGGGAAGAATTAAGATTAGCTCATCAATCATCTCCATAAATTGGATGAAATATCTTCATATCCCTTCATATTATAGGTTTGCTAGCTCTATACACCTCTCCACATGCAGCACATATGCCAATGTAGCAAGCTTCTTGTGTCCAAGCATCATGCAAGTTCGTTCTAGTGTTTTAAATTGTGGTAGCATGATGCATAGCACTCAGCCCTCTATGGCATGTAGCGTAAATACGTAGCATGTAAAGTAAGCTACACGATACTTCTATTTTTAAATTTAAAAATAAGACAAATATAATAAATAGTGAGAATATATATATATATATATATATATATATATATATATATATATATATATATATATAAACTAAAAGATGATTCATTTTATCAATTATAAGCATGTTCAAAAAAGTTATTAGTTATCATTTATCAAAAGTCAATCCACATATATAAGCTAAATTAAATAATTATCACATCAACAACTTTCTAAGCAAATCACTTTAATTAATAATGTCTAATTGAAACCACAAGTTACAATTATGAAAAGAAATAAAAATCTCATAGGTTAAAAGTATCAAGTACAATACAAGTGTCACATTTCTCAACATTAGAAACAAAGAAAACCTGAAAAATTAATAAAAAACTAAAATAGTAAAAAAAATACATTGTAATTTACGCTACAAACGCTATGCACTACGTCGCTGCAGCGTACACTACGACCCTTGTAGCGTACACTGCAGGAGATTTACGCTAGCGCAACGGCCACGCAACACTACATAGCATACGCTACAGGGGCGCTATTTGAAACACTTGGTTCTGCACACTTTCCAGGTTGGCACTCATAAAGGTACAAGTTGAGCTAGCAGCTATTTGGAATATCAACCACAGGAAAAACAGCTCGCCCAAACTAGCAAGCTTCTAACATCCATCTCCAAGTGCAAGTGCACGGAATAACCTGCTTGAATGAAGCAGCCAGCATGCCACATAGTGCAGAATCACATACAATATTCCAGCAAGTCGACTTAAAAAACCCACCTTTTTATAACCTTCCACCTTTGATAGAAAGGTGCAGAAAAAATTCAAAACAAGGTCCTTGTCAAGATATAAATGCAAAGAAAATCAACCAGATCCGAAAAGGATTTCCACAGCCTCTTCATCAATAATAAGGGCCTGGGTTTGCCAAGAAGCACCAGTGAGGGAAGGAGGGAAAGAAAAAACACCCTCGCCTTTCCGTATATATAAATAACACCTTACCTTTTTCGTATTTGTGCCAAAAAAAAAGTCAAATTCCATAAATAGATGTGAGGATGTGCAAACACATTAATTTTTGAGTTGTTAGCGTGCCACCATTTTACCTTCTTCAGAAACATGCCTTGTATGATAGCAAGGCCTCGTAAACGTCATACATGATATTTTGGTCACATTCAACGTGGAGCCAGAAGAAGAGAGGGCGATGGCTAGAGGTTGCTCTGACAGCTAGAGGGGAGAGACAGAGACAGAGACAGACAAAGTACCTGCGGGGTGTTGGGTTGTGGATTTTTACAGTGTATGATGGTTGATACACGGGCATTAAAAAATCAGACATGTAGCATGTAATTAACCCATTTTAAATCATATATATATATATATATATATATATATATTAAGAGAGTCTATTGATAAGGCGGGACAAATTTTGCTGCACCTTGAACATTATTCTGATTAATGGCTATTTCTTGGTAGAAACCAACCATTCACTACTTTTCATCAAACATATATCAATCAGCCAATTGATATATCAAATTATTGTAATTATTTGTTTAAGTTACCTCTAAATCAGGATCAATGATATAAAATGGTTTATGCTATGACCATGCCATTTATGCAGTTTCTGAAATCCTGGGAATCGACCACCACCTATCAGGGTAACTAAGGTTTTCAACTCAAGAGGGGCAAAAACATAATTTGATAGCTCAGCTAGCCCCAGTTAATCTGCCATCTAACAATAGTGAAAGTTTGGGGATTGGAGTTGGGTTGTATAGCTAAAAGGGATTGGTGTATGTGCAAAAACCTTTTTTTAAAAATCAAGGATTTCCTACATCCATTTCCCCCGAGATGACCATTGTAGATAGGTGGATCACTGCTCTTTTCTTTTTTCTTTTTCTTTGAATAATAACTGAACTGCTATTAGAGAAAAGTAAACCCTTTGGGGCAAGTGATATGGGGAAGGATCCTTACTCTTGCTCCGGTGGTAGACTCTCAGGAGTTTCAACACCTAGTCAAGGGTTCAAGTATCCATGGGTGGTGAAATCCCACTGCGGCATGAGTGTGTGGGCGCGTTTTTTTAATAAAAAAATTAAAAAAATAAAAATAAACATAAAAATAAGTGATATGGGGAAGGGATTTGTGAAATCCAAGGATTTCAAATCTCCCCTTTTTGTTTGTAGTTAAGCTTTATTTGGGATCAAGGAAATAAGAATGTGAATTTGGAAAATTCATGAACTTGTCAAATTCATGTATTTGCATTGAATTTGGATTTGGCAAATTCTAAAGTCTGTTGTTTGGGAATCAAACTAGAAATACATATATTATGAGGAGCATTTATCACATGGTAGAGCATTATTATAAAGGAATTACTTTACTTGCTTTTAAAAAGTCTCTTATTTTAAGAATTTGCTTAGTCTTTAGTTTTCTAGAGAATTTGAATTGACCCCGAGTCCATAGATTTATGGAGGTAGGTATTTGGAAAACCCACATATTTGGCAAATCTCTGACAAAAAACAAACAGGGGAAATTGAAATCCGTGGACTTCACAAACCCTTTACTCCAAACAGTCTCTTGAGGCTTGTTTGGAACACAGGATCAAACAGTATTGAATTTCATTATGTGGAAATACCATGGTATTTTGACCGTACAGCCCCACGTTTGGGATCAAGTTCTTCCTCTAAGAAAAACACTGTATCAAGTGAAACCTGTGTTTGGTGGACAATAGAATTGTAATCAATGGACTAGATTTCACACCTAATGCTAGTCACTTGTATGCATACGTAACTCAATTGTCAAGTGACTAACGTCTAAAGGTGCATATGGATGGACAGCATGGATAAAACACATGCATCAACGTGCGACCCACAGAAGTAGTGGATTTCGAAATCCACCAGAAATCCACCTATATCACCTGCTGGGTCGAAATAATATGATACCTAGATTAATTCAATCATTCTCATCGTTTCCAAACGCCGGATGAAGTTAACATTGGACCAAATGCAATTTCATCCCACCTAATCCCTGATGAGGAGGGATGGAATTGCATTTGGTCACGTGTCAATTCCACCCTTTGTTTGGGGAGAATGAGAAAGACATGGAATTGCATTGTCCAGGGCGTCGTAGCTTTTTACTTTCCGCCTGCTGATTTGAAAATTTTGAAAAAATTGTTGATGCTAGTAAGTTGTGTAGGTCCAACCATGATGTGTAGGTTATATCCACACCGTCCACCCGTTTTTCAAGATCGTTTTAGAACATGGGCCCAAAAATAAGGTAGATCCAAAGCTCAAGTGGACCCCACCACAGAAAGCAGCAGGGATTGAACGCCTACCATTGAAAACTTCCTTAGGGCCACAAAAGTTTTGGGTCAAGCTAATATTTGTGTTTTCCCTTCATCCAAGTTTTTTTGACCTTATGAATAGATTGGATGGCAAATAAACATCACGGTGGACCTTAGGAAGATTTTAATGGTGGGCATCATTGTTTCCAATGCTTTCTGTGTCGTGGTCCATGTTAGCTCTGGATTTGTCTCATTTTTAGGCCCATGTCATAAAATGAGGTTGCAAAATGGATGAACGATGTGGATATAACATATTTATGTTATTTTAAATGGTTTCAAATGATAGTGGGTATATCTATTCAATGGACAACAAAGCAAAGAGTGAATATCATCGTAACATAAACATAGCATGAAGTTAGGCTTGTCTCATGGTATCCCATGGTAATATGGGGCAATCCATGTCATATGTAATAATTACATTTTTTGAATCTCATCCCACCTAATCCTTTCCAATACCTAGGGGACAATCCTTATCATATGTAATAATTACATTTTTTTAATCTCATCCCACCTAATCCTTTCCAATACCATGAAAGGATTAAGTGGAATGGGATTCAAAAAATGTAATTATTACATATGACAAGGATTGTCCCCTATTACCATGGGATATCATGGGACAAGCCTAACTCCATGCTATGTTTATGTCACGGTGGCATTCACTTTTTGATTTATTGTCCATTGAATAGATACACCCACCATCATTTGGAACCATTGATAATAACATACATATGTTATATCCACACCATTTATCTGTTTTGCAACCTTATTTTTATGGCATGAGCTTAAAAATAAGACATATCTAGAGCGTACGTGGACCACAACACAGAAATAAGTGAGAATAATGATGCCCAACGTTGAAATCTTCCTAGGGTCCACTGTGATGTTTATTTGCCATCCAATCTATTCTTAAGGTCAAAAAGACTTGGATGAAGGGAAAACACAAATATTAGCTTGACCCAAAACTTATGTGGCCCCAAAGAAGCTTTCAATGGTAGGCATTCAATTTCCGTTGCTTTTTGTGGTGGGGTCCAGTTGAGCTTTGGATCTACCTGATTTTTTGGCCCATGCTCTAAAACGATCTAAAAAAATGGATAGACGGTGTGGATATAGCCCACACATCATAGTGGGACCTACACAACTTGCCAACATCAACTCGACTTTTCAAAATTTTCAAAACACCAGGCGAGAAGCAAAAAGCTACAGTGCCCTGAATCAACTGCAATTCCATCTAATCTAATTCCAAGTTTCTCCATCCTCCACAAACGTTGGGTGGAATTGGCACAGGACCAAATGCAATTCCATCCCACCTAATCCCATCTAATACCACACGCCAAACGCCCCCTTAGAGATTTGTCAAATCTGTGAATTTCCAAAATCCATACCTTCATAAATTTATGAATTTGGGGCAATTTCAAGCCTTCCAAAAAACCAAAGATTTGGCAAATCCTCAAAATGAGAGACTTATAAGAGCAAAAAAGCAATTCCTTTGCAATAAATGCTCCCCAAATCCATAGATTCGTAGTGTGATTCTCAAACAGTGAACTTAGAAGTATTGTCAAATCCATATACATCGTAAATCCATGAACTTGACCAGTTTATGGATTTACCAAATTTATATTCTCACTTTCTTGAACCCAAACATGGCCAAATAGAAAAGTGAAAGAGAGAACAAAGGAGGCTCCCAAAGGAAAGGCAAGAAGTTGATGATGATAGCTCATCAAACCCACTACAAAACCCCAACTACAAAAGGAAGCCCCTCCCCCAAAACTCATTTGATTCTGGTCAAGCCTGGAGAAAGCTTTTGGATAGGCTGCCAATATAACTGCTCTCTTTGGCCCTAAAAGTCACATAACACGATTCCGATTTGTTGCATGAGATTCTATCTCCATTATTACACTCCTAACAAATCAACCAGACTCCATCCAACAAAGTCAAGCACCAAAAGATCCTCTTCCTCTTTCCCCAACATCCCTATCCCACATCTGGACCATGGCCTCAATCGTCTATGGCACCACCCACACCATTCCACATTGAGCACATAATCTCACCCAAATTACCCTCTCAAAATCACAGTGCATGAATAAATAATCAGCTTCTGTCAGCACCCTGAATGCATAGTGCACACATTTAATGTTGTCATTTTCCTTATTCTTAAATTTTCAATCACAAGAACCTTATCTTTCAAACAAGCTAACGGAAAGCAATCGCTCTTGGCGGGGCGGGAAACTTCCAGATTTGGGTCACCTTATGCTCATTGTGAAACAATCAGTTGTAATTGGATGTATGTACCACAGAATTGGCAATCAAAATTGAAAATGTAACTTGCATTCTTCTTCATACTAAAAGGGTTATGTGTAGCAACTTACACAGCAACAAAGATCAAGGGGAAAAAAAATTACAAGACAGAAATGGAGATTGCAATTGCTGTCAGATGTCTCAAAACCTAGATCGCCGAAAAAATCAAGTAATGTCGATCACTCTCTTGAGACCAGTTGCAAACATTGCTTGAGGCCCGGAGATTCGATCATTAGTTCTTTTCATAACCTTCTACAGTTCTCCTTAAGGTGCCAATCCAGCATCCCACACCCTCTCCACCACTAATATTATTCCACTATCACCATTGTCCAAGGTATTCTGTATCGGTAAAGGTGGCCGGAACTGTCACCACCGTCACTAATACGGGTATCAGTGGTAATGGCAATATGGGGGGTGTAATGACCTTTACGACCCCTGTAACTGTTCAAAAAAAATTGCCCAAAAAATTCTGATAAAAAAAATCTAGAAAATCTAAAATAATGTAGTAAATATTCTAAATCTGTATTCATTTTTTTAACATGTTTATGGTAGCGTAATGGCCATTATGGCCCTTGTAACGGCCAATATAGTCCCAAAAAATCAACTGCCCCAATTCACCCCCGTAATGCATAACGGTCACAACCGTTACCTATACGTATCGGCCTTTATGGCTGTATCGTAACAGATACTGAACACATATCTACATATTCTATGTTCCTACGAAAGAAATCTCTAAATACATTTTTCAAAAGATTAATTAATTGAAAAAACACTGCATAAATTCATAAATAATAACGTTTTACATCGACACTTCATGCTTCAACTTCCATAAATCAGAAGACTGCCACTTTCCCACTTTTCAAAGACTATGACCGCTTACCAAGACACCATAAACTGATTTGAGCAAAAGCACTCTCACTTCACACTCTACGATCGATAGCACTTATGGGAATCTAGATCACATATCTCATCCCACTCAAACTTAGCAGAACAAAACTCCTCTATGTACAAACTTGGACCTATTGTTTGTATTGTATGACATTTGAATGATACAGACTTATTTTAGCACAATTCAGAAAAGTGCATAGTTTTGGCCCCTAAACAAATGATATGAGCTGTAGTCTTGAGATTTAAGGCAATTTCAGTCAGAAAAGTGCATAGTTTTGGCCCCTAAACAAATGATATGAGCTGTAGTCTTGAGATTTAAGGCAATTTCAGTCAGAAAAGTTGTCCTTAGAAGTCTATAATAGAAACATGCATTCCCATTAGTGTTGAGGGAGGATTTCTTAACGGCATTGGATGAATTGTATTATGTGCATGGAAGACTTGTTTAGAAGTAGACACTTTTAACAAAAGACAGTGTCCATAGGCACGCTTTGGCTGCGAGGAATCAAGCCAAATGCATAAGCATTTATTTTGTTATCACAGTTACTCATCTACACTGAAATAAATTCACAATGTCTTCCATGCACATGGAAGTTTCTAGAGTTCTCTACTAGGTTCGTGTTGCTAGAGTTGTGCAAGATAATCCAGATAAGTACTAGAGAATTCCTGACCATTGGAGACATGCCACATGGCTTCATCCTAACCATTGATGTACAGTAGCTAAAGCGTTCCTAGGCCTATTTAAGGAGGGCTCCTCATTTGGAAGAAAACTCGGAAAATTGTAAGCATTTGAGCTATCGAGTACTACAAGTCTACTTCAGTCACTCTCTCTTGAAAGTTCTCTTTCCCTCCAAGTTAGTTAGGCTACCACTAGGGGTGGTGGTTGGCTTACTCGTCCACAAAGGGTTCCGACTATTGAGTACAGGTACCGCAAGGTCTAAGCTTGAAAGCATTAAAGCCCGTGGTACAGAGGTCAGCTATATAGGTAATCCTGGGCTACACCACAAGATATGACATACATTCAATTTAAATGGGTGTTGGGGAACAAATAAAATAATTTGGCATAAGGCCTCATTCCTTGTTATGTTTTTACTCTGAGGCCTTGTTTGGATCCACCAGTCACAAACAGACAGTAGTGCAAATGACCTAGTATTCAAAAAAAAAAAAAAGGAAGTGGCCTTCAAATGTTGTTATATTTCTTTCAATTACAACCTGAAAGCAACGTAATAGCAATTTGGAGCTCAGACCCACAATGTGAATGCTAAGAAAATTACAAATCGGCTACTTCTACTCTAGTAGACTAATAATTGGAATTTAATTCAATTGTGCATCCAAATGCATTGTGAACTAATCAAAACCATGAGTACACTAGTGGACCAATAATTGGAATTTAATTCAATTGCACATCCAAATGCATTGTAAACTAATCAAAACCATGGGAATACACGACCATTTTCCGTGCGACAAAACCTCACTTCTATCTGTACTGAAAAGGAGGAGAAGAGGAAACAACAGCCAAGAGAAATTCAGAAAGCCTTTTCTTTTGCTTGCCTCATTTAAATCTTGCTATTTGTAACATCACGGATCTAACGCTACAAAGCTAAAAGATACAAAACAATAAAGAAAATGAAAATCAACCCATAGTATACTTAAGCGTGTCCCCTGCACCCTGAAAAAACCAATATGAGAGTGCAAAATCAGCAATGAAAATGCTAACAAGCGAGATCACCACCGCTGTGGTTGTTGACTCACCAACACCCTTCGCACCCCCGAGAGTCGTAACCCCCCACGCACAACTCACAATCGCGATAATCCCACCAAACACCTGCGACTTGATCATTGCACTGATTATATCCCATGGCCTCAATGCCCTCCGTGCTGAATCCAATATGATGTTGATGCTCACCCCATAAACCCCGTCTGCCAAGATCGCACTCGAAGCCATCCCAATGCAGAAACACATCAGTGTCAGGATAGGCAGTGCAATGCAGCACGCGATAACCCTGGGTGTGACCAGGTAATCTACAGGGTCTGTGCCGAGCACCCGCAGTGTGTCAGTCTGCTCCGAAACCTGCATTGTACCTAATTCCGCAGCGAATGCGCTGCCTATGCGACCAGCGACTATGATTGATGTCACAACGGGGCTCAGCTCACGCGAAAATGCCAATGCCAGAACACCACCAACAGCTTGATTTAACCCTAGCCTTGTGAATTCTCTAACGAATTGGATCGTAAAGGCCATGCCAACAAAAGCTGCAGTTAGAAGGCAGACACCAGTTGATTTTGGGCCCACGCGTTGGAGCTGTTGGAGAGTGTTCTTTTGGTGGATTTTTCCCTTCAAAGTGCGAATAATTACCTGGCCTGCCAGGATGAGAACGGAGAGGCCCCTCCAGAGGTATCTGGGGGGAGTCCATTTGGAGAAGAGTGGCTGGATGGTTTCTGGTTCAACAGCGATGTTTGGGGATGAGTCTGGCATGTGGACGGTTGGATGTCCATCATCGGTGTTTGGAGATGCGAACGATCGGAACCGTCTGAGGGGAGTGGGGAACTTACAGATGAGATGTAGACCATCGGATGCAAAGGCTGCTGCGAGGGGATGAGATGGGAGGGCTTTCCTTCTGCTACTTTGGGCTAATGGTTTGATTGGGAGTTTTCTGCAAGAGGTGATTAGGGCGTCAGATGGAGAAGACGGACGGAAGAATAGATGGATAGAGAGAAAGAGAGAGACCTGTTGAAGGTAGAGTATGGGCGAAGAAGAAATACAGTCTCCATTGTATTCGTTTTAGGGTCAACTGCGGCTCATCTTCTTCTTGAGAAGCCTAACTTACCCAGGTGCTTCGAAGGGTTTAACCTGCGCCATCCATGTAAAGATTGCATCGGATATTAAAATTGCCCAAAGAGCGTTTGGTAGCTTGCAATTGGGTGTATTTGGAATCGATTGTAATTGGAATCCTCAAGAACAGGGCTTTGTGGAATCCTCTCCAAAACCCATGAATCATGTGGGGGATGAATCGGAATCCTCTCCAACGGCTACAATTTTTTAACAGTTGGAGGGGTTTCCCTTAATTAAAAAGGGTATTCTCACCCCTTTCACAGAAACATCTCCCTCGCCCCCTTGCAAATCGGAATCCACAGCTCTCCTACCTGGTTGCTCTGAATTCTCACTCCTTGCGCAGCTCCCCGTCGCCAGTAATCTCAGATCCCTGCAACAGCATCTCTCTCTTTCGCCGGAATCCACGCAGCATATCGACCAGTGCAGCCCCTCATCGCCACCACAGAAAGCCCCTGTGAAGCGAGAGGCTGGTTTATGTTTTGGGGATTTACATGATACTCGGGCAACGTACGACGCTTGATACGCAGTCCCGCAGAACGTATAAACCCGTAACGCCTTAAGCCCACTTAAACCAGCTAAAACGTGGAACCCGTTTACGCAAGTGTACGAGCAGAAAATCAGCACAGTTGAACAATCCTAACCTCTTGATTTGTGGACTGAATTTTGTTGAACATTATATATTTTTTCACTGTGAACCGCCGAATATAAGTAGGCCAATCCAATGATAACATAATTTTTAAAAATAATCAGTAATTCCTTTTTTTATGACGTGTTTATACGAAAGACATGATTTTAAAAGTTTAATTGGACTTATGCATATGCCACGTATGCAACTACCAAGTGCTACCATCTAAATCTGCCAGTGTCAATAGTTATTAGGCTGTTAACATCCGGGTTACGGTGAGCTTAACCAGCTTTTTCTATTCCAAGTCCAAACCCAGCTTATACCTGTCACAGAAATAGTGCAGCCCAAGCCCCGCCTAGAATTCTTGTACAAGGTCCAACTTAAGCCTGAGCACGAGTCTGATATTTGAGTCGGGATCCTCTGTTTGTCAAAACCAAGACTTTCCTGCTTTTTCCCTCATTCACTGTATGATGGTTGGTCCGTCTAAGTCAGCAATGCAAATTCAATGCATTCCGCAATCACACAGTCCAATTACATTGCAACAATCAGAATTTTTCTGTTTATGCAGGGTGAGAGAGATTACCAATTTAGATTTCTCCATCCCTTTTTGCTTCTTTTTATTTTTAAACTTCTTCTTCTCCTACAATAGCTGACCGCCCATTGCTGCTGCAATAGTAGCAAGGGTGTGTTGGGATAGTGGCATGGCTTATCTAAGTTGGCCAGATGGATTTGGAAGAGAATTAGAAGGATAAGAGAGAGAAAGGTGTAGTGAAGAGAGAAAAATAGTTGGAGAATACAAAAGAATTTTTTTAGAGAGAGGAACCTATATTTTTCCATTCAGGTGAGAAATGAATATTTGGAGCATGCAAATGAGAATTTCCACTTTTTAAAAGTTTGAAAATTTTTAAAAATCCTAACACATCACATAGAGAAAGAAACAAGCTCAGTAGGTTAACAAACCTTCGGGCCATATAGTCCAAGCCTGGCCTAATTCATAAATGGGCTTCACTTTGAGACTGAAACTGACCCTTAAGCCTGATACTCCAGCCCAAGGCCAGCCCAAGACAGGCTAATGGCCACAAGCTCGACGGGCCAACCTGGCCCACTGACACTCCTAATGGTTATCTTTTATCATTTTCATTTTCATCAATAAAAATTAGACTATCAAAATTGTCCACGTGACATACTAATGTGGAATGCATTTGCGAACTAGATAAACCGTGATTGGCTGTGTATCGCTTGTGTAAGAAAAAATTGGCCCGTGATCCCAACCATTTATTAGGTGTACGGAGAAGGACCAATGAAATAGAGATAGTCGATCTATCTGGAGAAAATCAGGCCATTAGGATCCTCAGATCAGTATGATTTTAGATCTGATCTGTTCACAGTAGCTGGCATGATTTAGGTGGTCCGGATTACTAAGCACGGTTGATGAGGTGTCAGGTACTGTGGCAAATTTCTTCGTCTTTACTGTGGCGAATTTTTCTTTACATTGCAAAGGTGCAACAAAACGGACATCATACGCTACTTACACAGTACTTAGGTATTTTACGGCAAATTTCCATTGGGGTGTTTGTTTTTACAATTAATGTAAATACAGGTAAATAATTAATAATTATTTTTTAAACGTGTTTGTTTAATAGGAAAATACCTCTGTATTTTTGCCTAGAAAACAGTGCAATGAAGCATGAATTCCAACACTGCTATGGTACTGGTAAAATTCATGGGTCCCACTGTGATGTATATGTGATCTACACCGTCCATCAATTTTACCATCTCATTATAGGGCATGAATATAAAAATGAGGTAGGTTGGAAGTTCAAATAGACCACACCACATGAAATAAGGGAGTTGATGACATCCACCATTCAAAATTAAAACCTTTGTATGGCCACAGGAATGTGTAGCTATCATCCAATCTGTTCATAAGCTCACACTAACATATATAAAGGATACGTACAACATCAACTTGATCCAAAACTTCTATGTCCCTTAGGGCCTGTTTGGCCGATCAAATCCCATGGAATTAGGAAGGATGGGATGGATTTTAAGGTAATGATGGTGGTGTCACTGGATTGGTTTAAGATCCATGGAATTGCTATATCCCGGGACATCTTCACTGGGTCTGTTTGGCATGCCTGACATATCCCGGAATTTTACCTTCTAATCCGTCCAACCAAGGGATGGAATCAATTTTAAGGTAAAGATAGTGATGTCATGGATTGTTTTAAGATCCATGGGATTGCTTACTGTTTGGCTCATCATGCATATCTCAGGATATCGCAAACCCATCCCTCCTAATACCGTGGCATTGTCCAGCCAAACAGGCCCTTAGGGCTTGTTTGGCCGGGTAGATCGAATGGTATTAGAGTGGATTGTACAGATTTCAAGGTAATGATAGCTGCGTCATTGGATTGGTGCAAAATATGTGAGATTGCTATATTTGGTCCGTTTGGCACGCCCAACCAATCCCGAGATTAAACCTTTCAATCACTTTCTATCCTTCGAACCAAACACGTCCCGGGCAATTTTGAAGGGATTAGGGTGGATTGGATGGTATTTAAAGGTAATGATGGTGATGTTAGTGGATTGTCTTAAGATCCATGGGATTGCTATATCCTGGGATCAGGATCTCATGTCTGTTTGGCACGCCTAGCCAATCCTGGGATCTTTCTTCCAATCCCATCCAATCTGACCGGCCAAACAGGCCCTTAAGAAGTTCTCAACATTAGGCATTCAATTCCCACTATTTCCTATGATATGGTCCACTTGAGCTTCTGAACTGTCTCATTTTTGGAGTTCATGCCCTAGAATGAGTTGGCGGAACAAATGTACCATATGAATAAAATACAAGCATCATGGCATGCTGCACAATTTCTACGGATTCACTAATTTGGAAAGGGAAAGGTTGAGACTGATGTCCAAAGTAATTAATCATTATCTATTTATTAGTAATTACGTATGTAAATGAAATAAATCCCTCTCATAGCGTTTTAAAGTGAGAGCTATGCAACATATATTAAGTGGTTTTTAAATGGTTGTCTGTTGTTCTCTATGATAGTTACTTATCCTACTTATCCCATTCAACCCTTACATTAGGTAGAAACACAATTATAATCCAAGGACTCAAAAATCAGGCCTATAAATTTACTAGGTTGGGTACATGATAGAAAACAATAGACAACCATCCATAGACCTCTAAACTTATGTGGTCAACCATCCACCCCAATTTTGGAGCATCCAAATTTGATGGTGAGTTGTGTTGGGATTTGTTACGCGGAATCATATGGAGATGGATCTAAGATAGCAATCCAAGATCACTAAACAAACACAAGAGAACACAATGATTTAACGTGAAAAACTCTTTTGGGGAAAAATCATGGCACAAAGCGATATAAATTCACTATGAAAGCATGAATTACAAAGAGAGTGGAGTTATCTGATTCGAACAAACTCGAATCTTATCCTTACTACACCTTTTGAAAATCCTAAAACTCTTTTAGAAACTCTTGGAATACCTTTAAAAAGCCTTATAATACCTTAAAATGACCATAGGGACTCTTATTTATAGTTTGAAAACTTCCACTTACGTACATCTCTGAAAAACGCCTCAGATTTATGCAGTTCACGCATGATCTGTGCACAATCTGCGTAACCCTCGATTAGTTGAGCTAGAGCTTTAATTGATCGATTGGTCGAGCCTGTCATTCAACTAGTTGAAGATATCGGGAATTCCAAATACATTGTTATTAGTTTATTGGTCGAGCCCATCATTCAACTAGTTGAAGATATTGGGAATTCCAAATACATTGTTGTTGGATTTCGAGCTGAACTTTTTTAGGGCTAATCGAACTTTTTCATATTTAAGACATCTTTTTAACAACAAGGTGATCCTTCGTATAGGTTAAATTTCGTATGCATGCTCATGTGGGCTCACTTCTCAACCTTCTCTAGTTGCCTCTACCTCAGCTTCGTTGAACCCATTTTGATCGGATGAAAAAACACAAATAAAATCTACCCTTCATTACACTTTTTGCTTGGCTTATATCTTTCATCCTTGTTGTTCACAAGAATCACAACCGTTATCCAATATTTCATTACTACTCCGAAATTGTTCCTCAAAAGTCTACCCTGATGAAACCTCCTTGCATACTCTTCAATGGTTTCCACTATTCTTTCTGTCGAAGATGTTGCATTCCCAAGATGATATTGTTAGCCTCTTGGTTGTAAGTTTCTTCGACAAGTTACTAGTACCACTTTAAGATACTAGTTCTAATTCACTCGTGCTATTCTACAGAAACAAGGGTGCTTTCCTCTCTAGCATCCGAATCCATTCTTGCTCCATGCAACTACGAATCTACGATTAGTCTTTTCTTTCCATTTCCTCCAAAAGTTTACAGAAGGAAGCATCACCCCTCCCTTTACATTACTGATCTGTGGAACTAGCATATTATAGCCGCTTTAGTCACCGGTAAGTGAAATGTAAACACGCTAATGATAAGATACCGATGGCTAATATGGTTTCCATTCTCTCCCAATGTATTGTGCGATTGGCCTTTTCTGGAATGGGTAGTTTTCAAAACCAAGAGCCAGTTGAAAAGAGTTGGTGAGTTGTTTCCAGGAAATAGGTGGCATTTGTGAATAATTGAACCTGGAATCTCTTTATCCCTCTCACAAAAGAGATAGAAAGCGATCCTCCAATATTGGAAAGGTGAAAAAACGGACTCGACTTCTTGAATTTTTCATTTTAATATATATATATATATATATATATATATATATATATATATATATATATATATATATATATATATATATATTCTCAGTGCATTTAGCCCTGGTTCTTGTTGCAATGTATTCTGGGTCCACTGCACTTATTCTCTTATATGGAGCACATTGACATCATGCTTTTGTTTTTTCAAAAAACATTATGTTGATCTTTCTTTTTTCTTTTTTACTTTTTCTTTTCTTTTTAAATTAATGGTGTGTTGGAAAAGAAGAAAAAGAGCATGACAGAGATCAGTTAATATAATAACAGTTAGAGGAGCCTGGCACCGTGGATTTGCAGTGATTTGAGGGGATTTCAAATCCCATAGTTATTTGGCACATAAAGTAACCAAGGTTTTCAAATCCATTCAAATAGTGGATTTGAAATCCATCACCGTACTATTATTCTATTATTGGGCACATGACCCACTAATGATATCCCAAATAATTAGATTATCAATTGCATGACTATAATTAGTTTATTACGATGATCAACACCGTCCAAACATTGTCCATGTAACTCAATGGTTAAAAATCAATGGTTAGTCACTTGGACATGATCTTATGCTTTTGGCCCATCTGAGGCTTGGAATTTCATCATTTTCAAGCAAAGCATATGTCTTAACGGGCTTATTACAACCATTGTGTCAAATATTACATACATCACTAATTAGAGACATTAAAGTTGATTTAGTAACACCCATAGATATACATGTATAGCTACTTTTGCATTAAAGTTGATTCCTAATGGAGGGTGCCAAACACAACTCGGAGGATTTCAAAATACAGGGGGTTTCAATTCCAGGGGGCTCCGAGTCCAGGGTTCTAAATCCACGCTCCTAAATAGACTTCGATATATCTGAACCTTACGAGGCACTAGTTGCATTTGGACTTATTTGCATCCACATCACCTGTCTGCATCCTTGACTAAGGTTCAATCGGTTCTGTACAGGCGGCTTGGAAGAATTATACCGATCGAATAATCCAAACCATCCAGTCAGGGCCTTGAAGAAATTAAAGGAAGACTGTTCATTAAAGATGGGTCTAGTCACGGGCGTTTAAGGCCCATGCCGCTGCTATTGTTTTTGCATAGTAATGAAAGAAGATTGCATGATATTAATGCAGTCTAGATAGGTAAGGTGAGTGATAACAAGTCCCAAGTGCAACTGTCTGAATGACAAGGTTGGCATACGCATAACACATTAAATCAATATTCCTAATTGGACGCCGTATCCACGTGAAGCCCATGGTCTGCAGATTCGTTTTGGTGGTCTAGTACAATACAACCCAGCACAACCATATTGTCATCGATGCTGTTACATATTGGATTTATCCCAGCTTCAAACCATGATGAGGCCGGCTACAAGTCCTTACATGTTTTTTCTGCAAGTGCTGCCAGGGCTTTTTGGGTGTACATGTGGCATCCAGCTTATTCAGCCATGTTGCCTTGCCAAAAGTTAGATGCTTAAAAAGTAGGTTATTTCAACCATCACGTGGGTGCCACATGATTTTGGAGATTGTTGTCCATTTTTTTTTTCATGGTGGGACCTACCATGTTGTGTATATTCCATCCAACTTGTGAATTGCATGAGCCCTATTACAACAGGTGATGCCTCCAAAATATATTGGTGGGCTATATCATGGAAAATAGTGGACAACCATTCAAAAACTTCTAAATTCACTAGGTGGCCCATGTGTTGCTAGATCACCATACTTTTGGGATGTCCGACCTTCCTGATAGGGAGAACCATATGCAAATTGCGTGCAAAAGACTTTCGGTAAGTTACGTGGGGCTCACATGATATTTATGAGAAATGAACCTTCCAACTATTTTGTCAGATCCAGATCATGTTAGGACATGAACCCAAAACAAGGTAGATGAAAGTCAGGTGGGCCACATGTCTTGGGGGCATTGCACAAAACCTTAGGATTTAGCCTCCCGAAATAAACCAGAAATATGGAATAATAATGCGATAAAGTAAAACGAAATATAAACCACACCACACCAGAGATTTTTATGTGGAAAACTCTCAAAGAGGTAAAAACTACGGGACCTCGTCCAGATCAACAATCCGCTATAAAGCAGAACGTTACAACTGATCAGAAGCACACACCGTTTGGATCAAACTTACTTCACTGACGCAGGAGTGGATAAATAATAAGATAAACAAAAAAAAAGGGAGAGATCTCACCGATTATGAGGACGTGAAAGCGCTGAAATATGGTAGATCACCTCTACGAGCATAGTCTCCCTTCAACAAGCTTCCTCTCTCTCTTTCTCTCTCTCTCTCTCATACCTTTGATAACTCTAAGCCCTTTAGCAAACTCTTGTAAAGTTTTAGGAAACCCTAGAATATCTTAGAATATACCCCATTCTCGTATACACCACTTTATATAAGAATAGAAAGAGGCGTAATCAAAATAGAAAATAATTTTCACAAAATCTGCGTTTTCGCAATCACATCTGCGTAACTCTTCGATGATATTGATGGATTCTCGATGACAGCCGTCGATATCATCTAAGGTCCTTCGATGATATCGAAATAGGACCAAAACTGTCCAACAACCAGGGGTGAAAATTTCGACAATTATCGATGTCATCGAGCCACTCTCGATGACAATCTTGATATCATCTAAAGTCCATCGATGATATTGATAGGACCAAAAAACTGTCTAGCGGTCAGCGGTGAAAAATTCAGCAATTATCGATGATATCAAAACTGGTTCGATTTTATCGAACCCAGCAATGAGGAGAAAATCCTCATTAAATTTCTCCCTTTTCGACTCAGGAGGAATTCACCTTTTTCGAGTCAGTCTGGTTTCTACAAACCTCAAACTTGCCCTTGAGTAATGCCTTGGTCATCATGTCTGACCCATTATCATCCGTGTGGACTTTCTCAAACTGTAACACCTTCTGTTCCAAAGTATCCCAGATCCAATGATACCGAATCTATATGTGCTTCAACTTGAAGTACTAACTTGGATTTTTGCTCAAATGTATAGCACTTTAACTATCGTAATAGACCACGTGTTGTTCCTGCTTCAGGCTAAGTTCCTGTAGGAACCTCTTCATTCAAAGCATCTCTTTACATGTCTCTATGAAAGTAATGTAGTCGGCCTCTGTCGTCGACAATGCTACAACTTTCTATAGCTTGCTTTGTCAAGAAACCGCTCTCCCTTATGCTCGTCGGCTAGGGCCTTAGAATAATCTTCTGGCTCTCCCCCATTAGTGAGCATAATGTACTCATGCGGTGAGTACCTCTTGGACGGTTGTCTGTCCCTAGATGACCTCCTCACCTGTGGCTCACAGGTGGATCAAGTGGGGGCTGCTCCCCTGATCCATCTTCTGAAGGAACTCCCTCGTCCTCCGTACCTTATTATACTCCCCCGTCATCAGGCACCACGGGAGGAATAACCGAATCTATGTCCTCTAGCTCACCTAAACTAGACTGGTTCTTCTCTGGCTTACCAATGTCTTTTATACACTAATCTTCAAAGAAAACCACATCTCTGTTCCAGACAAGCTTCCTCTCGGTCGGATCGCACAATTGGTAACCGAATTTTTCATCACCGTACCCCAATAACACACACTGTCTGATCTTCATATTGAGCTTGGACCTCTTGTCCTTTGGTATGTGAACGGATGCCCTACATCCAAACACCCCGAAATGACTGTACGATGGATCCTGTCCAGTCCACACCTTCTCAGGCACTTCTCTATTCAATGAGGCTGATGAAGACATATTTATCAAATATACTACCGTGTGCATTTGTAACATCCCGAACTTTCATAGCCAGAGTATGTACTCGTGCCTGAAGAAATCGGGTGTTAATAATGTACAACTGGATGCTCATAAATCACACCCTATTTTTTTCACTTGTTTTTATCTAGATACATTCATGAAGGTAACATTCACAAGAATAAAATCAACTGTATTGATTATAGTTCATCAGAATAATCAAATGACCTTGTAATGGGAGGTTCATTACAACATCAGAGTTCACAGCGGAAGTGTAAAACTAAATAGTAAAATTGTCTCCATAGTCTTTCAAGATAGTCTTCTATATGGGACTAGTCCTCTAAGTATTCAATCTGTACATTACCTACATCATCTGTACGGTTGGGAGAGGGTCAATGCCCTACTCATAGTGAAGGTTATCCTTCAGGATTAACCATAATTCAAGAGATTCATAGAAGTAAAGTAAAAGGGTCTGATTGTCTCGTGCTCCACTAACACGAGGTATCAGCATGCACAAACAACCTACATGAGATGCATGCCTAGCAAAGTATGTAGGGCTCATCATGTATAGTGATCATCACATTATGGATTACAATTTATAGATAACCGGCTTGACCCGCATCCCACACTACGGATATTCACTGGCATGGCCAACGCTACCGTGGATTTATGAGAGGACCTCAGAGCGCACAACAATATGAGCTGGGTGAATTACGTGCAACGATTTGTTCATGAAGCGACTATTTGCGACATCCAATCCCGAAGTGATGTGACACTACAGTAGAGAATTACACACATCAATTTATGCACTACTACCCGAAGGCTTAAGGACTTATATGCCCCAAGAGGGTCTCTACCTAGAGCGCATTACATCCATGATAGAATATTTGAATCATTAGTTGTGATACATCCTACACATCACTTGCACTTATAGAGAATATAGATGAATTATTAAGAATATAAACTGAATCATGAAGGTTCTAGAATAACAAGACACATGCCCGTGCCTATTAAAATAGACGGCACAATGCCAATATAATAAAGAGATGAGTGACAATGGTCAACTCAGTAAAAGTAGCAATGGCCAACAAAATAGGAGAAGAGTGACAAGGGTCAACTCAACAAAAGGAGAGTGGCAGAGTCAACTCAAATAAAATGACGAGTGGCATAACCAACTCAAATATAAGGACGAATGACAGAGCCAACTCAAATATAGAGCCAAGTGGTAGAGTCAACTCAATAATGGATATGGTGGGGGGAAGGCTTGTACCCATGGCCTCACATAAATTCAGAAAAATTCTCTTGTATTTGACATCATGTCGTAATCCCAAAAGGGTCAATAAATTAATTAATAGGATAATTTCCAATGAACGTGTAAACATGGAATACATGATAATTCATATCGTAAAAGGCACGAAAAGGCCATAATTGATGGTGAAACATATAATAACATGGAAGATTTAAATTGATGTATAAAAAAAATACATGTAAAGGTAATATCAAATTCATGAAAGCATGTATAGAAGCCAAGATAAACTAGTATGGAGACAGATAAACTGCAAGAAGACATATAAAAGGCAGGATAAATAAATCAACTCAAATTACTATAAGCTTAAAGGATAAAACCCTCACCTCATTATTGGAATCATCTTCAAAGGTTGGTAGACGGTCGTAGGCACAATCTAAATTCAATTTCTGTCTTAAATCACAAAGCTAGGCTCGGTTGAAGATTAGTTTATATCGGTGGTGAATCAACTTAAATTAGGGTATAGTTTAGATAGGTAACTAACCTTGCCCAGTGTCTACCCTATGAGTCAACTAGGTTAGACTCACTTGTTGGTCCATTTAAATGGTTATGAGTTTCGAGATTGAATGGACCCAACATTTAATAAAATTAGAAGGAAGATCTCTACCATGGGAGTTTCCTCTTAGCGTGGTTGGCTGGAATCGATCCAAATCTAGTTCAGCCGCTTGCTAGACTCGGTGATTCCACTGAGTTGACTTGGTTAGTAAAGCCGCTTCCGCTCTCCTTCTTCTTCTTCTCCTTCTTCCCCACGTTCTTCTCTTTTGCTTCCCTTATTTTCTTCCTTTTACTTTCTTCTTTCTTGCTCCAGAAATCATCCAGCAAGGGGCTGGATTTTTAAAAGATCTCTCTCTCTCTCTCTCTCTCTCTCTCTCTCTCTCTCTCTCTCTCTCTCTCTCTCTCTTCTTTCTTTCTTTCCCTGTTTTCATTTTCTTTCTCCTTTCTTTTCTTTTCTTTCTTTCTTTCTTTTTCTCTTCTTCCCTTTCTTTCTTCTTTTCTTTTGTTTTTTCCTTTCTTTTCCCTTTCCTTGTGGGCGAGAAGCTTGTTTGTTGTCGCGGATTAGACAGAAACCTGCTGGCGGATTCCTCTTTGTAACACCTGGTCCATTCCGTACTATTTTCCATGCATATGTGCATGATAATCGATGCCCTTAGCTAGACCTGGATTAACCGTTCAAAGTACACACCCAACTGACTGGAACCCCAAGACCTCGAAACCTATCTCATATTGACTGCCCCATCGCCGCGATCATGGAGGTACCACCCGTGCATCGGTATGATACTCCGTTAGTGAGATACGCCATGAAGAATAATTAGTGTATCATGTGTGCAAGGCGTCATGTACTCCACTCCACACATGTGCACAACACATGTGATACACACATGCACACGCCACACATGGGTGAGAGAATCTCTACCCATGTGTGTGATGTCACACACCCATACCTCTTCTCTCTCATGTGCATAAAAAGTCAACTCTCTTCCATGACACACCTCATGTATGACATCATCACACCATGTCATCCCATGCTCTTTTAATCCACCATTAACTACTAATAATGAATTAATTTTTATAATCTTAGACTAAGCTAATATTAATCACATTAGCCTAACTTAACCAAAATTTTATCCATTTCTTTATAAATACCCCTTTATCCCTTAGCATTTCACCATTTTCCATAGAGAGAGAGAGAAGCGTGATCTTGGTGGGCCATCAACTCCATCAACTCCATCAATCTCATCCATTTCATCCATCTCAACCATCCATCTAATTCATAAAAGTGAGTACACCCACTCCACTCTTGGTTTGTTTCTTTTTTATTATTTGTGGTAACGATTTGATATGATCAATGGTGTAGATACATAGGGGAATGATGTGTTTAATAGTGTGTTTAATGGTGTGGATTCATGAGAGGATTCATATAAAATAAAAAATATATATATAATTTCATAAAGAAATGAATTCTTATAGACTTTATGTGGGATCCACTAATTGTGGGCCCCACTAGAATTTTTCTACGCCATCTAAACCATCCCAAAGTGTGGCCCATTAGGCTGGCCAAACACACACACACGCCCATGCACACAAGTGCTCACAACATGAAACAAAATAAAAATAAAAAAAGAGAATACACTGGACGTGCTGTGGACGCTGAATGTGGGTCCACAGCAGGCCCCACCCATGATGTATGTATTAAATCCATTTCGTCCATTCACTTTTTCAGATCATTTTAGACGTTGAGCCAAAAAACGAAGCCAATCCTGTTCTCTGGTAGGCCCCACCATCAAAAATCATGTGAAGACATGCTTAAACATATAAAAGCACTCATTGGGGCCCACCTTAAATTTGGATGCATCTGAAACTTTGACTGACCCGTCCACCACGTAGGACACACAACAATTAGACTGGATCGTCCTGTTGTGGGCCCTATATTTGAAAAAAAAAAAATGTTGCCGCTATCAGCATCTGCTGCTGACGCTGGAGGAATGTGGGCCCCACCACAGGCCCCACCTTGATGTATCTTGAACATCAACACCATACATTTAATGGGTCCCGTTTGAAAATGGGTCACCCTCAAATTTCAGTCGTACACGGAACTCAAGTGGCCCACACCATTAGAAATCATTTAAAGACATGCTAAAACATATAGAAGTACTTTCTGGGGCTCACCTGAAACTTTGATGCATCTAAAACTTGGATTGACCCCTCCACCAAGTGGGACACACACAATGGATGGATTGGATTTCTGACCCACCTTGATGAGAAAATATACAGATAATAATAATAATAATAATAATGATATCAAGATAAAATAATGGTGTGAGGAAGTGACGTCCTCACTAGACATCCACATTTGGGGTAAAATTTTGTGGGCCGATCATGGCCACACCATGATGTATGTGTTAAATCCACACCATTCATCCATCTTACTAGCACCATTTATTGTATGGTCCCAAAAAAATCAGGCCGATTAGAAGTTCATGTAGGCTATGTCACTTGGACAATGGAAATTGTACACAAAATACTTAGATTTCTCTAGTACCCACCTTGGTGATGAAAGGTATATCTGGGTCATTCATCCACTCCTTCAAACCATTTTAAGTCATAAGTAAAAGAATGAGGGAGATCCACAACTTAGGTGGACCACACTATAAGAAATAATGGGAATAAAATTCTCTACTATTAAATCCTTTGAGTTCTACTGTGATGTGTGACTGCAACCAAGGTTGGGTCAGCCATTAGATCATGGAGTCAACTCGTTACATGTATTTTACATCCCAGTCGTCCATCATTTAGACCATCCATGTGTTATAAGTCCCACCCGACGTATGTACCTTATATCCATGTCCTTCATCTAGTGGGTGGTATCAGCTATGATGTTGTTTGTTATATGAATTATTCATGGGGTGAACCCCACCATGTCAATGGGACCCACAATTATACAATAATAATAAGGAAAGGGAATTGCATGCTTACCAATGAAAAGCTTTCTTGGACATAATGTGATGCATGTGAAGCCCACCTAGGTGCATGTGTTGTATACCCACACTGCCTATATATTTTCCAGTCACTTGGGAAGTGAACCCACGTCTTGTTAGTGGACACAAGATGAAGTAAAACTCAACTTTAGGTGGGCCAGACCATGTTACAAGTAGAAACAATGTAATAACCATTAAAAATTCTTAAACTCTAATGTGCCCTTATATATTGGGATGCTTCCTTGACCATGGACTCCACTTTATAGTATGATGTAGATCCATGCCTTTCATCAGTTTATCCTCATCATTTTAGGGAATGGTTCCATATACTAGTCAAATCCAAATCTCAAGCCACATGAGCAATATTGATCACTTGTCCACCATTAAATATTTCCTAGAGTTGCAGTAATGTTTATGAAAAATTTATCCATCTATTCCTTTTAACGGATCATGGACCACCTAATATACATGTTTTACTAGTCATTCATCTATTTTGATTAGGTCAATTTAGAGTGTGGGGCTGCTTATATATCTATCGCAATCTAAGTCGTTTTCATGGTGCCCATTGTAATAGTTATTCCTCATTTAATCTGCCAGTTGGTAGGAATCATGTGGATCACTACACTATAGGAATTTGGGATCTTGGGTGGCCCAACTAGTAGTGTGGATTGGTGGAAGTTGTGTGGACCGCCACATGTGATTGCTTGATTTTTTTATAGCCCACCTAACTGTATGAAAATTGGGGCAATCGTGTGACTACTTGTCTAAGTAGATTTATGATTGTTGTGGTCATTAACCATATGATCACTGACGGGATGAGTGATAACTAGATTTGACAAAATGGTGCTAAATATGTAGCTCATAAATCTCGTGATCATGCGTGACGTGGATAGACGTAAATCATGTGGGTATGTGGGGAATGTGTAGCCCAACCAAATGATCAAGTAGTGCTTTAGTGACTACTAAACTATGTGAAATTGTGGCACTGGCCACCTGACTACGTAAAAAAATTAGTAAAGCGGTTGCCCTATTATGTGAAATATGGTATAATAATAATAATAATAAGTAATCATGTAAGACCCGTATCTTGGTCCGTACCTTTCCGTACACTTCCGCGGTCTTACCGGTCGAATTCTGGCAACCTTCGACCCTTAAGCGATATCGACGCACGACCCTGATTCATGTGCCGACAATCCGAGTTTCATGTGCCGACAACCCGAGTCGACTCAACCCGAGACCAATACTATAGCGACCGCGCCGTCGCCGCGGTTCCGATACCACGACTCGCGCGCCGAGGGGATACCCTGGTCAAGAGTTATGGGCCAACGTTCGGTGCGAAAAAACGCCGCGCGTTGCGAAAACTAAGGGAATCTCTACGATGTGTCACATCAATCACATCAATCCCATCAATCAATCACCCATCAATCCATCACATGTCAAGTACACATTACTTCCATCCCTTTTCCCAAGCAACCACAAAAGTCTCCCAAACTCATACCTCTCTTACACAAAAAGCCACAAAAGTCTTCACCACCCATACCTCTCTTACATAAAAGCCTCAAAAGTCAAGCTTTTCTTACACAACCATCACTCACCCATCCATCCATCACTCTCTCTCTCTCCCTTTACATCACTCTCTCTCTTTCTCTCTTTCTCATTTCAAAAATCCCAAGTAACAAGAGCCCCCACGTATGGAATTTCTCCAAATTCCTAAGCTCCAAGTGGCCCACCTTCCTACCCCAAAATCTCCCATCTCAACCCTCCATTCCTCATCTTAACCGTTGAAGTTGAAGCTAAGGTGCCAAGGAACCCCTAGGAGCGAGGAGATCGGACGGTGGGTGCCTCTATAGGGTAGCTTTCCTTGTTTTTATGGTGGACCAAGTGAGGCCACCGATCAATGGTGTGGATCTCACTTGGGACCCTTATTTGTGGCCAATGGACCACTTGGATCATCATGATGTTTATTTCACTTAGAGAGGTCATCTAGACCGTCCATATCGGTGGGGAATGGATCTCCACCATTGACTTACATTTTTGATGGTCCCTTGTTCAAAGGGTCCGTTGATGTATGATTTCATGTAAGGGAGGGCCTATAATGACGGGGTCCCTCCATCACAAGCCGTGTCCCACTCTCCATGTCTCTCTCTCTCTCTCTTTTATTTTATTTTATTTTATTTTATTTTATTGCAATAGGATGGTGTGGCCCACTTGAATGGATCCCACCTTGATGTAATTTTTATTCAAGTGGGGCCCACCTTGGACATTGAGCCCATGGCACCCATTAGTGGTGGCCCACTCCATCAGGGCCCACACTCAAAAAATAATAATAATAATAACAAAAGACCGTCCAGCGTCTGGGACGCTGGACGTTTCAACAGAAAAGGAAAAAAAAAAAAAAAAAGGAAAAGAAGGGAAATGGTGGGCCACTCTTGCAAGCCCCAACTTAATACATGTATTTAATCCAAGCCTTCCACCATCTTCCTCAGATTAATTTAGGCATTGAGCCAAAATTTGGGACCAATCCGGAACTCAGGTGGGCCATACCATCTAAAATCATGTGAAGACATGCCTGAAACATACAAAAGCATTTGGTGGGGCCTATCTGAAATTTGGACGTGGCTGAAACTTGGTTTGGACCCCACTCAGATATATGTATTGTGTCCACGCCGTCCATCACGTGGGCCCCTGGCCACGTGACGTTATGAACAGGTTTGGATGGCAATAAACATTGTAGTGGGCCCTAGACCATGAGTCCCTACGAATAGTTTGGATGGAAATAAATATTTTGTAAGGCCCATGAGTCGGGACCCATTTAATTTTCAAAAGGGCTATGGGTTAGGCCTGTTGATTTATAAAATGCTTATGGGTTAGGCCCATTTGATTCGTACGAGTCCTATGGACTTGGGCCCACTTGCTATGTAAAGCCTATGGGTTAGGCCCATTTGATTCATATAAGGCCTATGGACTTAGGCCCATTTGATGTGTTGCAAGTCCATGGGACTAGGCCCATTTGATGTACTTCAAGGCCCATGAAATTGGACCCTTTTGTTGAAATTTAAAACCCATGGGAGTAGGTCATTTGATATATGTAAGGCCTAGGGGTTTAGGCCCATTGAACTCATGATTAGGTCTATGGGTTGAGGCCCACTTGATCTACATGTGGGGCCCAATTGGTGTAGTCCATTTGTTGCATACGAAACCTATGAGTTTAAGCCCATTTGATAAAATCTAAGGCTCACGGGTTTTGACCCATTGCAATGCACATAAGACCCATTGGTGTGGCCCATTTACGTGGCCCATCTGATGAATAAAAGGCCCATAAGATATGGCCCATTTGATATATATGTAAGGCCCAATGGGATGAGCCTACGGTCCATTGCAATGTGTAATTCCCATACAGTCTATCTAGCGCTGTTTACAAAGATCGTGCCTAGGAAGCAATGATGGTTTGACGTCCACATTGCGAGTGTAATGTTGGTTAGATGTCCACATTACGACTCTCCTTAGGGCCCATTACTGGGCCATACTTATCGTGTATAGGTCATCCAGGTCCATCTGCATTGTAAGATAGTTCATTTTATTATAACATGTTAGTACAGTTCCATGACTCATGATCATACGCATCATATGTATGCTTGACGTAAGAGTTGTCTGATCATAGCATTTGCCTTCGGGCAGGTTGTTTATGGGCTCCCAGTTGGCGATGTTGCCCTACATGAGCACACGATATGCGCAGGATTGGTTGCATGACTGGATAGCGTGATTCATGCATTCCGTATTCGTGTGACATGGTTATTGTACGCCCTAGCGACATCAAGGCCGTAGCCTCCACAGACAGATCGTGGTTGGCAGGATTGGATACCGAAAATCTTGTTCTACATGGGGTACTATAGATATCCCTGGGTGAAAGTTCCTAAACCCTTATGGTACTAAGAGGTTACTCCAACGTCTAGACCGAGTGGGTAGATGAGCGTTGAGTGCCGATTACCAGACGGTTACACTCTCCACTATGTCGTGGTCGGTTGGAAGGGGGTGCGGCCTTACCCGCCCGAGAGTAGGGGGCAATGCTAGGCTGAGTTTGACCAGCTCGAGGAATGGGTCCGCTATCGACGAGTCGCGCCCAATATTGGCAGACGGATAATGTGGTCTCTTCCACTTACCTTATTGTGCGCGATGTGGCGGCAATCTGGTTTAGAGTGTACTAGACCCCGGTGATATTCCATATTTTGAGCTGTATTGATATGTGGACATAGATGAGGATCTGTATGCTTGAGCTGCATTGCACATCGCATGGCCTTGGGATGGCCGATACCATTCATGTCTTGCATCGCATAAGCCTTGGTACGGCTCATGATATTATAGATCCATCTGCATATTCCGCTTTACTCTGACATTGCATGTTCATATTACTACTTTACGCACACACTTTCACCACCCTCTAAGCTTTCTGTAAGCTTATGCACGACCGTTGCGTGCAGGTGACGTTGGATCGCAGCAGCGCTGAGGCAGGAGCACGTTGCAGAGTGTTTTAGAGTTTTTGTTCTACACCACTGTATTTCCCTTTATGCTCATTGTACTTGTAAAGTTTTTTATCATAGTGGAAATGTAATGGAGTTCTTGGTTGTTGTTTGTGGGTTATACCTTTGGTTATGCTTATTACGAATCAAACTGATGTTAAAAATTCTCCTTGTAGCATCCCAGGATTGGAACCTGGCGAATGGGAGCTAGGAGCCGAGAATGGGGTTCTACGGAGGCTGTCGGCGCCGGATTCGGCGATCGGAAATTTTGTGAGCCCGGTTTCTGAGTTTGGGGCGTGACAAATCATCTCACCTTAAGTCCCTTATTATGACAAGTAAAGTGACATTGGTGTGGTCACTCAACCATACGAACTTCTAATAATGGAGTGATCATAAGACCATGTGGGCATATGAGAAATTGTGTGATTACTCAGACTCATGGACTATGCCGATGGTGTAACTTCCTGGGTACATGAACTTAGGACTTGTGACAGATTGATCATAGGCCCATCGAGATATATTTTCGGCTCATATGATGAGGCTTATTGAGATGTATTTTCGGCCCATGTGATGTGGCCCATAGTGATGTGTATTAGGCCCAGGTATGTAGCCTACCTGTGAAATAGATTTAAGGCCACTTGCAATGTATACGAGGCCCATGGGCAAGGCCCAATGTGATGTATTTGAGACCCATGGGCGTGGCTCTTTGAGATGTATTTTAGGCCCATGGGTTGTGACTCATTGTGATGTATTTGAGGCCCATGTGTAGGGCCCACTTGTTGTGTATTTGAAGCCCATGGGTTGTGAAGCCTGATGTGGTGTGTTAATGGCTCATGTGCCGAGACCCATTGCTATGTTTAAGGCCCATATGATATGACCCAATGTGATATATGTGTGGCCCATGAGTGAGGCCCAATGCGATGAATGTATGACCCTTGTGTGAGACCCAAAGCGATGTATATGAGGACCGATGTGATGTGTGATTTCGCCATGATGTATGTATTGACGTTTATGTGGGCCACTCCATGGGAGCAATGTTGGTTAAATATCCACATTGACGAGCAATGATGGTTGAATGTCCACATTTTGATCATCCCATAGGCCTTGTTAGGCCCATTTTCATTGATACCGATTATGAGTATGTGACAGCATAACATCATGATACATGCCCATATGCATCATCTGCATGTTTGTTATGAGAGGTGGTTGACCATTGCATATGTCATTGGACATGACGATTATGAGACTCTCTGATAGGTGGAGATTGTCTCACATGAGTACAGGGTATGCGTCGGATTGTTGCATGACTGAATTGTCTGACTCATGCATCTTACATTATGATTACTGTACGCCCTAGCGACATCAGGGTCGTAGCCTCCACAGGCATATCGTGGATGGTCAGATGAGACACCGGAAATGTATGGTTCTAGCATATGGGCGTCATAGATGTCCCTAGGTGAAAATTCCTAAACCTCCGTGGCCAAGAGACGTCCCAACGTTGAAACCGAGTAGATACATAGCGCCCGAGTGCCGAATATCAGGAGGCTGCGTCTCCCACTGTGTCGTGGTCGGTTGGGAGGGGGTGTGGCCTTACCTGCCCGAGGGTAGGGGGCATAGCTAGGCTGAGTTTGACCAGCTCTTGAATGGGTCCGCTATTGACGTACCAGATAGGTATTGGCAGACTATTGGCCAGGTGAATAGTGAATTTTCTTACGCTCACTTGGACTGTGCTGCTGGGAGAGGGGCAGTGCCATTTGGAGTGTACTAAACCCCGATAATGATCCCAGAGAGGAACTGTACTGATATATGGACTTATTAAGCAGAAGTCGCATACTCATTCATTCACTATCCACTTGGGTTGGTGGTGCACAACTATTTGTTACGTGTACCTTCATAATGGTTAGAATTTCGGTTGGGGCGCGCAACTAACCTGAGATCAGGAATTCACCAAATTGAGTCTGACTATCCAAATTTAGGTATGAGACTGGTGTGGATAGACGTCCCTTGTGATAAATGTCATAGCTTGCGATACTACGTACTATCATCTCAACTTTACACTCCAGCATGGTCATTCCATTCGCAGCACATATTGCATTACATCTACAGCATATAACATTTTGGGTTACCTGTGTTTCTGCATTTATATAGTTTAAATATGACATCTGATATTTGACTCTTTATGATTTCTCATTTGTATAGTTGATCTGTATCGCGTATTCTAATATTGTTCCTCATTTGTATAGTTGATCTGTATTGAGTATTTTGATATTGTTTGACTCATGGACTTGACAGTATCTCTGATATTGTATAATTATGGTATGACAATATGATGATGATGATGATGTGATTACGGATGCGTGTAATACAGTTATGGTAGTGGTATAGGAGAAATGAAAGTATGACTTGGTGATGCTGGCAACATTGACTTGGAGTATTACTATAATGCATATGCATTGCATTGGTATTGACATCATACTTTATGTGCTACATACCTTTCACATATATGATTTTCTTGTAACATATTTATCTTGCTTGCATGTAGGACACACTGCACACACGTGTGTACTCACTAGAGTTTTTGCCTAAGCTTCCTATTTTCCATTTTTTCAGGACTGGAGTAGCTTAGAAGACTTTGCATTCTCAATGCATTGTATCTATTTTTCAATTTGGTAATGTCGACGTTGTGTACCTTTTGGAAAGCACTTTACTTGTAACCATCAGGATTTCTATTAGAGAATGTCGCTTGGTAATTTATTCATGGATCTTTATGCTCAGGTATTATTATATATGTGTAAACAAAAAAAAAATCAATCAAAACTCTTCCTTGTGGTGTGCCGAACTCAGGACTTGGTGTATAAAAGTCGAGTGCCGGATTCGGGGCATCACGGAAGCTGTCTGTCACCGGGTTTGGGGCGTGACACTCTTCATCTCAATTCTTCTATCTCTTCTCAATCCCCTTCCACACATCGAATGGTTGTCCGATCACACCCTTTCTCTCTCTCCCTACTCCCTTTTTATAGCCCTGAGGGCAGTGGGATTCGGTCGGTGGGAGCTTTCGCGGCTAGTTGCATGCGTAACGAAGAGATACAACAAGATTGCAGCTTAGTTTGCACGCACCGTTGTGATCATCAACATGTGGAGGCGACATGGATGTGAACGGTTTTGGCTTAGATTTCATTTGGACGGTTCGAATTTTTCATCTCATCGAAGTTAGTGGCCACATCTTCCTCGAACCTCTGAAAATCACGAACGTGCGCACAGGAGATGCGCTGAGCGCCCGGTAGGGCCCAAGATTGATGTTATCAGCGAAATCCACCCCGTCCATTGGAGTCCTAGAGAAAAACCGTTTGGGAAGGGATGGTTTTTCTCTAGTTTTGTGCGGCCCACTATATCAGATCGTCACGCCGTCTATCTTGCGTTTGATCATGATTTACGTGTGTAACCGTTCATGGGTGAACAGGATCTTCATGATTGTCGCCAACCCCACCGTCTGGACTCATTGGATGGTTCGGATTGACCATCTAGTCAAAGGTGGTGGCCCACCACTTGTCACGGCGGACGATTGTCCGTTCATGTGCAAGGAAGGAGAGAGAATCCTTCTCTGCTTTAGATTTTCACGGGTGAACTCGTATTGACTGGGCGTCTCGATTCAGTGTACGTCCAGTGCATTCGCGGGACGTGCACATGAATCACAGGTGGGGTCCATAGGTCTGCCCTTTATCCAATCTACCCGGTTCATTTGTTTTCTCATCTAATTTAAGGGGTCGAGCCTAAACTAGAAGTGTATCCGACGATTCAGTGGGCCTAAGAGTGACATTTTAATGGCTATTTCGCCCATTGGGACACTTCTATAATGATCTATGGGTTGATATTTTTCATGTACGGTTAGTTTGGGTAAATTAAGTATGATATAAAGTTTTATGCTAAACGGATCAAGGGAACTGAGTGAACTAGAATTCGAGGGTATAGGTTTGTGGAATTTTCGTAATTATTGCTAATTTTAACGTTTTATGAAATCTAATGGTTCTACGTGGTTGGGGCCACGTTTCTGGGTATTCCTTATGAAAGGACTTATGTCTAAACCACCCTGGATGAAGGATTATTCATAAGTTTAATTAGCGGAATGAATACATATTACACTATGTGATCTACGATCTAATGACTTGATCAACAGAATGGAAGTCACTCCCAGCGGTTAGATCCATGTCAGTCATTTGATGTAAGGCGATGATTGTCGGATTGGTATTACACCCATGCACATATAAGTTAATTTCTAGGTAACGCTTGAGAACTTTTAATACTCGAGTATTAAAAAGTTCGGGGTGTTACAGTATTACTTCTCCCCAGAACGTCTTGAGCAACTTCGCATGAGATAATATGCATCTGATTCTCTCAATAATGATGCAATTCATTCGTTTAGCTACACCATTATGATAGGGGGTCTTTGGAACCGTCTATTCATGTCGTATACCTACGGACTTGCAGTACTCATGAAAGTCGCCAATGTATTCACCACCATTGTCAATGCGGATGTACTTCAATGATTTACTTGTCTCTCTCTCGACCATGGCATGAAATAATTTAAACACACCAAAAAACTCATCGTTGGATTTCAAAGCATAAACACAAATCCTCCTAGATGCATCATTTATAAAAGTGACAAAATACAATGCCCCACCCAAGGTTTTTATCCTCATAGGACCACAAAATATCAGAATAAATCAAATCTAATGCATGCACTTTATTAACATGAGAAGCAGTTTTAACGAATAAAACTCTATGTTGTTTCCCTAATAAATAATCAAGACAGGTTTTGAGAGGTATGCATATCACGTCTGGAAGGAGCCGCTTCCTCGCTAGTAGTTGAAGCCCCTTTTCACTCATGTGGCCTAGACGCCTATGTCACATGTCAATAGCTGAATCTTCCGTTGCGTTTAACCCACCCTTGCACACACCAACACTTGCCTTGTAAAGGGTGCAACACTTCTTTCCTCTGGCTGTGATCAATGAACCCTTGATGAACTTCCAGCGCCCACCAGAAAATCAGCTTTCATAGCCATCATCATCTAACCTTCCCATCGACATCAAGTTGAGGCAAAGGTTTGGAATGTGCCTCACATCCCTGAGAACCAATGTGCAGCACAGATCAGTCTTCTCGCAAATATCACCGACCCCTACGATCTTTGATACATTAGAATTTTTCATCTTCACGGTCCCATAGTCACCTGACTTATAGCTTGTGAAGAAGTCTTTACGTGGAGTCGCATGAAAAGAGGCTCCCGAGTCAATCACCCAGTCGATGTCCTGACTCGTAGCCGTGAGACAAACATCGTGATCTGTTGAAAGAACAATAACAACGTCATTATCTGAAGCGACTGCAGTGGAATCTGATTCATCTTCCTTCTCCTTTATTTTTCCTTTCTTGTCGTTCTTCTTACTGCGATACTCATACTTATAGTGGCTCTTCTTGCCACAATTCCAACAATTAACATCCTTTCTGGTACTCGACTTGCCTCTTAATTTATCTCAAGCCTTTCCGCCCTTCCTGTTTTTCTCTCCTCCGTTCCTATGTCACAAGAGTCTCTTGTTGAGTAGACCCCTAAAATTTCCTCCTTGTTTCCTCATTGAAGAGACAACTAGTAACCTGTTCCATGAAAATCTTTCCGTTTGACACGGAGTTACTTAGAGACACCACCAATGTCTCCCAACTGTTAGGTAATGAACTAAGTAATAGCAAAGCCTGCAATTCATCATCCAGGACCATCTTCATAGAGGAGAGTTGGTTCACTATATTACTGACCTCATTTATGTGCTCGGTCACAGAACCACCATCCTTGAACTTGAGATTCACAAGTCGCCTTATTAAAAAAATCTTATTACCGACTATCTTACTCTCATACAACCCTTCCAACTTCAGCCATAGACTAGCAGCTAAGGTTTCCGTAGACACATGGTGGAACACAGAATCATCCAGCCATTGTCTAATAAACCTCACCGCCTTCCGGTCTAACTTCTTTCAATCATCATTAGACATATCCTTGGATTTTACTGATACGCCTAAATTTGGAGAATATAGGTCTTTGTAATAAAGCAAGTCCTCCATCTTAGCCTTCCATATTGTCCAGTTAGAACCATTGAGGATGATCATCCTTGATGAGGCACCTTCCATAATTTCAAATCGATCCTACCCGTTCAATGAACTTAGCTCTAATACCACTTTGTTGGAGGCCTTGCATAAAACCTTAGGATCTAGCCTCCCGAAATAAATCAAAATTATGGAATAATAATGCAATGAAGTAAATCGAAACATAAACCACACCACACCAGAAATTTTTACGTGGAAAACTCTCAAAGAGGTAAAAACCATGGGACCTTGTCCAGATCAACAATCCATTATAAAGTAGAATGTTACAACTGATCACAAGCACACATCGCTTGGATCAAACCTTCTTCACTCACGCAGGAGTAGATAAACAATAAGAGAAACAAAGAAAACGAAGAGATCTCACCGATTATGAGGATGTGGAAGTACTAAGATATGGTTGATCACCTCTATGAGCACAACCTCCCACAAGCTTCCTCTCTCTCTCTCTCACACACACCTTTGATAACCTTAAGCCCTTTAGCAAAACCCTTGCAAAGCTTTAGAAAATCCTAAAATACCCTGAAATACCTTGGAATACACATCAATCCCGCACACACCACTTTATATAAGAATAGAAAGAGGTTTAATCAAAATAGGAAATAATTTTCGCAAAATCTACATTTTCGCAATCGCATTTGCGTAACTCTTCGATGATATCGACGGACTCTCAATGACCGCCGTCGATATCATCTAAGGTCCTTCAATGATATCGAAACAGAACCAAAACTGTCTAGCTACCAGGGGTGAAAATTTCGACAATTATCGATGTCATTAAGCCACTCTCGATGACAGCCTCGATATCATCTAAAGTCCATCGATGATATCGATAGGACTAAAAAATTGTTCAGTGACCAGTAGTGAAAAATTCAAAAATTATCGATGATATCGAAACTGGTTCAATTTCATCGAACCCAACAATGAGGAAAAAATCTCCATCAACATGGCAGGAAAAAAGTGAGAAATGGATTACGTCTGACCCCTGCATAGGGCCTACCATGATGTATGGGTTTTGTCATGTCTGCCCATCATTTTTTCAAGTTCATTTTAAGATATGAGTCTAAGGGCAACCATAATGTTTATTTGTCATCCAACCTGTTTATAAGTTTATATAGTTCAAGTTGAAGGAAAAACACAAATATCATATCAATCCAAAACTCCTACCAATCACAAGAATTTGTAATGGTGGAAGTTCAATCACCACGTTGTGGTTCACGTGGGGCTTGGATCTACCTCATTTATTGGTTCATATCATAAAACGATTCAAAAAAATAGATAAAAGGTGTAGATAAAACCAATACATCATGGTAGGCTCCATGTAGTTGGATGAATTATCATCCAAGTGGGAGTAGGATGCGATCCTCTTCCTAAGAAGTGGGATGGGAAACGCCTATAGTTGAAACTTGGTTGAGTCAACCATAATGTTTATATACCATCCCCGCTGTTCAAAAGGTCATTCTTACTGGGAAGATTTGAAATACAAAAATACTGGCCTCATTCAATTCTCACTGTCTTCTACTGTGTGTCGTGCAATGTACTTGAGTTTTCGATCTTCTTTATTTTTGGGCCCATGTTATACCACAATCTATGAACATGAATGGATGAGTGAATTTCTCACCGACATCTTAGTGAGCCCCACCTAGTTTCCTGTGGAAGTTATCGCTTGGGATACTTTTAAAGTGGACAGGTCATGAACTTATTTTTCCACTCATCGAAGGATATGCGGCCTGCAAACGCGCAGCACTTGTGAAAGTTATCGCTTGGGATACTTTCACAGTGGACAGGTCATGAACTTATTTTTCCACTCTTCGAAGGATATGCGGCCTGCAAACGCGCAGCACTTGTGGAAGTCATCGCTTGGGATACTACCACAGTGGACAGGTCATGAACTTATTTTTCCACTCTTCGAAGGATATGCGGCCAGCAAATGGTTGTATAAAAGCAAAACCGGGAAGCTGTCGCCAGTTCAGCCGCGATCGAAGCCGTAAGGCCTGACACTCAAATTTTTAATCCACCGTGGGTGTCAAGTGTCAATTCTGTCGATCCAGCTGCACGGCGCTAACTCAGCCCGTGTGGGCGTCAAACGTCAAAGGCGTCGGGCTGCGTCAAACTCTCCCGATAACTTTTCAACCCTTATAACACTCATCACGCGTATCTCATCAACGTACGTCGAGTAGGTACTATCCCCTGCCTGTCATGAGTTTGGAACAGGCTTGGCCTCCGAGGGGCCATCATGCTTTATTGGTTTATCAACACCGTACATATATATTTTTTATATCATTTTAAGATTGAGTAAAAAAAATAAAGCAGATCCAAGGTTTAAGTGAGACACTGTTAAAAAAATTTTGAAAGCTGCGTAAGTTTTGGACCTAGCTTATATATATATATATATATATATATATATATATATATATATATATATATATATATATATATATATGCGTTTTGCCTTCATCTAAGTTTAAGTGACCTTCTGAACAGGTTAAGTGGAAAATAAACATTACGGTGGGTCTAAAAAGGATTCAACGGTTGGTGTGGTCTGCTCAAGCCTTTGGATCTGACTCAATTTTAGGCTTTTATCTTCAAATAATATGAAAAAAATAGATGAACGTTGTTGATAAACCCGTAAATCATGGTGGGTCCCACCCTGCTCGGGACAGGCCGGCATAAGTACCCAATCGGCGTCTCTCATGAACGTGGACCGCCGGTAACTTGGATGCAGTCGTCATGACATCTCCACCGTGTAGATGCTTTGTCTCAGAACGTCGGGTCGGTCTGATTATAAATGGTAAGTATGCAAACAGACGGCAGTCATCTAAGGTCCACATTTATACAGCTGGAGCGGCTTAGATTATGATTGGATGGGTATGATTTTGAGCAGTAAGCATTTAAACAGTGGGACAGCTCGACTCGCGGATGTGATCTCGCACAGATCTGCATTTTCACCACTTGCGAGGCGGGTACAGTCACAGGATGCCCTCGATCGAGCTTCACTCGGGATTGGAGCACTGGAGGCTGATAAAGTGGCTCGAGCCAAAAGAATTCGATGCTCTTGCAGAGCGTGATAGATGATACACCGGCACTTACAGATTACACACGAGGTATACAATAAATTCAAATTTAATTGACCAAATTTTGGATGAAATTTTGATGTAATGTGAAGCAAAAAATTATACTTATTTGATTATATGGCTATTAGATTGAAGTACTTTCACTGGACAGTTAAAAATAAAATATCCAATGGTCTTATTTCTGAAAACAACTAACAAGGGTCGAAGAACCAGGGATTAGAATGGTCAAAAATTATTTTTAAAAAAATTTTTAGTTTACCCATACACACACCCTCACAAATGATTTTCATCACCCATGGATACTCGAACCCTTGACTGGGTGTTGAAACTCCTGAGAGTCTACCATCTCAGCAAAAGTAAAGATATCCAAATCGCCCATCCATTGGGTGAGGTATGTGTTATATCCAAATCGCTCGTCCATTGGGTGAGCTTACTTTAAGGCTTGAGCTGAAAAATAAAAAAAATAAGACCTGTCCTAAGATCAAGTGAGCCACGATATGGCAAGCAATGGGGGGTTGAGCATCTATCATTGAAATCTTTTTTGATGTCTCCTAAGTTTTGAATCAATATAATATTTGTTTTTCCTCTTCAACTATAAATGCATGGCCTTTTAAGTAGATTTGATGGAAAATAAACATTACATTAAGCTGTATGAATATTTTTATTACGGTGAGAATGACGATCACTTGAGCTTTAGATATGAATTGCTTTTGAGCTCATGGTATAAAATAATCTCTAAAAATAGCTGAACGATGGGTATGTAATAAATGCATCATCACGGGGCCATGTTAGTTTGATCAAGTCAGTTATCGTCTTCACACGACACGTACCCACATCATGAAGGACCTGCACTACGTGCTACGTGGAGCCCATATGATGTTTTTGAAAATTCATGCGCTGGGTACGTTTCTGAAAAATTCACCCGCCCATACCTACTCATGTGAGCCGAGAGGAAACATCGGAGATTCAGCGACCACCGTTATAACATCTGTATGGCTACGAAATTTTAATATACAGCTAATATTTTTGTGTTTTCGCTTCATCCCACTGCCAATGAACTCATAAACAGTTTAGACGGAATATAAACTGTTGCAGTGTTTTTATGGGACGGCTTCTTTGCGACGGACCCTCCTTCACCTGTACAGAAACAGTGTCAAGGGAACCCTGGCTAGAGCCGGGGAACCTCCGATGCTTAAGTCAGTTATCTAGTCAATAGCTAAGAGCTTGTCTCGGTTAGTCTTGCGTACCTTCTTCTGTTCCAAGCTCAGAGATTTATACAGTTTGTCAATCCTTATCTTCAGAGGATTCTTCTCCTGGGATCGCTCAGGATCCCGAGAATCTCGGGATCCGCTATCCGTATCCCTGGATTTCCGTAGATCAGCATCTGTCCTCATTCCGCCACTATCCGTCTCGGCTGGATTTCGACCGACTCTGGGGGAGTCTCGGCCAGGTCGTGACTGACCCCGGGAGAGTCTCGGCCGATACAGGAAGACGGGTTCACAGCCATACCCGACAGAATCAACTCCCTGAGGGGATCTTACTCTATCGGTTAAATAGCTTTCACACGCTCGGCCTTTAGTGGGGTCATGCAGGCAAGGTTATCACTCTGACAAAGCGACTTTACCCGTCCTTGCTTACGCCTCCCGGCCTACCTTCTGTTCTTTCGGTGTTGTCTCGGATCCTTCAGGCAGTGTCGGCGAAGCCGACGTACTCTCATACGAATCTCAGAACTTTACCCGAGCTTGACACATTTTTCCCCAACATAAACAAAACGTACGGATGAGGTGTATTTTTCAGAAACATAACGGTGGGCTGGGCATAGCTTCTCGCAGTAATTTCCTGCTACAGGCTTTCCGGGAAATCTGTGTCCCACCAGCCAGGTCTGTGTGGTACACCAGCCAATCCGCTTCCGTGAAATTTAGTCGGTCTAACTCGAGTGCCTGCGTATCAGGTTTCGTACGCAGCTAGAGCATGGAATAACTCCGCACCGCACAGTTCCCCGCTTCTGCTTGCGTGCGCCACACGTATCGTGCACTAGCGTCAATCAAGGAGATGGAACTGTATGATACTCTGGAGGTTTAAAGATCACGCACGACTACATCATACATATTACATCTTTTACGTCAATCCAAACCATGGAATCATGAATAAGACGTGTAAAGGAAATTCTCGCTGATTTACAGTCCTATGTATCTTATCAGTATCGATTAAGTAGACAGTTAAAATTGAGAACATTACACAGTAAAAATTTACATAGAAATTATGATAATTATTATCATTTATATGTTTCAAGTTTTACAGATGCCACATTAATCATGTAGTTGATGCTTTTAACGGTCTAGATCAAGCATAGATGCAACGAGAATCACATTTATGTCCCTGCAATTGTCGTCCAACCTACTCATCTAAAACACGTATGATGTCGGGGAGTGGATTAGGTGCGGTGCCTGACTCAACCAACAAGCTCCGACCTGCTCCTCATCCAAAACGCGTATGTTCGTGGAATTGTTTTTTTCTTCATCCGGGTCAATGTGACCGAATCCCCTGTTTGGATGGCAAGTAAGCATTACGCCGTGAGCTGCACTAAGTTTTTAATGGCAGGCGTTCAATTACGGTGTTTTCAATGTTGTAGTCAACGTGAGTTATGGACTTGCTTCATTTTTTAGTTCCTGCTTTAAAATGAGCTAGAAAAATAAATGAGCGGCATAGACGTACACAACATACAAACACATATGCCCATGGTCAAGGCTGCACCGTGTTTGGTGAGGCCATGGCAACACCTAAACCGCTCCCTCACATGGGAGGCTTGAGGGCCTGCTCTGAAGCATGGATTTGGAACCCTTGGATTTAGAACCCGTGGACCCCTGGACTTCAAATCTTCTGTTGTGTTTGTCACCTTGGATTTAGAATTTCTTATAATCCAAAAGTATCCATTTCTATAATACATTTATTGGAGTTTTAATCTAATTACTAAATCAATTTTAATATCTCCAATTAAGGTATTTGTGTAATATTTGACATAATGACTATACTAAATAGGTCAAAATAAGTATTTTGCCCAAAATGATGAAATTCCAAGTCTCGAATGGGACTTGGGCCACTGGCACAAGGTCACGTCCGAGTGACTGACCAATGATTTTAATGGTTGGTTTATATAGACAATGTTTGAATGGCATAAATGATTGTATAAAGTAATTATAATGATGTAATTGATAATCAAATTATTTTGGGATATCATCAGTGGGCCACGTGCGTAATAAAATAATAGTCTAGCGACACACATGTTACACATGCAACTCTTGAAATTAGTTTATTTATAATCTAAGTTTTTATGTTAGGGGTCTTTTGGCACCATAGATTTGAGGGGGTTTAAGGAGATTTTAAATCCCCTAGTATCTTTAGCATTATAAGGTAATTGAGGGTTTCAAATCCCATAAAGAGAAGAGATTTAAAATCCAAGGTGAAAGCTTACATTACATATAAAATCCTTTCAAGAGTTTTGTGTAACTTGTGCGTCGCTGGCTATTAATCTAAGAGACACATGGCCCATTGATGATATCCTAAAATAATTATATTATCAATTTTATCACTATAAATACTTTTAATATGATGATCTATGCCGTCCGAACATTATCCATTTTAAATCAATGGTTAAAAATCATTGGTTAATGACTCGGATGTGATCTTATGCTTGTGGCCCATTCAAGACTTGAAATTTCATCATTTTCAAGCAAAGTGTATATTTCAATTGGCGTATTATAACTATTATTTCAAACTTTACATACTCACACCAATAAAAAATATTAAAGTTAATTTAGTAATTAAAGTCTAACCCCTATAAATATATTATGTATGGTTATTTTTGAATTACAAGGGTTTCTAAATGCAGAGTGCCAAATACAATAGGAAGATTTCAAAACTAGAGGGTTTTAAATTTAGAGAAGTCTAAATCCTGAGTTCCAAATCCACTCTCGAGCAGGCTTTTAGATTTCAAATCTCCTCTTCGAGGGGATTTGAGATTTGAAACCACCTATTACTTTATGATGGATTTGAAATCTCCCATATTTGAAACCACATGTTTGGTTTTTCCAAGCCATTAATCTAACGTCACTATCATGATTCATGGATAGTAAATTTCTAACATATATTTCAAATTAAAATATCCTAACCATTGAATATTGTCTTTGGTGCATTCATGCATTCACGTTCCCACGAGGTAAGGTTAGAGTTGACTAATTGAAGAGTTCAATGGGCATGGTTTATCCGGGGTGGAGAACGTCAAACCAATGGTGTGGATAACTTACCACGGTCCCCTAATGTACCCATTTGGTACAACATGTACCCATATTCTTCTTAATACGATATTCAAAGGGAGCCGCACTCAAACCATTATAACAATGGACATGGATTAGGTGGATCTATGACTTGGAGGCCCACCTTTGATGTATGTGTTTTATATCCATGCTGTATGTTCAGCTTTTAAATTTATTTTAGGTCATGAGTATAATAATAAAGCTTTTAAATTTATTTTAGGCCATGAGTATAATAATAAAGCATATTTAAAATTTAAGTGGACTATATCATAAAAAAATAATAGTGATTAATTAGACTATACCACAAAAAACAGCAACGATTGAACACCAACCATAAAAAACTTACTAGGGCCCACCATAATGTTTATTTTCCATCTAATCTGTTGATAACGTTAAACAGATCTAGACCATTAAAACCTTCATAGGGTCATCATAATGTTTTTTTTTTTTTTTTTTTTCCATATAACCTGTTGATAAGGTTTAACATATTTGAAGAAGGGATAACACAAATATCAAATCTAAAACTTGTGTGACTCCTAACATGTTTTTAATTGTGGGCTCTCAATCACCACTATTCCTTAGATTTGGATTCACTTTATTCTTAGGACCAAATGCTAACATGGTTTGAAAAAATGGTTGTGCAGTACGGGTATGGATATAGAACATACCATAGGCCCTATAGTCACGGACCTACAGAATTTGGTGGCTACCTAAATTCAACGAATCCCATGTCCCATCACGCGAGGTGCACTCTGGGAAGTATGCTCGCACATTGGTTCCATCATGAGATATAAGAGTGCGACTTGGGCTGTGACGTTGGAAACATGAATGTGAGCGAGACCTTGACCGTAGGGTAAACCCCATATATATATATATATATATATATACCGACGATGGGTTTTTTTAAGATTATTTTGAGCTTGGTCCCACTACCAGTGAAGCCATGTATTTACAAAGTTCAATCGCTACTTGAATCCACCCAACCCGTGTCCTACAACGTGAGGTGCATTCCTGAGAGTACACTCACACACTAGTTCCATCATGACATTAAAGAGTCGACTTAGGCAGCAACATGGGAAACAAGAATGCGAGTGGGACTTTGATCGTGTGGTAAACCTCATATATATACCGCCCATATGTTTTTTTTTAATGTTATTTTGAGCTTAGTCCTAATAACATTGAAGCCATGGATCTACAGAGTTCTGTGGCTACCTGAATCCACTGAACCCCGCGTACTTATCATGTGAGGTGCATTCTAAAGAGTACACTCATACACTGGTTCCATCATGAGATTCAAGAGTGCCACTTAGGCTATGATGTTGAAAACAGGAATGTGAGTGAGGCCTTGACCACAGGGTAAATCCTATATATATATATATATATATATATATATATATATATATATATATATATATATATACACTGTTCATCTGTTTTTTTAAGATTATTTTGAGCTTGGTCCCACTAACAGTTAAGCATGTGTAATTTTCAGGTGGACCAAGTAACAATAAGCAGTGGTCATTAAATGCCTAACGTTAAAAACTTTCTAATGCCGTGGTAATATTTATTTACGTCTAAGCTTGGATGAAAGTTAAAAAACAAACAAAAATCAGTTTAATTTATAACTTCAAAAAGCTTTGAATGGCCAATAATTACTCTCTTGTGGTGTGGTCCTCTTAAGAATTTTATCCACTTTATTTTTGAGACCATCTACAGAACAAAAAAAGCATATGGACGGCATGGAAATGCAGCGCATACATGGAGGTGGCCCTATAGTTCAGTGTCCCATCGTGGTCGCTGGTTTCAAGTTGCAGCTCGCTTACGAGACCCTCCTTACTTGGCAGATTCTAATGGACCACTGATAAGCGGAACACCTAATTCTTGGACACAGAATTTACACATTGAGGATTGCCTTTTTTTTTTTTTTTTTATTAATTTAATTATTATTAATTTAACACACGCGCACACACCCCACACACTCACGCTAGTGGAATTTCACCACCTATGGATGCTCAAACCTTGACTGGGTGTTGAAACTCCTAAGAGTCTACCGAGCAAGAGTGAGGATCCACGTTGAGGAATACCTGATGAACCGCTGGGATCATGCACGTGTGCAAGTAGGGAAGGGAGTATCCAGTGACTAAATTAGCGCGAGTGCACCTAAACATTTTTTTTCATCACCAATCATCCTCCAGGCATCTACCCATCTGGAATGCGATTCGTTGAGAGCTAATCATCTACAGCACGAAGTACCTAACTTGTCATACAGCCAGTACTTTCCCGCCAAAATTCCAACTTTGCAGTACATCCATACCATGAAAACGACGGGAACAACGATGAGGGTCATGTGGCAGAGAAATCAGTCCGCTAAAGCTAATAAGGTTACATGTGGCGTTAGATCGTCTGTTATCCGCAATGAGTTCCTCTTGATGATAGGACCAGCCATGCTTTTGTTTTAATTAATACTGATAGTGGGGCCTACCTCTTGAATGGTATGGATTTACTACAAACCTTTCCTGTTGGCGGGAAATTCTAGTTGCACGACAAGTTAACGTACTTCCAGCTGTACCTGATAAATTCTTGGATTCCTTTATACATACATAATAGCCTCATAACAGAAGGGACTCTTTTTCCTTCATTTCTTGTCTAAGGCAAAGACAAAAGGGAAGAAGAGGAGCATCCTCTCTCTCGAGCGCGCAGGTATATAAATACCTGGCTGTCTCTGTCTCTCCTTCTGTCTTCCTTGCTTTTCTTCTCCTGACGATCTAGGGTTTCCGAGCTGTTAGGTTTTCAGCCATGGCTTCCAAGAGGATCTTGAAAGAACTTAAGGATCTCCAGAAAGATCCTCCCACGTCCTGCAGCGCAGGTATCCTTTCTCGATTCAACTTTTGCATTTTTCCTTGATTCTAGGTCGTTTTGATGCTCGATCTGTGGTATCTTTCGCAATCCGTTTCGTATTCCTGCAGATTCCTTTTGTTGTTGTTGTTGTAGATTGATCCGATTCTGATGTTGACTTTGTTGCCTGTGATAATTTACGGATTTCTATGAAAGGATTCATTGGGTTGAAAGATCACGTTTCAAATCCCTTGTATTGGCTTGAAATGGAGTGTTTTGATAGGATTTGATGAATGCTTGAGTTGTAAGCAAGGATTAAAAATCAGTTTTAGTGTATCATATCGTTCACCAACAATAGGGGGTTGTTTTGCCCCGTATCCCCTTGTATCCGGTTCATGGATGTTGTCGGGCAATACCTACCGGTTTCGGATGATGCTTTAAACCCAAGCGAGTGGAACGGTTTTTGGGGAATTTACTATGCACGATCTTAAATGCGAGTCATTGAGCTCAATCATTAGGTTTCTGTTTGTTTTCCTCATGAGCTGCCATGGCAGGTCACATTAATTTTTGCCAGAATTTTGTTGATGGTTCTGATTGCTGTCCATCTATCTGAGTCCTTTTTTCCCCGTGGTTTATATTGATTAAGACGCCTAACATTCCATTTGAAGCTGTTACACCTAACATTCCATTTGAAGTTGTTGTTGAGGATATATATATATATATATATATATATATATATATATATATATATATATATATATATATATATATATATATGTCCAGGCATCTAGGTTTATCCATTCATTATTTTGGCTATTTATTTCTTGATAAGGATATGGAGATCGTAGTGTGTAAAAAATATAGCACCATAATCATCATCATGGCTTGTCGCCTCTGTTTTGGGTTGGGTAGATGGAACTTGTTTTGCCATTCTTCTCATCCAACATCTTATCCTCAGCAAGTAGCAAGCCTTCATATCCCCTCTTTTCAGTTTTATAGATGCCTTCATTTCACTTTGCTGCAACTCAACCAGTCCCTTTTCATCTTCCCTCATCCTCCTCTCAGTACCTTTAACTCAAATCAAGTTCCCCCTTTACTTGGGCTTTCTCAAATTGAGTCCTGAAATCTGATATTCGGAACCTTGGACTTTCTGGTATCTACATGGGAAGTCTCTTCAGAAAAAAATCCGTTGCATTGTGCTTGGGAAAATATGTGGGCAATTGATTATTTCCATAAAATTTCTGGTACTTGCTTATGAAGTAAAGAACATTTCTGTTACTGATATTTAAATTATTTTTGTGGATGATGATAACTAAAGATGGATTTGTTTTGTCCCTAAAGCTCAGAAACATCTTTTTCTGCATATTGTCACTCCCTTTCATTTGCATATTATTGTTGGTCACTTCTTGTATGATATTTGTACAAGTCTTAGGGTTCTCCAACAAAATATTTGTACAAGTCTTATGGTTCTCCAACAAAACAGTTTTCTCCGTAGTTGTGGGGTTGTGCTGTTTGTATGTCTCTCTAGAAAAGCCATATATTTGGGAGGGTTCAATTAGTTCTGCGAGATCTCTTTTTCAGAAAAAAATGCAGATAAGCAATTCCAAAGCCCTTGTATGTTAACTTTCACATACAATGCATATATGTGCACACTTCTCATCTCTGAGCAATGTTTTATGTTTTTGTATCGGACTCATGGTATACGGTAACATTGGGAAATATTGCATGTATGGCACTTCAAGGAAGAAATTAGAGAAACTTTAGGAAAATGGTGGAATTCAATGAAACTTCAGGAGACGTTAAAAGACACATGATTACACACTTAGAACCCAAAATATTACAAAAATAGCTATATATGTCCCAGTGATATAGGACATATAGCATAAACTATAATAATGCGAATGACTTGATAAATGAATTATTAGTGTAAATCAAAATATAAAATATTGCCAATCTATCACAAATCTAAATAAATCAAGTAGTCTACTATGCTCAAATTCAAGGCCACATCACAATCCCGCAGATGTATCTTAAGATTATCGATCGGAAACGGCCCAATGGAAGGTAGAACTTCCATCTAGCATGAGATTCAATCTAAATCTGAGGATTCACTTGCACTTTGTTAGAGTTAGAAAGAATTAGTGTTTGGAGATTTAAGGTTTACGGAATTTGGGAGATAAGGGTTTGGATTTCTAGGGTTAGGGTTATGGGGTTTGAAGGAGAAGGATCAACACCAAAAAGAGGGAAGAAGAGGGGAATGGGGCTGGCTGTACGGACGGCCGTACAGTTGCGCCCGTACGGTTGGATGGACAGGGGTGGGGGGTGGTCCGTATGGTTATACGGTTGGGTAGTGTTTAAGTTTAGAGGGTTTTGGGGACGGTGGGGATGGAATTTGAGAGGAAACAAAAAAAAGAAGAAAGAAAATAGAGAGAGGGAAGAAGAGAAAAGAATACATTGAAGATAAGAAAAAAGAGAGAAGATGGTTGGAATCACTCCATGGCTTCACACTAAATTCCACTCATAGGACGAATTTTGCTCCAAAAAAAGCGAGAAGAAAATTTCATCCAATAGCCAATACTGCCATAGGCTTCACACATCCAAGCCTTATATGCTTTATTTGGGGTGTTTTTACAAAAACACCCTTCATACTATAAAAATGTCCGAAACACCCATAATATCAACTAAATCATAAAATAAACCAAAACAATCAAACTAACTAAACAAAATAACTAAAACTAGTGTTCAATATTAGTCCACAATCAAAACGTCTCAGCGATCAAAATGGTTCAATGGTCAAGATGGCCTATCGTACGAAATCCAACGGTCCGATAAATGTATCCAATCGATCTAATGATCCAATACTCTCAACTAAGTAGCCCACATGCATTTTCCCAGTGCGGGGTCGAAAAAAATGCATGATCATGCATGTGGAGTCTTCAACGTGGCTAGGAACTAGAATTGGGTCCATTAATCTTCATGTAATGATCACCTAGCCATAAAGAAACTAGGGAAACTCTCTTCCTCTGATAAACTCTAAAAGGTGTTCGTATATACTCATCACCCAGATTGTGATTTTTCTACCAAAATCGTGTTTTGATGCGAAACAACTCGATTGAAGTTATCACAACATGCCAAACACACTCCAAAAAGCTGTATGAAAAATGGAATTTTCCAATGTTCTTGATTTTATTATTAATTTTGTTTTTTTTTTTTTGTTTTTTTTTGTTTTTTTTGCATGGCCTATAAAAGAAGGAAAAAAAAACACCATCCTATTTTTGTATTTGTAAATGACACTCTAACCTTTTATGCATTTGTGCAAAAATCCCGTTGTGGTTAAATTCTGTTGGTGGATGACTTGTGTGCAAAAGGTGTTACTTTTGAGTTGTTTGTGTGTTTAAATTACTATTTTCCCTCTTCAATGGAATAACATACCTTACGAGATGGTATGGCTGTGTAAAGGTTGCGCACGGCATTTTTAGTGATATGGAACGTGCAGCCCATGTGGCATTTGCATATGGGATATGGCGTTCAATCAGCAGGCCCCACTTGAGGTTTTCCCCCCTTTTATTGTTATTATTTTTTGCAAAGGCTCTGTCTTTTGCATGTTCATGTGTTCCATGTCTTGTGGGTTGATTTGAGCTAATAATGAGGTGGGTCTGCTGTAAAGATGGCTTGACTTAATCAGGGCCCTCCTCACACCAACTGATTCATGACATGTGCCAACGTGGTGTGCGTGCAAGGTCTAGGCCATTCATTAGATAACAAACATTAGATGCAAGCCACAATTCAAAATTACAACAATCTTATGATCCTGTCCTTCCAATCAATTGCAAGAAAAAATTAACAGCCAAAAGGTGATTGAAGATGATGATATGCATCAAGGTGTACAAAAAGGTTATGTAACGGCCATTATGTAATGGTAAAAGTGGACCCTGTTACATGTTTCGGGGGCCATAACAGCCAAAATGGCCTGTATAGGACTGTCATGGGCTGATTATTATTATTATTATTATTTAGTTGTAATGGCCATTATGGCCCGTATTGTAATGGTAAAGGCAGTGGCTGCTATGGCCACCATTACCATCATCGAATACCTTGGCATCCATGCAATCAATTGTCTATAATCCTTAAAAAAAGGCTATATAAAAGGACAACTACAAAATGTTAACAACATTTAAAGGATCAAAATCATCCAATCCATGGGGCATGGAGTGAATGACTAGACAAAAAAGGGTGGGCGTTTTATGCCAAAAAAAACTTAAGTGGGGCCCATTGATCGATGGTCATATGCCATATGCAAATGTAACATGGTTCCAATGTTGCATATCACCAAAATACTGTGCATGACATATATAAGGCTTTATCATCTTTAAGGCATGGTATACCATTGAAGAGGGTAAGATAATAATTGAAACATGCTAACAACTCAAAAGTAACACAATTTGCATATGTTCGTGTCATCCATGAACGGAATTTAACTACAATTTTTTTTTTTTGGCATAAATACAAAAAAATTTGATGTTATTTACAAATAGAAAAATAGGAGTGTGCTTTTTCTTGTATGGACAACAGGGAGGGGTGCATATGGAAAGAGCTCTTTTATTTTTTGCATGAATATTATAAAGTTTAAACAGATCTTTATATCATGATATATCGTCAAGTATCAACTTGGAACTTTTTCCAGTGGCTCAATACAATGGATTTTCATATCGGGTTTGATGCTGATGACATGATACCGGCCAACACCGTTTGATAAATTGAATAGTCTCTGAGCATGTATTTTTATGCATGTTTTTAGTAATGCGTGTCAGTGTCCTGGGCCTTTTTGAGATTTATTCATCTGCTGCATCCTTTTTTGATTGTGTGTTTGTGAGTCTGTGTACATTTAATCTTGTCATAGCTAATCTAGTCCTAGGGGAGGGATCTAAAGTTCGGTTTTAGTTGGACTGATGGTGCGGGGAAAGATCTCTTTTTTTCCGGTTTTCCTAGCCATCTTCAGATTGGCACGGGAGAGTAACGGACCAATTTCTCACGTCATGTCTCTTGTTGGTGAGAATGTGTTTTGGTCTCAGAGCTATATTAGAAACTTTGTATGAGGAAGAGGGGAGAATTGCCGTCACATGTGCCCCTTTCAACAAGTCAGCATTAATCTAGCAGTTTATTAGTTTATGTCTTTAATGAGGATATTCATGGAATTTATCTGTTTCTCAAAGTGAGTATGAGGTTTTTGTTATTGCAATTCGGTTTGAAACTACCCTTGGAAGAGAATCTTTGAAAAAAAAAAAAAAAACAAAACTTACCCTTGGAAGAGTTTATGGAGTATTTGCTGTCCCATTTCAAACTGTAGATTGGTCACTTGGAAATAAATATTTTGTTCTAATTGTTACGATTCTTGCAAGTGTGGTCAGCTTTTCTTAGAAGGTTCAATTTAGCTTGGTCCATGCCTCTTGACATTGGAGATCTTTTTCAGGCTTGGCATGGGGTGGCTTTTCACAAGGAAATTAAAATTTTATGGAGACTATACTTGCTAGTTTGTGGATGATTTGGGTAGAAAGAAATGGAAGCTGCTTCTGAAATGAAAGCAGTCGGGAGGAGCGGGTTACTAGTAGAGCAATTTTTCTTGTATGTGAATGGGCTGCAAGTTTGGGATGCATTGTCAAGTTGTATTTTTATTTTTTGTCTTTTTCCTTGTTTTCTGCTTTTGTGTGGGTTGTATTTAGCACTACCTCACAGATTCTCTTCCTCTTAATGAAAGTTTCTGTTGCCTTTCAAGAAAAGTGTTCAAAATATTTTAAATATTACTTTCAACAAACAAAGTACGGTGGCTTGGGCCCTTTGATTAGAGTTTTTCAAAGGGTGTTGTAAAGGGACTTTAGATGGTAGTTGGGGAACTGTTTGTTTTGTCTAGGGATTGATGCCCCTCATCATCTTTGTCCCATCAATCCTTGTGTTTTGGTTGTCTTTGTATTTGTCCCTACCTTCGTTTGCCTTCAAAAAAATTTTCATTGTCTCCAAAAAAATCTTAAAGAACAGGCAACTGTGTTTTTTTTTTTTTTTTTTTTTGGGTTAAAATATGACCTGCAGTAAGAATTATTGATGAAATAACTGGAATGCCTGCCTTTTCTTGAAAATAGCAGTTTATTAGTTTATGTCTTTACCTTCAAGAAATATCAGTATAATTGATGTTGCAATCTTTGTGATGGTTTCATTTATTCTTTTTCAAGAAATGATATGTTGAATGGGAGGACTAGTTTGTGTTTAAAGTGTTCCTACTTCCCATTGATCTTGAGTTGCTGTGTTTCTAAACTGCATTTTCCCATTCAATTACAGTTACAGATTACAGACAACAATAAGATAATAATTTACTGTTTTGGCGCGGGCACAAGCTAGGAGTAGGGGCTGATTTTCAAATCAGATCTCTAGTTTGCCAACAAACTCAAGTGAATATCTCACACACAAAAAAAAACCTCAAGTGAATACATGAACTCCACAAAGCATAATAGAATATATATCAGAAATGAAAAAGAAAAAGAACTAGAGGAAAATACCTCAAGACCTTGAAAAAAGCCCTCTTGATTATGCACTTCTGCAGATAACTCCAGAAATTTCCACAATTTAGAGATTTCTAGGTTTCTTGAATCCCACTCACAACACAACTCAAAAGCATCAAGCCCAAAAAAGGCTTACAGTGAGTCCAACATAATGCTGTCAGCCCATGCCCATGTTCAGACGTATGGTCTGTCTTGTGACTCATTTTGGCCCATTGCATGCGGAATATGGGCTGCAGTTGTCTCCTCAGCTACCAAAATTCTCAGTTGGGCATAACTAATATAAAGCCCAGCTGCTTCATTAGTAACATAACTTTGCAAACTTAACTGCTTGGTGCTACTTTGTGAAATTTGAACTTCTTCTGATGCATTTTCATTGTTCCTTCACAGGCCCTGTAGCTGAAGACATGTTTCATTGGCAAGCAACTATTATGGGTCCCCCAGACAGTCCTTATGCCGGGGGTGTTTTCCTGGTTACTATTCATTTTCCTCCGGACTATCCATTTAAACCACCTAAGGTATCTCATAAACTCATAATTATTTTCATCTCTAAGTTGGATATCTAGCTCTCTATCCTATCCATATATTAGTGTCTTGGAATGTCTTTTGAATTCTGTTTTATTTGGCAGATGAACATAGAACAACTCTGGTTTAGCCCCGTTGCTAGATAATAATTGATTTTGTTAAATGCCATGCAAATTTCGAAGGCAATAAAGAAGTCAAGATACAAACTTAAACTAGGAAGCAATTGATATTGTTACCTCACGAGGTATGCTACAAGTTTCTTGTCAGATTGTGTTATGCTCCACTTTATGACAGGCACTTGGTGCCCAATTTTAAGCCGCGGCGAGTGCTTGCTGTAAACAATCATGGTAACAGGAATGTTGCTAATGCAGAGATACTAGCGACACTTATCTTTGGCATGATGTATGTTGATTGGCATATTCTTCTATTAGTTTAAAATAATACCTTGTTTGGTTCTTTATTAGAAGCTGTTATCAACCGCTTGATCTTGAGACCTCATTGATGGGGGGGATTGAAAAGGCTAAGGCTGAAGGCGGTTCTCCCATTTTTCCAGCTGATATTGAAAAGTTTCATCAACTACTGCCTGGGGCCCTGGGCTTAACAAAACAATGGTCCCAGATGACAGTAGATTTTTTATATCTCTTCAGCACCTAACTTTTTTTGTGATCCATTCTGATATTGTTTCTAGCCCTACGAGGCTACGAGAAGCTTTATGAGCTATTTGTTCTGCTGCAAGAGTAGACCAGAGAGGTTTTGAGATTGGGATTTCCAAATGAGCGACTTGCTGTGTTCATGTTCTCTGGGATCAGATTATTAGATGATGCCCATCTGGATGGTTAGCTGATCCCAAAAGTTGGAATAAGGCTTAGATGACGATGACTCATCTGAATGTTTTAGTTCTATCCTTGCAGTTTTTTTATGGTTAAATTGTGGAAGCTTGACCTGATGGAATGAATTATGCATAAGAAAAGATGGACCCAGTTGGTAGTGGTGTCTACGTTTTCAAAGGGCTAGGGACATCTAGTTTCTTCATAGGTATTTGGAAGACATTACTACAATGGAGAGAGGTTGTAAAGAGAGTTAAGTGGGCATCAACAAGTTGCTTTGCCATTTTGTTCTTTTCCTCGGAGTGCTATCCAATACATAATCTGTGTGATCAGTGATCACCGACTGGGCAAATATATTCTGGATACAAAAGAAAATGCACATGATGAGGCAGACATATGTCAAAGGCATTAAGGGCCTGTTTGATTTTCAATTTACATTGTAAAGGAAGTGTAAATAAGTAATTATTACTTCTTACACCTTGTTGGAAGAGAGGGATTTACGGTGTAATTAGGCCTTGAAAACCATGGTGTAAATACGTTCAAATCAGATGGAAATTGTGCCTGTAAAATCTGTTGGGCCCACCGTTATGTATGTCTGATCCACACTTTCCATCTATTCTATGTGCTCATTTTAGGGCATGATCCAAAAAATGAGCCAGATCCAAAGCTCAAGTGGACCACACCACTGTAAAAAGGGGGAAATTGAATGCCTAAGGTTGAAAGTTGAAATGAGCCTAGGGTCCAGAGGAATGTGTACCTATCATCCAACCTGTTCATGACGTTACACAGACATGGATGCAGGTAAAACACAAATATCAGCTTAATCCAAAACTTCTGTGGCCCACAAGAAGAATTGAATGGTAAGCGTTCAGTTCCCCTTGTTTCCTGTGGTGTGGTCGACTTGAGCTTTAGATGACTCATGCTCTAAAATGAGCAGGAAAACCAGATGGACGGCATGGATCAGACACACACTTAACAGTGTGCCCCAGGGATAATTAGTAGAAAAAAAAAATCGTATTTTCTCGGTTTCAGGTAGTAGCGATCCAAACAAGTTTACTGTCAACATCAAGTGACTGCTGTAGAATGTAAATGCAAGGGTAAGTAATGATTATTACCCATTTACCTGGTGTTTACATTGTAAATAGGAAAACAAACAGGCCCTAAAAGGGCAGAGGGAAGGGGAGGGCCCATATCAAGTTGAAGCCTCTAAAAAGGCAAGGGGAAGGATTAAAAGGACATGCCTTTTTTTTTTTTTTCCTCTTAAGGGATCAAAAGGACGTGGTTGGACGTAAAGGAGCTGAGGACATGGTTTGAGGATATGGTGATGGAAAGTCTAGAATGGTGAAACATGATTTGTGTGCTAACCCCAATTACTTGGGAATTGGGATAAGGCTTAGATGATGATGATGACGTTGACAGATGCTTGACCGCTGAGCACAGAAAGATACTACGGCAAAAAGCACTCTTGAAAGAAATTGGTGTGAAGATGCGTAAGGAAATTAGTACTCTGGTTGATATTGATCAGAAAAAAGGAAGAGCAGTGTAGTTGATACCTGCACTCTGAAAGAACAGATTTGCTGAGAGAAATCAGCACTCTCTGATTGCTGCTGTTAACGCAATGTGGTGTAGGGTTTATTTTGCTTAGCTTAAGGTTTGGGTCCCACACATAAAAAAAATAAAAATGTAGGAAGAGATCCACCCATATCAAGTTGAAGGCTACAAAAAGGCAAGGGAAGGGGCCGAAAAGGACATGGATGGAGGTGGTAAAGAAAAGACTTGATGACTATGGTGTAACTCAGGTATGGCCCTTGATAGAGTGGAATGGCGGAACAGGATCATGCAGCCGACCCCAAGTAATTGGGATAAGGCGTAGATGATGATGATTATTATTATTTTTTTTCTAGATATGGCTGGACACTGATAAAACACGTGATTGTTATGTCTCTTAATCCACAATAAGGGATGGACCAACCGTAATTGCTCAAGTTTGCATGCTTTAATGGTATTGCAGTTGTGTAATTTCTCAGTGTTTTGATTCTTTGATGTCATGTAGTGCAGTTTAGTAGTTCCTTCAGATTCTGATCTCTGAACTCTGTTAATGGATTGTGCAGGTTGCATTCAGAACAAAGGTCTTTCATCCAAATATCAACAGCAATGGAAGCATTTGCCTTGACATATTGAAGGAGCAGTGGAGCCCTGCATTAACCATTTCCAAGGTTCTTGTTCTCGACCATTTACCTCTTAAATTTGATATCTGTATCCTATGGGAGCCAATTGAAACAGTTAAAAATTTTGTTTGCTTGCAAATGAATATCAGGCTGAGATTTATGACCAGTGCAGTCCAAAACCAACAACTTTTTAAAGTGAGGAAACAACCCCCTCCCCCCCCCCCCCCCCCCAACAAAAAAAAAAAAAAAGAAAAAAAGAAAGAAAAAGAAAAAAACTCTTTTCAATCTTCCCCACTTATGTCTCAAACCCTCTCATTAGATTGAAGGTCACTGATGGCAGCCACCTTATTTTTGTGATTAGGTAAAATTTTCCTTTCAAACCTTACATCCTATGTAGGTTGGATGCACTAAAGTTGTCAGTGCCTGTCATTTACACGGGATTTCAGGTAGTAACTTTCTGAAGTGCCTATGCATCCATGCAGATGTATAATGATATTTGAAGAATGTATTGTCATATAACTACTAGTTTGTATGCGTAAGATAAAAGATATATCTACACAGCTAGAATACTCTATTAACTGTTTGGTAGTATATGAATGCTGCTAAACTACAATTCTAAAAGATAAATTAAGGTTTTTCCTTGTAGCTATGTCGATGCATGTCCGACATGTGTGACATGGGTTTGTACATTTTTCTGGAAAATGGTGTTGTTGTTACATGTCCAGCACACTTGCTCCCCCCGCCCTTTTTTTTCCTGATTCGGTGTTGTTTTTTCATTATTCCCTCATTTTTCGAGCAACTAAAAATGGAATGAAATTAATTTAAGCTTTTGTGCCTACGAGGTATTTTGCATTGCTGTAGTCATGTGCATAATATGCTTGGGTTTTCTGTTAGTAAAAGTGGGCTCCATGCTTTAGTGATTTAGTGATCCAAACCGTTGATATGATGGACCTCAGTTTGGTGGATGACCCCTGCACCAAACATCCCCCACCTTCGAAATTACTACACATATGATATCAGGTGTTTTATGGTTTAAAGTGGGCCAGTCGTCCTCACCTGTCTATTTGGTGCATGGGCTGTCACAATGGGCCCACAATATCAATGGTTTGCATCATCACTGAATCATGAACCTGATTTATGCAAACTAAAAACCCAAGCTTACCTTACGAACTCGTGGGCCGACAAATTGTATGAAACTTAATTTTAGCCCAATAAATGTGAATTATTTACAATTTGTGCTCATCCTCCAAGGGAACAAACCCTTCCAAGTGTTGCAATCAGCCTCTTTTGATAAATAACCTGTCTAGCTGGTGAAATTTGTGGGGTGGCTGTAGTTTCTTGATATGGAATTTGATTACTGTTGTTTAAGCGGGTGGGAAAGGATCTTGTTTGCAATTTCAGGTATTGCTCTCAATCTGTTCTCTCTTGACGGACCCGAACCCTGACGATCCGCTGGTGCCGGAGATTGCTCACATGTACAAGACGGACAGGAGCAAGTACGAGACAACTGCAAGGAGCTGGACCCAGAAGTATGCTATGGGTTAGTGTGTTTGTTTGTGTGCGTGTGCGGAGGGCAACTTCCCCTTTCTTATAATTGGGTCTTTTTCATTATTATGTATGAATGAGGAAGTGGTCAAATCTCTTCCTCAAGAAAACCGAGGAAATGCTTAACCATGCTCTCCACATAACACATTGCTACATTTGATTTGCTTGTATGGGAATTTGATGCATGGACTGTTGGGCTACTAATCTCCCCCCACCCCCCTGGCTCTCTTCACATGTGCACCACACTGTTAAGTGGCCAATCAGATATTGCTTCATGATTCAATCTCCGTAAATATCCCTCTTCACACTAAAGAAGAGAAACGTAAACCCAATCATCCTTTTGGATTTGTTGTTTTGCATATGCGTTGTCGCTGTTTGGTACATCTTAGATCGATTTTTGCCGGGGCTGGCACTTACGTGTTCCATATTCCTTCATCCATAAACATTGATTCCTTCAGGGTCCGTCCGATATGAAAACCACATCCATGAAAGTAACTTTCAGTAAGAAAAACATCAACATTGCAGCAGTGTGATTATCAGTGCACATGCATACAGCCAATACACATGGTCGATGTCTACCTCAATCCAAAATGTTCGCATCTTTGGCCCTGATTTATCCAGGGCATGACCAAAATGAGGTTGGTTATTCTCTTTTAGGTATGTTTGTTGAATTCGGGTCTTCTTTTAAACTTTCCATTTTATGGATCGATTGGAAGGATTGTCCTGTGCTTTTTGTGAGGAGAGAATGAGAGTGAACACCTTTGCTGTGTGTGTGTGTGTGATGATCTTTTTATTTTTTTTTTATTTTTTTTTATTTTTAAAATAAAGTTATTATTAAACTAGAAATGCCTAACCTTTTTGTACATGGTCTCCCAAAAATCAGGCCTCGCTTGTTGAGTGGCTCTTATCTTGCTTACATTTGGTTCGTTTTGAAGTATGTGAAGTGTGCATACCTAGGAAGTGCTTTTGCTTGAGGACCCGTTATGAAAAGATGGATGATGCATCTTCACTCACCTATTCAAGGGTCATTGTCCATGATAAACATGCTTTGCTATATGCATCCCAATGACATTTTTAGTGATAACAATGAATTCTATGTTTCTCTACCTCAGCCGTTTGTTTAGTGCGTGGGGATGGGTGCTTTATTTATTTTCTTGACCACCTATATCTAGCCATAACTGGCAGTGTTACAATCGTTCCATCGAGGAAAATGGATGGCAGGAGTTGTTTAATCACAGTGGTTTTCAGCCTAGCTCATCTATTGGCTGATTGTTTGGGTTGGTATGCATTGGCGGATTTGGTACCTCAGTTTCATAAAAATGGAAAAGGATATAAAAAGGATCGTGGTTCACTAGCCCACCAATTCAGGTGGTGCTCCTCTTTCTGTCCAAGGACGAGACTTGCTGACCTACCAAAAAGGCGGGGTACCGAGTCAGGTGGTCCCCATCTGAAAATTAGGTTCTCCCCACTTCACCCATTAAGAGCACTCTTGGAACTGATATTCTTAGAACCGTTTACCTACCATACAATGTAAAATTTGAAGGAAACCAACTACTTTTAGGCTACTCACGATTAACAATCTCTAATATTTGCTGACTATACAATATATTTCAGCAATGGAAAGGTCTCACCTGCAGCTAGTTTGGTGTGTGACCGTGGCCAACTGATCTACCATGGTTGCTGCAAGGTGAAAATGGGATGCCCCATAACATTCATGCTGATCCAATCATCAAGTGGGCCACCATATGAATTTTAAGTTTTTTGGGGCAGTTGTCCCTTGTTTTCTATCACGTAGCCTACATGATGATTGAATCTCATAATTTTGAGCCATCCAAGTCTCATGATGGGGAACCCCGCTGGATTGCCAAGGTGGGCCCTGAACGCAGCTAGTGGCACATTTTTTTAAATTTTTTTTAATCTGTGGTTTGTTGCATTTGGTCCTGTACGTAATTCATTGTAGTATTAAATGAGGTGTTGAATCAACTGATTGGACTAGTGAATGCTACTACCAACCATTCGAATAGGTTGGCCCCACCTAGAGGATCACCTAGTGCAAAAATCAGTCCCTTCTACTCATCAAATGAGCCACACCATAGAAAACAATGTCCAGCCACTGATAAATATCAACATACAAGTGTGACCTACTCAAGTGGCTAGACATCGTTTTCTATGTTGCCACCTACACAATGAGTAGATGTGGCTGATTTTTTGCGTAAGATAATCCTAATGGTTGGGCCAGCCCATTGTATGGTTTGGATGTTGCACGCACATGCATGAAAGGTTGGAAGCTATCTGCCAGGTGACGGTAACATGGTAACCACAGAATGCTTTGGTAGCATATGCATGTATTGTAAATGGGCTGGTTCTCGTAATGTTTGTAGAAAAATAATATACTACAGCTCAGCTCGTAAGGTGGAGTCTGCTGTTGAGAAGGATTTGCCCCATCAAACAAAATAAGGCCGATCAACCTTTACCCATGCCATCACGGGATTTTGGAAGATTGTGGGTGGCTGTCCATTGTTTCCCATGGTGTGGCCTACCTATTGGAAGACTATGGATGGATGTCTATTGCTTTCTATAGATCGGCGCAGCTAATGAATATATAGACCTGGTCTTTGGGTCAACCCATTGTTATAGTTGGAGTCCCTTGCACCTGATCAATTGCTTGTAACTAGAGATAACATGACTTTTGTAATACATTTTGTAGTTCAATGAAAAAAAATAAAATGTCATGGACGCTTGTTAAATGTGGAGTCTATCATTTAAGCAAATTTTTTTTTTTTTGTTAAAAAAATATGAAATGATAATTTTAACCTTATTCACAACAGTTTTCATATCCGCCAAGCGCACTTGTGCTTTAGAGCCAAGTAAGGAGTGAAAGTAACAGGTTAATGGGTGTTGTCCTAACCTTGGAGCCTATGCATGTGTTGTACATCCATGTTGGCCATTAATTTTTTCAACTCATTTTAAGGCATGGTAACTGGATCCAAATGTCAAGTGGACCACACTATAAAAAACAATGGTCATTGAAAGCGCACCATAAAAAACTTCCTAGGACCTGTAATGTTTATTTACCATCCAACCTGTTGATAAGAATCACTTGTTGAGCAGATGGGAAGGGATACACAAAATAAGGTTGTAGGCACCCAACCTTAGTTAACATCTCGAGAAGGCTAAGACAATTCAGGAACCATAATCATATCTTAAAACCAAACCCTAATCCCAGATTAAACCTAACCCTGAGCCAAAAATCTCAAAACCTCTCAAACCGAAACCCAAAACCTCGATCCAAACCGTTCAATCCACACATAGCCCCCGTCTATACCTTATACCTTGATTAGAATCCGTTACTCAAGCCTAAGCCTATCTGTCTGAGCCATAAAACTCCAAAAGAAGGCCACCAAGTGAACCCACACATCAAGCAAAGCCCGCACGCGCAAGCACTACCGCAGGCGGTATTCGAGTTGCTGCCACTCACGGCCCGCATGTGGACAACTGTCCCAATGCCTAAAAGTCAACTTTCTCCTAAATTTACCCCCCAATCTTTACTATTTACCATTTTATTAAACCCTATAGCCAAAAGAGAATGCGCCACGTGGCGTCTCTCTCTCCTTAACCAATCACCACTTGCCACCTCAGCTTTTAACCCTCTCAATCTCAAATATTACCACAATGTCATGGAAGAAGGCTATAAATAACCTTCTCCTCTTCACTTCTCAACAACAACTCTTCACTTTCAAGCTTAAGTGAGAGAAAGAGGGAGAGAGGGAGGAAGAGAGTGAGGGTGAGGAGGAGCTCTCAAGCCTCCAGGTCTAGATTTTTCAGCCAACCCCTTAGCCTGCTCCCTACCTTCCCAACCATCCCAATCCCCAAGTCTAGTCCAGATTGGTCATGGCTCAGTTTATATCTTAACTTACTCAAGATCAAGCCAGAAGTCCATTCATTTTACATACAAGCATTCATTTCTTAACCCCCTCATACTTCTCTAGATATCTAGTGAACGTATGGTCTGTGACTTGTCGTACATTTGATCGCGTCACATCAGAAATTTCTAGTGATCTAGTCTATTTTTGTTATCTCTTTGCATAAGCATCATCACATCCGCCTTCTAGATACGCTGTTGGACATATGCTCTGTGGCTTACCGAAATTTCGGATCTGGCTGCATTAGAAATTCGAATATGTGCCTAGTCTCATCTCGACCACAACATCCATCATTCCTTGAGATTGTTTTACCACACAAAGTAGAGACTGTACATTCGTACGGGTAGAGAGGGTGCCTAATACTTTCCCTCTTTGTAACCGAGGTCCCTTACTCGGAATCTCGAATCGCAGACCAGGAGTCACTCTAAGGTAGGAGACTCTTCGGATTTCTCCAACTTTATATATTCCGCCGTTCTAGCCGATCGCGGGATTTTGAGATTATTTGGCTAATGGCGACTCGAATATTCACAAATCAGCCTACTAACTCCCACCACAAAAAAAAAAAAACAAAACATAAAACACTCAAACCAACGTGGGCGCCGATTTTAGTGTCTACAAAGGTATACTAATAAAATGGTTGAAAAACTTTTACACAGGTGAATAAGTTATACCCAAAATTTTTTATGCCTGTGAATAACCATTGCATATATAGGTGTATAAGAATCATATAAAAAGCTTTCTGTACAAACGTTTGTAGGGTATTCGGCCTCTATCATCGATACTCTTCTATCCTTGTTCTTCCATGATTCTCGAGATCACAATCCATGTCTACTAATTGTACCAAACATCTCCCATCATCAAATTAGTGGGCCATGGCATTTGGTTAGAAACATGATTAAGGATTGCCCACCACCTATGGTTGCCGGTGGGAGATGTTTGGTACTCAAATGTCATGTGTACCCATAGGCACGTGATCCTTTTCCCCATTAAATAAATTAAATTGACTACTCTCTCTCTCTCTCTCTCTCTCTCTCTCTCTCTTTCTCTCAAGAAAATCTGTCCATGCATGTGATGTGTGGACAATATGAGTTGTTGGGAATACTAAGTCCGCTATTGCATGTGAGGTGGGCCATGGAATTCACGGTGGGGTGCTCAGAAAGTTGGAATTCTTACCATTGAAATTTTGAATGGTAAGAATTCAATCCCCACTACTACATGTGGTGTGGTTGACTTGAGCTTTCAATCTGCCTATTTTTAGGCTCGTATCATAAAATGATCTGTCAAAAATCGATGGACAGTGTAGATAAAACATATACATCACAGTGGGCCCCACAAAGCCCCTGACAGGACTGTCTGTCTATAGTTACTCGGATAATGGAAAGTCCTTGCTAGAGGTGGCAATGGGCTGGACAGCCCGAGCCAGTAGGGTCCTAAACTCGAGTGAGGGCCGGCCTGGTCCCGTCCGATCATCAAGTGGGCTATTAATTTCAGGGTCGCGCGTTGTAATTCATGGAGCTGCAGAGAAACTAAACTCTTTTTTATTAACCCTACAACAAGAAATAAAAAGAGGCTGGCACCTTTTGCTTTATCAGGTGAAGATCTTGATCGTTGAATTAGATGGTTCCATTGTATCTGGCTTTGAATTTCTTTTCATCATGCGTCAAGATATATTGTCACCTAACAAGGTCCACAACTGCAATGACATATGGTATTAACTGTTTTTAATCATTCATGAAAAGAATCTTTTAAAAAAGCATCCCACTTCTTCTTTCTATCCGGCAAAATATGAGAAAAAATCATTAGTGAAAACTCTCATCTTAATAGAAACCTTATTTATAAGGTTAGCAATGGACCTTACCTAGCCGATCAGCAAAATTAATCATTTGAACAGGTCCTGCCAAAGGACCTGGACCCACTAGTTCAAAATCCAGCTCACTTACACCCATTGACAGGGTCGTGGTTTCAGTGGATCCCTGGATCAATCAAGGTGGGTGGGTCCCTGATTTTGAGGTCCACCATGTTGAATGTGCCTTATATCCACACCTTCCATCTGTTGTGATGGCTCAATTCAGAGCATGAACCCAAAAATGAAACAGATACAAATCTCAAGTGGACCATACAATAGGAAAAACTGGTGATTGACTATTAAAAACTTGTTGTGGGCCACAAAAGTTTTGGATCAAGCTGAAATCTATATGATCCCTTCATCCAGTTCCTTTTGACCTTATCAACAGGTTGGATGGAAAATAAACATTTTAGTGATCCCTAGAAACTTTTTAATGGTGGATATTCAATCAAAGTTGTTTTCTATGGTGTGGTCCACCTGAGAAAAGGATGAACAGTGCAGATGCAAGAAACATACACTAATGTGGGCCCTACAGTCAGGGATCCACCGAAGCCGTGCCCCATTGACAGGCCTACTTCTCTACCTCTCACATCTCCAGCTTGTTATTACCAGGGAGAATACTTCTACGCTCTGAAGAGTAAAAAACATCTCTTTATCTTTTCATACCATGCCATAATTTATTAAAAAATCTCAAGTGAAAAGAACTTTTTGCTCCGTTAATTTTGTTGGCACTTGGTTTAGTTTTTCTCGAGCTATGCCAAAAATGATTGTGCAACTCGATTCAAACCGAATAACTTTAACCCCAAGTGCTGAGATAGACAGATATGTGGAATATGATCATATATAACTAAGACTTAAGAAGATCGGTCGCTTATTCAATCACTTGTACAAGATTGTTATTAGATGATCAATTGATTGTCGAAGGGTACGATTCTTCACCTGAATATGGGTTACACATTGCCTTCCGCATGAAATGACTTTTTGACTACGAGATCTGCCAAACATAAAAGAAATACTTAAGAGTTAATCGCATGGAGCAACTGCAGGATGTCTTTCTAAAAGTAGAACCGATTATATTAAAATCAGAAATATTCTAACTTAAGAGTGTAAACTTGGATTATGGATAAAGATTACCGCTACTCCTATGATAGATCTAAGGTATGATAAAGAAAGATAAGTTTGATTAGTTTGTTGGATTAGTATGAGATGATTTTCTTTGCTTAATTTTCTTGTTTTTTATAGATCTCTGTTGGAACTTCTCTTCATGCATTTCTTTTCTTAATTTCAATGATTATGATGGTTTGAACCGTTGCCACGTTGTTCTTCCATATTTTTCTATCTCTTCGTGTCTCTCTAACCGTTCTTTTTTGCTTGACTACTTTTTGACTCTTGGACTTCTTGGTCGTGCCTCGTCATTAGATGACGTGTATTATCCAACTCAACACGAGCTGTACTTCCATGGAAAGCACTCCAAATATTTTTAAAGATTTTTTGTATGCTATTTCTTTCCCATGTAATGATATATGTCCATTTCTAATTAGCTATTTTAAAGAACTTTCATAAATAAGGTATAACAATTGGCAAGAGTTTCAACATGAGGGCATGTGTTTGAATACTAGCATGTTTTCGAGTACTCATTGTGGTGAAAAAATACTTACCGTGATTGTGAGTGTAAAAGAAGGAAAGAAAGAATAAACTAATGGTATGGCAATGTCTACTAGGGGTGCGACTTCATTGGATCCCTAAATTTGGGGCCCACCATGATGTATGTAACTTACATCCATGCTGTCATCATTTTGAAAGATCACTTTAGGACATGATTCAAAACATAAAGCAAAATCAAAATCTTAAGTGGATCACATCACATGAAACAATGGTGAATGAACACACCACTCAATTTAAGTTTTTTGTGAAAAATGCCTTTGCATTAATCAATCCCAGTGAGGAGTCTTAAACATGAGACCTCCCGCTCTGAGATGTGCTTTGATATCAATTTGATGCAAGATGATTAACCACTTGCTTTAAAAGCACGAACTGTTAGAGCATGACGAATCAATCTCTTTATCTCATAACTCAGCCCTACATCTCACGGGTTAGGACCTCGGCTGAACCCTCTTGTGGTCCCATATCACATGGGTACCGCCTCACATGGGTGGGGCCTACTTCACATGCGCGAACCCACCTCACATGGGCCATCCACCCCGAGTGTGCATCTGCATCTCACAGGTAACCCCACTCAAGCCCAGTGTCAAAATGCCCCTGCATTACTTATCATTGAAAACTTCTTGAGAACAGAAGTTTTGGATCAAGTATATATTTATGTTTTCCCTTCATACAGGTCTATGTGGCCTTATGAATAAGTTAGTTGGCAAATAAACATCACAGTATGCCTTAGAAAGATTTCAACTATAGGAATCCAATCCCCATTGCTTCCTATGGTGTGGTCCATTTGAACTTTCAATTTGCCTCCTTTTAGGTCTCAGGCCCTAAAATGATATATCAAAATGGATGGATAAATCATACACATCATGGTAGGCGCCACATACCCACATATCCTCGGGACAATCAATCTGAGGCTAGGTCATGGTGGGGGTATTACCCAACGGGCACCCCCTACACAACTACAAGTGACATGGCACGTAGGCATGAAGAAAAGGTTGTACCATAAGTTATGACACATTTATTGAATCTTTTGAAAATGTAGGGCCCTAAAAGATCAATGAGGCTTTGTTGGGCATTGCGGATTCCAAATGATTGGATTGGAAATCTAGTAGATTTGGAATACTTTAGATTAGGAATTTTTCAATTAGGTTTGGCAATTTGGATTCAATATCCCTCTAATTCAAAAATAGCTGTGCATTTAGATTATGTGTTATATTTATAAGAGTTTGAATTTAATTACTAAATCAATTATAATATCTCTAATTAGTATACATATTGATGCTTAATGCAATAATTGTAATAAGTGCAATAAATTATATACTTTAGTAAAAAATGATGAAATTTCAATTCTAAAATGAGCTACAAGCATAGAATCAAAATTGAGTGACTAAATAATATTTTTTAACTGTTGATCTACGTGGGCAATGTTTAGACTGCTTTGATGTAATTTTAGTCATGCAATTGATAATCTAATTATTTTGAGATATCATTAATGAGCATGGTAGCCTATTGATACATATATTATCAATGCAACCTGTTGGCCTTTGAAAATGAGCAAAATGAGGAGAGGACCCCTGTTAATGGTTTTGAAAAGAATTCGGAGCCTCTGCTTGTTACAAATAAAAAATTCATGTTTGTTGCAATATGATTGAGCCATATTATCACACGCCACGTGACAATGCCAGCAATTATACGAACCAGTTATAATGCAGAAAAATAAAAAATTTCCATATGCACAAGGCAGAAAATCCAGGTTCTTTATGAACACATTTGCCGTACGTGTAGCAAGGTCAGCCGTGCCAATTATATATAACGAGAAATTGAACTAACGTGTGAGAAAACGGCTACTTTACTCTCTTCTATTTTTTTCTACTATCCTAATATTAGATTCGTGGACACTTGTTTCCCGATCACAAGATTGTCAGATACTTTTCATCTCAGCCGTCCAATAAATGCAGACCAATCCGAAAGTGATATGGTCAAATAAGTGTAAGGTTTTGTTTATTACACATCAGTCCCATGACTTTCCTGGTTCAATTTGAATTACCTATATGACACGTGTACAATCCCCCGGTGCCTAAATATCAAATATCATCCATCACATTCTGCAAGAGTTCAAAGTTTTCCTGTTGCAGTTTCCTTTTTTTTTTTTCTTTTCTTTTCTTTTCTTTTTTGAATTTTCCTCAAGCAATTTCAGAGCTCTTCTTTTCATGAGAAATCTCGATTATTATAGTTTTTTGGGATTAATTAGAAACATAGGGATTAATCCACGTATCCTTTACTTATTACCATACCATCTTATTGACTTTTATTTTTTATTTAACGAGGCACGCTCTTGTGGCGTTTATGCATCAGATCCACTTCATTGGTAGTATTCTCCTCCTCATGTTTACCGTAGAAACCAAAATTGAGGCTGATTCAAAACTTTAAGATGTCCCACCACAAAGGATAGAATGCAAAATTATTTATCAAACCTCTAGATTCGTGTGGTGTGGTCCACTTGATTATTGAAATCTCCTGATCTTTGGTGTGGGTCCCTTCATCCTAGGGGGTTGTCTCTGATGAATGTATTCGATGGCACATAGACAACATGTGGACTCAACAAACAGAGGGGAAAGTTTTATTGGTTGGGCAACTGCTCCCATCTGTTCCTTTCTGTATGGACCACCTGATTCTCATTCATGCTGATTTTTAACCGTGGGGCCTAACATTGAAGGACACATCTAACGGATGGGGTGGATCCAATACTCAATTGACGTGGGCCCCACAGTAGGCCGATACCACTACAGGATGTGGTGGTACGTGTACCATCCGATTGCTTGTATTTCTTTTTTTAATATACTGATAATCCATCTAGTAATACAAGATAAGAAGCCATGTGACCATGTTCCTAACATTTTTCTCTCTTCTTCTTTTATAAGTTCTCTCGTGACTTCCTTGAAACTCGCAATGTTTCTTACTTTTCAACGGAAGGAAAGCCAAAGCCTTAGTCTAAACGACATTGATAAAAATGTTCAGGGAATTCCTGTAGATAAATGCTCCAATTCTACCGTACCTCTATAAGTTTGTTGCATAGGTTCAATTGGACATTCCAATCGGTCAATCTGAGCCGTCTGCTAAGTTGAGAACACGTTTCAACGGTTTCCGAAAAAAAAATAACACTAATTGGATGATTTTTTCCGTCCATGTTTAAGGTTATTGATCAAATGGTTATTATTATTATTTTTATCAAATGTGTTTTGGACCCAACGAACAGTCTAGATCAATGGATTGAGCTGTCTAAATGTCTCAATGCAAGCAGGAGTACTGTATTTATTAGTGCTTTGAGAGTACCGTAGCATTTCTAATTCTCATATAAAAAGAGTGAACGTGGGCTATCTAAACGGGGTGGGCGTATCACTGAATATGGGGCCCACGTTGATGTATGTGCCTCACATCCACACCGTCAATCCGTTTTGAAAGCTCATATTAGTGGATGATCCAAAATATGAGTCAGATCCAAATCTCAGGTGGACTACACCACAGGAAATAATGGCGAATGAATACTGTTAAAAGCTTATTGGAGACCAACGGAATGTATATTTTCCATCCAAGGTATTAATAAGCTCAAAACACACAAATATCAGCTTGATACAAAACTTATGAGGCTCATGAGAAGTTTTTAATGGTGAAACACTACTATTTCTTGTGGTGTGGTCCACTTGAAATTTAGATCGCATCATTTTCTATATCATTCCCTAAAATGAGATGTGAGAACGGATGGGTGTGACGTGGATGTAAGGTCGTACATCATGGTCGACCCGGAGTCAGGGATCCACCGCGAAGCCGCCCCCATGGTAAAGCTGAAATCGGATCGCGTACTGAGTAATTCAGCATGCTTTTACCGTATTGAGTAAATTATTCTGGGCTCACCTTGGATGTAGGTGGTTTACCCATGCTATTTATCCGTTTTTACCGATTATTGCGGACGTCTAGCTAGAAATTGACGAAAATCCGTATCTGAAATTGGTCACATCACAGGAAACAGTTGGAATAATAATTTCTACTGTTGGAGCCTTCCTTAGTCTTAAGATAAGTATTTTTTTTTTTTTTTTAATGTTTTGTTTTGTTTTGTTTTTACTTTTGGCAACCAACTTAAACATAAGATCATACAAACATGTATAAAGAGCAAACCCTAATATCAGCTCGTGGCTTGTAAGAAGTTTTCAATGGTATGAGTTTATTTGGCACTATCTCCTTTTGTGTGATCTACTTGATCTTTAGATAAAATTTTGTTTATTGGTTGTGTTAGTACACTCACTGTTAGTTAATACTTTACTGTTGGCCACCCCAAAAGAGAATCAATACCAAAACCACAATGTTGAGATGAGGTATCTTTGAATATGATTTATTTTTAGGATCAAGTTCTAAAATCATATTATAAAATGGATGGAAGTGGATAAAATTCATAAATTAGGATGGCCCCGCATAGTTTACTCAGTACGCAATCCGCTTGCTTCCGGTGAAGCTGCACTGGCCCATTAACTAGGCTGGTCCATGCATTAGGGTTTACCAAGTTTATTTCACCCGTTGTTTTCTTTCGTAATCTGTGACCCCACCCGACAAGTGGTTAGGACATATATTTGTATCAAGACATCTAAATAGTGGGACCCGAATCATGGACTGCTCTGATCTCACACCCGTGTGTTGCAATCGTACGTGTGGTGGTGTGTACGTGGGCCATCTTACACAGGCGTGTACCCTTCGCAGAGCTCCATACTTTTGTATCATATTTTAAAACTTTTGAGCCTTGCTACAGTCCAACGGCCTGCGTGCGGCGTGGTTTCTTTTACCTTTTTCCTCGGTTAGAACCGCATGGGTTCATTTCACGGGGTGTTTTTTAAGACATCACTAGATTGAATGCAGGCCATGAATACCTTAAATTAATCGTCCAAAATACATGATCCACTATAGATTGGAAATAATCCAAAAGTCATATTGATTAAAGAATTCTGACCCCTGATTAGTGGCCATCTTTCTGTTGAATTTGGACCATTGATTATTTTTCATGTCATCTGTTCATTAAAAGCTGACCAATCTGCAAGTTAGAAAATTGGGTCAATGCGATTTTAATTTTTTGAGCCATCAATATTTGGGACTTATGATCTGGACGGTTTAATTTAATTTACCTATCCGCCCCATGTGCAATTTTAGTGCATGCATATGTACCCTTGCACTTGCAAGAGTATCAAAGATTTTTTTACTTCTTTTATTTAGTCTAATAACATGGTACTGCAAGTTCCAACATTGTTTTGACTTGCAATTACACCGGTTTTTTACATATAAAATTTGTGTAAATTTTATTTTACACGGGGGACGTTTGGTTACACATTCCATGAAATATCATGAAATTTGTACAAGTTAGACTGATTAATGATGAGATATCATGATATTTGGTGAAACCAAACGCACCCACAAGATCACATCATTTTTTAAAATATCAAAACCGTGGAAATTGAGCTTTGCTGAGAGCACAAACGTTTACACGGCATCTCATCTGCACACCACTGTCTGTGCAAGCGTGATACACAATATTGAGATCCAAACCGTCCATCAGGTGGGACGAATTTATTCTATGTGATTACGAAGAGTTGAAGTTGGTTAGTTCAACATTGGGCCACAATTTACAAAATAAATGGACCGATGGATAACGTTGGTAAAGCTTCTCAGAAACATCCGACACTATGGAATACATAATGATAAAAATTGCATGATTTTGGGGGAGTGATTTAAATACTGGGGCCCATGTGGTGGATGGCTTAGATATCATGCCCATATACCACGATGGCACATATTCTCCGCGTGTATATGGACGGGCTTATACACGTTGAATGGGGTTAGACGGCGGTCACGCGAAAGCGCATGTGAGCAGTGTATCCAAGCGCACACGCATGAATTGTATACACCGTGCATGCACGTGCACCACAAGAGCCCTGCTATGTTCTGTGGAAGTGCTAAAGCTTATCGTTAAAAATGTAACTCTGATATGATATGCCCACACGCGTGTACAAGAATACTAATTCACACACCACACGTGCCAGCCTGATGAAGTGGTAGGAGATCTAACCATTCATCAAAGGCGTAACACTATTTACATTCTTTCTTCCAAAAATCAGAGCAGTCCAATAATCAGATTGGCCACAGTCTAGAAAACAAATTTACGGCTACAAAATACTGCGCTGAAGCTTTCTTAACCGTGCAATTGTTTCTAAAATTGTACCCATATTCTGAATTGGCCAGATTTATTTTTTGGGATATAACATCTAGACGATGAGAATCACCTTATGGATGACCTTGATATTGCACCTGTCAGGCACGCTAGCACATGTGGTGGCGTGTACATTAGCAACCTTGTACACGCGCGTGGGCTTAGTAAAGCTCTTGGAAATGCTAAAGCGATTTGCACAAGTAGTAGATTGAAGACGGCACGTTCCAACCTTGCACATGTGTGCAAGATGTTGGCCCATTCATCAGCTGGGGCTCCCCAAGTACGTACGAAGTTCTTAAATTCTGGCCAGTCCACTCATCAAGCGGTTCCATGTCGGCCCACAGGATGAGCAAACTAGTTTAATTTCCAAGCCAAGGAATGTTTGTTGTGGGCCCCACCTGCTGGATGGCCCGGATCTAAAAATCCATTAAGGGTGGAGAAGTGACCCACATGGACATCTATCATCTGAGGGCTTGATGATCCTTGAGCTGTCCAAATGAGGATTGGAAATCACGTAAAAACAATGCACAAACTACAAAACTGGGAGTTTGAGATTCCAAAAACGTTGCGGTTGTTTTTGATAGATGTTTGTATGGGACTCTTTGGTGAGTACCAAAGGATGCCGTTGCTGCTAACCTTGTCGTTGGCGATCCACATATTAGTTTTTCTTTTTTTAATCACGGGATCTAAACACATTTTCAGCTGCACATCTCTCCATAAGTAGAGTAGAGCTGGGCAAGGGACTACTCACACGGCGGACTCGACTCGTTGGACTCATTCAGGCCTAACTCAATCCAAGTTGAGTGGGTGGGTCGATTCGAATTAAGTAGACTTTGTTCAATTCCAACTCAAATCAAGTTGAATTCGGGTCACCTAGTAAATTCTCTCAACTAGACCCGGAATTCAATTCCGTAATGACTCAACTTGATTCAAAACTCGGCTCATATAGATAAAAAAATTTTAAATTTGAAGTTTCAGATCGAAGATGCAGTGTAACCTTTGGAGAAGCTGCAATTCCAACAAGTGTACCTAGGTTATGAGTTGTGATATGACCAGGACTTAGTACTTGTGACTAGGTTGGACTCCGTTTGGATTACTGCAGGCTAGACCTGAACTTAGATTAAGTTAGGCAAGCTAAACTTGGTACTGAGTCGGGTTGAGTTCGAGTTAGGTTAGGCTTAACTCGGTCCGACTGGACTCGATGTATAGCTCTAACATAATATACGAGGTTAGGTGTTTGTGTGGGACGCAGATTTCCTGCGAAAGCCTTACGCAAGGATGTCGGGTGGGGCCCACTTCGATGTGTATGAGAAATCCATTCCGTCCATCCATTTTGAGAAATCAATTTAAGGGATGCGAGCAAAAATAAAGAGGATACAAAACTCAAGTGGGTCACACGAGAAGTAAAATTGGAGAAAGACATTCATACCGTTTATACCTTCTTGAGCTCCGCGTTGATGTTTATATGCTATCCAAACCGTTTATAAGGTCATTCCTAGTGGAATGATGTGAAAACACCAAAAAGATGCATTATACAAAACTTTTATGGCTATAAGAATGGTCCAACGGTGCTCATTAAATTTCTCTCGTGTGGCACACTTGAGTGTTCGATATACTTAAATTTTGGTCCAACGACCTAAAATGATTTTGAAAAACGGATGAAAAGGGTAAATTTTTCACAGATATCCCGGTGGAGCCCAACCAGCATCTTGCACAGGAACTTCGTGCTAAAGGCTTTGGCAGGAAATCCGCGTCCGTTTGTGTGTATGATGATGCATCAGTTTCAGTAGACCATTTTCGGATGACACGGATCAAAATTCTAAGTATCCGATACATCACCCACTTGTAGATGATAAAAGATAAAAAGATGGTTTAGAGCAACAGTTCGGAAGAAGAAAAGGCTCATAGATGGAATGGTAGGAAACACTCTACCAGGCGCCCTTCTTGTGCACCGGAACATCCATCAGGTGGTCTGTCGGTTGAACGGCTCGGATTGATCTTTGTCAATGCTGTGAGCCATAGGTTGGCAGCTGGCACATTCACTTAGTGGCAAGGACTTTGCCGGTGCATATAGGCGACATGTGCCAGCATTGCAAAATAGGTCCGAGATCAAATCCATCCATCCGAACGGTACTACTATATTGATGTAGCCCAAGAATCAGGTTGATCTACTCCTCAGGTGGGCCACAGTTAGCAAAAAAGTGTACAACTCATACCGAAGTTTTTTAACCCATTCACCTATTTCCAATATGGCCCACATGATGGGTGGAATATATTTATTTTTTAAGGAAAAGATGTATAAGTTCAAACTAACCCAATGCCCCTCTTCTCATCACACCTCTTAAGTTTTAGATCCGTGGGTTACATATTAAAATTCTGCGAGAATTAAAAAAAATAAAACTATTAATCGCTAGAAGGAGGGCTTGAACCTCCGACCTTGTGGTTAACAGCCACACGCTCTAGCCAACTGAGCTATTCCAGCTTGTTGACTATTTAGCTAAAAACAATTATTAAACCATTAGGAGAAAGAACAGCTCAATTTGGTTTCCCATCCTATTATGTTTAATGAAAATTTCTATCAAATATCATAGTTTAGATGTATTTTAAGGATTTTTTTAATGAAATGTCACCTATTTTTTTCTAAATAGGTACAACCACCTAAAAAAGTTTCATTAAGATGTTAATATTCACATTTCAAGGGATTTTCTTATTTTATCACTTTCCATCATAGCAAGTAACCGTTGTGAGCCTATTTAAGAAAACAAAAATTCTCAATAGAAGTATTCATCTCATTGCAAATATAGATAGAATGATCGGTATAGATTTCCATCCACCGTCTTAGAATAATTCAAATCATTGTCTATCTTATCTTGATTGGTTTACATTGTTGTCCACTGTTATACAATGATCGAGGTTGCTATGTACTTTTGTAAGTGTTGTTAGATGACTTCAATTTATCTGTAACTTGGTCGATGACATCGACAAACCACTCGATCCCATCGAGCATTTATCGATCTTATCGATAAACTCCCGGTTTTTAGCTTTTACTCTCTGGACAATTTTGGGTCCCAACCGTTCTAATCGAAGATGGCTTTCATCACATCGATGAGTCGTCGATGGCACTCGATCTGATCGATGCTCCCATCGATTGACTTGCCTAGTTGTACGAAATTCAATTTTTGTTGCTTAATTCAATCTTAACTCTATTTAAGAGTTTGTAATAAAAGATTAGGGCATTGAGAAGGTATTGGTTTAGTTTGGTGTGGAAGGGTACAGGTAATATCTGGGTCACAAGAAAGATTATAATCAACCAAGACGTCGGGTTTGATGAAGATTTCTTACTTCGTAAGGACGAACACAAGGAATCAGAAAAATCAACGATGATAGATGTTGAAATTGAAAAAATTAAAACACAGATTGAGTTCGAATCGAATACAGAGGTATAAGAGCAGGTGGAGCAACCACCTCTCAAAAGAAATCATCTGAGAGACTTCAAATTATTAGTCAGATATAAGTATGACTCGAATATTACATTTACCTTCATTACGGATGAGGGAGATCCGTTTACCTTCGAGAAATCGTTAAATGGTTCTGATGCTGAAAAGTGGATAACAGTCATGCGTGATGAGATGGATTCCCTATATAAGAATGAAACATGGGAGCTGATGAAGCTTCTAATGGAGTATAAAATGATCGACTGTAAGTGAATTTACAAAAAAGAAATAAGATAGATACAACGCAAGATTGGTCACGAAAGGATATACACAGAAGCATGATGTTGACTTCAACGAAATTTTCACGCCTGTGGTTAAGTATGTGTTTATTATATTTGTATTGGCGCTAGTTGCCCAAAACAATTTGAAATTGGAATAGATGGATGTAAAGACTACTTTCCTACATGGGGAATTGGAAGAGTAGATTTATATGAAACAATCGAAATGATTCAAAATAAAAGGAGTAGAGAATAAAGTTTGCACGTTAATGAGGTCATTGTATGTCATGAAATAATCACTTAGGCAGTGATACAAAAGGTTTGATACTTTCATAATGAGTCAGCGATTTATCGAAAGTGAGTACAATCATTATGTCTATTATAAGACATTGAGTGATGAATAGTTCATTATATTGGTACTGTACATAAATGACATGCTTATCTCCAACCATAGCAAATATAAGATTGATACGTTGAAGACTCAATTATCAGGAATATTTGAAATAAAAGATCTGGAGGCAGTAAAGAAGATTCTCGGTGTAGATATTAACAGAGACAGAGAGGGGAGTAGTCTACGTTTATCACAAATAGAATACCTTAAGAAGGTATTGGTTTAGTTCGGTGTAGACAAGGCGAAACTGGTGAGCACACCCAACGATGCTCACTTTAGGATTTCTTCTGAACGATGTTTAACTAAAATTGAAGAAAAACAAGTGATGTGTCTTATGTTATATTTGAGTACTATTGACAATTTGTTGTATGTCATGGTCTATATGACACTTGATATTTCACATGCAATGGGTATTGTGAGCAAATATGTGGCTAACCTTGGTAAGAAATACAAGGACACTGTGAAATGGTTGCTTTGGTATACTTGACGTGGAGTAGATTATGCCTCGACATTTGAAAAGTCTAAGGACAAGATGGTAGGTTATGTGGATGCAAATTACACGGATAATGTGGATATCAGGAAATCAACTTTTGGGTACTCGTTTTTATTAGTTAGTGGAGCGATCAATTGCATTTTGAAGTTTTAGTATGTGGTGGCTTTTTCCACAACTGAAGTAAAGTATATGACGCCGATAGAAGTATTCAAAAAATGTGTTTGGTTGAGAGGGATAATAAACTAGCTTAAGCTTCAACACAAAATCATTATGATAAATTATGATAATGAAAGCGTGATTAATTTGGTGAGGAATTTAGTTTACTATTCTTGTACTAAACATATTCATCTTCGTCATCATTTTATCTGACATGTTCTTAAAGAAGGCAAAGTGACTTTTGAGAAGATCTGCACAACCGTAAATCTGGTGGACCTGCTTACAAAGGTGGTTCATACAAAGAAGTTAAAGTTCAGTGTGACTTCTTTGGGTTTAGTGAAGGCTTGACGAAGGAGTGTGCACAAGAAGTAACGACGACATGGAATTATGATGGAGGCAATTAGAAATAGAGCTTGGAGCTATAGTTCATGATAATTGAAGACATGGTAGAAATTGTGGTAAGATGCCTTCACTCTATTTGTAATTGGGTTTGTCGACGACATCAACAGGCCACTCGATCCCAACGAGTAGTTGTCGATCACATCGATAGTCTACTTGATCCCATTGATAAACTCTCACTTTTTAGCTTTTGCTCGTTGGACAGTTTTGAGTCCAAATTGAATCGATCGAAGATGACTTCGATCCCATCAATGGGTCATCGATGACACTTGATATATTTGAAGCTCCCATCGATTGAATTACACACTTTTGCCAAATTACGATGTTGGGTCCTAATTCAATTTTAATTCTATTTAAGAGTTTGTAATGAATGATTAGGACATTGAGAATGTATTTATGGTTTTTGTGAGCAAAGGGAGAGTAAACGTAAGGTTTTGTATGCCTTTTGGGGTTAATTATCACATTGGTAAATTCTTGAATCTCTTATAATATTGTTTATTATAGTGGATTTGTTGTCATTTTATACCGTGTTTTTTTCCTTGAGAATTTTTTCACGTAAAAATCATATATTCTTTGTATGCTTGGTTTATTTAATCTCTTATTATTTAATTTTAACTTAAGATTATTAATGTGTGTCCCCAACAATGAGTACTTTTGAACAATTCAAGTAACTACCCACCTATTTTTGAACTGTCCAGCTATTGTCCACCTAGCATTGAATGGTCTAGATCATTGTCCACCACCATCTTGGAACGGTACATACTACTGACCGCATTTTTGAACGGTCAAAATCCTAATTTATTATTACTTCTTAAGAGTATTATTGTTATTTTTCTAAAAATAGGCTAGATGTGGGTGCTTATGTCTCAAATCTTTCTTAGGCATACCTTATTCCATTAGGCCAAAGTACGTATCTCGTTTCATAAAAAAACCCTATTTTTATTTCTTACCAAATTCTCTAAAGCATAATTATAAGCTGTGTGTAAACATGATGTAATATTTTCGGATAAATGCCATTTTATGAAATCATCAAAAAAAGATATGCCTATAAATTCAAAAGGAGAATGCTATTTTCAAGCTCTTAAACTCACACGTGGCACATGACAAATCACTGATCTAGATGGTTCATCTACTCACACCATTGTAAGTGATGGTGATAAAATTAGGCCAATCAAATAATCCAAAGCATCTAATCAACATAACATAAAAATGGTGAGTTAAGATCGAATGCATAAGCATGATGGGTCAAAAAACATTTATTGTATACGTCCAATCATAGATTGCTTGTAGTTCAAAAAAAGCTCATCGCGTTGACGATTCTAACCATCCCTTTCATGGATCATAAGAAACAAACTAGTAACAAACAACAACTAATCGTCTACAGGTGCCTGCACCACTAATAATTGTACGATTCCCCATCTCTATTTCCTCCGAAGCTTTTTTGAAGTCACGTGGCTTCACCACTCACTAATCTAGATAATACATTCAATCGGACAACTGAGAGCAAGCGATGGTTCAAAATCATACTGGTGGGGTGATCTCATCCATTCGAAGATGGGCAATTTTGTTACAAGAGCTATCACATAAAAGCTCCTGGAATCCAATCGCATCCCTTGTGAGATGGACCCATCTTAGATGGGATGGGGTCATCTGATTGGTGTGATTTTGCACCATGGATTATTTATATTAAAGATCCACGGTTCCACATGTGACTAAAAAAAAAAGCTTTAGAGAAATAAAAGTGGGCAATTACTGATTCGTATTCCCTTTTACAAGGAAAATACCTGAGATATTTTCAATGGGCGTTGAATCAGAGAGCTGCTGTGTCTTAACCGTCTGTATGTTGGCCATTCGTAGGGGTGATTTCAGGGGCATCCCTCATAGAGAGTTAGGCCTATCAGGTCAACGGCTTGGATCATGCAGAGAATCTTAGATACCAATGGGAGAATATGATTCCTCGAAGTGGAGAAGCATGAAAAGAAGCTATCTGCTTGGTAGCTAGCCTTTTCCCCCTAGAGGCTGGCCGACTCTGGCCACCACGTGATGATCCACACCGTTCACCTATAAGCTTCTGCTGTTTACAGCCAATTCGCAAGAATCTTTGATGTAGAGCGGGTCGCGGACAGTTTCATGGCTAAGATGGACCAAAAAAGGCCCGATTGCAAGCAGAGGTGATCCGGATAGTCAGGACCTTAAACTGTGCATATCTCACAATCTGAAACGAGTTATTTGACATACTATATAGGATTTTGGAGTAGGATGGGCCACTTTAGCTGCTCAATCCGGCTATGCTGGGTTACCTGCGCTGAATTTGCAAAATACCATTTGACGGACGAGCTCTCATTTTATTTTCATTTTTATTATTTATAGTAAGTTTTAGTTTAACTCTTCATCCGTTGGTGTGAAGCCTAAAAGAGCACTTACTAGTTTTGGCCAAAAAATGCGCACAAAGTAGACATCATGGCAGTCTGGATATAGTAACTTTACAATTTAAAGTCAGCTTTTAGGAGTTTTAGTTATAATTTGATACCGAAGTATTCCTATTTAAAGGGTTGTGGAGTCATTTATCTCACGAATCAATCAAATTAAGAATTTTATAGAATATATTTTTTATTTTTCTTTCCTTTTTTCTAGTGGAATCGAGAAGTATCAGTGAAGTCCAGATAAGCTCAGCAGATTCATAGTTATCCTTGGGGAAGACGGTGATCAGGTTCATCCCTGCGTCAATCTTACTGAGACGAGGCATCACAAGTGGAAACTGCATTTCTGAACCGTTCATCTTTAAGTTTCTTTTTGTGGATGATGAGACATCTGATGAGTGAGACTTTTCCATATGAACTAGGTAGGATGGACTGAAACGGATAGGGCTTTAAGCAAACCTCTACAGGACGAGCCATATCAAAAGAGTAATCTGGCCATTGATTTGAAATGCCCCTAACTTGCCTAGTCACGACAGGAAGTAAGACAATCGCTGATCGTGAGAGCTAACGAACCAATGTTCGTAAACAGGGTCCTTGTTTCATTGACCCAAACCATCGATTCAGTAAGATTCCACCCTCTTCAGGTTTGGTTAGATTGTAGATTCCAGCCCCTTCCTATTTTTACACTTTTATTTTACCACTTTCCTGGCCCTTCAATATCAAAGGTACTAAAATAAAGATAGCATAAGAAATTGCAGGTGCTGAAATCTAATTAAGCTATATATATATATATATATATATATATATATATATATATATATATATATATATATATATAAAGAACAAGTTATTAATAGCAGGCCGAATTAAAAGTGAGTTATCCTAAGTAAGCCTACCGCACCGACGGTTTGGACCACTGTACTGAAAGTACAAACTTATGACTTGATACATGAAGAGACAAGCAGGAGACGGTCCTTTCAAGCGGTGTGTTCTAGAAATAGCTTTATCCACGGCAGGGCAGAAGTATCTGGCCACATAAAACACACCAACTTCTGTTAGGTTACAAGTCGATCATCTCGTACGCATGAATACAGCTTTGTACATGTGCAACGTACGCAGGTTTTCTGCGTGTGGTCGAAAGCTGGGTGAGGCCCCCCTGACGTTTGTGAGAAAATTACCGTTCATCCGATTTTGTCATCTCCAAAAATAGGCAATGCCGACAGTTAGAAACCTTCCTTGTCCTGCTTACTGCTTGAATGCTATTCAAAACCTCATGAAATCATTCCCACCGGGATGAGCTGAAAACAAAAGAATTTCCCTGTAGGAGGGGTTTGGCTAGTGAGGTTGCCGTGGCTGGCTACTAGTACGTACTTTGTGGTCTCCCCCATTATGTATGTGTCCCGGCCATCCATTTTTACAGATCATTTTAGGGGTTGATTTAAAAAATGAGAAAGATCTAAATCTCATTTGGACCACACCACAGGAAAACAGTATTGATTTAATGTCCACCATTAAAACACTCTTAGGGCACACTGTAATGTTTATTTAATATCAAACCTGTTGATTAGGTCATACAGACTTGGACGAAGGGAAAAAAAATTAATATTAACTTAATTCAAAATTTTTATGGCCTCAATAAGTTTTTAATGGTGGGCATTCAATCGACACTGTTTCATGCGGTGTTGCCCAGTTGAGATTTGGATCTTATTCGTTATTTGGCTTACAATGTAAAATGATCTGAAAATATAGATGGACAGCGTGGATGAAACACATACATTCCACAGAGCACTGGCCAGTGGCAAGCAGAGTCACTAGCCAATCTGCATCCTTGCCTCTCCGCAATTTCTTGTCGTGGTGGCCACTTAAGTTTTGTTTTTGTATCTTTTTGGGCTCATGTCTTACCATGAGCCACCAAAACGGGTGGATTTGATGGATTTCTCCTCACATTATGGTGGGCCCGCATATCTTCAGAGTGCAGGAATTTGGAATTTGTTGCAGGCAATCCACACATGTCAACCCATCTTATCCAAATAGGGATGGGAAATGCCAGCAACCCGGTCGGAGGGCGCTTTGGCTAGTGACCCAACACCATCCAGTTAGCAGGTGTCAAAGCTCTGTGGGCCCCACCACGACGTACGTGTTTTATCTATGCTGTCCATCCATTTTTTCAAATAGTTTTAAGACAAGCTAAAAAATGATGAAGAAATAAATATGAAGTGAACCACACGACAAAAAATAGTGAAAATTGACTGCTTAGTGTTGAAAACTTCTTGACGGCCTGAGAAGTTTTGAATGAAGCTGATATTTGTGTTTTCACTTCATCTAGATCCGTGTGACTTATATACAGGTTGGAGGGCAAATAAACATTAAAGCAGACTTTATGAGGTTTTTAAGGTTGCATGTTCTATCAACACAGTTTTCATGTGATGTTGTCCACCCGAGATTTGGATTTGCCTTGTTTTTAGGCCTATGCCATAAAATGAGCGGAAAAACAGATGAATGGGGTGGATAATATACATACATCATGATAGGGTGTTCTGAGCTTTGACACCCGTTAGAACTAGCCAAACCATGTCTGTGTTGGTAGGAACTCAAAGAGGGAGACGCTCACAATTGAAACTTTCATGGATCTATAGTAATGTTTATATGATATACAGACGGTTCATGCAGTCATTTCCTTCCTTCTGGATGAACTGAAAACAGGAAAATATTATCCTCATTCGAAACTTCTGCGGCCCCACGAAAGTTTCAACAGTTGGCATTTCCCTCCCTATTTTTTCATGTTGTGTGACCGACTTGAAATTTGAATATTCATCATTTTTGGGCTTGATTGTATCTTGGTGCACCCCACCTAAGTTCTGATTGCAGGAATTTGGATTGCCATCACAGGCTATCTGTGTGCTTCAAATAACAGAGATATCAGGTTTGGAGGACTTATGATTGTAGGCCCACCATGGTGTGCATTTTATATCCACATCGTTCACTCATTTTACTGGCTCATTTTAGGATTCGAGCCCAAAAATGTACCATATCCAAATCTCAGGTGGTGCATGCTATGGTAAACAGTGGCCATTGAATGGCCACGTACAATTAAAAATTAAATTTTGTTTATTTCCCATTCAACTTATTGATAAGGTCACACGGATGAAGTAAATTAAACACCAATATTAGCTTGATTGAAAACTTTTGTAGGTCCCATTCAACTTTTTAATGGTGGTGTTCAATCAATACTATTACCTATGGTGTTATTCACTAGAAATTTTGATGAGCTTTATCTTTGGGCACATGCCCTAAAATGAGTCGGGAAAATTGATGGATAGCATGGATCCAACACGTGCATCATGGCGGGCTTTACAAACATGTAACTACCAGATCTATTAAATCATGGCCCACATATATCACTAGTGATGGGATATGGCAAGATTTGATTGGGCTCAGGGCAACTGTTACAAATTGAACAACCAAACAACTTTCAAACATAGTTTTCGGGCTGTCTCTACCATCAAAAGAATACAAATTGCGTTGTGAGCGGGTTACCATGATGCAGATTCCTAGTGACCTTGCTACCACAAACCTTAGTAGTGACCGGATGTGGTGGGATCCCGTCAGGACATGCTGGTGTTAGAAATTAACACCCACACAATATGTTTGAAAGTTGTTCTGATGTATTATGCACTTGACTTAAGCCATGTCTCTCGCTGCAGTACATTGCCTAATCAAATCATGTCACCCAAGGTCACACCGTGGAGCTGGTGGTAGAATTCGCATTCATCCTCCAGTACAGATGGGTATTCCCCCCCTCAAGTGCGAATATTGGCACAAGTACAATATGACAGGTGAACATACTGCTATTAGAGGTGGGGCGCACCAAAGCATGTTTGAAAAGGAATGTAAATTGTCCTGTCCCTCTCAGGGCAAACTCACCTCAGCAAATGCTTTACGAGGCCATCATGATATATCCATGCTCTTCATCCATTTTAACATATCTTTTAGGGCCTGTTTGGCCCAGCAGATTGGATGGGCTTGGATGGTATTAGAGTGGATTGCACAGATTTCATAGTAATGATAGCTGTGTGAGTGGATTGGCGCAAGATCTATGGAATTGTTATACCCGGGATTTCTATATGGGGTCTATTTGGCATGCCCAGTCAATTCGGATTAAACCTTCCAATCCCTTTAAATCCCTCAGACCAAACACGTCACAGGCAATTTTGATGGGATTATGGTGGATTGGATGAGATTTAAAGGTAATGATGGCGATGTCAGTGGATTGTCCTTAGATCCACGGGATTGCTAAATCAGGATCAGGATCTCGATTCTGTTTTGCATACCTGGCTAATTCGGGATCTATCTTTCAATCCCTTCCAAGCCCATCCAATCTGCCCGACCAAACATGCCCTTAAGGTATGAGCTCAAAAAAGAGGTAAATCCGAGGTTCAAATTTGTTACACTCACTGTTTAGAAAACTTCCGTGAAACTTGATTGGGCCATAAATGTTTTCGATCAAGCCCGTATTTATGTTTTCCCTTAAATAAACATGACTGCGGGTCATAGGAAGATTTCAATGGAAATGTCATTATCACTATTGCTTTTTGTGGTGTGGTCCACTTGTGCCTTTTATCCACCTTCATTTTTGGCTCATACCTTAAAATGATATGTTAAAAATGGATGAATGGTGTAGATAAAATACATTCAGCATGGTGTGCTTCACAGAGCGCCCCTGCTAGGACCCAGTTCGTCCTCCATTATAGTACCTTTGAAAGTTGTTCAGTGGAGTACTCGGTACTGCACCTGACCCATCTCAGGCCAATCAAACCCAATCACTTCTTCCCTATGCCCACGTTGGCTCAGGCAGGGGGGGTTAGCATTCAACACTCGTCCAGTTCTGACGTCCCATTAATGGACAGTCTATTGAAATTGGACGGCTGACATTTCTACGTTGTAACTGTACATTTTCTAGACGCCAATCTGACAGTTAAGAACAAACAAATCACCATGGCACCCATACGGGAATGCCCGTCATCCAAGGCCGTCTTTTCCCCAACCTGCCACTTGTGCGGGACATCCTATGGTGCAATTGGTATATCCCATCGTCAAAATCATCATCAGTTTCAAGTAAATGAAAAACGGACGGTCTGACTCAAACATAAGGTAGGCCCATCTAGTCAATGGATGGGCATGACTTTCCATGTTATTGGTTTTCATGTTAAAGATGGCAGGGCGTATGAACGTTATATCAGTGGAGCGTTGTTTTTTTTTTTTCCTTAGCAGTGTGTTTTCCAACCCATGATCTTATTTTGAAACTCTTGGTGAGTCTAACAATTAGACATGATTAAAGATCCTGAACTGCGTGACTGCATTACACATGATAGTCAGGGCGGTACACGAGCCAAGCTAACTCGAGCACAATCTCAATCTCGGCTCAACTCGAATATAGGTTAGGTTGAGAGTAGGCTCGACTCAACATAAGGTTATCTTGCTTCAACTTGACCTATTGGCTTACTTCGAACTTAATTTGAAAGGTTTGAAAGACAAGGTAAGGTTTATTATTAAGCTGCAGGCAGACTTCGAGCTCAAGCTTGAACTTGAGGAGAATATGAACGAGTCAAGCCAAGCTTGGCACACCTTGACTCGACTGGCTCAATGCACAACACTAATAATAGTGTGTTATCTCGTAGGATTGCCCATCTAGTGGGACCCAAATACACGAGCTTCGGATCGGCTGATCCTCGCCATATAAAAAGTTGCATTCAAATCGACCTGTGAAATACAAACAGTTAATGGTGAACTTGAGCCTCTCTAGCTGGACAGTTCGAGTTGATGGACAACCCTTCCACCTGTAATTTAGAGAGATGTTTCTACCAAATTCTGGACAAGATCCAAAACGTTCATCTGGTGGGGTCAGCAGCCAGATGCCTAGTCCCAAGAATCAGGCTAGTCTACTGTTAATTTTCTCTCAAACAACCATTTATTTTGTAGAAATATCTACCGATTGAGTTTCTTTCCAGATGGCATCTGAGCAGTGGATCCCGGCTGATGAGCGGCTCAGATTTCGCACATGTGAATGGTGGAAACAAAGAAAGTCAAATCGCTCGACTTCCGTGAGCATTAGACACAATAATGACTTCTCCAAAATGAGAAAAACCAGTTCCACTCATTCCTCGGGAGGACAGTTCCTCCAGAGCTAACTACGAGAAAGTGGCCCATCGTGATGTACGGACAATATCCATTCCGTTCATAAGGTGAGCCCATTCAAGTGGACCCCATATACTAAAGTTTAGACTGATCCAAAACACGTGGGTCACACCAAAGGAACGTTTGGGATGGTATGTTCGTTATTAAAACCTTTTAAACTGTGTGAGTAGTCCGCCATGATTTGTAGATGCCATCCAATCCATTCTTAATATGTGGCCCACTAAATTTCCAAAAATAGACGGGCCAGGATAAGTGAGTTTTACATTGTGTGGCCCATATTAATTTTTTTCAGCTTGAATTTTTTTCCTCTAGTAAGATCGTCAGGGGACTCACATGATGGACGGAGTAGATCTCTTACATACATCACGTTGGGCCCCATAGAGGTAGTAGAATAATAATAATATAAAAGTCGCAAAGGTACCGGCCTCCCCTTCCATGGATATAATTAGTCTTACAACTTGCTCAAAAGTCTCGGTATAAAGCCGTACACGTGGAAGACACAGACATAATCAAGACCGTTCCCAAGGTGGGCTCCAGCTGGAGGATCCATTCGCCTTAATAATCACCCACCAGTCCTTAGAAAGCTCGTAACTTTCTCAAGCATTGCGTATGTCGGAAGTCTTGAGTCCGACATACCGAACAGAGTCTACGGCCATTAATCACGCTTGCTAAATGGTACTGTTCTCTACTTTCCAACAAAAATGACAGAGACACCTGACTTCTCAGTAGACCAAAATACCCCTATCTAGGCTCAGCGTAGAACGTACCCGCGGGGCCCACCTTTCCCTACTTAGATATACTTATTTTAGAGCATGATTCCAAAAAATGAGACCAATCCAAATCTCAGGTGGACCACACCGCAGGAAACAGTAGTTACTCTGCATTAAAAATATGTTATGGGCCCCATGTTTTGGATCATGCCGATATTTGTGTGGTTTCTTCATCCATGTCTTAAAATGAGCTGTCAAAACTGATGAACCGGACGGATGTAAGAAAAATACATCAAGGTGGGCCCCACAGTCAGGTATCCACCTACCTCAGCAGCCCCTTTTTGTGGGCCATTGATTGAAAGGGCGGGTATTAATATCGCAGATATATACAAAATAAAACGTGCGTATATTTGCTTCCAAAGAAAGTAACTGCTTTTGTGGAGAATTATTTCGGAAAAATGATCGCATACAGCGGGCTGTATGGTTGGTCATAATACATCTATTTTTTTCGGTCAGAATGTTACGTGTATGATTTCCACTGAGTGCAAAAGGTAGGCGTCACCGTTCACTTGAAGTGATATGAAAGTTCACACCGATCAACTCATACGGTAGGCCACACCAATTCACGGAGTCAGATCATCGGCTGTCAATTGATTTTAAGGTTGTTTCCTGATCGGCAACTGGATGGCTCTGATTTTATTATCAGATGACCATCGTGGTGGGTAGCATCTTTTTAAAGGATTGGATATTCTAGACATACCACATGATGGAGGGAAAAAATGGTTGTATCATTACTTAGGATACAACGGATGCATTGATCCTATCTCCCATTTGGGTGCCACCATTAACCGGTAGAGGAACCCTTTCTTTCCAATTTCGGTGATGCAATAGAAAAGTTGTATCATTCTATTTAAAAGTAGAAATGAAAGTGTGCATTTTATAACTTTAGGGGTGTAGATATCATCAACTTTTAGTTTCGGTTCTAATATGGTTGTACGGAAGATAAATCAAATCCAAAGCTGGATTATGCTAATTAATTACTTTCGGTTGGGAGAAAAAGGTGCTTCTAGAGACAATTGAAATAAATGACGTGCAGCAACCGCATGTGGAGCACACACGTGCTAACACAGAGAACATGTGTTGAATTATGGAAAGTCATCAGGTTGGGCCCACTAGTGCCTCGCCAAAAGATCAGGACGGTTCATTCATCTTGTGGCCCAGAATTTGATGGTGGGCCATCTTCTTTCCATCCTTACACATTTTGGTGTTACTTGGCCCAACTTATTAATAGAACGGCTAATCGTGTTCGAATTTCAAAGTCGCTTATACGTCCAAAATTTCTGTAGCCACCAAAAGGGTTTTAATGATAGGTGTTTAATCTTCTGCTGCTTTTTACAGTGTGGTCCACTTGATTTTTGGATGTATCTTATTTTTCGACTCAAACCTTAGGACAAGCTAACCACGTGGATGGAAGATTTGGATATAAGTCACACATCATGATGGGATCCACAGAACTTGATAATGTCAACACATCAGCCACATCGGTGGTCTGTGATACCCCAGCCAATCCACTTTCCTCTTGATAGGGTTGTTCATGAGTCAAGCTAGCTGTAAAAACTCGCTTGACTTGGCTTGAGTCAGCTCGGATTGGCTCAGCTTGAATGGCCAATTCGGGCTGAGTCAAGCTAATTATTTGAAGCTCGAGTTAAGTTCGAGCCGAGTTTGACCAGGGGGCATTTCAACTTGATTCGACTTTAACTTGACTTGACTCGTTTAATAAATATATTAAAATTGTGGGGAATGCGGAGAAAGTTGAAATGAGATCTCTATGCTTTCACCCTAACAATTAGGAGTTTGATGTTGGTGTTGACCATTCTCTTAAATCCAAAATGATATATTGTATGGAGCACTTACATAAATAGATATATATCCTTCCTAAATATGTTGTGAATTATAAATCCTCAAATCAGGTGCAAGGTAACAGAAACTATACTTTTGTCTGAGTAGCAACAATACAAGTGGGTACCACTTTTTTGTGGTCCTAGGTCTGTTCAAAATCGTATCAATTGAAAAGTATGGTCTTAATGATGGATAATTCAGAACATACAATTGAGAATGCTTTTAGCGCATGATTCTTTTATCATAGGGCCTACGTAGATGAATTTTTTGGACTGCTGAAAGATGGACTACACCATATTTCGATTGTCGGGCCAAATCGAAAATAAATTTCGCTTGGTGAAGCATCATGTAAAATGCATTTTAAAATTTTTTTTATCTAACTTTTCTTCTGAATTAATGGAGGAAGATCAAAAACAAAATCCATTACTCTCTCACCCAACAAGCTCAAGCTCAATCTCAACTCGACTTGAACTACTAGCTCAACTCAAACGCGACTCGACAACTTTGACGAACAAGTCAACTTTTAATGTTGAGGTCAAGGCCAAGCTCAAGCTTGATCTTGTACACAAGTGCAGCATGGACAAGCCAAGCCGAGCTTGGCACACCTCGGTTCGATGACCACCCCTACCTCTTGTAAGGTCCGGATAACGGACGCATACAAGATATTGGCACGTGTCCGACGATTTCGCTCTCTCATCGCGCGAATAGCGGAGCACTTCTTAGATTCTAGCAAATGGCGAGGAATTGAGGCAGTCATACACGTAAAATAAAAGGGTGTGATTCAATCCGCACGTATGGACGCGGAACACGTGTCAGAACTCAGCCGGACAGCGCAAGTGTCAGATATCCAGGCCATTCATCAGGCAGCGATCACTGTGATAATGCCATATCCGAAAAAAAAAAATAAATAAATCTGGGTTGTACACACATCTATACGTTGAAGGACCGTTGGATTTTTTCCTGACCGGAAAATTTCCACCTGCAATTTGACCTGTCAGTACCAGCCGTATCTTTGGTCCATGGGCCTGGGCCATGGCATTTTTAGGGTACCCAAATGGATGGCCAGGATCTCAGACACGTGCTCGGTCCCCGACACGAGGGGCTACTGATTGAATCGCGACCAAGTAAGAGAGGGTGCACCAATGTAGAAGACAACTGCATCCGTTTGTCAAGTCTATTTTCCAATGGTTAGGATTATTTTAAATAAAAAAGAGAGATATTCCGTGATCTATATCTATGGTGGGGTATACCTTCTCAAGTGGGACCTACGACTTTTCCTATACGGAATTTAACGAATTTGCATTGTAATCAACAAATCTCTCTCTGATCCATAAGCGGTGAAATCACACTAAGGCGTGAGTGCGGGGGCGGTGTGAAAAAAAAAAAAAAAAAATATCTCTCTCTCTCTCTCTCTTCTGTGTCATTTCACCGACCTGAAAATTGTTTTGCTCCGTCGCGACAAAGAATCCAGATTCTTTTTCTGCTAACTTAGGCTGACATGCTGAATTATCTGATAATCTAGAACGTCCATATGTTATAATCTAAGCTTTCATGCTAACCCTTAGAAAATTATACTGAGTGGATGATATTTTAATTACTTTCTTTCGATTGATTTGGAACAATGGGAGAGAAATCTTCAATGGCTCAAATTCCAATTTAGAATTCAAATTGATAACATCATAACTGAAGCTTGATCAAAGGCCAATGGATTATTTATATAATTAAGTAGAATATGAATGGTTAAAATCATCGGACCATTGCAACATGCGGCCCCTAGTTGCTGGCGACACACGTAGTCCCTTAATCGCGACAGAGGCAAAATGAAGATGCGATTCTTTGTCATTTTGCAAAGTCGGAGGGCATTTACGTAATTTCGAACATAGACACACGGAGAGGAAAAAAGTAATTAAGAACGGTAATACTCAGATAATTAAGGATTAAGAAATCCTAATAAGAGATTTTTTTAGTCAAATGGCTACTGACGTGGCGCCTAACCCAATGATTTGACCGCCTATTTAACTAAAATCGCGCAGCCACGCTCACGTGACCTTCTAATCCTGGAGACCCTGATCCTAGCAGCATTTCTTACTCATCACCCACGCTTTCGGTGACTGCGGGACCAACAGGCAACGTGTCATATTCCTGACCGGTCGAGATCCCGGATGCGGCGCCTCGCGTTACACAGGGGCCCGGGAGATGATACGGTATATAGTTGGAGGAATCTGTATACAGTAGGCTCGCCTCTGCGGAGTACACGTGGCAGTGTACTATGCCGATCGTGACCATTCATGCAATGGGCCCTGGAATGGATGTGCATTCAACAAACTAATAAGACAATATCATTCATGTAATCGCTGACCGTCAATTCATACTAGGTCCCACAGAATGGATTGTTGCAACTGAAATATCACCGCTACTCGTGGCATTCGGGGCCCATACGGAGATATTGAGATTAATTAGAATCAGAACCATCCATCTTCTTCAGCATGCCATAGATCGACCCCAGTGAAATATGGACACTGAAGGGGTGACTCCTGACATTGAGTTCTGGAGTTTAATATGAACCATTGATTTCTTATTCAACCGCCTTACGAGATCTAAAGCGTAAGAATTCTGGAAGCGTATTGGCTGGTGTAGTGCTATATAGCTAGTATATTGACGTCAGCAAGTTGTGTGGATTTAATAACGAGCTATGTGTTATATTTAAACCATTCATCCATTTGACGAGCACATCTTAAGACTTGAGATGAAAAATAAGATAGTTCTAACTATTAAGTGGTCCATTGCTTTTTGCAGTAGGGGATTAAACTTTTACCATTGAAACTCTTCTTAAGGTCATAGAAGTTTTGGAGCACATCTTAAGACTTGAGATGGAAAATAAGACAGATATAACTATTAATTGGATTCACTGTGATTAAATGTCTACCATTAAAATTTCTTTTAGGGTTATAGAAGTTTTGAATTAATATGAAATTTATTTTTATTCTTTATTTAAGTATTTATGACCTTATGGACGAGTTAGATGTAAAATAAATGTTATGATGGGCTGTATAAGCTTTTTAAAGGTAAAAATTAACATCTTTGTTAGTATTCATGGTGTGGTGCAGATGATTTTTGGATATGATTTAATTTTTAAATAATGCTCTAAAATGATTTCTAAAAATAAATTAATTATATAAATATAATAAATACAATAACGTGAGGCCATTTAATGTAACTTTCACCTCCTTTGAACCGTTCGTACAACTCGGAGTTCGAGGAGTGTAGTTTTCGACTTCGCACGACGCGTACCTAGCCAATCCGCAATTCTTACTACCTTTCCATGTGGCCCTGTATGGTGAACACTTACTCGAAGAGTTTGATTCACGACTGAGGCGCAAGGAAGTCCACACCAATGTATTTAAAATGATGCTGGATTCTACGGCTGAGAGGGCGGCCAAGGAAGCAGATTGGCTGGTGTAGCACACACCAGCTATATAGCTGCTGTAAGTACGTGTCTTGCGAAGACGAGCACCGACGCTCCTCGAGCTGCAAGTTGTACGAACGGTTCAAAGGAGATCAAAGTTACATTGCCCAGGCTGATGTATTTATCATATCTACACGGTTCATTTATTTTTAGGGATCATTTTATAGCATTATGCAAAAAATGAATCATATCCAAAGATCATGTGAACCACTCCACAAATAGCAGTAGAGATTATGATTTTCATCATTAAACATTCCGTAGAGCCCACCGTAACATTTTTATTTTTTTTTATTTTTTTTACCTCGAATCTGTTTATAAGGTCACGTAGATCTGAATGAAGAGGAAAAACAAATTTCATATTGACCCAAAACTTCTTTGACCCCAAAAGGGGTTTTAATGGTAGACGTTCAATCCCTCGTAGCCTTATGAATTATGGTCCACTTGATAGTTAGATCTATATTATTTTTCATCTCAATCCTTAAAACCAGCTCGTAAAATGGATAGAGGGGTTGGATATAACACATATATCGGGATAAGATCCACACAGCTTGCTAACGTCGATACAGCAGCTATATAGCTGGTGCGACGTACACCAGCCGATCCGCTTCCGGCGGCCAACATCCAAAACTGAGAAATGATACGGTAGAGCCCTGAGAACCAAAATACGGTAGAACCATCTCTCCGCAGCACAATTGGCGGGGAGATGTAACGATCAAAGCCGTTCATCCAGTGGGCTCTATCATAAATGGCTTACATTTAAAATATTGCCCGTATTTTACAATCATTTCCTTTATATTACCTAAATGTCTCTAGATGAAGGCTAGCTATCATACGAATATGATAATAAAATATTTTTGTATTTGAAAACAATATCCATCCAACGCAGTGAACTTTAGATGGACCCGATTAACTCATTACTCTGCTACCCGTGCTGGTTTGGCTATACCATGAATGTGAAACCAAAAATTAAAGAGAAATTGCTCCAGTGCTTTGGAAGCACTTATAAATTATAATACTCCTGCTCGGACTGGGTCTTTTGGACGGTCAAATCTATCCATTAAGTCCAAAAACACATTTCATGGGCCACCATGTAAAAAATTACATTGATCAAATGATCTAAAGCATCCTAAATTTGCCCTTATTTTTATTAGCCGTTCTTCATCTAAGCCATGGATGGCATGGTTATGATTTCCAAACAAAAGAAATCCTTCTCAATAATAAACAATGATGATGGCCCCTGGCAAATGCAATCAAATCTATCAATTTGACCTATTTTCGTAGAAAAGATCCTGACTGTCAATACTAAAAAGTTACTGATCTGATGGTTAAGAATGTCATATCGGTGAGACATTTCCACGGTAGAACATGGAATGAGTGTTGAGCCTAACCAACAGTATAGATCAATGGATTGGGTTGTCTAAGTCTCCCATTGGAAGTAGGAGCAGTATAATATACATTGCTCTGATATAACTGGAGCTTTTAAAAATGAAACTAGATGAAAAACACAAGTAGAAATACCAAAAAAAAAAAAAATCAAACTAGGATTTTATTTTTATATTTTGTTTTATTTCAGATTCTACCATAAACAAAATAATGTAGAAAAACACAAATTTAAAATAATAATAATAAATCGTTTTCATTGGAATCCATTTCGGCTGTTGGATCCTATAAAACAGCGATCTCACCGTTTTTGACTCTAATCTGAAACTTTTTCTTCTCTCTCACACACACGCTGCTTCTCTCTAAACTCGCTCTAAGCATTTTCAGAAAATCCCGTCATCCTCTGTTGTTGCCTGAGGGATTTCTAGATTGGGAATCTGCGGTGAAAGAGCTTTTCAGATTCTGAGAATAGAAAGCTTCTGCTGGTGGGAAACTGTTCTTCCGTGCTCCTACGCCTGTACCGCAGAACCGGAATCCGTCCATCTCTTTCCTTTTCAGGTTAAAACCCTTTCTCGGCTTTCCTCGAAATTTCTCCTTTTCTTTCCCTCTCTCTCTCTCTCTCTCTCTCTCTCTCTCTCTACTTTCATTTCAGCAGCATCCGTCTTTTTGTCCTGTTACAGTCATTTCAGAAGCTTTCTTCCCCTTTCATGGAAATTTCTAATTTCCTTTCATGACTTGGCTGTGGATTTCCTTCTCTAGCTATCTCCCTGTTTTGTAGTTTCTCCTTTTTTTCTTTTTTTCCCCTTTCATTTCAGCTTTCTTTTCGAACCTCTTTATTCGCCTCACTTCCAAAGCATCATTCTTTTCGTCTATTTCTCAGCTCAGATTTTCCATTTCCAGGAACAGCGTTTGGACAATGCCAAAGGAGAGGAGCTGAGGGAGCTGAGAAAGTAGAAATCCATCGCCATGGATCAAAGCTGCATTTTCCCGGCTGTCAAATACTCCGAGCATCGGACTCTGACGAAAAAGCTGGCAAAGCCATCGGCGAGGCTGAGGAACTCTTCTGGCTCCCGGAATCTGACGGATTCCGCCGGATGTCCGAGAGTTGTTCGAATTTCCGTCACGGATGCCGACGCGACGGACTCCTCCAGCGACGAGGCGATTTTCGTCCGGCACCGCGTCAAGCGATACGTTAACGAGATAAGCATCCAGGACTGTTCGAGAGATAACGGAGGAAACGCTAACGGCGCGTGGAGGAGCAGATCTGTTAGGAATGGGCGGGAGAAGCCGTCGACGACGCCGGATTTGCAGGCCGAGAAGAAGTTCCGCGGCGTACGGAGGCGGCCGTGGGGGAAATGGGCGGCGGAGATCCGCGACCCGTCTCGGCGTGTGCGGCTCTGGTTAGGAACGTACGACACGGCCGAGGAGGCCGCGAAGGTCTACGACAGCGCCGCGATTCAGTTGCGAGGGCCAGACGCCATGACAAACTTCTCTCCGGCGAAATCCAAGTCGGAAATCGATCTGACGACGTTTTCCGGCGAAGATTCCAGCGACGAGTGTCAGAATATCAACTCTCCCACCTCGGTTCTCCGCTTTTCCTCTTCCTCGATCGAAGAAACCGATTGTGGTAACCGGCAACAACCGGTCAAAGAAGCAACCGAAGCGCCGAGTTTACCGAGTAATTCCGTCGAGTTTTTGCCGTTGGATACGCCGTTCCTGAACGATGATTTCTGGGAGTTCGAGAACCCATTACCGGGATTTTTCAAGGACGTGTCACCAAAAAGCTTCCTTCAAGAAGATATCAGTGATATCTTTCTCGGAACGGGAGAGGATTTCGGGTCGCAGTCGTGGCACGTTGACGACTATTTCCAAGAGATCGGCGATTTATTCTCGTCGGATCCCCTCCCATCTTTCTAAGACCCGAAGATTCCCTCTGCCGGCCTGCCGATTTCTCGGCAGATTTTGTAACGGCGGGAAAAGATAGAAGCGCCATCTTTCGCTATTTCGTGTTTTTTAACGTTTTCAAAAAAATCTCTCCGTTAAAGTTAACGGCGACTGGAGAGAGTGAGTGCTGTTTCGGACTCTTTTAATTATTAGTTTTTTTCATGTATTTTATTTACGAAAATGCTGAGGCGATTCGCGCGAGGAGAATTAAAAGAGTCGGTTTGAGGTGCATGTGTGGACTTTTCTAGACACGTGCGGAATCTGGAACTCTGATCAGGTGAGACGCTATTAACCAGCACTGGCCAAAACTCAAGGTCCACCTATTAAGTATGGCATAAATACTCATTAAACATAGGCCGCTGGTTATTGTCCCCTACTATAATTCAGTGACTGTGGCCCACTTGACAAGAGAACTTCCCTACTTTGGGGGCCATAGAGGGTTAGATGTATGCTTCAGATCTCATACGTGAGATATGCGAATAGCATCTTTAATCTCCATTCGAGCGAATCGCAACAGCACTCTTCAGTTTTTTATGTTTTTCTTTTCTCTTATCTTTGGGCGTGCGTGGAAGACTGTAAACCTGTCAATGTGTGGACTTTGAAAGAGTAAAATATCATAGATTTTTGCGGCATATGAGGATTTTTTTATTTTTCTACTTCTTGAATTTGTGACGGATAGCATTTTAAATGAACTTCATTTGTGGCTGATATGTCCTGATTCGCACGTGTAGGTGATCATACGTGTATCCCATGAAGCCGTGCATAAACTGGCCTTGCATTGAAGATCACTTGCTACAGAAAGGTCCAATTAACGGATGGGGAACACGTATGTCGAATTGAACATTCTGGTTTAAACCGTCCATTATTTTATACAAGGTGGCCAGCTTTACCTTGTGATCTTATTGATGATAGTCATCTCTTGTATGGCTGGGATTTCATTCCCACATTGGCACGTGTGGTGTAGCTTTACTCACCGACAACAAGCGCAGGTGCGACTGTACCTCGTTTATTAAATCCTGTGGAGGGAGTATTGAATGATGGAGCTGACGTCAAAGTTAGTTATCAGGGACTCAAATCTCCGTACATGCGGTCCATCCGCATGAGATTTAAATGTCTTGTCTAACATGATCTACCGTGGATGGGCCACGCATCAAAGTTCACAGATTCAAATAGCTATAATGTGGCGCGTGTGAGCGATCTAAATCGTCAGTTAGGTTGATCAGGAAATTGCACTCAACTCTCTCAATTTCAAATCAACCCCATTGGCATTTCTCACGGGCTACAAAGCTCTGTCAAGCATTCATCATTGAAAATGACCCCACTCTTGCAATATCCGCACGATCGGGTTGTAGTATCTAAATGAGTTCAGGCAACCGTTGCTTCCAGCTTCTCATGTGTGATTCTCAACAGACCTTGGATCATGTCCTAGTTATTGGATTGTTCAGCCTATATGATTTTTACGCACCATCCATAGTTATAGGGTTCACACGTGCAAATGAATCAAACGTGACATAATCAATGCATGGTTTTGATCAAACATGTTACATGATCACGACACGATTTACAAATCTCACGCACGTGTAACGATGATCTGACTGCATGAGCAAGAGTTCACATGCATGCACAAAAAGCCTTGGCAGAACCAGGCATGAACTCAAAGCGTGGGAAGGAGAAATGTTTTGATGGCACCAAGACACGCATGTAAAATATCAATAGGTAAATGATGGTATAACGTAACACATGGGTAAATCAAGATATAACGTCAATGTAATAAATAGCCAATTGTACAATGCGATGGCTTTGGGCTTGTTTGGTTGCTGGGAATTTATTCCCCGACTTCTATGTTTCCTGAAAGATAGTAGCAGTGCTCTATTACTTTTGAGGAAAAGACTAAATTTTAATTGGTTAATACATAAAGTTTTTATAGTTCAATTTGAGATGGGGTTGTTTGGCACAGTAGCTTTGGGGGATTTGAGCAAAATCTGAATTCATTGGTACTTTGGTACAGTGGATTAGTGGGTATTTTGAATTCAAAAGAGTTTAAATCTTTACTTTGGTGAGTTTTGCTTTCCATTCCTTTTAGTTGAATTATCAATCCTTTATTCTTATTTATTTTATTATTGTTATTTTTGCACATTTTTAAAGGTAAGCAAGCCACATGTTACACATACATATTACTAGGCTACTAATTAGATGTGCACGTGGCCTGCTGATGACATCCTAAAACAATCGAATTATCAATTGCATCATTAAAATTATAACAATAGAATGATCCAAGCGGTCAAAACATTGGCTTTGTAAATCAATGGCTTGAAAACATTGGTTTGTCACTATATATATATATATTTGTTAGCTTGTTAATACATCCACAGTTAGCTCACACTTCATTGTTAGCCACCCTGTAATATTTCGGATTTTTCACTGTTTCGAATTTTCAAAAATTCTTAATTTTTTTCTATTTAATTAACTTAACATCACTTAATGACTATTAGCACTCAATATTAGTTTATACAGAAGTAGTACCAGTAAAGAACTGCACAAATTCGATTAATCAACCGTAAGAAGTCAACGAATCCGCCTGATCGCTTAAACATCAGGTGTAGTCTCATAATTTACTCACATAGGACTCAAATCTAATTGATCCGTAGTTAACTAATCAAGACAAGCATAACTAAATTAAAGATCTAACCAAAGCCGAGTCAGATGAGGCCTGAATCTTAACAGTAGACCAAATCAACCCTTGTAATGTCCCGTCCAACCAGCACAGTGTCTTGGGACATCTACGTAAGATTTGCCGCAGGACCATTTCTTTAAGTCACTCATGGTGGGGTACCACAAGTTGATTAACATAGAATTAGCTCATTAGAGTAGACCGGACAGGTCATGATAGGGCCTAGTGCGAGCCGCCAAGCCAGATGACCTATTTACACTTAACAACAGCCCGTATGGGCCACCAAACGACTGAGGAGGGTCAGAAAAATTTAAAAATTTATGAAATCATAGATCTCACTGGGCTTATGGTCCATCGTGGATTGCAGATCCAGTGGACACCCAGAATTGGGATCTGACACTTGCCAAATGCACCCCACCAATGCCAGAATTGGAATCTGTCACTTGCAAATGAAACCGAGACTTTGGGCTTTTCAGCCGTCAGATTTCTTTCAAATTTACAGCGAAGGTCTAATGTATTTTCCTACACCCGTCTACAAAATCTGGAACCCGATCATGACACAGTAACCATTGATCGCAAATCGGACCCGTACGATCAAACTAAATATCTAATCGACCCCAAAATTTGTATGATCCTTCATTTGACTATGGACCACTTATCCTATAAATTTCATGGCCAGGGGACCACCAAAACTGCCCCAACGACCGGAATGGACCCTACAGGGCCATTTAAAGATCGGGATTGCTTACTCAGATCCCATATTCGTTCATCCGATTGTTTTTAAATTTTATATGGCCCCTCATTGGGCCATGAGGTATCTACACACCAAATTTGGTGGCAGGGGGGGTGATAGAACTACCCCTAACACAACAAGTGGTCCTAGGTGACTATTTTAGGGATTTTGAGAAACTTAGGGCAAAAAAGGCCAAACCTAGAGATAAAACCCTAGCTATCTCATACACTCTCCATTTCTCAATCTATTTCTCTCTCTCCCTCATAACTTCCCTTTTTATTACAACAAACCCTCCCTCATTACTCCACCATCTTCTAACAATCAAAGCCCCTTCTTCATTACTTCCATTTCCAACAACCCATCTCTTCCTTTTAGCTCTTACCATTCTCCAACGATTGAGAAGAGTAAGAGGGAGGAAAGGAGTAAGAAGAGAGTCAAAGTGGTCTCCAAATTCGTGTGGGGCCCAAGAGCATCAACCCCATCAACACCATATCCTCTTTCAATGGAAACCCATCATCAAAACTCTAGGAAACGTCCGCCGGTCTCCTAAGTAAGATCCTCCATCTCTTTTTTCTTAAATCTCATGATCTAAGGAGGGATTTACACAAGATTCTAACATGCAATTGCATGCTCTAGGGATTCCGGCCGTCCGGCCCCCAAATCCGAGCTTTCCTAGGTCGGTTCGAGACTCCAACGACCCCACAGGTGCGGACTATTGCTCTTAGGTAGCCTAGCACTAATTTTAGTATGTGTTTAATGATTTTGGTTGCTTGGATGCTATGTTAGGAGAATTTAGAGAAACCTTAGGATTTGCATGTTTGTTAGAATGGTATGTTTGACTCTCATATGATGTTATTTTTGCCCCTCACATGACTTTGTGTATGAACAATTGCATGCTCATGCCTTGTTTGATTTCTCATATGATGTGCCTTATAACATGTATGATTCATTGATTTTTGTGTATTTCGGTTCTAAGGAGGTAGGAAGTGCTTAACTTCCTTATTCACCCACACAACACACACACACCTTGTTCATGATATGGTTAACTTTACATGTTAGTAGAAATTTAGAATTTTATGTTGAAAAGCATGAGAACATGATGTTGTTTATGTTAGATGATGCATTGATAGTCGGCATGTTCTGAATCACCTCCCAAACCCTTGGGTTGGTCAGTAATTCGAGGAGAGCAAAGGCGGCCTCGTTGGTAGGACCGCCTTGAGGCTAAACCCATGGATTTGGACGAGTGTGTGTGGGCGACAGTAGTTAGACTACATGGGTTGCTTGCACCCAATGCCGTTCCGCCACGTACTGGCCTGAACTCGTGCAGTCTAGTATATGAGCTGATCAACCCTGTTTGTTAACCCTGTATGCTCACATATGTATGGAACTTAAACCACCCTACAACCATTGTAGCCCATTAATAACTCATTTGAAATTGGTCCACAACCTCGTGAGCTGGGAATGGTGGAATGGGACATTGTGTCCGAGCTGTCGGCCTACGCTGGGGTGTCGCGCCTCCCCGTAGTGACCGCGAGCGACTCCTTTCTCTTGACACTCCTCATGTGCTTGAAGTCGGGGATGAGGAACCCGACGGGATCACGGACCGTGAGGTCTTGGCCTCACGCATTGGGAGGTCTTGGCCTCGCAACCAGTTTAGGGCATTGATATGTGGGGTGCATCAGATTCTCAAACCTGCTGGATGAATGGACATAAGTAATAACTTGGCTAACACAATCGCATTGCATCGCATTAGTTAGGGTAGCGACTCGGAAGTCGAGGTCGCAATGAGGGAGTGCTGACATAAGCGATCATTAGATGGAGTCGCTCGAGGGAGTGTTGTGGCGAGGGCATGCATCATATCATTCTGCATACATGCATTTTAAATAAGAGTTGCTAGGTATTGTTGATTATCTGCTTTTCATTAAATTCATATTATAATTGATGCCTATTAAAACTTAAGATTAATAGCACCCACTGAGTTGATCACTCATTCCCACTCTGGGACGATGTTTTAAAACACCACCCAAACTCTTCAGTAGCTGCAGGTTGTGCTGAGTTCGACGAGCCTGGCGGCGCGAGCTTATGCGAGGAGGATGAGTTCTCCCACTTCCAGTTGATGGGCGGTCCTCCACCGGCTTAGAAGACTGGATTCTGGGATGTTGAGTCGTGGGCTCAACGCACCGTTCTTTGGGCATATGATTCCCTTTGCGATTTTGTTGGGCATCGCCTTGTGCGGCCCATTTATATTCTTTTTGAACCTGCATATATTGATTTCTCTCAGTTCAGTAGACTATTTGTGGATGTGCCTCATGTTTCAATTAATTCCATGTTGCGCTTTTAAACTTGATAAATTATAAAATTATAAGATTGATGATAAGTGACACTCGGGGACCCGGGAGTCGAGCATATGCACGACCCCCGATTTTTCGGGGTATTACACACCCACACTAGGGAATGGATACCAAGATGTTTGTTACTGGGTTGTGATCCTATACTTGTGGTCCATTCAAGAATTGAAATTTTATCATTTTTTGTTATGGTATATATTTCAAAAGACTTATTACAATTATTGTGTCAAACATCACACATATACACTTATTAGAGATATTAAAATTGATTTAGTAATTAAATTCAAATTCTTATAAATATACTACATAATTTAAATGCTAATTATTTTTGAATCATACGAGATTCTAAATCTAAGGTACTAAACACAATGAAGAATTCTAAATTCAAGGTCCAAATTTAGGTATTTCAAATTCATGATGCCAAATAAGGCTTAAATTTTTATTTTCTTTCTCTAGGGTTTTCATTGGTTTGCTAAAAACTTCTATAAATAGACTACATAATTTAAATACTAGCTATTTTTTAATTATAGGGGATTCCAAATCCATGGTACCAAATGCAATGAAGAATTCTGAATACAGAGTCCAAATCCAAGTATTCTGAATCCATGGTGCCTAACGAGACCTAAAATTCCTTTTCATGCTCTAGGGTTTTCATTCATTAGCTAAAAGTTAGAGTGAGTTTTTTTTTTTTTTTTCCTTAGAAAAAGCCAAAGAATAGAAATCTGATGTAACACAAAACTAACTAAAAAAATGTGTTTCTAAATAAAAGTATTTAAGCGTATAAATGAAAAACCCACCAACCAACAATGTATTGTCATGGCTAGCTCAAATGAACGGATGGGGCTGATTTTCCTACCAATTGCTTACCAATTTTACAGCTGGCAATGCCTACACCGCTCTGTATGTTACATCGTGGCTGGCAAGTACGTTGTCCATGGCAATCAGTATCTTTTAATATAATCAGGGTGTTTTAACCCTAAAATTCTCTAAGAATCTATATTTTACAAAATGAAGCCTAAATATTTAGAAATTACTTGGAGTTGCTCTTTGGAGATGAAACTACAAAAATTCCTTTCAAATTAGTCATAACATGAAAAAAAATAATAATAATAAAAAATCATTACTATATATATGGAAATGGTACCATGCCGTCAAGCGCATGAAACCTTAATTTAAGGTTGAGACGTGTACTATATTCTACCATTCCAAGCGTACTAGAAAAAGGCAAAATGTATGCTGTTACCAAGTTTTGTGAGCTCCACCACGATGTATGTGTTTTAGCTATACCATCTCTATTTGGAAAGATCATTAATTTTAAGACATGAGCCCAAAACCCTAGGTAGATCCACAACTTATGTCACGCCCCGAAATTCGGGTACAGAGTGTGTACCCTCAAATCTGAGTTTCAGTTCGTAACTCGTACACAAAGTGTACTAATTTAATTCCTTAATCAATTTAATCAGAGATAGGAATTATATTCAGACTAAGTTCTATCATAATCTCAATCACACATACAAAACACTTACGACCAATCAACCAAGCATATGTAAATCTTAAAAACCCCTATAATAAAATAAACCTTAAAAATAATTCATTTATTACATTATCATACTCTAATTATGTATATTCCATACTAACATTGTTTCAAAGAAATAAATCTAAATAATTTCTTAAAGTCTCAAAATTAATACCAATATGCATTATATGTTAATTAAACTATGTTAACAAATAAAACATATAATAAAAAATTGTCTAATGCCGCCACTTCATCTTTATAAAAGTATGACCATATTTCAGGTGGGCCGTGTTTAGGTATGGTAAATTCTCCTGGTTCTTGTACCACATCATCTACTAATGGCTCTTATGTACGGTTATTCCATCAATAAAAAGGTAAGCTGGCTAGGCTTAGTGAAATATCCCAGCATGGTTCATAATCATAGTAATTAAAATAACATAAAAATGTATGCACAATGATATGAATATAAATAGTGTATAAATGCATCAAATGGGGTGATCGTCCATCTGCTTGGGTTGGAGGTCGTCAACCCGCATCCACCCATTGGGTAGGCTTGGGCATATCCCGCATCTAATAACGCTCTACCAGGTTCGATATTTCTTCTAGGGAGGGCTCCTAGGATCGACCATGCATTATGTAAATGTAATGAACGATGGATGATATGTAAATGCATATTTTTCATATTTGACATATTTTTTTATCAGAATATTCACATATGAATTTAGTGTACAATTATCATAACAAAATATTCAAATCAGTACATCAATCAATCAAACAATCATAAACGATTAATTTTAATTTTAATGAATTATGAGACAAGTTGAGTTACTCACCTGAGTCTAGTAGTGTAGAATCCACAAGGTAAATGGGTTGGTTTAAATTCAAAGATCCTATTAGTTATATCAATAAAATTATTATTCATTTAGTTATTTTACATGGTGGGGCCCACCTTTGATTAATATCCTAGGTGACCAGATCTAAAATAATTGATGATTAAAAATTTTATTTTATATTTCTATTATATATATATATTTTAAGATTATAAAATTGATTGAAAATTATTTGATCGGAGTGGCCCATTGAATAATCAGATCATTCAGATTTTTGAGGTTTAGTTATGTTTTTCCTCTGCATATTGGATAAATGGTGTGGATCTAACCACACGTACACCAATGACCCATCTCGATCTTTTACGCCAAGTGATACAAACATTTGCGTAAAAATCTAAGATTTTTCATTAAATATTTATAGATTTAACTAGTGTGGCCTATTTTATGGTCAGATTAATCTGAAAATGATGGCACTTTTATATTTTGGTCTTAAGGATCATATGATCCGTACAGATCCATCTTAACACAATCAGATTCCATCCATTCAATATATTCCTAAAATATTATTAACTAGACTTGAAATCATAAAAATATCACTTTATTAAAATTGACTCTACACACCTATATGATGATGGTGTGGATTATCCACACCATCTATTGTATAGATCAAAAAAAAATTAACAACATAATAAAAAATTAAAAAGATCTAACGATTAGAACTTACCTGATCGAGCTTTGTTAGAATTTTCTCTTCCTTTTACTTTAGGGCTTCCTATCTCGTTTTTTTTTTAAAAAAATGCAGAAACCTTCCGTATCCCTTTTTAAAGGGAATTCTCATAAGATAGAATGAGTACATCGTCTCTTATCCTAAATTTAAATTTTTTAAAAGACATTTGATATAAAATTTATTATTACTACTTCAAAAATTGATCCTTAAACCTCTCTATTAACTAAGAACATATCTACCAACTCAGCTATTACCTTATTCTTATTTTTTATTTAAAAATAAAATCTTTAAATATTTAACTTAGTTTTTTATAATGTACCAAAATTTAAGGTTGTTACATTCGACCTCCCTTAAAATAAAATCTCGTTTTCGAGATTTAGAAACTAACATTTTAAAATTTTCTAATTTTAATTACAATAGCTGTACTTATGTTATGAATAGTTTTAGATACTGGATTGGTCTCTTAATTTTTTCTAGTAGTGAATTTATAATTATGTAAAATTTTGTTAAAAACTAAGGTTTATAGAAAATTTAAAAATTTAGACAGTGAAGGTTGTCTAGAAATAAAAGTTTTTTTTTTAAAAAAAAAAATTTATTCAAAATAGAACTAAATTTAATTTAATTTATTTAAATTTTTTTTATAGTTTCTTCATTATTTTCTTTTGTACTCGATTTTTTAATGTACAATGTAGCTTTTGAATCACCTTAATTGGACTCGTACTTAATTAGTTCTAAGTTTTCTCAAATCAGGTGATTTTCATTATTTAACAAAATATGAGGGGCAAAATTTATTTTATTTTATTTTATTATTTTTTTAATATTATGGGGTCCTAGGTTGCATTTTTAAGTTTAAAATATCATAACAATAAATAATTTTATGTATTGCATCTTTCAAAATAACTAACGGAACATTTTAAATTTAAACTTACAAACATAATATTATTTACGAAATTTTAACATTCAAATCAAAAGTAAGAATGACTTGAAAATTAAAAAATATGTCATTAAATATATAATAAAAAAATTATATTAAAATTATTACTTTTACTAAGGTTTTCATCGCTGCTAATGGGAAAAAAATCTTACTATCCAACAGTTGTTTCTATCGTTTACAGCTTACTATTTAAATGTTTATAATTTTTTTATAACTCGAATCATCATAAAATTTTATAAAGTTGTCCAGGGGTATGTACATGACTTAAAAAATATTCAGGAATTATTTTGAATAATAATTTTATCTAGTTTGATCAGAGATACTAAACTGGTTCAAATTCTCTATAATGTTGAAATTTGTTAGAAAATTAGAAATAATTTCATACCTTAAAATTTGGGAAAGACGTTGTCTTATCCCTAAAAAAAGATTCTATTAAGTTTGATATTTATTTGTTTATTTAAAAGTAATTTTTTTAAGTATTTTTTTCCCACCAAATATGAACTTATGATTCTATAAGAAGGAATTTTTAAAATTTAATAGAGATTATGATTTTTTTAATACTTAATATATTTTTTTCTTTAAATAAAGAACTTTAAATAAAAATACTTATTTAACCAAAGATAATTATCAAAATGAAAAATTCTAGTAATTAAATCTATAAAAAACTAGTATGAGCAGATTGATTTTCAGTTTGATGACTGTTGTTTCTATCATATTTTATTATAGTTTAAAATTTTAGATTAAATTCAAAATTTTTCTTGATGTATTATTATAAGTTTACTATATTTATATAAAATCTTAACTAAAAATTCCAACTGCAAAATTTTTTAAAATTCCTGCAGTCTGTCCTGTACAAAATTTGATGATTTATAACCAGCTTGTGCTAACTCACTAGATCAGTATATTTACTATGAGATTCAAATATTATTATTATTTTTATTCTAATTTATACTTGTCTATCTTCGACTAGGCTTTCAAATCGCCTCAATCGGAATAGTACTTTTATAGTTATGAATTTTACAAGTTGGATAATTCTTGCTGCCATTGCTGTCCAATAGAATTTTGTAAATTAAAATATCTTTAAAATTAATTTTTTTTATATTAATCCATTTTAATCTAAATTATATTTAAATAAGAGTATAGAGAATTTAAATTCTTATTTATATGTTCAGCAAAAATTAATAAGAACTTAGTTTTGGGTCTTTAAATTCATCAATTCATACATCAATCAAGAGGGATATCCTAATGAAATGTTTCTAATTTCAAAGGTCTACAATTTATGAAATTTAGTGAGATATATAACCTACAGGTCACTCTAGGTTTCGAAAAGACCTATCTCTAATACCATTCTATCACGCCCCGAAATCCGGGTATAGAGTGTGCACCCTTAGACTCGAGTTTCTGTTCGTAACTCGTGCACAAAGTGTACTAATTTAATTTCTTAATCAGTTTAATCATAGATGATAATTATATTTAGTCTAAGTTTCATCATAATCTCAATCACACATGCATAACAATTAGCACCAATCAACCAAACATACATAAATCTTGATGACCCTTATAATAAAATAAACCTTAAAAATCATTCATTTATTATATTATCGTATTATAATTATGTATATTCAATACTAACATTGTTTTAAAGAAATAAATCTAAATAATTTCTTAAAGACTCAAAATCAATATCAATATGGATTATATGTTAATCAAACTATGTTAACAAATAAACCATATAATAAAAAATTGTCTAATGCCGCCACTTCATCTTTAAAAAAGTATGATCACATTTCAGGTGGGCTGTGTTCAGGTATGGTAAATCCTTTCAGTTCTTGTGCCATATCATCTACTAATGGCTCCTCTGTACGGTTTTTTCATCAATAAAAAGGTAAGCTAGCTAGACGTAGTGAAATAACCCAACATGGTTCGTAATCATAACAATTAAAATAACATAAAAATGTATACACAATGATATAAATGTAAATAGTGTATGAATGCATCAGATGGGGTGATCGTCCATCTGTTTGGGTTGAAGGTCGTCAACCCGCATCCACCCATTGGATAGGCTTCCACCTTTCGGTAGGCTTGGGCATAGCTCGCATCTGGTAACGCTCTACCAGGATTAATATTTCTTCCAGGGAGGGCCCCTAGGATCGACCATACATTATGTAAATGTAATGAATGATGGATGATATGTAAATGCATATTTTTCATATTTGGTATAGTCATTTTGATCAGAATATTCACATATGAATTTAGCGTACAATTATTATAACAAAATACTCAAATCAGTCCATCAATCAATCAAACAATCATAAACGAATTATTTTAATTTTAATGAATTATGAGACACGTTAGGTTACTCACTTGAGTCTGGTAGTGTAGAATCCACAAGGTAAATGAGTTAGTTTGAATTCAGAGATTATATCAGTTATATCAACAACATTATTATTCATCTAGTTATTTTACATGGTGGGGCCCACTTTGATTAACATCCTAAGTGACCAGATCTAAAATAATCAATAATTAAAAATTTTATTTTATATTTCTATTTTTATTTTTTTTTAAGATTATAAAATTGATTGAAAATTATTTGATCGGAATGGCCCATCGGATAATTAGATCATTCAGATTCTTAAGGTTTGGTTATGTTTTGTCTCTTTACATTGGATGAATGGTGTGGATTTAACCACACATACACCAATGGCCCATGTCGACCTTTTATGCCAAGTGATACCAACACTTGCGTAAAAATCTAAGATTCCTTATTAAACATTTATAGATTTGACTGATGTGGCCTATCTGATAGTCAGATTGATCTGAAAATGATGACCCTCTTTATATTTTGGCCTTATGGATCATATGATCCGTACAGATTCATTTTAACACAATTAGATTCCATCCATTCAATATATTCCTAAAATATTACTAACTAGACCTGAAATCATAAAAACATTACTTTATTAAAATTGACTCTACACACCTATACGATGATGGTGTGGATCATCCACTCCATCCATTGTATAGATCAAGAAGAAATTAATAACATAATAAAAAATTAAAAAGATCTAACGATTAGAACTTACCTGATCGAGCTTTCTTAGAATTTTCTCTTCCTTTTACTTTAGGGTTTCCTCTCTCTCTCTCTCTCTCTCTCTCTCTCACTTTTTAATCCAGAAACCTTTGAATTCTAACATGATAGGATGAGCACATCCTCCCTTATTCTAAATTTAATTTTTTTTTAAAAGACATTTGATAAAAAATTATTATTATTACTTAAGAATTGATCTCTTAATTTCTCTCTCAAATAAGATGTCCACCAACTCAGTTATTAACTTATTCTTATTTTTTATTTAAAAATAAAATCTTTAAATATTTAACTTAGTTTTTTATAATGTATCAAAATTTAGGATTGTTACAGCTTAAATGAACCACATCAGAGAAATTGAGCCCTTACTCTTGCCCGGGTGGTAGACTCTCAGGAGTTTCAACTCCCCGTCAAGGGTTCGAGTACCCATAGGTGGTGAAATTCCACTAGTGTGAGTGTGGGGTGTGTGCTCGTGTGTAAAAAAAAAAAAGAAAGAAAAAAAAAAGACACATCAGAGAAAGGACAGGGACAATGATGGCCACCTTTGAAACATTTTAAGGGTCCACTATGATGGTTTTTTTTCATCCAACTTGTTCATAATGTCATAGGTATTTTAAAAAGAGTTAAAACAAATATCAGCCTGATCCAAAACTTTTGTAGGCCCCAAAAAGTTCTCAATGATAAGCATTCAATCCCCACTTCTTTCTATGTGGTGGTTCACTTCAGATTTGAATGTATCTAATTTTAAGGCTAATGCCTAAAATGATCTCGGCAAATGAATGGATGGTGTGGATTTAACACTTACATCATGATATGGCCCAAAGACCTTGGTGACGGTAACACACTACCAAGGTCAGTGGTTGTGGCACACCAGCCATTTCGCTTCCAAAGTGGACCCAAGCAAATTTAGTGAGGCTCAACTTGATCTTTGTATACTTTATCTAACACTTACATCATGATATGGCCCAAAGACCTTGCTAACAGTAACACACTACCAAGGTCGGTGGTTGTGGCACACTAGCCATTTCGCTTCCAAAGTGGACCCAAGCAAATTTAGTGAGGCTCAACTTGATCTTTGTATTCTTTATCCATACTGTCTATCTGTTTCAGAATATTATTTTAGAACATGAGCCCAAAAATGATAAAGATCTAAAGCTCAGGTGGACCATATTATCGAAAATAGTGGTGATTGAATGCTTTACCATTAAAAACTTCCTAGGCACACAATAATGTTTACATAATGTTTAGTTTTCATCTAAATTGTTGATAGGGTCTTATAAACTTAGATGAAGTGAAAAAAATATTAGATTGATCAAAAGTTATGTGACCCATTAATTGTCAATCACTACAGTTTCCTGTGATATTATCCAACTAAGAATTGGATCTACTTCAGTTTCAGATTCATATCCTAAAATGATATATAAAAACAGATGCAACGGGGATACAAAATACGTACATCAACGTGGGCCCATGGTAAAGCTACACCGGCTCTATTTTTATTTTTATTTTTATTTTTTTTATTTTTAATTTAACACACGCACACACACCCCACACACTCACGCTGGTGGAATTTCACCACCTATGGGTACTGGAACCCTTGACCGGGAGTTGAAACTCCAGAGAGTCTACCACCCAGGCAAGAGTAAGGACCCTCCCTTCGGCTCTATTTTGATGTTCATGCTATATCCAAGCTGTTTGCAATGTAACCGCTGAGATGAACTAAAAACACAAAAACCTTGACCTGATGCAAAATTTTTGTGACCATAGGTATGTTTCAGGGATGGTTGTTCAATCCCCCTTATTTTTTCTCGTGTGGCTCATTTGAGTATTGAATTCAGCTCATTTTTGATCACATGTCTTAAAATGATCTTTTAAAACAGATGAATGGAATGGATTTATCATAAATATCACAATGAATCCCACTTATGCTCCCCTCACAAAAAACTTTATGTTAAAGGCTCTATAAATAAATTTTGTCCGTGCGCCCCGTGCCCCAGTAGTGTTGCCGATACCAAGTTCTGAGGGCCCCATCATGATTTTAGTGTTATATCCACACTGTCCACCCATTTGGAGAGATTATTTTGGGGCATTAGCCCAAAAATGAGGCAGATCCAAAGTTAAAGTGGACCACAACATAAAAAGTAGTGGGGATTTGGATGCATACCATTCAAAGCTTTTTGGGGGCCACTAAAATTTTGGATCAAGCTTATATTCGTTTTGACATTTCATCCCAGTTTGTGAGACATTGTAAACAGGTTGGATAACAAATAAACATCATGATAGGCCTTAAGAAGGTTTCATCGGTGGCCGTCATTCTCTTTGATAGGTTTCATTTGAGCTTGAATATGCTTTTTTATTGGGCTCATGACTCAAAATGATCTCCTTAAAAGAATAGATGGTCTTGATGTAACATATATATCATGGTGGGACCATAAAACTTGATGATGGCCACCTGATTGGCTCGCATCTCAATCCGCACAAGCCTTAGAAGGCGAACTGAATACTTAAATTGATAAATATCAGTTACTTAGCGGCAGTTTTATCGATTTTGCCTTTTTCCTAAAGCGCTGGCATCCCCACGGTGTAGTTTTCAAAATTTTCATCCTAACGGTAGAAGACGAAACACAGCCCGACCTTATATTAAGGTTTCATGCGCTCCACCGCATAGTACCATTTCCATGTATATATACAGGACGCGGATTACGTCCTAACCCCTCCTGGGCCCAAAGTGATTTAAGTATTTTATCCATGCCGTTAACCACTTTTATTAGACCATTTTAAATTATGACCCAATGAACAAGATAGGTTTACAGCTCCAGTGGACCACATCAAAGGAAGCTGTAAGGATAATGACACGCACCATTGAAACCTTTATGAGGGCCATTGTGATGTATTTTTACCATCCAACCTATTAATAAGATCGTGCAGACGTGGATGAAGTGAACACATAAATATAAACTTGATTTGAAACTTTTCCAGCTCTCAAGAATTTTTTAATGGTAAAATTTCAATCCCCACTTTGTGATCTACTTAAGACGTACTTACCTAATATTTTTCATCATACTTTAAAATGATACGAGAAAAATGATTAATAATACAAATAAAACACTTACAACACTGTGGCCCCACAGAGCCCTGCCTGGAGGAATTACCGGGGGTAGGATGCAATATGCAGGTGTGTCTATATATATATATATATATATATATATATATATATATATATATATATATATATATATATATATATATATATATGGAGACACACACACTACCGTTCACGCGGGACTCTTGAGAACTCACCGTACATGGTGTTACTCAAAAATCTGAACAGGTGAACAGGCGATCAGGCTGGATACTAGATGCGTGCTACGTGGGCCGACAATTCTCAATTCTCATCTTCGTAAAGAAAAAGTAAAAGAGGGTCGTAATGTACGTTTTCTTTTAAAAAGCATAGACAGGAATATTGGTTCATCGAGGCACTATTTAGGTGTGGGAGAATCATGCAGAAAAATACGATTATAATCAGGTAATTTATTTAATCAATTGCATTTTATTAAATAATAATTCCCTTAAATAGTAAAGAAAAATAATATTATTTAATCAATTGCATTTTATTAAATAATAATTCCGTTAAATAGTATAGAAAAATGCTCCAGTATTAAATTTTTTATTAGGCTGACTTTTATGCAACCGATCTTGACTGTCCATGTTAAAGGCCATTGATCAAACGGTCAGTATTGGTCAAATCATGTGATGTTTGCATGATAGCCCATAAAAACAGTCTAGATCAATGAATCAGACTGTAAGTGCCCTGTTGCAATTAGGAGCACTTAGAACTAACTGTGCACTGAGAGCATTGGAGCATCTCTCAATAGTAAATTAAATAAATTGATAGTACTAAAATGGAATTTAATGTATGAAAGCTAATCCACACCCATCTATACATATATACGATTTTTCTGCCTCCAAATCTGGTACAGTACACGTACACATAGCACATGTGGCACTGGCACGTCCATATGATGATCAAACCAGGGATCCTGTGAGCTTTCCCATCGATTGGCCATTATTCAATAACTGCTATCATCCGATTATCCTAACCATTCAATAAGTGGACCTTCACTTATTGAATGTGAGCCATCGCCGACTTTTGTTTTCCAACACCCATTTGTGTGCATAATAAAATGGTTAGGCAGTTCCAAACATTCTGACCGTTGGAATATGGCCCACTAAAAGCCTATCAAATAGACGGTTTAGATCTACTCCGTGCAAATCATGCGTGTATCCCGTGCCCCGGTGGCACATCCTAGGGCTGTACTCTTATGTTGATTTTTCACCATCTAGAAATTGGAAATGGTGGTAACTCATCCTTTCCTAAGATGTAGGACTTTATTTACAGCAATCAAAAGCTTTCAAATTCCAGGTACCATTGTCAATGAAGCGTGTCATTAAAATCACAATGATAAAGAATCCTAACCATCCAAGTAGTATCTCTGAAATGGATGCTTAAAAGTGAAATTGTGAGTGACCCAAAATTAAAAGGGGCAAAATCAGATGGTTAAATTAAATTTCTCCGTGTAATTTTTAGGTATGGTCCCATCCACAGTTGGGTCAGTGATTTGACGGTCTGGATTGTCTAATCATGTTTATTGGTTTAACTATGTTTTGAAGGGAACTGAAATAACATTTCTCACTGTGGAGGAGGGTTTCTGTGAAAAGGTCAAAAAACGGAATGGTAACACTTTTTTCGAGGCTGTTAGTTGGACAGTTAAACTTGCAAGTGGGGCCTCTGTTTCCCTCTGATTTTCTGTCTCAACCAAAATCAATGCACAACGACAACACCTGAGGCCATGGTTTTTGTATTGTATTGTGATGTTTGGATTCGCTTTCTCGTTCTCTCTAGATAAACCTGACGTGTTCAAGGTCTGGGACCCGCATGTAATGCACAGAAATCAGTCCCACCAATCAGGTGGTCACGAGTGAGTGCATGAGAGATGGTGAAATTTTGACCAATTGACTATATTCAGTGTACTAGTGTGTCTCATGAATAGTACCAACCTATCTTTTGAGCCAGGCATATATGTTCCCGAAGGCCAGGAGAGGCCTAAAATTTAGCCCAATGATTAATGGTCCAACCCGCTGGCCCGTTTCAATCAATAAACATATTACAGTTATAATGATTTAAAGACATCTGTCAATGGTTCCCTTCATGAAAATCTGCAATTTAAAGACCATAGTTAAATGTGAGGTCATATTATAGTGATCCAAACCATTTATACGTAAGAGTTTATTGAGGATGGCAGTTTTTTTTTTTTTTAAAATGTAGATGGTTTCTACCCATTGATAAAAATCTGTAGAAGGTGATTTTTTTTTTTTTTTTTTTTTTGTATAAGCAGATCAGTTAATATATGTATGGTGATTACTTAGAAAGAAGGTTTGAAAGGGGCAAAGTGCATCTGACTACTCATACACATATGCACATATATGGCCTTTTCTTCAGTCTTTTTTTTTTTTTTTTAAATAAATAGTTTTAAGTCCAATCTGCATTAAGCCCAACTTTATCATTCTCTAAGATACATGAACATTACATGTATCTTGTTTTTTTTTTTTGCCATTTGCTAACTGTGATCGACAACTGCATATTGAAAATCAATTTTGGTCATCACATCGGGCACCATCGAAGTTGGATAGCATGACCCCATGTCACTATATCACCCGTATCCGATTAAAGTTTCGGGCCTGATACATTTATAGACCAAACTAGTATACATGTGATACACCAGTTTTGGTGATTACTTTAGAACTTGCCCAAACCATTGCTGGGTTAGTGGCTGCCTTAGATGGACAAAGTCCCAAAAATCACCTAGATGGAAGATCATATATACGGTTACATCTTTGTTATCTGCTTATAGCTTTTAACTTTTCTTCCATTGAATATAGGCCATTGTTGTTACATCATTGGTGCAATTTTTAACTTCTTTCAATTGAATGTGAATCATTGTTGTTTCTCGAATATTCATCAGTCACAATTGAACTTTTATATTTTTTACCAAGAATTTTTGGCGGGGATGGTCCATTGCGGTGTAGGACAGCTCATGGACATCTTAATGAAAGGTTAGAAATATTGAAAGAATTATCAAGCTGAGATGGGGCCAACACAGCTTTCAATGGCTGTGACTTTGCAAATAAATATCAAAATCATGCATATGAAGTGTAGTTGGAAAGCCATCGATTAGATCAAGTTTCATTGGCCCAAATAAGGCAGTTGGAAGTCTAAATTTAATATTTTTAATTACTAAGATTTTGCTATTTTTATTTGTTATAAGGTTTAAAGCATCCCATTTACTATTTGAAGAAAGTTTCCTATTTTGAGTTGAAGCAACAAAGGCATCTTCGCTTATACAAGCACATCAAGAGCATGATAAACAACATTTTGTTCATCACTCTCAATATTATTGTTCTAGAGATTAATTTTCTACCTTGTAAATTCAAGGATTACCTTATAGAAAGAAGGTGACCTTCTCTTCTCCTCCCACCATGCACCCACCATGTTAGTTGATAGCAGAGCAAGTCTTTTCTTAAGTTGATAGTTTTTAATAATGGAACGGGTGAAAATAATCCTACAAATAGTGCTTTGGAATCAACCAGTGACTATGGTGATAGATTCATGGTAATGGTCAACTCACGACTGTCGAAGGGGCTTGTGGTCAGTTAGATCATGAACCGGAGGGTCCAGCACCCATGCTAAATTGTAAGCCACAACTAGATAATAATGACTATAAAGACAAGTAATCACAATGAAATACTATCATCTTAAATGGGAGAATAAATTCTTTTCAAGTGGAGATGACCAATGTAGGATGGGCACGGCATCATAACAGAAGACCACTATCAAAAGATATCATGCCGAGATAGCCAACGCAACCATATCTTCAAATCCATGATTTGATATCAAAAGCGCACATATGAGCTGTCGTTGGAAAGCTAGCTATGAAATGTATAAATTAAAAAATAACATTGTGTTGGCCTCTAAATATTTTTGTAAATTAAGGTTGTTTAAGGGGTGTGTTTGTGTTTAAAGTTTGACTTACTGTTTTAGTAATTTGTGATTTTATCATTTTTATAGTTATTTTAGGTTTTGAAGACCCCTTGAATCACTTGAAGTTTTTGTTTTGAGTCTATTTTTAGTAGGTTTATTATTTTAAACAACTCGATTAGTTTAGAAAAGTTTGAAATTTCTATTTAAAGTTGAATTAGGAATCTATGCGACTCTAATTACATGAGACTTTATTTTTTATTCTCAATAATATTTCCTTTTAAGTGTTTTTCTAATCCAATGGATTTAAGGATTATCTTAGAAGAAGTCAATGATCTTCTCCTCCCAATTCTACTGCTGCATCCACCGTAGGATGCAATGGGCCAGTGATCAGGACCACTAAAACATGGCCCCACTTATCATGACAAAAAAATAAAGCACACGTTTATGTTGTGCAAATGGTGGGTCTGAATTCCAGTAATTAAAATACAGTTCAACTGGTAGTGACATGTCAGCATCATTGTAAGTTGGAGATGTACATTAGAGCCGTAAGAACGATGATATGGTAGGGTAATCTCCCTACGTTACACGTGGCTGATTTGTCTACCAATCTGAACTGTCCAATTAGTGGACTTCATCATGGATGGATGATATTAGATGATGGTAGCCATCACTTTGGTTTACTTTCCAGCACTAGATTTTGACCATCAACTGTTATATATTCTTCTCCATCGTTCGAAGACCATTGATTTGATGGCTAAGATCATGCCATATATGGGTATGTCGAATAAATTTCCATCCATAGCGAGTACCACTGGATGGACAGTCCGGATTGAAAGAAAAGCTGGCCAAAGCCACTGAAACAAGAGTTATAAAATCCTACAAAAGTGGAGAAAAATGAAATCCTTTTGGCCATTTCTTGCGGCCGACCCGAGACCAGCTGTCAACGTGGCACGTGGGCTGGCAACCTTCGCCGCGTGCAGGTGTGGTCCCTTCTCGACTGTGGGCCCTGCCTCAGATCACTTGGCAATTCAATGGCTGAAAATGGGACCCACATAATTGCTGCGAGATCAGCCTGGCAAGTACCAACTTGCGTCTTAACTCCTGTGCAGTGGCCCCTGGTTACTCGGACGTGGTGGTTCCTGGAGCGCACACGTGTCACACTCGGACGTGGTGGCCCTTGGCAAGTACCAGCACACGAACATTTAAATATGTTCGTGACCCATAAAATAGTTTGCGTGTATATATATACACGCACACACACCCACAGGCACCGCGCACTACGTAGATTTCATCACCTATGGGTACTTGAACCCTTGACCAGGTGTTGAAACTCTGTAGAGTCTACCACCGGTAGAGAAAGAGTAAGGACACCTAAGATAGTTAAGCGATCCCATTCGATCCCTATTGTATGCGTGCTCTCTACTTTATAGGATTTAAAAGTTTTTAAGAATTTTCTAAAGTTCTGAAAAACTTTATATTAGCAAACTCGCTAAGTGTTCAACTGATAAAAAATCAACTAACAAACTATTACTCTTCCGAATCATCATTAAGAAAAATACAGAATCTCAACCTAAGATATATTTGTTAGAAATACGGAGTCTCAACTTAAGATATATTTGTTAGGAAGAAAAGAAAATGCAATGTCTGAAAAATACAATAATATATTCATGTACACATATAACTAAATGTGTTGATGCGAAAAATTGGATTAGCCTCTTCCTGCACTCCTGCCTGCACTACAATGAAAGATAAAGAAAACCCTAGCTAGAGCCGGGGAACCTCCAATGCTTAAGTTAATAAGGATTTAGGAAGAAGAGCTTTTTAGGGTTTTTTTCTTGCGTACCTTAATCCTTGAAGAGCCCTCTTTTTATAGGAATGAGAGGTCCCAGCGTGAGAGGATTCTTTTCTAATTTTTAGGAGATTTGATTGAGTTGTCATTCGTTTACAGATACCTCCCGATCCCGAGATTTTCAAGATCAGGTATCTTTTTACAAATTTTTTGGATCGGTGTTTAAATTTACACCATCTCTCCTTTGCTTGGCTTGGTCTTAATGGACTATACAGTCTCGGCTGACTGGCTTACAAAGATGGGACTGTTTGCCTACTGTCAGACGAAACAAGATCGGTTTCAGACCGATGCCCCTTCTTAATTCGATAGCCGACACTACAACCAACCTCATATGGGTCGGTTTTATAGTCGGTCAGGTGGCTTGTAGCTCTAGGACTTTTAATTTGGTCATTTCTGACATAGCTGTCTCTTTACCGAGTCAACTTTATGTCTTATACATTTCACCTGTGGCTCTTGACTGTTTTGCTTCCGGTTGGGATTAATACCCCGTAGATCCAAGCTAAATCTCTCCTCTTGGCTTTATCTTCGATCGGCTTCCACAGTTGCATCAGGTTTTATTGACAAAGTTACTTCATCTTACTACCGACCCTCTGGACTTGTCATATTTTTTCCTAACAAAATGTATTACTACTTAATTTAAATGATCAATAATGTCTTAATCTATGGTGAAATTAAGATATATGCTAGTAAAGTTACATAACTACAACATGCCAAGATCAAAGAAAAGAAAATGATAATTTAAGCAAACATGATTTTTGATGCATTCGAGTCCTTAAAATTATAAAGGTGCAAAATAGAAAATCAAGAATCACTAAAGAGAAGGAATATGTAAAATGTAAATACAAAACTAAGAGTATTAATTGAATCGCACCTAATACACTTAGAGATGTGGGAGAGAAATAATATTGTAGTTTGAGTTGGTTGGATAGGTACCCGGAGAGTTTCAAACTTACAGGTCATCTCACATAATCTAAAATAAGGTATTGTTATGGATAGTATATATGATACTGAGGCACTTAAAAATTATCGAATAAGTTACACATGTGACATATATATTGGTGATGCAAAAATCTGATTAACCCTCGATGAGCTTTAAGGACTTGAACCAAGTCCTATTAGCTTGTACAAGAAAACGATAAAGGAGACCCTAACTAGAGCAGGAGACCCTCCGATACCAAAGTTAGGTTAGGAATTTGGGTCTAAGTAGTGTAGCGTGGGCTTAGGGTATCAGATATTGCCTACCTGCTCTTGCATATTCGATAACTATTTGTACCTTTCAACTGGAGCGAACATGCCCATCATTCTCAGCACAATCTTAGCCTCTAGCCATGAATGACGAACATGTAAATATTAACGGTTATGCGGTTATTCCCAGATCGTGTGTTGCTGAGGATGATTCGTAGGTCATGTCTCCATACAGACTGACTTGTTAACTCTTGCACCCATACTCTTTCTGCTAGACTTGGTGAGCGACATGGTGGCTGCACTTCGGAATTGAATCTGAGCTTACTTCAAGCGGATGAGATTAAGTCGAGCTTAGCATCACCTCACGGACCTCGCTATTTAGAGAGCACTACAAGCCAACTTGGGGCATGCTCTAGATTTTCGCATAACAGAGATAATTTAAAACAGTCTGTATTATGCATGCTAGGATTAGATTATATCAGGGACCACAAATTACCCTAGGTTGATTATCTAAATATTAGATTTTTTGGATATTTTATTGGACAGTTAGAAAACGAAAAATCATGCAGCAGCTTTATTTGAAAAACAGTCATCCCTGATTCCGAGGTCAAGGTTGTTCAACCATTGGGATTTTTAGAGGCCAAAATGCATTCCACGATTCGGTCATTTTATTTGATACGCAGCCTGAGTATCAAATAACTTCGTTCTAAGTATATACATAGGTGGAATGTGCGTGTGGGATCAACGCTCTCCGACTGGTGGCCACATCAGCTCTCCAGTTGCGTATGTTTAAGCCAGCCCAGCTTTCCTAAGAGGGACTGTGAAGGTGGTAGCCGGGAAACGATTCGTGGAGCCTCCCTACCTCCTACTTGGGAGTGAGTCGGTCCGTCCATCCAGTTACCCCTGCCGTGGATGGTCTAACGTTCAAGATCACGCATATCTGATGATGATCGTATCTCTTTTACTTACTTCTTTCTGCGGAATGGTGACCGTTTAACCAATTTTCCTTTATACACTTTGTTTGAAGTAAATGATCGGATGGTTGGGATAATCCTTTTGAGTGTGAATTTTAAACTGTCGAATATCCTCAGAATAGGCTATTAGATGGACGGGCATGTGTTTCATCATCCATCATGTATGTGTTTCATCCATTCTTACATATCATTTTGCTTGACACAAAAAATTAGAGGGATACAAATCTACCATTAAAACAATAGTAATTGGATATCTACCATTAAAATTCTCCTTAGCCCACTGTACTGTTTATTTGACATCCAATCTTTTGATTAGATCATACAGACCCAATGAAGGGACAAAAACAAAGATCAGCTTGATCCAAAACTTTTATAGCTCCCAAAAAGTTTTTAATAGTCAACGTTCATTCAACACTGTTTCCTGCAATGTGGTCCACTTGAAATTTGGATATACCTCATTTTTTGTCTCATACTGAAAAATGATCTAAAAAAATAGATGGACAGCATAGATGAAATACATAAATCATGGTAGGTCCCAGAGAGTACCCACCATCAGCCATTGGCTGGTGTCAGGAGGAGTAGCCAATCCGTACCACATGATCCACGTGGTGTGGCGGGAGCGCTGTATCACGTTCGGACTGTGGAAACGCAAACGAGTACAAAGCCCAAGGACTAGCTAGCCTTCCTTCACGGGCGAATAAGGTGACTAGGTGAGGCAGGAATAACAGCCAGTAGTTGAGGACCTGACCTTGGGGTCACATGGATGTATTTGTTGTATACACACGCCGTCCATCCGTTTATTCACATCGTTTTAACGGATGGTCCCAAACATTAATTTGATCCAAATCTCAGGTGGACCACAAAGTAAGGATTGAATTTCCACCATTAAAAACTTCTTTGGGGCCACCAAAGTTTTGTATCAAGCTCATCCATGTCTGTGTCCTTATTAGCAAGTTGGATGATAAATAAATATTACAGTGGGCCTTGGGAAGCTTTTAACGGTGAGCCTTCAATCACCACTTTTTTCTTGTGGTGTCTCCACCTGAGGTTTGGATATGCCGGGACCATGCCCTGAAAAGAACTTTTAAAACGAACGGACAGCGTGGATAAATAACACATACATGTAGGTGGGCCCATGATCAGGACCTCGTCCACTAAGCTTTTACCCCTGCCTCACCTGATACGCGGCTGCCTTTGACCAGGCGAGAACGGAGTGTGGGAGATTGTGTCCTGAGGGTATCTATGTGGGGCCATCTATCTCTGCCATTCACATTGTTCCGTACGCACGTGCTTAGAGGTGCCTGCCTCTTTCTACGTACATACGTACGGAAGCACGGTTTGGCAAGTATCTATAAAGTACGCACACATTCTATACCGCTTAACGCGTGAAGATTGGCTACTCCCCCTGCCATCAGCCAATTGGCTGATGGTCGGTGTTCTGTGGGCTCCACCATGATGTATGTGTTTCATCCATGCCGTCCATCTATTTTCTATATATCATTTTATGGTAGACTGCCAAAAATGAGGTATCTTCCAACCTCAAGTGAACCACATTACAGGAAACAGTTTTGAATGAACATCGTCCATTAAAAACTTTTTTGGGGCCATAAAATTTTTGGATCAAGCTGATCTTTGTTTTTCCCTTCATCTGGGTCTTTATGACCTAATCAACAGATTGGATGTCAAATAAACAGTATAGTATGCCTTAGGAGGATTTTAATGGTGGATATCCAATCACTATTGTTTTCCTGTGGTGTGGTACAGTTGATATTTTTATCCCTCTCATTTTTGGGATCAAGCCCTAAAATGATCCGTAAAAATGGATGAACGGAATGGATGAAACACATACATCATGGTGGGGCCCACAGAGCACCGACCATCAGCCACCGGGCTGGTGGCAGGGGGAGTAGCCAATCCGTTTCCCGCGTGAACCAACGTACCGGATCAATGGTGGGCCAGCATTGAGCTGCACTGATTCGATGCACCTTATCAATCTAGCAATTAGCATGCTTTGAATGTCTGGGCAGTGGTGAAGGAAAGAGGTCAATCAATCCAAAGGTCAAGCTTTACCTTATCTGTATAATTTTTGGTCTACTAACCCACTTAAGATGCGGCTAATCGATACGGACGGCTGGGATCGAATGCCATTTGCACCAACTGCATGGTGTAAAAAGCTCCTACACTATTGTTGGGCGTCCAGTAGCTAAACGTGTTCATTCACTCTTTCAGGATCGATTTTCTTCGAAAATGCTAGTATGCGGCTAGGCACATGAAAGTTATGTGCCTTCTTCCAAATGCGCGAGGCAAATATGCATCGATGGGACCTCTTATCAGGTGGTCCACCATTTTATAGGTCGAAAATAGAAGTGATCGGACAAATATAACCGTCCAGCTGTTTTGAATTTTAATGGTTCAGTGTGGAATGCTCCTCAGACCGTTCCTTATATATATATATATATATATATATATATAGGTCACTTATGGTATGGTTACGGCAGTTCACACTGCTAGATTCATGGTATATGGCCTATTTGGATCATGAACTCACATTATGCCACGTGCCCTGTCAGTAGGATACTTCATTACTCTTGTTTTGTCCGGGTCAGGTTAACTAGAATCTGACGCATTTATTAGATGGGCAAGGAGCTTTGGTCCGAACTCTTTCCTTTGATCCATTAGCATCGGGCCTGACTCGACACACTTCAGACTTATGAAGCCCAAACCAACTCATTAACTGTAATCGGGTCAGGCTCAACTAACCTGACCCAGCCCCGTCTGACCTAACTCAAGTTTAAAATGGAACATGATGTCAGGGCTCAAGCAGTGTGGGTCGGTACTCGGTACATACACATGTCACGTACATGCATATATATCTGTGTCTTGCTGTTTGGGGTTTTGGGCCAGGCATTCCTCCACAGCAGCCGTCCATTACTTCATTTTAGCCTGGTCCACCCTCCTTTATGCGTACTATCATTTTAGAGACTACATGTTGAAAATGTTCCATGTTTTCAGTTGATGAGAAAGTGCACCGAGATTTAATAAATGTACATGCGGATGAGTCCGGATCCTCTGTTTTCGGGAGGCAGCCTCATTGGTCCACCTCACCATGCCTGCCAAGTAGGCATGTTTTTTTTTTTTTTTTCTTTTTAAAATAAAAATAATAAAACTTTCTACCGTCTTTCTTAACCGCAATGGCGGCACAAATGAAACTTTCCATTTCCGTCTCCAGAGATTTTTCGGAGATTTCTTCTCCCCTCGATTCTAATTTTAAATTCTTTCCTTTTATAGATGGATTTCATTAAAATTGTCGCCGAAAGAAATGATGAGTTTTGTCTTTTGACAACCGGAGACCCTCCTTCCCTAATCTCTCTGGCCATTTTTTCATCAGGCAACTGATAGCCGATTTCAGCTATTTCGTCTATTCATCCATCGAAGATCTACCTCTCCTCATAGGTATTTTAATTTTTTTTTAATATAATTTTTTACAGATTATTTATTTTATATATTTTTTCTTCCATTCAAAATCCTTTTTTTCTTTCAAGGTTATAGACATTGAAGTATTGATTGTCTACATTTAATTATTATTAATCAGTATCAATAATGGTAGCTGTAAATGACTAGTGTGTACTTTTGTGAAAACCCAAATGTTGTAGTTAAACCCAAATCTATAATCAAGTGCTCCCAAAGCCCCAATCAAGTTCATCTTGGGCAAATCTTAATCAATGTGGACAGCTAATTTATTACCAACATTGGAAGAGAAACAAGCAGGAGATGCCAAGAAATGAAACAGGGTTAGGCTGTAATAATAATTCCCATCATGTTCTAGGTTTTGTTGTCTCATCCACCATAAACGCGACATTTATTTATAGCAATCTAGACGGTCGAAAGCATGGACCCCATTGCGAATTCAGCATAAACTAGAATTTTGAACCTCCGACCATCTTATTTCTAACCGTCTCATTACCAACTAATTGTATAATATTGGCTATCTTACTTTGCTCATGAATTTTGGACTTATTTCTCAATCCTATTAATAGCAATCATTTGGATGGTTAGGAGGATCAAACATTGATTTTCAGGCTACTCTGCATCTACAATGGTTCTAAGACTTGGGATGGTCTAGATTTCATGTATGTACATCACAAAAACTGTGAATGATGCACATGCAGTTATCGCTAGTCTGGTACAAGGAAAACAGGGACAATCTCTAGCTATGAGAGCTTAAGTAGTAGTAATTACAGAGTCCAAATTACAGGTAACATATGTTAATTAATTGAGTTGAAATAAATAGGGCACCACAAAATATCACTCTACATTTTAAGATTAAAGAAAAAATTTAAAAATAATAATTTACAATCACATTAATTGATAGATATACCTTCACTTGTACTGTTATTACAACATGGTAGGAAAGAAAAAGCGTATCTATAAATCAGAGGGGGCAAATATATTAATTTCCTTTCAAGATCTAATTTATGAAAATACTGAACAACCAAAAGATCAAGCCCTCAGATGCCCTTAATTACCTGAAAAATGTGGAAAGGAAATTGTTTCATTTCATATATACAAATGTGAGCTGTAGATATTTTTGACTCCGAAATGAAGAAGCCTCGAGCCATTCCATCCATATGGAGATGCAGATGTGCTGGTATATTCTCATTTGGGCTTCCACCAGACAGGATGGATAAATAATTGGAGGATGTAATCACCCAACATACACCTACTTAGAGCTTTTTCTAGTCCCGACTGTCCTTATAGATGATATGCACCAGCCTAGTCCTATTTTCAAGGAACAGACAATGAATTCTAAGGCAAAACATCCTAAGTATCAGAAATTTAAAATATGCATAACAAGAATACAAACTCTTATGTCTTGTAACACTTTTAATGGAAAAGTTAGTGCAGAATAGGCAATAACTGAAAGAAAGGTGAAATATCCACCGACGTAGGGCCTACTTTATACTACAACCTCGTCACTTTGTCTAGTGAACACCGACATAGGGCCCACATTTACATTATCAATAATTGGTTGTCTACATCTGAATTTCTTGATCAATATAAAAAATGGTGGAATACTTTTGTGATTTATCCGATTCTTAAAACCATAGACGCATGTGTGTAATACATCAGTCATTTATAGCATTTGAGTTTAACTACAACATTTGGGAAGAGAAAAACAAAAGATGCTTCCATAATGTTAGCTACAACGTTGAGTGGGTTGTAGGGAGGGTTTGGGGTATTGTTTGGGAGTGGATTGACTGTAATAGTGGGGAGAAAGGGTGTGTTATGCCTATGTAGTAGAGTGGGCTGGTTGGTTGTTTTTGTGGTTTGTATTCTTTATCACTTGTTGGTGTTGTTTCCATCAACTTTCAAAAAAAAAAAATATATCTGTGGAAGGTAAAGGAAGCTATGTGTCACAACATCTCTAATATAACAATTGAATAGATGGAAGCTAATCAAATAGACAAATGATGTCATCCAAAAGACCCAGAATTCAAGATATTTTATACTTATTTCAGAATTCTCATCAAAACTTTGGAAAGTTTAATGGTTACGAAACATAAGACCATTTTGATTTTGTATTCATTATTTTCTCAAGCTCTATGCCAGGCAGGTCCTTACTCATGCCTTGGTGATAGACTCACAAGAATTTCAACACGAGGTCATGGGTTTGAGTACCCATTGAGGTGAAATCCCACCGCGGTGTGAGTGCATGGGTGTGTGTTAGGTGCGAGTGCGTGTGTAAAACAAAAGGGAAAAAAAAACCCTATATCAGGAAAAAATGAAGTAAACATTGCATGGTTATTTGTACCTCAATACATTTATTATTTGGTATATTACATATCACCAATTTTTGAAAACATATTTTTAGTCCCCTTTGTTAAATATGTTTGTCATTGGTGTCTTATCATTTTATGTATTTCTACTCATACACTTGTGTTCGTAAGTCATATTCATGCCTCATGTGTATTAGAGAGAGAGAGAGAGAGAGAGAGAGAGAGAGAGAGAGAGAGAGAAGAAACATCATACATACAATTGAATTTTTGAAAACCTATTTTTAGCCCCCTCTGTTAATTATGTTTGTCATTGGTCTCTTGTCAGTTTCTGTATTTCTATTGATGCACTTGTGTTCGTAAGTCATATTCATGCCCCATGTGTATTAAGAGAGAGAGAGAGAGAGAGAGAGAGAGAGGAAATAACATACATGCAATTGAATAAATCTTTTGCTTTCCCAATAAAAAAAATCTAACTCTTATTTATAGTTACTCTCCACCATCCACCCATGATTTAGATGAAATTCGAAATGGAAATCATCTACTTAGAAAAAGGAAAATGACCCTTTAAATACTCATCAACATCAAGAATACAAGATAAAGGGTAAGGAAATATAGCTTACTGCATCTAAGTCAACATCCTTCAAGGAAAACTGGGATCCTCGAGCAACCACGTCTCCATTTATAGCAATACAAGAACATTCACCTAATACCAAATAAATAGTGAACATAGTGTGTAAGGCACAATAACCATTAACCACTGAATGTGGTGGAATTTACAAAATTGAATATTACAGGTATTATACATATGTACAAATATAATATAAAAGCACACGTACATACATGTAAATTTTTTTTATTTTTTTTGAAAAAATATTTTTTTGTGCAACAATCTTTTCTCTTTAAGCAGGTGTCTATCCTTTTAATTTGACAAGTTCTTCAAAAGCATATTGTGCTTAACATAGTGAGTAACATCTCCTTATGCTTCTGAAATTTTTTATTATCAAATATTAAAATGGAATATAAAAGTTATGTATGGCCTTAATCGTTATTAATTTTCATGATTGCAGGATTAGTCATTTCAATAAAAAAAACTATGATTACAACACCAGATGTACTCCATCAATTTTTTTTTGATTTTATCAATCAAACTAATTTAAAAGATGAACACAAAAAAATAATATCAACCACTCCTTTTAAGAATTTTTTGTGTTTTCCAAGGTCAGCAGTTCAATGCACATTTTTAAATATTATTATATATAGATAGGATAACGAAAGCAAAAGTTTTATCATTGGAGGAAATAGACTATTTATTAAACCCCAAGACATTGCTTTGATAATGGGATTGAGTATGAATGGAGAGTCTAAAGATATGAAGAAGAAAGTACATGATTGCGATGAAAATTTTAAAAACAAATATTTTTCAAATGCTCTTATATTAAGGTATTTGATTGAAGAGAATATTAAGAGGTGAATGGAAGAAACTTTAGATAAATGTTTAGCTAACTTTACCAAACTCTTTATTTTGTATATATTTAATACAATTTTTTTTCCAACTTCAAATCATGCCACTCCAAAATTCTTGTTGCATTATGTAAATAACCTGAGAAAGTTGCGTAGTTATGATTGAACAACTGAAGTTTATAAGTTTCTAGTTATAAGTATTTTTAAATGTGTGGAGGAGAAAAAGAGCTATGTGAACGGATGTGTCATGATACTATAAGTAAGTAAACAACTACTTTTTATCAATTTTTTTTTCTTTTCGTTCTCATATGAATTTATTTTATGCATAGCAATGGTTATAAGAACACATCATTCATCAGTCAATGTTAACAACAAAAATGGTGTATCCACGTTTATTGAAATGGGTAGAAGGTAGTTACCAACATACTGACACACATGGAAAATATATTGATAATCTCATTTACACTCAGGTAATTAATTATTTAACTCAATTAAGATTTTAAAATTAATATTTAATTTGTTCAAATAAAGTATATATATTTATATATTTATATTCATCAGATTATTAAAGACATAAAGCTTACGTATGAAGAAAGAAATCTACTACCTCTTCCTGTAAGTAATTCGTATTTCTTTTTTATACTTGATATGCAATCAATAGTGATTACACATTAAATAATATTTATATTTTTAATTGGCTTACAGGATACATCAAACACTATAGAAGAAATGTGCTGTCATTTGGAACTTAAATTAGTCAACATGTTAGAGAAAATTGTAACTATTCCCCGCTTAACAAATATTTTATATATGCGTATATTTTTTTAATCATGTTATCTTGTAATATTAATTCCTTATTATCTTTGTTGTGATTTGCATATATGCATCAAATATCACCCAAGAAATATGTAGCCGTTTGGAACCTACATTTTTACAAAATAAAGAAAAATTTTTAATTATTCTGAATATAATAATTATTTTAAATTTGTGTATATTTTATAGATCACAATGCATTAGAATACTAATTCTATTTCATTAATTCTTTAAATGAGCTATTTTACAACAATAATATAATCACTTTATGCATATACATGGCATATTAATTTTTAGTTCTAACTGCAAATTATTGTGTAGTGGCAAAATAACACTAAAACTAATAGTGGTGGAAATGTCAATATCTTGTAGCTAAAGCTAAGGCCAAATCTAAGGATATTTTTTCGGTTATATTTTTGTAAAGTGGTGGTAGAATCGGATTTGGAGTTGGTGGTCAAGGTGGTTAAAGAGATCTTAAGCTTGGGTTGGAAATGGAGAGGCTAGACGGTTAGAACAAACCGGCTCCGCCAAAAAGGGCAGATAATTTTTTAGCACATTTTCATGGAAGGGAACACTTTGGCTGATGCACTAGCTCGTGAGGAGAGTTCTTCCGAATCTCAGTTTTGTAGTAATTCTTGGGCCAAGCTTCCCCAACAGGTGTGTGGGCTCCTTGTATTAGACAGGGTAGGGCTAGGTTCTATCAGGGAGAGGAAGTAGCTTTCCAGCTCTCCTTTCAGTGTGTGGGAGGTTTTTCCTCAAATTTTTTCTTATTCTGTTTTTCCGAGTTTGGAAGATTGTGGGATTGATTTAGCCCGATTTTTTGTTACGTTAGGTCTTCGCCAGGTCGTTTTTCTCATAGGAAGACCCAAAATATAAGTTACTATTCAGAATGATATATATGAATTAGGATTCTTCCCCCCCCCCCCCCCCCCCCCCCAAAAAAAAAAAAAAAAGAGTCCCCATATTCATATAATTAAATAATCGTAAATATTTATCCATCAAGGACTCATAACCCAGCTTAATGTTAATTACTTTTATATCACTCATATAAAGTATTAATGTTTCTTTTTGATTTAATTTAAGATCTAAAATATTTTTCAATTTCTAAATAGATATATAACAATGCAAGTTTGTTACTCATAGGGATGTCAACGGGCTGGGTTTAAACTAGGAAAAATCAAATTTTTGAATAGGCCCGTTGGAAGAATTCAAAATCCATAGGCTCCGCCCAACAACTTCTAGATTTGTACTTTTAGCTGAGGGAGATATGTAATTGGGGATGTTTATTACATGGGGATTTAGCATTGTGCTTGACCATAAACATGTATTGACCATTGCATACTAGGTTTAATCCTTGCTCTTGCGCTAGTGGTAGACTCTCGGGAGTTTCAACACCCGGTCAAGGGTTCGAGTATCCATAGGTGGTGAAAGCCCACTACAACGTGAGTGTGTGTGTGTGTGTAATTTTAAAAAAGGTTTAATTCCTTATGCATTGCTATAACCGTTGTGATTGTACCTAATGGTGAGCCACATGCATATGATCAGGCACATTTTGTATAGGGGAATTTAAGTATTTTTATATTAGAAACCTTCGTCGATTTCGTAGAGTTTGGACCATCTAATGAGTAGAATAATGCCAATTTTCAGAGATAGTTGGGTTGTACGTTTATGGAAGCCGACTCACACATCTATTGGATTATGGTTAATGTATGTTTAGACCATGGATGAGAGATAATTCATATATATTATAAATGAAATAATGTGAATAGGTTGTTCTCATCAAGGTAATTATCCTTGCTTCAATGGTAGACTCTCGAGAGTTTCAACACGAGGTTGGAAGTGGTCAACCTGATCTTATTCAAAACCCATCTACACAAGGCGGGAGTAATTGGAACCAAGTAGATCTTAATGATGTGATTTTGCTTGTTGAATTTTGAATAGTTGATATTTTCTTCGATGTACAGCTGTATATTTGATAGCCCAAGATCAGATTTCTAGGATCATCTATTTATTATAATTTTTTGTCATGCTCTATCCATGATGGGTCAGGATCATCTGTACAACCGTGGATTTTTGTTTTTTTAAAAGGAAAATTGCAGTCAAAGACCCATAACAAAAAACAAAAGTATAGATTTGGGTTTAACTACAGCATTTGATTTTTCACAGAAGTATACATTAGTCATTTACAGCTACCATTATTGATATTGATCAATAAAATTCATATGTAGACAACCAATACTTCAATGTCTATAGCCTTGAAAAAAAAAGGATTTTGAATGGAAGAAAAAATATATAAAATAAATAATCTGTAAAAAATTATATAAAAAAAATTAAAATACCTGTGAGGTGGGGTAGATCTTCGATGGATGAATAGACGATGTTGTGGGAAATCTGAGCTCACAATAGAACGCCGCTTAGGGGGCAAGTCCGAGCCGAGACCCTCCCGACTTGTTTCAAGACGCGATCCATCCGAGCAGCCGACTTGGTCGCAGTTGGACTCCGGATTATGATCCGATTAGATGATCGTCTACGTTATAACTGTAAGACCCGTATCCTAATCCGCACTGTTCCGTTGATTTCCGCGACCCTTCTCGTCAGATTCCGGCAATCCGCGACTTATGGTTGACGTTGCGCACGACCGTAAGTCGTATCCTATTCATTTGAGCCGGCTTAATCCAAGACTTGTATCGTTGCGACCGCACCGTCGCCGCGATTCCAACGCTGCAACTCACGCACTGATCCGATACCCAGACGATGAGATACGGACCCACGTTCAGTTCGAGCAAAAACACCGCGCGTTGCAAATTCCAAGGAATCTCTACAATATGTCCCATCAATCCCATTAATCACCCATCAATCACCTCTCATGTCAAGTACACACACACCCATGCTTCGTTTCTCCACAAGACAAGCAACCACCTAAGTCAATAACCTCTCACTTCACCCATCACTCACTTCACCCATCACTCACCTCACCCATCACTCACCTCACATCACTCCATCTCTCATTAATCACACCTCTCTCTCTCTCTCATTTCTCAACACTCCAACCCAAGCAAGGGAGAGCATCCAACGTCCAAGCCTCCCCATGGAGAGAAGTGCATATGTGAGGCCCACTTTCCACTCCCAAATCTCCCATCCTAGCCATCTAATTCCCATCTCCACCATCAAAGTGAAGCTCTAGGAGACCGGCTATCCAACGGACCAAGAAGATCTAGAGGTGGGTGCTTTGATAGAGTAGTTTTTCATATTTTTAAGGTGGGCCAAGTGAGGCCAACCAATCAATGGTTTGGATCTCACTTGGGACCCTAAGATGTGGCCAATGACTCATCTAGATCATCAAGATCAATCCATGATGGGGCCATTCTCCATGGACCCCATCATGATGTTTACTTTCCTTGTATTGAGGAGGTCATCTAGACCGTCCATTTCTAGTGGAGTGGGATCTCCACCGTTGATCTTTTGTTGATGGTCCATATGCAAGGGGACCTTTGATGTATGATTGGATGATTGAAACGGAGGGCCCATAGTGCCGGGGTCCCTCCATCACGCGTGTCTCACTCTATCTGTCCATTTACTTCCTTGTATGTGATGAAATGGCCGTATGGCCCACTTGGATGGACCCCACCTTGATGTAAGTATTTTATCCAAGTCATCCAAGAGTGGGCCCACCTTATATGCATCGTACCCACACCACCTACTATGTGGTGGCCCACCTAGACAAGGCCCACTTAAACTCTATTTTTGCCCCAAAAGAGTCCAGTGACGTCTGGACGTCACTGGAATAAAAACACAAATATTGACTTGTTTAAAGCCTTTGGGAGGGGCCACTGGTATAGGCCCCACCTTGATGTATGTTTCTAATCCATGCCGTTCAATCTCTTTCCCGACACATTTTAGGCGTTGAGCCGAAATGTGGTGTCAATCTGATATTCAAGCGGGCCATAGCTTAGCAAACACCGTCTCTATCGTTAAAAAATTAGCTAGGGCCCACCTTGAGTCAAAAAAACACCGTATATTAGACTCATTTGGATTGTATTGAGCCATGCAATCTAATGGCTGGAATGGATCCATCACACGCGGACCCCATACATGAAAAACTGCAAAAAAATTGGTTTTTCAAAAAAAAAAAAATATAAAGAAGCAGCAGCAGCTTTGCTGCTGCCGTCAGAGCCGCAGGCGCTGCCTGCGGCCATGCAGCGGACGGGCGGACAGCAGCCCACGGCCCCCTGCCGTGGGCCCCACATGATGTATATTTTATATCCACGCCGTCCAATGGGTGGCCCACATGCTGAGGTGGGCCCTCCCCAAAAATGAGGCCCATCCAAGTCTCAGGCGGCCCACACCACAAGGAGCAGTGGTGATTAAACTCTACCATTTAAAATTCCTTGAGGGTCCACAGAAGTTTTGGACCAAGCCGAAATTTATTTATTTTATTCACCCAGGTCCCTGTGACCTTATAAATGGATTGGATGGATTATAAACATTTTGGTGGGCCCCACATGGGACCCACAGTGATGTATGTGGCTGTCTTCCACCGTCTGCACGGACGGTGGAGCCCACTGTATTGCATGTATAGGTGTGCGTGGGTGTGTACGCGGGTGTGTGTGAGCGTGTGTGTGTATGCATGGGTGAGTGCACTTGTGCGTGTGCATGTGGGTATGTGTGTGTATATATATATATAATTATATATATATATATATATATATATATATATATATATATATATATATATATATATATATATACACTGTATACAGATTATATAGTATATTAAAATGATGTGGGCCTTCATGTGACCCCCGCCATGATGCATGTGTTGCATCTATACCGTCCATTTATTTGTTTTTGTAAAAATTATTTTATGGCTTGAGCCAAAATGAGCCAGATCTATGGTTCAAATGGGCCACCATGACATGTGTATAGGGCCCTTTACTAATTTAACTTTGGCCATTCATTGAGGCTTACCTTGGTATATATCTGAGGCCCAAATGATTAGGCCCATTTGATACATATAAGGGCTATGGAAATTAAGCTCATCTGGCATGTATAATGCCCATGAGTTTGGGCCCATTTGACTTATGCAATGCCCATGGGATCCGGCCCACTTATTCTATATAAAGCCCATGGGAACAAGCCCATTTGATGTGCATGAGGCACAAATGGAGTGGCCTAATTAATATATCTATGTGTAGGCCCATCTAGCATATTTAAGGCCCAAGTTATGAGGCCACTTTGATGTATTTCAAGGCCCATGGATCATGGACCATTGCAATGTACATAAGGCTCATTAGTGAGGCCCATTAATGCAAACCATTTAGTGAATGTGAGGCCCATGTAATACGACCCATTTGAATATATCTAAGGCCCAGGAATCAACACCTAACGGATGTCCTTAGGGTCCATTGCAATGTACGTTTCTCATGGTTCGTGAAATGATATTTATGGCAAGCCGTGCCTGGGAAACAATGTTGGTTTGACGTCCACATTGTATATACAATGTTGGTTAAATGTCCGCATTGTAACTCTCTTTAGGGCCCATTGATAGGTCCATACCCGTTGTTATTCATTGCCTTATAGCATGCTTAGTATAACCTCATGACTCATGCCCATACGCATCATATGTATGCTTGATATGAGTAATGACTGATCATAGCATACGCCATTGGACAGACCATCTATGGGGCTCGTTATGTAACTGAGCGCCTCACATGATCGCGCAGTACGCGCTGGATTGCTGCATGTTTTGACAGCGTGATTCATGCATCTCGCATACGTATGACTTGATCACTGCACGCCCTAGCGACATCAGGGCCATGGCTCCACAGGTACATCGTGGATGGCCGTATTGGATACCGAAAATGCATATTCTAGCACTGTGGGCACTTAGGATGTCCTTGGGTGAGAGTCCCAGAACCTTTTTGGTACCAGGAGATGCTCCAGCGTCTAGACCGAGTGGATACATGAGCGCCCGAGTGCCGAATACCAGTAGGCCGCGTCTCCCACTGTGTCGTGGTCGGTTGGAAGGGGGTGTGGCCTTATCCGCCTGAGTAAGGGGGCTATAAGCTAGGCTGAGTTTGACTAGCTCGCAAATGAGTCCGCTATCGACGATCCGGGTAGGTATTGACATACTACTGGTCAGGCGGATAGTGAGGTCTTATCCGCTTGCTTGACTGTGCAGCTAGGGAGGTGGCAGTCTCTGCGCAGGGTATTAGACCCCGGTGATATCCAGAGAGGAACTGTACTGATATACGCATTTGAGGAGTACCGACTTGCTTGGATTGCATTTCGCATATGACATTTGGCTATGTAGGCCTTGCATTGCATCGGTGTGGCCGATGGCATTCATATCTCGCATCATGCCTTGCATTACACAGCCTTGGTATATTCATGGACTTACCGCATACTTCCGCATTGTTCTGATACTGTACACTTGGCGTTTGCCTTACGCACACACTTACACCACCCTCTAAGCTTTTGTAAGCTTATGCACGATAGTTGCGTGCAAGTAGCGTTGGACGACAGCAGCGTTGAGACAGGAGTGCACATCAGGACCTTTTGGAGCTTTTTGATCACCTTGTATTTCCCTTTCTGCATTGTACTTAAAATTGTTGTTATAGTGGGTATGTGGTGATGTTGTTTTGTGACTTGGTTATGTCTGTGGTTATGCTCCTTTACAAAAAAAAAATTCATTCTGAAAATCCTCCTTGTAGGATCCCAGGATTGGAATCTGGCATTAGATTATCAGAAGCCGAGAATGGGGCACTACGGAGGCTGTCGACACCGAATTCGGCAATCGGGATTCATGTGAATCCGATTTTCGGGTTTGGGGCGTGACAGAAGTTGGTATCAGAGCATAACTTGGGAATACCTGAGTAATACATCACATATCTACTATAAATAGGTTCCGAGTCTGAATGGTTTAACGATTTTTCGACGTAACGCTTAATGTATGTGCCTTCGAGGATTCTCAAGACTGATAGGCCATTGTTCCTTCCTGTAGGAGACATTATGGCTAGAAGAACGACCCGAGCGAATCCCACTCCACCACCCGCAGCTCCTGCTTTACCACCCGCTACTCCTACTCCACCACCAGATAGTCCTGCCTTTGAGCCTGAGGATGCCACTCATTTTCCTGAGACAGGTGCGGATCCGACCGTACCTGTGAGTGCTACTCAGCTGCAGCAGATGTTGCAGGCGATGACCGCCATTCTTCAGGGGCAGAGCAGGCGTCCCACAGTGTCACCGGCCGAGGCTGAGCAGGAGCGTGCGAGCGCTCTTCTCAAAGATTTTCGACGGCACGATCCCCCACGTTTTCGGGGTGAGCCAGACCCTACTGCTGCAGAGTTATGGTGCTCCGAGGTGGAGAAGATATTCGACACCATGAGATGTACTACTCAGCAGCGAGTTCCATTGGCTGTATTCCTTCTGCAGGGCGAGGCTCAGTATTGGTGGGCATCTGTGGCCCGATCAGTAGCCACCGATTTTGAGTGGACCTGGGAGGACTTTATAGACCGGTTTGACCGGAAGTTCTTCCCCGAGCATGTGCGACAGCAGCGCGCACTTGAGTTTGAGACGTTGGTCCAGGGGGACATGTCTGTGTCCCAGTATGAGGCTCGGTTCGTCGCACTATCCAGATTCGCGACGTATCTTGTTGATGATGAGGGGTGGAAGGCCCGCCGTTTTGAGAACGGCTTACGTCCTGCCCTCCGGAGCCGTGTGATCGGACATATGCTTCCGACATTTGAGGAGATAGTAGAGAGAGCCCTGATATATGAGACAGATTGGGCCAGTGTGCAGAGAGCCCGTGATCAAAGGGGAGATCAGAAGAGGAAGGCACCCTCTAGTAGCTCCCATCAGCAGCATCGTTCACAGCAGAGGCGCACGACCCGCCCAGCATTCTGAGCACCAGCAGTACCCCTAGCACCATCTTCGGGATCGTTTTCAGATACTTGCTTTGGGTGCGGTCGTACAGGGCATCGTAGGCACGAGTGTCCCCATCCGCAGCAGCAGCAGCAGCAGCAGCCGAGGGCACCACATCCACCTCCACGACAGCCACCACAGCAGCCGCGACCACAGCACCAGCCTCTTGCACATCCCCCACAGCAGCAGAGGCAGCAGGCTAGGCCCCCACAGCGACCACAGCAGCAGTAGAGACCTCAGAGGGGACCTGCACCTCCCCAGCAAGCTCAGGGCAGATTCTATGCCGCCCAGCAGGACCCTCAGTCATCAGGAGGGGTCGTCGAGGGTACTCTTCCTGTCTCTGCATGCATTGCACGTGTACTATTTGATTCTGGTGCATCGCATTCATTTGTCGCCGATGATTTCTGCCGATCGACCGGTTTGCCGTTGGAGTCTGCCCGCGAGGATTTGGTAATATCGACGCCATTAGGGAAGACCGCAGTGTTGGGCCGATTTTGCGCGTCTTGCCCTATTTTGATTGGGGATATCTTCTTGCCTGCCGACCTATTTGTATTGCCGATGTCCGGTTTTGATGTTATCCTGGGCATGGACTGGCTTGCCGAGTACTACGCCATATTAGACTGCTCTGCGAGGACAGTCACGTTCTGCATACCCGGCGTGCCAGAGTTTCAGTTTGTTGCCGAGCCCAGAGGAGGGCAGCTTTCTTTCCTGTTATCGTGTGCCGTTGAGGAGCCAGCTGCTTTGAGTATCGACCAGCTGCCAGTTGTTTGTGGTTTTCCTGATGTGTTTCAGGAGATTCCGGGATTACCACCTCGTCGGCATACCGAGTTTCAGATTGATCTTGTGCCTGGTACTGCGCCTATTTCAAAGGCCCCGTATCGTATGACACCACTAGAGTTACGGGAACTGCAGAAGCAGTTGGACGAGTTGCGTGAGCTAGGCTTTATTCGTCGGAGCAGTTCGCCGTGGGGAGCGCCGGTACTCTTCGTAAAGAAGAAGGATGGCTCGTTGAGGCTTTGCGTAGACTACCGCGAGCTCAACAAGGTCACGATCAAGAACAAGTACCCGCTTCCGAGGATCGATGACTTGTTTGATCAGTTGCAGGAGGCGCAGTTCTTTTCAAAGATAGACTTGCGGTCCGGTTATCATCAGGTTCGGGTTCGAGATGAGGATATCCCGAAGACAGCCTTTAGGACGCGATACGGTCATTTTGAGTTCCAGGTCATGTCCTTCGGACTGACCAATGCGCCCGCAGTATTCATGCAGTTGATGAACGAGGTCTTCCGTCCTTATCTTGATCAGTTTGTCGTGGTGTTTATTGACGACATCCTGATATATTCGAGGACTCGTGAGGAGCATGAGCGACATCTTGAGATTACATTGCAGACCCTCCGTGCACACCAGCTCTACGCGAAGCTGGAGAAGTGCGAGTTCTGGCAGGAGGAGGTGAAGTTCCTCGGCCATGTAGTGACGAGGCAGGGTGTCGCTGTAGACCCCTCGAAGATAGATGCCGTGCGTCAGTAGGATCAGCCCACGAACGCATCCGAGATCCGCAGTTTTCTTGGTTTGGCAGGCTACTACCGACGTTTTATTGAGGGATTCTCTCGCATTGCAGCCCCGTTGACCAGGTTGACCCGGAAGGGTGCCGAGTTCATTTGGAGCGACGCTTGTGAGCAGGCGTTTATGGAGTTGAAGGACCGCCTCACGTCCGCTCATGTCCTCACTCTTCCCTCTGGGAGTGATGGATTTGTTGTATTTACTGATGCGTCACGAGTTGGCTTAGGTGCTGTCCTGATGCAGCACGGGAAGCCGGTGGCTTATGCGTCCCGACAGCTCAAGGTCCATGAGCTGAACTACCCTACGCACGATCTGGAGCTGGCAGCGGTTGTCTTTGCACTGAAAGTGTGGAGACACTATCTTTATGGGGTGAGATTCGAGCTCTTTTCCGATCACAAGAGCTTGAAGTATTTGTTCTCTCAGTCCGAGCTGAACATGAGGCAGAGGCGTTGGATGGAACTCCTGAAGGACTACGATTTTGATCTTCAGTACCACCCGGGCAAGGCGAACGTGGTGGCGGATGCCCTCAGTCGTCAGCCACGAGGCCTGGTGGCGCATATGATGATTCAGGAGTGGAGGATGCTCGAGGATATAGCAGAGTACGACTTTGAGTTTGGTCTGCAGTCATCTATCGTTCAGCTATCGAGCTTGTCGATTCAACCCTCTCTTGTCGCAAGGGTGATCGAGGCTCAACAGACAGACGAGTCGTTACAGGATTACCGAGCAGAGGCAGCATCTGAGAGTCAGACAGATTGGCAGATCGGTTCTGATGGTGGACTTCGCTTCAGAGGCCGATTGTGTGTCCCGAATATTCCTGATTTACGCCGAGATCTTATGACCGAGGCACATCGATCGCGCTTCTCTATTCACCCTGGCTCGACGAAGATGTATTGCGATATGAGACGCCAGTATTTTTGGTCAGGGATGAAGCGCCAGATAGCCAGTTTTATGGCCGAGTGTGACACCTGCCAGCGTGTCAAGGCCGATCACCAGAGACCCCCTGGCCTATTGCAGCCGCTGTGCGTTCCGATGTGGAAGTGGGAGCATATATCTACCGATTTTGTCTTGGGTTTGCCGAGGACTCAGCGCGGTCATGACGCCATCTGGGTTGTTGTGGACCGTCTGACGAAGTCGTCACATTTTCTTGCGATTCGTGAGACTTGGCATACAGATCGGCTCGCTAGGATGTTCATTGATGAGATCGTGAGATTGCATGGTGTTCCCGTCTCGATTGTTTCAGACCGAGATCCGAGGTTCACGTCTCAATTTTGGAGGAGCTTTCAGAGAGCGATGGGCACTGATTTGCAGCTCAGCACCGCGTATCATCCGCAGACCGATGGCCAGACCGAGAGGGTCAACCAGATCCTTGAGGATATGCTTCGGGCCTGCGCGATTGATTTCGCGGGTAGTTGGGACGAGCACCTGCGATTGGCTGAGTTCGCGTACAACAACAGCTATCAGGCGACCATTGGCATGGCTCCTTTTGAGGCATTATATGGCAGACCGTGCAGATCTCCGAGTTGTTGGATTGAGGTTGGAGAGCGACGTCTCCTAGGTCCCGAACTTGTGCTGAAGACGTCAGAGGCTATCGACATCATCAGACAGAGGATGCGCACAGCTCAGAGCCGGCAGAAGAGTTTTGCTGATCGTCAGCGTCGTCCCTTGGAGTTTGCCGTTGGGGACTATGTGTATCTCAAGGTCTCACCCATGAAGGGTGTAGTTCGTTTTGGGACGAAGGGCAAGCTTGCCCCGAGATTCATAGGACCTTTCGAGATCACAGGTCGCATTGGCGCTGTGGCTTACCGGCTTGCCTTGCCATCTCAGTTGTCTGGCGTCCACAACGTCTTCCATGTCTCTATGTTGAGGAAGTGTGGGTCAGACGTCGTTCCTGTTATCGATTGGCAGCCGTTGGAGGTTCGTGAGGACGCTTCTTATATTGAGCAGCCAGTTCGTATCCTCGATCGAAAGGAGCAGGTCCTCAGAACCAAGGTCATTCCCTTGGTGAAAGTGCAGTGGGGCCACCATAGTGTGGATGAGGCATCTTGGGAGCGCGAGGCAGAGATCCGCGAGCGTTATCCCCATCTCTTTGACGATTGATTGTATGATGTATCATAGTGCTTGATTATATATGATGTTATATTCCCTATTTCCTCTTTGAGTTATGGTCAGTTGCCATGGTAGTGTAAATTTCGAGGACGAAATTTTTATTAGGTGGGGAGAGCTGTAAGACCCGTATCCTAATTCGCACTGTTCCGTTGATTCCCGCGACCCTTCTCGTCAGATTCCGGCAATCCGCGACTTATGGTTGACGTTGCGCACGACCGTAAGTCGTATCCTATTCATTTGAGCCGGCTTAATCCAAGACTTGTATCGTTGCGACCGCACCGTCGCCCGGTTCCAACGCCGCAACTCACGCACCGATCCGATACCCAGACGATGAGATACGGACCCACGTTCAGTTCGAGCAAAAACACCGCGCGTTGCAAATTCCAAGGAATCTCTACAATATGTCCCATCAATCCCATCAATCACCCATCAATCACCTCTCATGTCAAGTACACACACACCCATGCTTCCTTTCTCCACAAGACAAGCAACCACCTAAGTCAACTAACCTCTCACTTCACCCATCACTCACTTCACCCATCACTCACCTCACATCACTCCATCTCTCATTAATCACACCTCTCTCTCTCTCTCATTTCTCAACACTCCAACCCAAGCAAGGGAGAGCATCCAACGTCCAAGCCTCCCCATGGAGAGAAGTGCATATGTGAGGCCCACTTTCCACTCCCAAATCTTCCATCCTAGCCATCTAATTCCCATCTCCACCATCAAAGTGAAGCTCTAGGAGACCGGCTATCCAACGGACCAAGAAGATCTAGAGGTGGGTGCTTTGATAGAGTAGTTTTTCATATTTTTAAGGTGGGTCAAGTGAGGCCAACCAATCAATGGTTTGGATCTCACTTGGGACCCTAAGATGTGGCCAATGGCTCATCTAGATCATCAAGATCAATCCATGATGGGGCCATTCTCCATGGACCCCATCATGATGTTTACTTTCCTTGTATTGAGGAGGTCATCTAGACCGTCCATTTCTAGTGCAGTAGGATCTCCACCGTTGATCTTTTGTTGATGGTCCATATGCAAGGGGACCTTTGATGTATGATTGGATGATTGAAACGGAGGGCCCATAGTGCCGGGGTCCCTCCATCACGCGTGTCTCACTCTATCTGTCCATTTACTTCCTTGTATGTGATGAAATGGCCGTATGGCCCACTTGGATGGACCCCACCTTGATGTAAGAATTTTATCCAAGTCATCCAAGAGTGGGCCCACCTTATATGCATCGTACCCACACCACCTACTATGTGGTGGCCCACCTAGGCAAGGCCCACTTAAACTCTATTTTTGCCCCAAAAGAGTCCAGTGACGTCTGGACGTCACTGGAATAAAAACACAAATATTGGCTTGTTTAAAGCCTTTGGGAGGGGCCACTGGTATAGGCCCCACCTTGATGTATGTTTCTAATCCATGCCGTTCAATCTCTTTCCCGACACATTTTAGGCGTTGAGCCGAAATGTGGTGTCAATCTGATATTCAAGCGGGCCATAGCTTAGCAAACACCGTCTCTATCGTTAAAAAATTGGCTAGGGCCCACCTTGAGTCAAAAAAACACCGTATATTAGACTCATTTGGATTGTATTGAGCCATGCAATCTAATGGCTGGAATGGATCCATCACACGCGAACCCCATACATGAAAAACTGCAAAAAAATTGGTTTTTCAAAAAAAAAATATATATATAAAGAAGTAGCAGCAGCTTTGCTGCTGCCGTCAGAGCCGCAGGTGCTGCCTGCGGCCATGCAGCAGACGGGCGGACAGTAGCCCACGGCCCCCTGCCGTGGGCCCCACATGATGTATATTTTATATCCACGCCGTCCAATGGGTGGCCCACATGCTGAGGTGGGCCCTCCCCAAAAATGAGGCCCATCCAAGTCTCAGGCGGCCCACACCATAAGGAGCAGTGGTGATTAAACTCTACCATTTAAAATTCCTTGAGGGTCCACAGAAGTTTTGGACCAAGCCAAAATTTATTTTTTTTATTCACCCAAGTTCCTGTGACCTTATAAATGGATTGGATGGATTATAAACATTTTGGTGGGCCCCACATGGGACCCACAGTGATGTATGTGGCTGTCTTCCACCGTCTGCACGGACGGTGGAGCCCACTGTATTGCATGTATAGGTGTGCGTGGGTGTGTACGCGGGTGTGTGTGAGCGTGTGTGTATGCATGGGTGAGTGCACTTGTGCGTGTGCATGTGGGTATGTGTGTGTATATATATATATATAATAATATATATATATATATATATATACACTGTATACAGATTATATAGTATATTAAAATGATGTGGGCCTTCATGTGACCCCCGCCATGATGCATGTGTTGCATCTATACCGTCCATTTATTTATTTTTGTAAAAATTATTTTATGGCTTGAGCCAAAATGAGCCAGATCTATGGTTCAAATGGGCCACCATGACATGTGTATAGAGCCCTTTACTGATTTAACTTTGGCCATTCATTGAGGCTTACCTTGGTATATATCTGAGGCCCAAATGATTAGGCCCATTTGATACATATAAGGGCTATGGAAATTAAGCTCATCTGGCATGTATAATGCCCATGAGTTTGGGCCCATTTGACTTATGCAATGCCCATGGGATCCGGCCCACTTATTCTATATAAAGCCCATGGGAACAAGCCCATTTGATGTGCATGAGGCACAAATGGAGTGGCCTAATTAATATATCTATGTGTAGGCCCATCTAGCATATTTAAGGCCCAAGTTATGAGGCCACTTTGATGTATTTCAAGGCCCATGGATCATGGACAATTGCAATGTACATAAGGCTCATTAGTGAGGCCCATTAATGCAAACCATTTAGTGAATGTGAGGCCCATGTAATACGACCCATTTGAATATATCTAAGGCCCAGGAATCAACGCCTAACGGATGTCCTTAGGATCCATTGCAATGTACGTTTCTCATGGTTCGTGAAATGATATTTATGGCAAGCCGTGCCTGGGAAACAATGTTGGTTTGACGTCCACATTGTATATACAATGTTGGTTAAATGTCCGCATTGTAACTCTCTTTAGGGCCCATTGATAGGTCCATACCCGTTGCTATTCATTGCCTTATAGCATGCTTAGTATAACCTCATGACTCATGCCCATACGCATCATATGTATGCTTGATATGAGTAATGACTGATCATAGCATACGCCATTGGACAGACCATCTATGGGGCTCGTTATGTAACTGAGCGCCTCACATGATCGCGCAGTACGCGCTGGATTGCTGCATGTTTTGACAGCGTGATTCATGCATCTCGCATATGTATGACTTGATCACTGCACGCCCTAGCGACATCAGGGCCATGGCTCCACAGGTACATCGTGGATGGCCGTATTGGATACCGAAAATGCATATTCTAGCACTGTGGGCACTTAGGATGTCCTTGGGTGAGAGTCCTAGAACCTTTTTGGTACCAGGAGATGCTCCAGCGTCTAGACCGAGTGGATACATGAGCGCCCGAGTGCCGAATACCAGTAGGCCGCGTCTCCCACTGTGTCGTGATCGGTTGGAAGGGGGTGTGGCCTTATCCGCCTGAGTAAGGGGGCTATAAGCTAGGCTGAGTTTGACTAGCTCGCAAATGAGTCCGCTATCGACGATCCGGGTAGGTATTGACATACTACTGGTCAGGCGGATAGTGAGGTCTTATCCGCTTGCTTGACTGTGCAGCTAGGGAGGTGGCAGTCTCTGCGCAGGGTATTAGACCCCGGTGATATCCAGAGAGGAACTGTACTGATATACGCATTTGAGGAGTACCGACTTGCTTGGATTGCATTTCGCATATGACATTTGGCTATGTAGGCCTTGCATTGCATCGGTGTGGCCGATGGCATTCATATCTCGCATCATGCCTTGCATTACACAGCCTTGGTATATTCATGGACTTACCGCATACTTCCGCATTGTTCTGATACTGTACACTTGGCGTTTGCCTTACGCACACACTTACACCACCCTCTAAGCTTTTGTAAGCTTATGCACGATAGTTGCGTGCAGGTAGCGTTGGACGACAGCAGCGTTGAGACAGGAGTGCACATCAGGACCTTTTGGAGCTTTTTGATCACCTTGTATTTCCCTTTCTGCATTGTACTTAAAATTGTTGTTATAGTGGGTATGTGGTGATGTTGTTTTGTGACTTGGTTATGTCTGTGGTTATGCTCCTTTACAAAAAAAAAATTCATTCTGAAAATCCTCCTTGTAGGATCCCAGGATTGGAATCTGGCATTAGATTATTAGAAGCCGAGAATGGGGCACTACGGAGGCTGTCGACACCGGATTCGGCAATCGGGATTCATGTGAATCCGATTTTCGGGTTTGGGGCGTGACAATAACCATTCTGCTTTAACCTACGTTCCGAGGTGAGCGAAGTTCTGAGCCGAGCATACAGTCCGAACAGAGCGAACGTTCCAAGCCGAACGCACGTTCAGACGCGCATACCACACTCGCTGAATGTGGAAACTGCCATAACCAAACGTGGCCGATAACCTCGCTCGCAGATACGCATAATCCGCCAGATACGCTACATGATCGATAGATCGAGGGGGGTACCTCCACGTTCCGGGAATCCCCCTGATCATGCCGAGATTGTCGAATCCGGACCACTCGACAGTCAAGTATAAATACTACATCACGCCATATCTACAGGTATGCAAAATCGAGCTCTCCTCTACACTCTATTCAGACCCCGATTTCCTTGTCCTGACTTAGGCATCGAAGGGTCCCCCGGCTTAGCCAGGGTCACCTTTGCCAACTTTCCTGATGCAGGTTCCAGGGATCATACGTGGTGATCGGCAAGGAAGGAGGGCTAACCAGATTTTGGCATCAACATTTTTTGGCGCCGTCTGTGGGAAACTGAAACTAGAAGTCAGGTTCTCGTTTCCCCTAAGCAATGGCGAGGAAGAAGAAAGTTATAGGAGTGCAGCCACAACCTGATGAGCAGACTCGGTCGTAATCACTGCTTCATGCCGAGTCTGCTCCGGGGCCTTCTCAACGTTCGCGTAATCGGTCGAACAAGTATCGCGCCATGCAGAATGAGATTCAGGCCCTGCGTGACGAGATAAACTAGATGAAACAGCAGTGGGAGCCAGAACAACGCCTGACTCAAGGACAACCCGTTCTCGAGCCAGTGAGGCTGTTTGTGGAAACTCGCTCCATGCCGAGGAGTGTGAGGCCCGAAGTTCCCCAACATTCAGGGGTACTGCAGTCGGGTCAAAATCTTCTTGCGGCATGAGGCGAGGCATCCGCACGGAACGAGCCTACTCGAGCTCCGACAACCGTCCACTCAGCCACATCCACCCTGCCACCCACGGACCTCCATCATCAGTTAGAACGGAGGAAAGAAGGGAGAATAACGGAGGCTGAACATACCCCAGAGGTCATCGCTGAAAATAAGGATCCCTGGAAAGAGCGCTTTGCGGAACTGAAGGATAAGTTCCTGATATTGAAAAAAATGCAAGAGCAATCGACAGTTTCAACCACGATCCAAGCGATGATGGAAGAGACTGAGCCTCCCTTCAACTAGGCCATCATGGCTGAAGTGATGCCGCAGAGGTTTCGGATGCCTCCCGTCATCCACAATTTGGGATCTGGGGACCCATCCGAACACTTGGAGTCCTATCGATCCTGGATGCAAATCCAGACAACAACGGATGCAATGATGTGTAGGGGGTTCTCTATCACCCTCATAGGATCCGCTCGGATCTGGTATCGCCAGCTGAAACCTGGTTCCGTGGGTTCATTCGCGGAACTGAGCCGACTATTCCTTGCGCAGTTCATAAGCAGTAAGAGAAGTCGGAAGCCCAACACTCACCTGCTTACCATTAAGCAGACCCCGAAGGAGTCGTTGAAGGATTACATCGCCCGCTTCAATGAGGAAGCAGTGCATGTCGAGGACTACGATGATAAGATGGACCTCGCCGCCGTTCTGAGCGGACTGAAAGAAGAAAAGTTTGTCTTCTCCATCGGAAAGAATCCACCAAAGACGCTAGCAGACTTCATGGCGAAAGCTCAGAAATACACTAACGCAGAAGAGTTCACCAGCGCCTGAAAGGGCACGTAGGCGTCTGACTCGACGAACAAGGGGAAGAGACACCGGAACGAAACTCCCAACCGACTAGCAAAAGGATAGATGACCGCGCTTCTCGCGATCGTCGTCCAAGCCATAGGCCGAAAGAGAAGTTTCGTTCCTACACTCCACTCAATACGTCTGCCGAGCAGATCCTGCTAGACATCTGAGGAGACAGACTTCTCAATTGGCCAGTCTGTATGAGAGCTAATCCCGAGCATTGGGACAAATGGAAATACTGTCGTTTCCACCGGGACCACGGTCATAACACGGACGATTGCGTGGATTTGAAGGACGAGATTGAGTCCCGCATTCGCAAGGGACATTTACGTCGTTATGCCAAAAAGGAGAAATCTGCTCGGAGAGAAGAACGACGGTAAGAGCAGTCGAACAACCCCCCAGAGGAGCCCGCAGAAATTCGCACCATCTTCGGGGGCTCAGCTGGGGGAGGAGATTCGAACAGGGCACGGAAAGCCCATTCCCGGAGCTCCGAGTCAGAACACCACATTCACCTGACGGAACATCCCAGCAAGGAACTCCATGTCGCTCCGTGCAGCCTGACCTTCACAGAAGATGATGCACGTGGGATCCAGCATCCGCACGACGACATGCTAGTGGTCACTATGACCATAGCCAATCACAAAGTGTACCGCATCTTGGTCGACACCGGGAGTTCAGCTGACGTAATGTATTTCGAGGTGTTTGAGAAGATGAGAATTCCACGGTCCAAGCTCCGACCCGTGAAGACTCCCTTGCACGACTTTGCCGGAGAAAGAGTCATCTCCGAAGGAGCCATCTCCCTCCCAGTGACAGCGGGAGAAGGGCAACATCAAGTTACATTTTTGGTTGACTTTTTAGTTGTCAATGTTCCATCAGTCCACAACGTGCTCCCTCTACGTAATGAGGGCAGTTGTCTCGACTTACCATCTGATGATGAAGTTTCCAGCTGAAGGCGGGATTGGTTATCTCCGGGGCGATCAACGCGAAGCCCGAAGATGTTATGCAATAGCCGTGAGAAAAGGGGCCGTTAAACAAACGCTCGTAGTCGACGCCTTGGACCCCCGCGGAGCGACGGAGAATTTCCCTGTCGAAGATCTGATAAGAATGCCGCTCGATTAATCAGATACGAGCAAAACTGTTCAGCTCGGATCATCACTGAATCCCGAGCGGAGGAACGAGTTATTGGCCTTCTTGACATGGACTCAGACCACCGGCCAGTTAAGCAAAAAAGAAGGTCGTTCGATGCTAAACGGTATGAAGCCATTGTCGAGGAGGTCTCCATCCTTCTCGATGCGGGATTCATAGAAGAGGTATACTACTCTAACTGGATAGCAAATGTCGTGTTCGTCAGGAAGTCAAACGGGAAGTGGCGGGTGTGCGTAGATTACTCCGATCTGAATAAGGCGTGCCCCAAAGACAGCTTCCCGCTACCTCGGATCGACCAACTGGTGGATAGTACGGCCGGACACAAGTTACTCTCGTTTCTAGATGCCTACTCCTGGTACAACCAGATCGCCATGCACCCCCCAAATAGGCAGAAGACCACCTTTGTCACGGACATGAAACTCTACTGTTACCGAGTCATGCCATTTGGCCTGAAAAATACTAGGGCAACGTATCAGAGACTGGTGAATCAGATGTTCGCCAAACAGATCGGACACTCTATGGAGGTGTATGTGGACGACATGCTGGTGAAGAGTATCAAAGCCTCCAACCACCTTGTTGATCTCGAAGAAACATTCAACGTCCTTCGTGAATACCAGATGAAGCTTAACCCCGCCAAGTACGTGTTCGGGGTTGAGTCAGGAAAATTCCTGGGCTTCCAAGTTAACCAACGGGATATCGAGGCGAACCCAGATAAGATCAAAGCTCTCCTGGACATGAACTCGCATCGGACCCTTAAAAAAATACGGTGTCTCACGGGAAGAGTGACGGCCCTTGGACGTTTCATATCTAGGGCTACAGACAAATGCCTTCCTTTCTTCCAGTAGTTGAAGGGCCACAAGAGGGCGGAATGGACGCCGGAGTGCGAGCAAGCCTTCCAACAGTTGAAACAGTACTTGGGATCGCCGTCTCTCTTGTCCAAGCCAGAAGAAGGAGAGCCCTTGTTCCTTTACCTCGCCGTTTCGACCTCAGCCGTCAGATCGGCTCTGATCCGAGAAGTCGGAACTAAGCAGTATCCCGTTTACTACATAAGCAAAGTTATGGTACCAGTAGAAACAAGGTACCAGTCCTTAGAGAAATTGGCGCTCAGCCTTGTGGTCTCGGCCTGAAGACTCCGGCCATACTTTCAGGCCCACTCCATAATCGTGCTAACGGACTCCCCTCTGAGGTAGATCCTCCAGAGACCCGAAGTGTCAGGGCGGATGACCGAATGGGTTGTAGAGCTCGGAGAGTTTGACATTCAGTTCCGGCCCAAGACGGCACTCAAGGGACAAGCCGTAGCCGACTTCATCGCCGAGTTCACAACTCCGGACGAACAGCAAGCCAGGAAGGAAGTCGAGATGACACCGCACGCCCCGCTGAGCAATCAAGAGCCCGCATCAGATTCGGGGTGGGTCCTTTATGTTGATGGATCCTCCAACGTTAAAGGAGCAGGAGCCGGTGTCGTCCTGGTGGCGCCTGATTCAACGACAATCCAATACGCCATCAGGCTCAGGTTCAAAGCTTCAAAGAATGAGGCCGAGTACGAGGCGCTGCTGGCTTGGATCAGGCAGGTGGCGAGCCTAGATGTTCAGACTCTACAAGTCCGTAGCGACTCACAGTTGGTGGTGAATCATATCTCCTCAGAGTACGAAGCTAATGAAGTCAGAATGATCGCCTATCTTGAAGAGGCGAGGAAATTGATCGAGAAATTCTGGAGTTGCACTGTCCGGCAAGTCCCCAAAGCCGAGAACTCATGGGCGGACGCTTTAGCAAGGCTCGCCTCTGCCTCCGAGTGTAAGATCCCGCGCTTTGTTCCGGTCGAGTTCGTTGAGCACCCAAGCATCGGCCAGTCAGAGGAGGTCATCCCCGTCCAGTCCATCCCCAGTTGGATGGACCCCATTTTCAATTATTTATCAACCGGCGAAATCCCCTCGGATAAGCTTGAGGTAAGACGACTTAGGGTCCGAGCGTCCCGGTACGCCATATTGGACGGAGTGTTGTACAAGAAGGGGCATTCTCAGCCTTACCTTAGATGTCTTCGACCGGATGAGGCCGATTACGTGATTCGGGAGATTCACGAAGAAATCTGCGAAAATCACTCGGGCAGCCGTGCCTTAGCTATGAAGATACTTCGTAAAGGGTATTTTTGGCCAACCCTCAAGCAAGACTCCAAAGATTTCGTTCGGAAGTGTGACAAGTGCCAACGTTTTGCTGCTGTGCCGAGGCAACCAACAGAAGAAATGACCCCCATGAGTGGACCATGGCCGTTCGCTCAGTGGGGGATCGACATCATCGGTCCCTTGCCCACTGGGAAGGGACAAGTCAAGTTTTCTATAGTCGCGGTCGATTATTTCACAAAGTGGGCTGAGGCTGATTCAGTTGCAAAGATCACCGAACAGAAAGTGATCGACTTTGTGTGGAAAAATATCATCTGCCGGCTTGGGATTCCGAGGACCATCGTTTCTGATAACGGCCACCAATTTGACAACGACAAGTTCCGTAGCATGTGTCGAGGGCTCGGCATTGTGAACGCTTACTCATCACCTCTGCACCCGCAGTCGAACGGACAAGTAGAGGCGGTCAACAAGATCATCAAGCATCATCTCAAGAAGAAGCTGGAAAAGGCAAAAGGAAACTGGGCCGAAGAGCTCTCCTTCGTCCTCTGGGCCTACAGGACTACAGCTCAGACTTCGACGGGCGAAACTCCATTTTCGTTATCCTACGGTTTGGAGGCAATGGTGCCGGTAGAAATCGGACTCCCTACAGCGCGGGTCAGGGGCTTCGAAGAAAGTCATAACTACGAGCAGATAGCAGTTAATCTGGATTTGCTCGAGGAACTCAGAGAAGTTTTCAAGATCCGAGCAGCGGCTCGACACCAGCAGGTAGCGCGCTTCTACAACTCCAAAGTTAAAGTTAGACGCTTCCGACCAGGAGACTTAATCCTCCGACGGGTTTTTCAAAACACGACCGAGCCAGGGGCAGGAGCGCTCGGACTCAATTGGGAAGGTCCATATCGTGTGGTCAGATCTGCCAAACTGGGCTCGTACCACCTGAAAAACCTCGAAGGTTGTCATCTCCCTCATCCCTGGAACGCTGAGCACCTGAAGATCTACTACCCGTAAGGAAATAACCCTTAAGGTTTATGATGCAATGCATGCCTCCGAGCGACTAGCCTTTTAGGCTCTTAATAAAAGACCGATTCTACCTTTGAATGCTTGTTCGATTGCCCTACCTGCATAAGTACGAGATAAATGGTCCGATCCCTTAAGGATTCGGAACCCAACCTTACGAGAGATCGACAAGGCATCCCTCAGGGGAAGAAGCCTAATAAATGGTCCGATCTTTTAAGGAAGATGGCTACTTCTCCCTTGGCCGGAGCGCCGGCCGCATCTAAAGGCCCAGGGGCCCTTATCTGAACGGAGTCAGGGATCTGGAACTCCGAACGGATCCATTCCATCTGAGACTCCGACATGACAGAGCCTCCGGGGACTACCTCCGTGCTACGCAGATTCGCGACCATTTCAGTGGTGGTAATGGTCTCGACTCGGCGGGCTCAGGTGGTTGTCTTTTTACCGAGTTACTTGTTCTTAGAACCCAATATTTTTTGCCTCTGAGGTGGGGGGTATGGGATAGTGGGTTTGAAAGGGCCCTCGGAAGACCCACTCTCACTTTCAGTACTCCCCAGCTCGGAGTCATTAGCATATTCACGGACCATCTCGAGGTCGGAAGACATTGCAGAGAAGTGAGGGTCGACGAAACTCACTAGGTGTTTGCCGCCAATCGCCTTTAGCCAGAAAACTTCGAATTCGGTCGGAATCGCCTCTCGTCGGAAATCGCCTCCTCCGGTGTGCTCTTACGAATCAGAACGTAAAATGGCAATGAGAAGCCCGGGACGCCTTATATAGGAAGTGAAGGGATTCGGCATTAATGATGAGCCATAATGACAGCAGCCGAATCGGCACGACCCGATCTCCGAGTACACCTGGCGACGTTGCATTGGCGGGATACAAACTGATTATACGGCTCTGACATCGGGCTGTGTACCTCGATAGGTGAAGCGACGCCTCGGCACTCGGAGCCGTCAGGCACACGCCTCCTCCAGCCTGTGTGGCGACTTCTCATAGGCCGGGGGAAGATTCGGGATTGTAACCGTCGCAAGGTGTTGGCCAAGGCGACTGGCGCGCGCGTGGTTCGAGTTCCGTCATCATTGCGACGATGGCATAAGATTTCCTACCTATGTACTCTCCGAGCTGACAAGCAAACTCAAAGAGTATGGAGCTTCTGTTGTGGGAAATCTGAGCTCACAATAGAATGTCGCTTAGGGGGCAAGTCCGAGCCGAGACCCTCTCGACTTGTTTCAAGACACGATCCATCCGAGCAGCCGACTTGGTCGCGGTCGGACTCCGGATTATGATCCGATCGGATGATCGTCTACGTTATAACCGCTCTGCTCTAACCTATATTCAGAGGCGAACGAAGTTTCGAGCCGAACATACAGTCCGAACAGAGCGAACGTTCCAAGCCGAACGCACGTTCAGACGCGCATACCCTACTCGCTGAACGTAGAAACTCCCATAACCAAACGTGGCCGATAACCTCGCTCGCAGATACGTATAATTCGCCAGATACGCTACATGATCGATAGATCACGGGGGGTATCTTCACGATCCGAGAATCCCCCTGATCATGCCGAGATTGTCGGATCCGGACCACTCGACAGTCAATTATAAATACTATATCACGTCATATCTACAGGTACGCAAAATCGAGCTCTCCTCTACACTCTATTCAGATCTCGATTCCCTTGTCCTGACTTAGGCATCGGAAGGTCCTCCGGCTTAACCAGGGTCACCTTTGCCAGCTTTTCTGGTACAGGTTTTAGGGATCATATATGGTGATCGACGATGAGGGAGAGCTGACCAGATTTTGGCATCAACAGATGAAATAGCCGATATCAGCTATCGGCTGCCCGATGAAAAAATGGCAACAGAGAATGGGGAAGAAGGGCCTCCAATCGTCAAAAGAAAGAACTCCTCATTTCTTTCAGCAAAAGCTTCGATGAAATCTATCTATAAAAGGAAAGAATTTGAAATTACAAACAAGGGGAGAAGAAATCTTTGAAAAATCTCCAGAGACGGAAACGGAAAGTTCCGTTTGTGTTGTCGCTGCTACTAGGAGAGACGGTAGAGAGTTTTATTATTATTATTATTATTTACTTATTTATATAGGAAACTGCCTATGTGGGAGGCTGTACCAATGAGGTTGCGGGCTGTGGAAACAGAGGATCCGTACTCCTACTCAAATCCTTTTTATACCTATTTATAGTGTATCTGTCTTTGTGTGGGACACGGATCGGCTACTCCCCCTGCCACAAGCCAATGGCTGGTGGTCGGTGCTCTGTGAGCCCCACCATGATGTCTGTGTTTCATCCATACCGTCCATCTATTTTTTCAGATCATATTATGGTATGAAACCGAAAATAAGGTATATGCCAATCTCAACTGGACCAAATTACAGGAAACAGTGTTGAATGAGTGTTGACCATTAAAAACCTTTTGGGGGAAATAAACGTTTTGGATCAAGCTGATCTTTGTTTTTTCCCTTCATCTGGGTCTTTATGACTAATCAACAGATTGGATGTCAAATAAACAGTACAGTGGGCCTTAGGAGGATTTTATCGGTGAATATCCAATCACTGTTGTTTTCCTGCGGTGTGATCCACCTGAGACTTATATCCCTCTCTTTTTAGGATCAATCACTAAAATGATCCGTAAAAATGGATGAACGGAATGCATGAAACACACGCATCATGGTGGGGCCCACAAAGCACCGACCACCAGCTAGGGGGTGGTGGCATGGGGAGTAGCCAATCAGTTTCCCTTTGTGTGCATGTGGACTCTATCTCTGATGTAAGGAAGGACATGATGACGTGCATCACCCTTTTCATTGGGAGGATTTGTACTCCGAATCTATGGAGCTATGTGAATTTCTCACTGAGCTTCCTAGAATTCACGATGAATAAAAATAAAAATAATTTTTAATAAATTTGAAATAAATTAATAGATGATAAAATAATAAAATTACAATCTTTAAATAATGAGTTTTAACATATAGGGTGGAGTTTTAAATTAAAACTCCAACTCAAACACCTTAAAAACAAAACTTACTATTTATCAGCGGCCTTCATTCCTGCTAGACTTAATGATTTTTGGTGAAAAATAGTATGTGTCCAATCTGGCCCAACCATGTTATTCTCTTAATTTTTCAAAGCCCTTTTTAGGTTGGGTACAGCTTCTACCACTCAAAGGATCAAAAGGTATAGTCAAAACTAAAACTTACTATTTATAATAAAAATAAAAATAAATTAGACTTTCGACCATCCATTTAATTGAATCTTGCAACTTCCGCATGAGCAATCCCCCCTAACTGGGTTAATCGGCTAAGTAGCTTCTCTTACCCCAAAATCATACATGATATGTCTAAAAGCTCATCCTAGGTTCCAAGATACAACTGTTTTAAGGTCTTGACAGTCCGGATCATTTCCACCTCCGATCGGGCTTTCTCTAGTCCGTTTTTGCCATAAAAGTGTCTATGACCCGCTCTACCTCACTCTCTCGTGTGTCTTACAAATATGTCATTTTAATTTTTTATATAAATGGTAAAACCTTCAACCAATAAATTAATTAGAAACATTCAGGTCGGAAATATTATCATTTTTATGTTGGTCTAAGCATCTGCCAAGCCAAATTTTTGCCAGTTGGGCTTGATTCTTCTTTGCTAGGCCTATATTAGGCTTGGGCCTTGAGCCTCAAGTGTTAGCCATGCAAGGCGGCTTCTACAATTCTCACCTAACCAAGCCCATATAAATGGGACCTATGGTTTGGTCATCCAAACAGTTGATGCATTAATAGGCCCACCGTAGATGGCGGACACTCCAAAAATCTAAGGAAATGGAAAATTCCAACTCTTATCAGACGAACAACATGCAGATAATCGGGACCAAGGAGAATAACATGATACAGGAAAAAGAAAAACAAGGCCAAACATCTAGAAGTTTTTCTTCTCTTTTTTTTTTTCGTGATTATTAAGATGGTGGGCCCCACCTTAGATGGAGGATGCCGCTGATATGACAATTCGAACCGTTCCACCATTGTCAGGCACCATCATCTTGATTATGAAAATTGGCTCGAGTTTCAACATGTATCAAGGAGGGTCACGTTGGCAAGAAAATGGACGGCTGAATGGTTCTATTTTTGGGAGATGGACGGTTATGTGTGTGGCAGCACTGGTGAAATACACTGAGAAACATTCCAAATTCGTGAGCGTCTGGCCCACCAGATGATCAAAGCAGTCTGATTTGAGCCACGTAGATGCACAGGGGGACCAACCTGGTGAACGGCAAGATTCACTCACATTGGTACCAGGGAAACAGTACACTCTAAAATTGTGGTGCGTTTGCTTGCACGAAATATCATGAAATTTAATAATATTTTTCACCAAATAAAACTGAAAAATCATGAAATTTAATAAAATTTGGTGCATCCAAACGCACCCACAATGAGTAGCCTTAGCAGGGCTCTAACGAGGATGCTTTGATTATGGAGTGGTCTTTAGGATCCAATCAGGACCTGCGATGTATTGTTCTTATCATTTCTATCCTACGTGTACACGGAGGACTAGGCTGCAAACCATTTTCAGTGGGAAGCAGGACACACTAACTTAAATGTCACTCAGGGGGTCATATGCGTCGTGAACATAAAATAAAAATACAATGATCCCATGTGTAAAATAAAGAAGCAAATATCATAAATAAGAAGTTAGGAGTGGGACGATATAGCTTTTATTAGGTGGGCCTCACCGAGTTAATGGGTTTGTGTTGATGAAGAAATCCGATTAATCTTGCCTTGCCTCCTTTTTTTTAAAATTATTATTATTTTTTTACACACGCACACACACCCCCCACACACTTACACCATAGCGGGATTTCACCACCTATGGATACTCGAACTCTTGAGTGGGTGTTGCCTCACCTCCTGCTAGTAGCTGAGCACCTATAGGGGGGTTAACCAAGGACGCTCTTATTTATTGACTTGTACTAGGCATAATAGAATTGGAATATTTGTTATGTAACTTTTATCCATCGTTACAAGTATATTTATAGGCTTTTTAAGTGATTTGAGAGGCCTCAATTGGAGTTAGACTCTTAACTCTAAAAATATTCATATTGGGTCTGACTGCTTGGCCCATTTGCCTCATACATTTATTTTAGCCTTATTTTACCCATAATAGTTTGGATACGATCATTGCATTATTTAGACGGAGCATAGTGATGGGTCCTAGTAGTTATGATCAGTTCATACACAGAAAGGGGCCTTGTGTATTGATGTATTTCATAAACATGCAGTTTTATAGAGGCATATGGACTCTTATAGGCTCCTTGTGATGAGCTAAACTAATCCAATTTTATTAATATAAATAAATCTTAATTCCCTTACATATACAAAAATTTTAATCATCCGACTCAAGCTTCTAAACGGACATCAGGTGTAGAAGATCAAGTTTTATTATCGTTATTAACATCAGACATGGCTTCCAATGCAAGTACAAGGTCTAGGTTAAATATGATTTTTGTAAAAAAAAAAGAAAAAGAAAAATGGCTAATTGGAAAAACACATGCTGTACACATTCACACAAATTCATATGCACATGTACGTTGACCACTTGTGTGGGAGAACCCGAGCTTACTTGAGGTGGGCCATGCGGAGGAGATGACCTGGGTTCAGAATCAAGCTAGTCGACCTTCAGATGGGACGTGTTTGTGAAGACAAACTGTAGTATATTTTTAAGAATTTGCCCACTGCCGAGATATACAAGTATGGCCCATCTGATACATGGGCCTGGTTTTTATTTTATTTTGGTGGTCAGGTCATGTTTAAAGCGTAGGCCACCTCATGTCTTTTCTTCTTTTCTTTTTTTAACACACGCACACACATTCCACACACTCACGCTGGTGGAATCTCACCACCTATGGGTACTCGAACCCTTGACCGGGAGTTGAAACTCCTAAGAGTTTACCACCCGGGCAAGAGTAAGGACCCAAGGCCACCTCACGTCGAGAGGTGTGTGTGGGCCACCTAGAAAACGATCGGTGTTAGAGCTGCAGTGCAATCCAAATGGGTGTGAGTTGAGATATGGCCCATAGGCAAACAGGCCAATTAAATATGCGGCTGAGATCATCAAAATAGAAAGCCGTATACATGGTGATATGCTATATGCTAATTGAGGTACCTATATTGTGGAATTGACAAATTGTCCGTGCATCAATAATGAAGATCGAATATAATAATTTTAAGGTGTACTTGATTGGGAAGATATTCTTGATTTCTCGTTGTAGCTGACAAGAATCTTTATCTTCCGCACCTTACACTTTTAGGAGAACGTGCAATGAGACTAAGATGTTCTCATTTGTATTAGTGAAAGGATCAAGATATTTATTTATAAGAAGAAAAAAATATATATTAGAAGCGTACCATCACACTTTTCCATTTTAAGGTCTCTCCACTGTAAGTTTTTATATTTGGTTTAATAACCAAGTATAGAAACATTGGTTCAAGCATCCCATCCCAAACTTATATATAATGATCGCAACTGTACCAGGCCTACTGAATCGCTCTATCTGAATAATCCAACGGTCAGATTTGAATCAATGATCATGTGTGGCCCACCTGATAGGAGTCTTACACTAATTTAGTAATCTATCTTAAATATCAATCCGTTGAACCTTCAACTTAAAAATTGGCCCAATCTGGTCATTCATTTTCAATAGATCTTCCAAGTGGTCGTATGTAAAGAAACTTCAATCAGACTCATAAGCACTTAAGAGAGTGTTGTAGTTCGGCAGCAAAAGATTCTGGCGTACTTTGATGGACGAAAGGCTTCACTTGAAGATGCCGGTCAGGAGGCGCTTCCAGCATTACCCCCAAGTTGTGGTGTGTGATGTGTTAGGCTCTGCGAGGCACACTCTGATATATTTATTTTATATCCATGCTGTCCATCGAATTTTTCAGATCATTTCAGTATAGCAACTCAAAATATGAATAGATAAGAAGCTCAGCTGGACCACACCACAGGAAATAGAGGTGATTGAACATCTACCATTAAAATTTTCCTGAGGTTTGCAAGAGCTGATATCTGTGTTTTATCTTCATCCAGGTCCGTGTGACCTTATCAACAGGTTGGATGGAAAATAAACATTATGGTGAGGCCTAGAAAGGTTTCCACAATGAGGGTCTTTATTCCCAACTTATCCTATGGAGTGGTCCACTTGAGAATCTCATCTGCTTCATTTTTGAGTTCATGACTTAAAATGATCAGGCAAAACGGATGAACGGCGTGGATATAAAACACATACATAAAGGTAGGCCCCACTACGCCCAACTAGTCACCACACCTCCTAATCAGCGTCCTTTTCTTGGTTAAAAATGAAAACCAGACCAACCTTGTTAGAATACTGTCATATGCTTAGGAGACATCTTACATTCAAGCGAAGCCAATTCATCCTTTCTATTTATTATTATTATTATTTAAAATAATAGCTTTGTCCTTACCCGAAGAATCGATAACTGGACCTATGAAAAAGATTTTAATACTCTGACAGAGTATGACGGTTAATATGCAAGCGCTGTGAAATTGTATACTCGTCATGCAAGTAATTCAATTAATCCGTTCAAACAGTCGGCCCAGATCAACTTTAGAGAAAAACTTCCACTAATTCCATTGCAGGAATGGCCAATTGGAGGACTTTTTAACGGTCCAAATTAAAATTAGTAAAAAATTTCAATTGATTAGAGGTGAGGATCGTTTGATTTGATCTGCATTTGGGATGATAACCTACCCACAGTAGGCCCCACAATCTAGATGTCTTAATTTCAGTAAGCACATGCCAGATCTACAAATTCTAAGTGCCTGCTTATCAACCATCACACAATGCCAGAGTATATGAATAAACTCCACGGAACAAATATTGGACGAAAATAAACATTGGATTCATAAAAGAGAAATTGACCACTGCGAATCCCACCTTTTACACAGCGTCTTTCCCAAACGCTCCCAAACTTATTTCCCAGTCTAAACTCTTTACGTACGGACGGACTAATTGAGGATGCAAATACCGGGAACGGATTGGCTACTCCCCCTGACACCATCCCCGTGTCTGGTGGTCGGTGCTCTGTGGGCCCCACCATGATGTACGTGTTTCATCCATTACGATCATCCATTTTTACATATCATTTTAGGCATTTTAGGATTGATACAAAAAATTAGGGATATAAGTCTTAGGTGGCCCACACCAAGGGACAAAAATAATGAATGGATATTCATAAGTAAAATCCTCTTAAGGCCCACTGTACTGTTAATTTGAAATCCAATCTTTTGATTTGGTCATAAAGACCTAGATGAAGGGAAAAAATAAATATTAGCTTGATCCAAAACTTTTATGGCCCACAAAAAGTTTTTAATGGTCAAAATTCATTCAACACTGTTTCCTGTAATGTGGTCTACTTGAGATCGAGATATACTTCATTTTTTTGTTATAATATAAAATGATATATAAAAATAGATGGACAGCATGGATGACAGAAATACATCATGGTGGGGCCCACAGAGCACCGACCACCAGCCAATGGCTGGTGTCAGAGGGAGTAGCCAATCCGTTCCCGAAAATACCAAGATATTTCTTTGGAAAGCAGGGGCATTTTCGTCCTCAATTAGTCTGTCCGTGCATGAGAGATTAGACAGGGAATGTAAGTTAGACATGGCTCAGAAAGACGCTGGTTAAAAGGTAGCACATACAGTGGACAATTTCTCTTCATAAAAACAAACGGCAAAATGATAGGTAGACCTCTGGACAATTGAAGTAAAATTGTAGTCCGCCGCAAGGCCATGGGATCAGTGTCAGACGAGGGCAGTCAACGGGCCAGGCCGGGCTGGGCTTCATGTTTCTAGATCCTCCAGGCTAGCTTAAGGTCAAAATCTCATTTCAGGTTATTCAAGCATCTCCTTCTAATGGGCTATCTACATCTATTCCACACATTCATTTTGGAACTCGCATTGACTAACAGTCATCATTACACAGACAAACAAAGCTAGCCCAAAGCTCGATTCAAAATCATTTGGGCTCTAATATCTAAGCCCAACGTTTAAAGGCATCCCTAAACTTGGCCCAAACTCTTACTGAGCCCAAAAGCCCATGGGCCAGCCCAGAAAGGTTACAGCCCTACGTAAGAACTACATAAGCTCCAACATCGGTAATCCATGGAGGGTTCTTGATGATCTAACCATTGGTAAATAAATGGACTCAATGTAAACCGTTAACCATTCTGTGATTTTCATACCACAAAATCATAGCCCGGACCATTTGGGGCAACTGATACCCTGCTAGTGGGCTGTTCATGGTTGGACCTGCCACTGGACGGTTCAAACCATGCAAACACATGCCCCAACCATCTGGCTAGGCTATGGTGGATCCCTGACTGTAGGGCCCACCTTGATGTATGTTCTTTACATCCACGCGAATCATCTATTTTGGCAGATCATTTTAGGGCATGATCCAAAAAATAAGCAGATCCAAATGTCAGATGCACCACACCAATTGAAAAGGTAGTGATTGACCATTAAAAACTTCTTGTGCACCACAAAAGTTTTGGATCACGATGATATTGAGTGGTCTCTTCATCCATGCCCTCGTGACCAAATCAACAGGTTGGATGGAAAATAAACAGTCCGGTAGCCCACAGAATATTTTTAATGGTAGGTATTCAATCACTACTGTTTACTGTGGTGTGATTAAACTGAGATTTGTACTGCTTCATTTTTGAGACAATGGCCTAAAATGAGTAGAAAAAATGGATGGACGTCATGGATATAAGGCACAAACATCACCGTGGGCCCTACAGTCAGGGATCCACCAAAGCCGTGCCCCTAACCAGCCAGATGAAAAAATTACTAATTATTTTTCTCTCCGGCGGAAAAGTTTGTTGGAAGAGGATTTTTAGACTACAGATAGACGAAAATATCCTTAGGGCCCCTCAGGTTTAGGTAAGAAGCAAGTGAAACCGGAGAGTTAATTTCGTCCAAAATAGATAGTTCGTACAAATAGGGGTTTACTTTGGTTGTGTTCGTGGTGGTGTGCAGGAGGACTTCACTATGGTAGTCCGCTGACTACCAGCCAATGGCTAGTGGTTGGTGATCTGTGGCCCCACCATAATGTATTTGTTTCATCCATGCCATCCATATATTTTTTAAGATCATTTTGTTATGTGAAACCAAAAACGAGTATATTCCAGTCTCAATTGGACCACATTACAGGAAGCAGTGTTGAATAAGCTTCAACCATTAAAAACTTTTTGAGGCCTCAAAAAGATTTGGATCAAGCTTATCTTTGTTTTTTACCTTCATCTGGGCTTGTAGGACCTAATCAACAGATTGGATGTCAAATAAATAGTACAGTGGTCCTTAGGAGAATTTTAATGGTGGACATCCAATCAATATTTTTTTCCTCTGGTGTGGTCAACCTGAGAATTATATTCCTATCATGTTTGGTGAAAAGCCTAAAATGATCTATAAAAATGGATGAACGTCACGGATGAATCACGTACATCATGGTGGGGCTCATAGAGCACCGACCATCAGCCATGGGGCTGATGGCAGGGGGAGTAGCCAACCCGTTCCCAACAAAAGGCATCCTTTGTGTCCTCAACCGTCAAAGAATATCCATTCATCATATGCCCCTTATCCTCATTGTTTTCCCCTAATCATATTCATAGACAAAACCGCCAGGCATTTTGTTCGACCTCATTTCCCTCCAAAATCCTAATTATAAAAACGACCTACATTGCAAGATTACTTCCCAACGCACGTTCAAAGCAGGGGCAAAGAAAAGAAAGGCAGCTAAACATGTCATCCACTCCGAACCTGGCCATACTCACCGCACTCGACGGGGCCCGAACCCAATTGTACCATGTCACTGCCATCGTCATTGCTGGCATGGGCTTCTTCACCGACGCTTACGATCTCTTCTGCATCTCCACCATCTCTAAGCTACTCGGCCGCCTCTACTACTACGATCCACACTCAGCGGCCCCCGGTAAGCTCCCAACACCCGTCAACAACTTCGTCGTGGGTGTCGCCCTCGTTGGGACGCTCACGGGTCAGCTCGTGTTCGGATGGCTCGGAGACCAACTCGGCCGAAAGAAGGTGTACGGCATCACCCTCATACTCATGGTCATCTGCGCCATATGTTCAGGTCTCTCGTTCGGGTCCAGTGCGAAATCAGTCATGGGCACTTTGTGCTTTTTCCGATTCTGGCTTGGGTTCGGGATTGGCGGGGATTACCCCCTGTCGGCCACCATCATGTCCGAGTATGCCAACAAGAAGACCCGTGGTGCGTTCATTGCAGCCGTCTTCGCCATGCAAGGCGTTGGCATCATTGCCGCAGGCTTGGTGTCCATGACCCTCTCTGCGATATTCAAGCACTACTACGATGCCCCATCATTCCATGACGACCATATCTTTTCGACGCAGCCGGAGGCCGACTTGATGTGGCGGTTAGTCCTCATGCTCGGCGCAGTCCCAGCGCTGCTAACCTACTACTGGCGGATGAAGATGCCTGAGACGGGCCGCTACACCGCAATAATAGAGGGGAACGCAAAGCAGGCTGCGATTGACATGGGGAAGGTGTTGTCTATTGAGATCCAAAATGAACAAGATAAGCTCGCCCAGTTCAGATCAGTGAACGAGTACTCATTATTCTCCCATGAGTTCTTTGCTCGCCATGGGTGGCACCTTATAGGTACAATGAGCACATGGTTCTTGCTAGACATAGCTTTCTATAGCCAGAACCTGACCCAGAAGGACATCTTCCCTGCAATCGGGCTAATCAAAGCCGCCAAAGAACTCAACGCCTTAGAGGAAGTGTTCTATACGTCTCGGGCCATGTTCGTGATTGCCATGTTCGGTACCTTCCCTGGGTACTGGTTCACCGTCTTCTTCATCGAGAAGATTGGACGATTCATAATCCAACTCATTGGATTCTTTATGATGTCACTGTTCATGCTAATCATGGGGATTAAGTACGACTATCTGAAGGAGGAGAACAAGAGGCTGTTCGCCGTTCTATATGGCCTCACCTTCTTCTTCGCCAACTTCGGACCCAACAGCACGACATTCGTGCTGCCGGCTGAGCTGTTCCCGACGCGGGTCAGGTCCACATGCCACGCCCTGAGCGCCGCAGCCGGGAAGGCTGGGGCCATGGTTGGCGTGTTCGTGGTGCAAAGCTACACGTTAGATGGGGGTACGCACAAGATAAAGAATGCGATGATCGCGATGGCAATGACGAACATGCTCGGGTTCTTCTGCACGTTCTTGGTAACAGAGACGAAAGGACGGTCGTTGGAGGAGATCTCGGGTGAGGATGGTGGAGCCGCCAGGTACGTGGAAAAGGAGGCCGAGATGCGGGACCGTTGAAGGGGTTTCGGCATGTCTGGTACGGAATAAATAAGAAGTTGGTGGGCGAAACCTATATTTATGTTCTGTTTAAGCGCTTATGTGGCCTGGTACGGAACGTCAGTTTCAGCCAAGCTCAAATACTTTGATACTCCGTCGGTTTATTAGGCACTTAGAAATTATTGAGTGGCACTCGTGGCATACAAGTTATTCAAAATAAACCGTCAGAATTATGTGTACTTGCTTTGATATATAATGGACCACAAATTATCCTTCGAGTGATTATCTAAATATTAGATTTTTTAGACATTTATTAGACAATTCAAAAATGAAAATCATCCAACGGTCTTATTTGAAAAACAGCCGTCCCCGATTCCGAGGCCAAGGTTATTCAACCACTGTGAGTTTTAGACTGTAAGTACTCATCCGTACTGCATTTCACGCTTTAGTATCTGGCGTATCAAGTGGTACGCAGACTAAGCCTGTTTGATTTCCATTATAAATAATTATTACTTTCTCAACTGTTTTCAAAATGTGAGAGTAATTTTTCTTCTTAAATCAATATAAAAGTGTTGATTTAAATATCTGGATCTCAGGTAATGCATACGTTATATCTGCACCTTCATCTATTTTATTAGGATATTTTGAAGCATGTGGTGAAAAATAAGGTAGATCCAATGCTTAAATGATCCATGTAAAAGGAAACAATGGCCTTAACTTGTCTACCATTAAAAGTTATTTTTTTCACTGTGCCATGTTGTGGTTTCTAATCGTATAACCCATTCATAGGGTCACGCATACATGGACAAGGGAAAAATACAAATATCAACTTGATTCAAAACTTTTAATAACCCTACGAAATTTTTAATGGTGGGCGTTTGATTCCCACTATTTCCTATTATGTGGTCTACTTGAACTTTGAATCTACCTCAATTTTTTTTCTCATGCCTTAAATTTAGCTAGCATAATAAATGAGCGGTGTAGACAAGTCACATACATCACGGTAGGTCCCGCATTCATTTTGTAAATTTATTGTGACATCATTGGAAAATATGTGATAATCACCTGGATAAATAATTATTACCCATTTACATAGTAATTATGGTTGAGCTGAAAAATCATTTACTTAGTAATTACACAGTTGAGCCGAAAAATCAATCAAGCCAAAGTCCTAAATGAATAGGAGTGATGGATCCTTACTCTTGCTCCACTGGTAGACTCTCAAGAGATTCTACACCCGGTCAAGGGGTCGAGTATCCATATGTCGTGAAATCTCACTATGGCGTGAGTGTGTGGGGGAGAGTGTGTGCGTGTGTTAAAAAAAAAAAAAAAATTATTTTTTTAAAAATAAAAGGAGTGAGAGGACTAAATGCCCAGCTTCAAAACGGGTCCTAGGTATCGAATAACTTCGTTTTAAACATGCATACACACGGCAATTGTTATCGTGAATCACTCCGTCCATCTAGTGGCATCTACCGTGGATGATCTACAGTTCAAGATCACACTGATCTGATGATGAATCTATCTGTTTTACTCAATTCTTACCGCTGAATGATGATCGTTCATCCGATTTTCTTTTTATACACTTTGTTTGAAGTAAATGATTGGTTGAGTAAGATCATCCTTTCAATGTGAGTTTTCAATTGTTGCCATCCACGAAATCGGCTATTAGATGGACGGTCCAATTTACAGTCCACACTTCCACCTCTATTGTGAAAGGTAGGTTGGTGGAAGCTTACAGGAGGATACAGCCCAACTCAATCATTTTAAAAGCGGATTAGCTGCTGTACATAGGGCTGAAAGTAAGGTGGGTTGGTGCTCAACCTTAGCCCAACCCAAGGTTCCTATACCTCAATCCTAACCCAACCTCGGGTCGAGAATTTTCAACCCAAGCCCAACCCAAGCGGTCTCGGTTGGGTTGGTCGGGCAAATACATGCTAATATTTTCGTTGTTACATTAGTCTATTATATTTCTATACGGGACTCTTTTTTGTACATTTGATTTTATTAATTATACATGTAATTATTTATCATAAAGAACTTTATTTTTAAAAAATAAACAACTAAAATACATGACAACCACTCATTTAAAAGTCATATTGTGTAGCACGCAATTTATTTGGGAGAGAGAAATTCGGCCTATCTTGTTAAATTAGGTCATCAGAAATAATGTGGACTAATGAGACCTGACGGCATTGGAATTTTTCATGCCTTCAACGCAGATAATCCACACTCAATTATATATCGATCGGATTCGAGTTGGGTCAGGCAACCTGATACCTCAACCCAAACCCAATCCAAGTTTTATAGGGTTGGGATTTATATAACCCAAGCCCAAGCCCAAGACCAAACTCAATAAATCTTGCCCGACCCCAACCCAATGTCGGGTCGGTTGGGTTGAACCTGCCTAACTTTCAGCCCTAGTTGTACCGCACACCATTGATTTTGTTGGTGCACATATGGGGCGCGTGCAAAAGAGCTTGTCAGTCTTTGAGCTTGTAACAGCATGAACAATAGAAAGAAGATCAAATTTTTGTGGTATGGTTATATCATCATATATTTATTATGTCTATTCATTCATTCAGCATGATCATTTTAAAACATGATGTAATTAAACATATTCAAAGGTCAAGTATACCACATCACAAATAGCAGTTGGATAATGATTCCCATCATAATTAGTACTGCCCCACTATAATATTTCCATCCAATCTATTTATAAGGTCACACAAACATAAATAAAGATCTAAAAAATACAAATATTATATTAATTCAAAACTTCTGCATCTTAAGAAGGTTTTAATGGTGTATGTTTAATCTCTCACTGTTCCATGTACCGTGGTTCACTTGATCTTTGGATTTGTCCTATTTTTGGGCTAAACCCTTGCAAGGATCTCACAAAATAGACGTATATTTAGATATAACACGTGTATCATGGTGGGATGACGGATTGGGTGAAGTCAACACACCAGCCACTTCGCCACATTTGATATATGTAGAAATGTAATTGAGTAACGTCATAATGTATTACATTTAATGCAGCTGTACTGACAGTATTGGATTACATGGGTCAATCATAACGCAGCAAAACAGAAATTTTCTGTAGGACAGGAGCATTGCTAGCGTTTGAAAGGATGAAACTGTTAAGTTGAGTTACTCTACCGTTTTTTATATTTATTTTAATTAGCTTTTTAGTACTCTCGTTATCAGTTTACACTTCACTGTTAGCCACCTCCTCCAGGGACTTATACCAAGAATTTCTTGAAACGAGGTATCTTTCACCCAGTCCATCACTTGAGCTATGTATCTAGGTATGTTGAGATACTGTACTAGCTGCGTACAAGAGTTTCTATTTGTTGGAATGTCATTGAGCTACATTGTCACAATTATTTTCCCGTTGGGCTACTTGCTGCGTACCTGAGTTACTTCGCCAAGTCCTGTTAGTCCTATGGTGACCCGAATGAACCCCACCACTGAAAATAATAGAGATTGATCACCTTACATTAAAAACTTATAAGACCATGAAGTCCATGATCAAGCTAATATTTGTGTTTTCCCTTCGTTCGTGCCTGTGTTACCTTATGAACAAGTTGATCTGGAATAAATATCAGTGGACCTTAGAAAGGTTTCAGCGGTGTGCGTCACCCTCCTTATTATTTCATGTGGTAGGGTTCACTCGAGCTTCGGATATACTTGATTCGTTGGTTCATATCCTAAAATGATCTATCCAGACGAATGTTCGGTGTTAATACAACACATACATCATTGTTGACCCACGGAATTCGGTGACGTCACCTCCGTAACGAGTATTCCTACTCAACTTGTCAGTAGCTAATCCCCGTCGCAAACAATTCGGTGCATCGCGTAGTTGTTGGTTCACATCACATGCGCTTTTGTCAGCTGAAAAAATTAAAAGAGAAAAACATGTGTACAGAAATATATCCATTTCCGAAGGCTTGGATATACTGTGGGCAGCACCACGATGTATATGTCAGATCCAAACCGTCCACTCATTTTCCAGATCGGTCTAGATCATGAACCTTAAAACTAGGCAGATCCAAAGCTATAGTGGACCACACTTCAGAAAGCAGTGGGCATTGAATGCCTACCGTTGAAACTATCTTGCGCCCTCCCACGACTGTTATTTTCCATCCAACCTAGTCATCCCGTCACACAGACCTGGATAAAGGGAAAACACAAATATCATTTTACTGGAACCTTCCGTGGCCCCATGAAGTTTTCAATGTTACCTGTTGATGTAAAAATCTGGTCGGCCCTCCCTCCACGTCTTCTAGATCCTGCACTAAGAGAACTGGCAAAGGTGACCCTGGTTAAGCTGGGGGACCCTCCGATGCCTAAGTCAGGACAAGGGAATCGGAGTCTAGGTAGAGAGTAGAGGAGGAGAGCTCAATATCGCGTACCTGTAGATATGGCGCTGCGTGCTATTTATACTTGCCTGTGGGGTGATTTGGTCTCTATAATCTCGGCACGATCAGAGGGATTCCTGGATCGTGGAGATACTGTCCACAATCTGTTGATCGTGTGGCGTATCTAACGAATAATGCGTATCTGCGAGCGACATTATCGGTCACGTTTGGTTATGGCAGTTTCCATGTTCAGCGAGTGGGATATGCGCATCTGAGTGTCTGTTCGGGTCGGTTCATCAGGCCATAACAAAGAACATTTACCAGGTCGGACAACGTCCGACCCGACCCGTTACGCTGAATCCGATGCGGCTGGCTTGAGCCGATATCCGACCTGACCCGTCATGCCGAATCTGATCGGACTGTTAGGACTCCTCCGAGTTGATCCTCTTCCAAAGACGCTCGTGTGTCCTTACTGTGATGCTGAAGTCTGGTCAGATGGGTCGTGCCTCGGGCGCCTCGGGTGTCGGCTCGGACTTACAGTCGGATTGACGTTCTACCATGGGCTCGGATTTCCCCATAACATTACCCATACAATTACCACTGATTCCTGTGTTGTGGTATACTTGACATCTAGATCTGTCTCGTTTTTGTGCTCTTATAATAAAATACTTGAAACTTGGATGGGCAGTGCGGATCTAACACATACATCATGGCCGACAAACATAACATCCACGCCCGGAAAAAGGAGCAGTTGCTTTATTCCGTCTCACGCAATCGGGTCTTGTTCTGTGGATCATGTAAGACTATAATTTTTTTCATGGACGGTAGTACCCCTTATCAACGGATTAATTAGTAACATATTCAAGTAAGAAATATTATTATTTTTGGTTGGGCGAAGCTTATGCCTAGCCAATTTTTGCCAATTGGGCTTGATTCTGCTTTCCTAGCCCTCTAATAGGGCTTGGGAATTCGGCCTCTAGTGTTAGCCAAGCCACGCCAAGCTTGACATAGCTGAAACCCATCCGATTGCCGCCTGATAATGAGCAACCAAGCCTATATAAATGGGGCCTATGGTTCGACGATCCAGACTGTTGATGAAATGGGCCCATCATAGATGGTGAACGCCCCAAAAATCCAAAAAAAAAAATTGGAAGATTTACTCTTATCAGGCAAACGACATGTTAATAATCGGGGAGGAAAAAGAAAACGACGGCCAAATATGCAAGTGACGCATGGATGAACGTGATGACGTCGATCATCGTCTTGCTCAAGGATAACTACTCCGAATCCACGGAGCTTCTCTGGACTCCTCAAAGAGACTTCTCGAATCCACGAGGAAAGAAAGCAAGAGAATAGAAGTATATTCTAATAAAATTTGAAATAATTGATGAATGGATAAAAACGAGTTTACATCCCTTTAAATAAGGGAACCAAGCAATAGGAAAGAAATCAAACTCAAACTACAACTAAAACTCCTAGAATCCGCTACTTACTATAAATAGTAAACTTACTATTTATAGACAGTCGTGATGTCTACTAATGCACAAGGTTTTTGGCCAAAAATAGTAAGTTTGCTATTTGGCTTCACCAAACCGTTCTCCTAATTATTTTAAGCACTTTTCATGTTGGACACAACTCCTAAAGCCCAACGGATGAAGAGCTATAAGCAAACTAAAACTTACTATTTATAGTAAAAACGAAATTAAAACGGGAAAATGACTGTCGATCAGGGGGTTTCTCGCAAATCCGGGCTACGTAACTCAGCGTAGCAGGGTTGGTTGGCTAAAGTAGCTCGTTCTACCCCAAAATCATATATTTTACGTCAGATAACTCATTCCGGATTGCAAGATACGCCCGATCTAAGGTCCAACAGTCCAGATCACTTATGTTGTCGACCGTGCCTTTTTTATCCATCTTAGCCATGAAATTGTCGGCGACCCGCTCTACATCAGTCTCCTCCACTTGAAAAGAACTCGTCCTCGAGTTCTCCTCCTACTCTGGTTCATGATACTCGGTCAGGTTCGCAACGTTGAAAGTCCGTGAGATCGACATGTCATCTGGAAGATCAACAACATAAGCGTTGTTATTGATCTTTCGGATGATCGGTACCGGTCCAATCTTCTTATTTTTTAACTTGTTATATGTCCCAGTTGAAAATCTCTCTTTACGCAGATGGACAATAACGCGGTCGCCCACCTCGAACACTTTTTGTCGCCGATGCTTATCCGCTTGTTCCTTATACTTCTCGTTCGAGGCATGTAGCTTAGCCTGCACTTCTGCATGGATGCCCATGATCTTATTTGTCATATGTTCTGGTACAACGCTTGTGCCTAGGTGTTTGAGCAGAGGGACCAAGTCAAGTGTGTGGCGAGACACTCGTCTGTAGATAATCTGGAACGACGATTTTCCTATCGAGCGATTCACAATGTTGTTGAACGCAAACTCTGCTTGAGACAAAGTCAAGTCCCACTGCTTCGGTTTTTCTCCTGCAATACTGCGAAAGAGGTTTCCCAATGTGCGATTCACAACTTTGGTCTGTCTATTAGTCTGTGGGTGGTAAGCACTGCTAAATTGAAGTCGTGTATCGAATCGAGTTCACAAAGTCCGCCAAAAGTGGCTAATGAACTTCGTGTCACGATCAGAAGTAATGGTTTTAGGGACCCCATGTAGCCGTACGACCTCCCTGAAGAATAGATTCGCCACATGTGTTGCATCGAGGGTCTTCTTACATGGGATAAAGTGCGCCATCTTGGAGAAACGATCGACCACCGCGAACACCGAATCTATGCCGCGTTGTGTTCGTGGAAGACCAAGCACGAAGTCTATTAATAAATCCTCCCAAGGACCATTACGCACAGGTAACAGGGTGTAGAGTCCCGTATTCTGAGATTGTCCCTTGAAAGTTTGACAAATATGACAACTTTGTATAGCTCTTCCCACATCACGTATTAATTGCAGCTAGTAATATAGTTCTTCCACAAGAGCTCACGTCTTATCTCGCCCAAGGTATCCACCCAGGCCACCTCCATGTAGCTCCTGAATAATCTACTCTCTTAAAGAACTTTAGGGGATGCACAATTGATTTCCTTTGAAGAGAAAATCGTCATGTATATGAAAGTCACTGGGGTGACCTTCTTGGCACTTCAACCAAGAATCTTTGAAGTCCTCATCCTCGACATACAGTTCCTTGAGACAGTCAAAGCTGACTACCTCGTTGCTCATCGTAACAAGTAATGATGCACGATGGCTAAGTGCATCAGCCACCTTGTTCTACTGTCCTAACTTGTGCTTCAGAACGAACGTGAATTTCTGTAAAAACGCAACCCATCTAGCATGTACACGATTCACGTTAGTCTGACTATTAATAAACTTTAATGCTTGACGATCAGTGTACAGAACAAACTCCATTTGAATCAAATAATGTCGCCAATGTTGCAGCGTCTGAACAATTGCGTACAACTCAAGCTCATAAGTTGACCACTTCTTTCAGGCTTCGCTGAGCTTCTCGCTGTAGAACGCTACCGGCCTGTCTTCCTATGATAATACTCCTCCAATTCCGACGTATGAAGCGTCACTCTCAAACTCAAATAATTTGTCAAAATTAAGAAGCACCAGGACTGATGTTGTAGACAAACGATGCTTGATCTCGTGAAAGCTCTTGTTATCTTTATCAGTCCACTGGAATGGTCCCTTTTTCATGTAATCTGTTATAAGATCGACTATGGTGCTAAAGTCTCGCACAAATTGACGATAAAAAGTCGTCAATCCGTGAAAACCTCACGTCATGAATGTTTGTCGGGATCGGCCATTCCCTAATAGCTCGCACCTTTTCATCGCCCACTCAAATGCCTGTGGACGTTACAATAAATTCTAAAAACAACAGGCTGTTAGTTAAAAAGCTACACTTTTTTAAGTTGAGGTACAACTTGTTATCTTGTAGGACTTGCAGCATTTGCCTAAGATGTTTCTTGTGCTCCGCCTCATCCTGGCTATATATTAATATGTCATCAAAATATACTACCACAAATCGGCCAGTGAACGGTTTTAGAACTTGATTCATCAAACGCATAAAAGTACTTGATGCGTTTGATAGGCCGAAGGGCATGACCAGCCACTCATACAACTCTTCCTTTGTCTTGAATGCCGTTTTTCACTCATCACCGGATCGGATACGAATCTGATGGTACCCACTCTTTAGATCTAGTTTAGAGAACACCTTCGCCACTCCCAGCATATCGAGCATGTCGTCTAACCATGGTATTAGGAACCGATATTTGATGGTAATTTTGTTGATTGCTCGGCTGTCAACACACATGCGCTAGCTTCCATCTTTTTTTGGCGTTAATAATGCCGGTACAGCACATGGGCTCATGCTCTCTCTTAATAGACCCTTACAGATCAATTCTTCCACTTACCCCTGAAGTATCTCACACTCCTTCGGACTCATCTAATAATGAGGGCGATTAGGCAAGCTAGCCCCAGGGACGAGGTCTATTTGATGTTGGATGTCCCTCATGGGGGATAATTCATCAGGTAAATCTTTAGGCCAGACTTCTTTAAATTCATTTAGCAACAGTCTTAAGCTTGGAGGGGTGTTTGAGGGTTCCTCTTTCTCACTCTTCACCACTACGGCGTATACCTCGCCAGTTTCTTTGGATTCCTCTATAAAATTTTGAATGGTCAAGAGAGAACTCACCTCCACTTTAGAAGTTTCAGGGTGGTTCTCTGGTGCCATAGGAGCAAGAATTATTTTTCGACTATCCTTGACGAATATGTAGACATTATCTCGTCCCCGATGGGTCGCATCACGGTCCGACTGTCAGGGTCGACCGAGTAGCATATGGCAGAATTTCATGTCAACCACGTCACAAAGTATCTGATCCTTATAATGTTTACCAATTGAAAATGAGATAGTGCATTGTTCAGTTACCTTGGTCTCATTCACCTTTTTTATCCAGTCAATTGAGTACGGGGAAGGATGTCTCGTCATTGGTAACTGCAACTTGTCCACCATCACTCTTGAGACGATGTTCTCATTACAACCACTGTCTATGATCACATCACAGACCTTTCCGCTGACAGTGCACAGAGTACGAAATATATTGTGCCACTATGGATGTAATTCCTTTCGTGGGGTATACAGTAGTCGCCTCGTAACGAGAGATTCGCCACGATCCTCGTCTGTCACTTCATTACCACCTACTATTTTTTCAGTGGTTTGTTCATATTTATCAAAGCCATGATCTTCTTCTGCGGCCTCATCTTCAGTGTCCCCTTCGTTTATAGTCATGTGCGCTGCCGGACGTTGAGGACAAGTGTTTGATAAGTGGCCTGGTTGGCCATAACGGTAACCAATGTTCGGCCTTAACCGAGCATAAGGATTCGGAATCCTATTCGGGCCCGCTGTTGTGGGTGCTGCCCGTTGAGGCATGGATGGTCCGCTCCCTATATCACAGTTTACAGGTGGAGGAGGTTGAGGACGTTCTCCTACCGGATCTTTTTCTCTAGCCAACACTGGATCCTGTGTGGGACCCGTCATAGGGGGTCGATTTGAATGATAGGAAAAAGTAGGAGCTCTTGCAAGTTGTGTTTCTACCCTTCCTACCAATTGAACTGCTTCATCTACGGTCCCGATTGGGTACATCTGAACTCGGTCCTGAATTGCTGGTCGCAACCCACCTATAAATCATACCACCTTCTGTGACTCAGATTCTGACAGATCGTTTCGTGTAGCCAACTGCTGAAATTCTTTAGTGTAATCTGTAACAGTTCGATTTCCTTGTCGGCAATTCCGGTATTGCTGAAATAAGATCTGCTCATAATCACTGGGGAGAAATCGTGATCAAAGAAGACGTCTCATCTGAGGCCATGATGCGATGGGCGCCTTGTTCTGACGGACTCGTGAGAGTTATAATTGTTCCCACAATGTAAAAGCACCAGATTTTAGTTTAAACGCTACCAATTTTAACCTTTTATGATCTGGCACATCCATATAATCGAAATATCTATCTACTTTGGCTAGTCAATCAAGAAAATCTTTCATACGTAATAAACCGTTAAAACTAAGAAGTTCAACCTTACCTCGATAGTCTCTTTCAACACAATCTAGAAGATCGCCTCCATGAATTGGTTGTCGGTCAAAATCTCCATTAATGTCCACGTCGCTGAAACTAGAATCATCTGGTGTAGCCCTACGGTTTGCCACTGGTAGTGCTCTGTGATAATCGGGGTCACGTCGTATAGCAACCATGGGTGGTGGAGCGACCATAGGTGGTGGAGCACCGCTTAGGGCTCGGGGTGGAAGTAACGCATCCACAAGACGGACGAGGGTTTCCTGCAGCCCTTGCATGGTCAACTGACTCTCCCGATGGAAAGCTTCTATTCTTTTCGAAAGATAATGAATTCCTAGATCACCTTCTACAGGATTTTGATTCATACCTTCATTGTTTGTCATTAGCCTAAGGGAAAACCTCGCTCTGATACCAAATTGACGCAAGGATGAACGTGATGAGGTCGATCACCGTCTTCCTCAAGGATAACTACTCTGAATCCATGGAGCTTCTCTGGACTCCTCACAGAGACTTCTCGAATCCACGAGGAAAGAAAGCAAGAGAATAGAAGTATATTATAATAAAATTCAAAATTAATTGATAAATGCATAAAAATAAGTTTACATCCCTTTAAATAAGGGAACCAAGCAATAGGAAGGAAATTAGACTCAAACTACAACTAAAACTCTTAGAATCCGCGACTTACTATAAATAGTAAACTTATTATTTATAGACGGTCGTGATGTCTACTAGTGCGCAAGGTTTTCGGCAAAAAATAGTAAGTGTCCTATTTGGCTTCACCAAACCGTTCTCCTAATTATTCTAAGCACTTTTCATGTTGGATACAACTCCTAAAGCCCAACGGATGAAGAGCTATAAGCAAACTAAAGCTTACTATTTATAGTAAAAATGAAATTAAAACAGGGGAACGACCTTTGATCAGGGGGTTTCTCGCAAATCTGGAGTGTGCAACCCGGCGTAGCGGGGTTGGTTGGCTAAAGTAGCTTGTTCTACCCCAAAATCATATATTTTACGTCAAATAACTCATTCTGGATTGCAAGATACGCCCAATCTAAGGTCCAACGGTCCGGATCACTTATGTTGTCGACCGTGCCTTTTCTGATCCATCTTGGCCATGAAATTGTCCGCAACCCGCTTTACATTAGCAAGAGTTTTTTTTTTTTTTTTTTTTTGCTGATTAACTGTTATGAGTGGCTACCACACTTGGGCATGAAAGTAACTTTAGAATGAATCAAGTGTGTAATTGAGAAATAAAAATTTAAAGCAATAACAAAGAATATAAAATTTTTATATGGAAAATATCTTGCAAGAAAAAACAATGACATTGTTGAGGATAAAATCTAGGCGGCTTCCCATATAGCCTTTGAAGTCCGACCCGCTTCAAAATCTCGAACCTGCACAATAGTGGTGAGCAAAGGAGACCCTAGCTAAGCCGGGGGACCCTTCGATGCCTAAGTCAGGTCAAAAGAATCTAGGTCTAAGTTGGAGAGTAGAGGGAGAGTATAAGATTTTACATACCTATAGCAGTGGGGTCTTGCTGTATTTATACCTAACTGTTGAATGGCTTGGGTCCGTTAATCTCGGCACGATTCACTCAATCAGTGAAATTTTCTGATCATGGAGATATTGCACGCAATCAATGGATCATGTAGCATATTATGCGCATGGTGCGTATCTGTAAGTAAAGTAACCGATCACGTCCACTTATGGTAGTTTCTGAATCTAACAGATAGAACGTCCGCCTTAATACTTAGCCTCAACTCGATTCCTCTGGTTGACAGGACACCGACTAGCCTTTGATATGAACTTGTAGGACTGGGACAGCACTCTTAGTCCGAGCCGAGCTTCGGCCTGAGTTAACAGACCCAGCCTCTCACTTGTCAAGCGCTCCGGACCTAAAAAAGACCGAGAGCCTTCTTTTTTAGGTCCGAGGCGGGGCGTCGGGGCTTTCTTGTCGGATCGGGTTTACTGCAATTTGAAATCAGTGGTTAAATCGCTCATTTTTTGTCAGAAGGTAGTTAGAATATTCAATCAAAGTGTGACTCCTATCTTGGCCTCAGACTATGTTAAGCCAATCCGACTCGTAGCCTCGGAGTAGGAGCACCTGCGTAGCTTATTGATGAATTCTTCAGTGATGAGCACACCACGTTGGACATGTATCGCATCAGACATTCGCACACCCAATTGAGTCAGTATGTTATTTGCCTTTGAAATTATGAGGGGCTCGGATCTTCCCATAATAGACATTAAGTGACAAACAATCTACTATGAATATAAAATTATTTGAGATGTTATTAACTTACATATCTAAAAACTCTAATTTTCTTACTTCAAAATCATTTTGAACTCAACTTCACACATTTTTCACTTGAGATTATCTTACTCCCATATTAACACGAATTATATAACCCGATTACAAAATTAGAAATAAAATAGCGCAATTATACAAGACCAATGTGAATTGTTAATTAATTTATGATTTTCTCCATCGATCGACAATTTGTTCAATCCGGTCAAAAACTCATATTTCAATATTAGATTCAAGGCACTCAATCAACATTAACAAAGTTATTGACATGGTGGGCCCCACCTTAGATGGAGGATGCCACTTGAATGACAATTCAATCCATACAGTCGTTGTCAAGCACCACCATCTTGATCATAAAACTTGGCTCGAGCTTCAACTTATGTATCAAGGAGGGTTAAGTTGGTAAGGAAATGGACGGTTGAGAAGGGGTTTTTTCTTTTTCTTTTTTTTTTTTTGGTGGGGGGGGGGGGGGGGGGGGGGGGGGGGAGGGAGACGATTGTGTGTGTGTGCAGTGAAATACAGTGAAAAACATTCCAAATTCATGGATGTCTGGCTCACTTGATGGCCAAATGTGTCCAATTTGGGCCAGACAGATACATGTGAACGACCATAGACATGCATATTGGTACCAGTGCAAGAGTACAATTTAAAATTGTGGTGTTTGGTTGCACAAAATACCATGACATTTAATGATATTTTGCACCAAGTAATTAGACTGACTAATCATAAAGTTTGGTGCATCCAAACGCACCCCCAATGAGTAGCCTTAGCAGGGCTCTAACAAGGATGCTTTGATTAGAATTCAGCCTCGATTACAGAGTGGTCTTTATGATCTAATCATGACCCGTGATGTTCTGTTCTTATCATCTCTATCTTACACGTGCATGGCGGATTGAGCTTCAAACCAGATTTGGGTGGAAGCGGGCCACAGTAAATCAAATGTCAATTGTTGGAACCATATGGGCCTCAACATGGGTCGTGAACCAGGAAAATACAATGAACTCATGTCTAAAATAAAGAAGCAATTATCATAAATGAGAAGTTAAGATGATATAATCAATCAGACTTTTGTAACGCTTATATTAGGTGGGTCTTACATGATCGACTAATTTGGATATGATAGTTGTATTATTTGGACCAAACATAGTGGTAGGTCATATAATAGTTGTGATTAGTTCAAATGCATGAGGAGTGGTGCGCTTGGATGCATGCACTACGTATGTATGAACCGTGTTATAGAGAATTGAAACATGTATTCTTATATTGTAGAGACTACTTGTGATGGGGTTAAACTACTCTAACCCTTATTCCTATAAATAAAATCTTGATACCCTCACCTGCATATATACAAAAATATATTTCTCATTACAGGTTTTTATAAGAATGTTAGATACTGAAGATCAAGTTTTATAATTATCATTATTATGGGGAAAATTGAACTTGCATCTCACACGGGAAGAACAATAGTTATTTACAAGTGATATACCTTTAAGTTAAGGTGGACCCCGAGTTAGGACGACCAAAAGTTCAAGCAGAAGGGCCATTGACATAAGACGAGCAATTCCTCTGACGTGAGCTAACATAGAGACGAGCTCCCGAGCTGAGTTGTCCGATGACAGAGCTCAATGTAAGAGGACTTACCCTACCAAGAATGTCTATAATGCCGGTAAAAGACCCATAAAGGAATGAGCTTGAGCCCGAGCTCCCCAATATCCCAAGTTGATCGAGTCGACCACCACCAAAGGTGGTATGAGGAACCCGAAGGGGATATCGCTCCAGACTTAGAAGAGCTTGATCTGGCCTGATCTCGACCAAAGATTACACCGATAAAGGTGGGCTCGATGACATTTTCAGATGTAGTTTTCCATTAGAATAGGGACTTTCCAGCGTATCACATTAATATACAATAGTTTTAGAACTGCCTCAAAAACCCTATATATACCACCATCCTAAACTAGAAGGGGGTAATATCAAAACCCTGATCTACACCATCTAGATTATCACCTACATGCCTAACAAAGGTAATGAATAATCCACAGTCAGCCACCGACACCCTCCGTTGCCCGTATCTTCCTTCTTCTTTGCAGGTCCATCGGATGGCGTAGTTCTACATTGATTATAAATGTTGTCCAAAATCCAGCGGTGAAGTGTTGGGGGCCTTGCACAAAACCTTAGGATCTAGCCGCCCGAACAAACCAGAATTATGAGATAATAATGCAATGAAAATCAATCAAAGCATAATCACACACCACACAAGAGATTTTACGTGAAAAATCCTCAAAGAGGTAAAAACCACGGGACCTCGTCCAGATCAATAATCCATTATGAAAGTAAAACGTTACAACCGATCACAAGCACACACCGCTTGGATCAAACCTTCTTCGCTCATGCAGGAGCGGATAAACAATAAGAGAATAAAAAAGAAAATTGAGAGATCTCACCGATCACGAGGACGTAGAAGCGCTGAGATGACGGCTCCCTTCCACAAGCTTCCCCTCTCTCTTTTCTCTCACTCTCTCAACCTAAACCCTTTAACAAAATCCTTGCAAAGCCTTTAGGAAACCCTCTTGTATTTGTCTCATACATATAAAAACCCTAGAAAACCCTAGGAACCCCTTTTTATAGTTTTAGGAAACTCCTTTCTGCATCCCTGTTGCGAAAGGACTCAAATTCGTAATTTTTCGTAAAAATTGCGTAACCTAGGACTGGTCCTGAAAATTTCAAGACTGGTCCTAGTCGCCTACGACTGGTCGTAGACCACCTAGGACTGGTCGTAGATGGAGGAAAAAATTAGCAACAACTCGCTGGACTTTGAGTCGTACTAGGGCTCAAACCCACGACCGGTCGAGCGCCTCCCACGACCGGTCGTGGCTCACCCACGACCGGTCGAGCAGCACAATCAAATAGTCCAATTTTTCACCCGTTGCTCCATCTCTCCTCTGATATGAGGAGAAAAATCTCATCAAATCTCTCCCTTTTCACTCAGGAGGAATTCACCTTCTTTAAGTCAGTCAGGTTTCTACAAACCTCAAACTTGTCTTTGAGCAAAGCCTTGGTCATCATGTCTGACCCATGATCGTCCGTGTGGACTTTCTCAAGCTGTAACACCTTCTGTTCCAAAGTATCTCTAATCCAGTGATACCGAATCTCTATATGCTTCGACTTGGAATGTTGACTTGGATTCTTACTCAAGTGTATAGCACTCTGACTATCGCAATAGACCACGTGCTCCTCCTGCTTCAGGCTAAGTTCCTGTAGGAACCTCATCATCCAAAGCATCTCTTTACATGCCTCTGTGACTGCAATGTACTCGGCCTCTGTCGTCGACAATGCTACGACCTTCTATAGCTTGTTCTGCCAAGAAACCGCTCCCCCTGCAAACGTAAACATGAACCCCGATGTAGACTTCCTGGAGTCTATGTTGCCTGCCATATCTGCATCTGTGTAGTCCTCTAGCACAGGTTTACCGTCACCATAGCATAGGCTCAACCTAGATGAGCCTCTTAGATACCGTAGTATCCACTTCACTGCTGCCCAATGTTCTTTGCCAGGATTGGCAAGATACCGGCTGACAACACCAACCGCATATGCTATGTCTGGGTGCGTACACACCATAGCATACATCAAACTTTCTACAGCTGACGTGTAGGGTATCTTCTGCGTCTCTTCCACCTCTGCCTTCGTATTTGGTCACTACCTGTTGCTCAATCCAAAGTGACCATCCAGTGGAGTACTGATCGGCTTCGCTGCATTCATATTGAACCGCTTTAGGACTTTCTCAATATACCGCTCTTGTGACAGCTAAAGCTTCCTGTTGCTTCTGTCACGGGTTATCTCCATTCCTAGGATCTGTTTAGCCGGGCCCAAGTCTTTCATTGCAAAAGACTTGCCCAACTCCTGTTTCAGCCTGTCGATCTTTTTGATGTCTTTTCCGATGATGAGCATGTCATCAACATATAAGAACAGAACTATGAAATCACCATCTGAGAACTTGCGCGTGAACAGACAGTGGTCCGACTCCGTTCTGTCATACCCATGCTGTAACATAAATGAATCTAACATCTTGTACCATTGTCGTGGAGCTTGTTTCAGCCCATACAAGCTCTTCCTCAGCCTACACACCATATGTTCCTTGCCCTTGACTTCGAACCCCTCTGGTTGGTGCATGTAGATCTCTTCTTCCAGGTCACCATAGAGAAAAGCAGTTTTAACGTCTAACTGCTTTATCTCCAGATCCATGCTAGTCGCCAACCCAAATAACACCCGTATGGATGTCATCTTCACCACTGGTGAGAATATCTCCTCGAAGTCTATACCTTTCCTCTGACCGAACCCTTTTACCACAAGTCTGGCCTTGAACCTCGTCTGTGAATTCTTCTGCTCAACTTTCTTTCTGAACACCCACTTGTTTATCAGAGCTTTCTTACCCTTAAGCAGTTTCACCATGTCATAGGTATGGTTCTTATGCAAGGATTTCATCTCTTCTTGCATAACTTTCAACCACTCCTCCTTATGCTCGTCGGCTAGGGCCTCAGAATAGTCTTCTGGCTCTCCCCCATCAGTCAGCATAATGTACTCATGCGGCGAGTATCTCTTAGACGGCTGTCTGTCCCTAGATGACCTCCTCACCTGTGGCTCAACAGGTGGATCAAGTGGGGACTGCTTCCTCGGTCCATCTTCTGTAAGGAACCCCCTCGTCCTCTACACCTCGCTGTACTCCCCCGTCATCAGGCACCACTGGAGGAATAACCGGATCCATGTCCTCTAGCTCACCTGAACTAGGCTGGTTCTTCTCTGGCTTACCAATGTCTTCAATCCACTGATCTTCAAAGAAAACCACATCTCTGCTCCTGACGAGCTTCTTCTCGGTTGGATCCCACAATCTGTAACCGAACTTTTCATCACCGTATCCTAAGAACACACACTGCCTGATCTTTATATCGAGCTTGGACCTCTCGTCCCTTGGTACGTGAACAGATGCCTTGCATCCAAATATCCTGAGATGACTGTATGATGGATCATGTCCAGTCCATACCTTCTCAGGTACTTCTCCATTCAATGGGGCTGATGGAGACCTGTTTATCAGATACACCACCGTGTGCATTGCTTCTCCCCAGAACGTCTTGGGTAACTTTGCATAGGATAACATGCATCTGATTCTCTCAACAATGGTGCGATTCATTCACTCAGCTACACCATTATGCTGGGGGGTGTTGGGAACCGTCTGTTCATGCCGTATACCCAGGGACTTGCAGTACTCATGAAAGTCGCCGATGTATTCACCACCATTATCAGTGCGGATGCACTTCAATGATCTACCTGTCTCTCTCTCGACCATAGCATGAAACAACTTAAACACACCAAAGACCTCGTCCTTGGATTTTAAAGCATAAGCCCAAACCCTCCTAGATGCATCATCTATAAAAGTAACAAAATACAATGCCCCACCCAAGGTTTTTGTCCTCATAGGACCACGCACATCAGAATAAACCAAATCTAATGCATGCACTTTATTAACATGAGAAGCAGTTTTAACTAATGAAACTCTATGCTGTTTTCCTGACAAACAATCAAGACAGGTTTTGAGAGGTATACCTGTCACGTCTGGAAGGAGCCGCTTCCTCGCTAGTAGCTGAAGCCCTTTTTCACTCATGTGGTGTAGACGCCTGTGCCACATGTTTATAGCTGAATCTTCCGCTGCATTCAACCCACCCTTACATACACTGACACTTGCCTTGTACAGGGTGCAACATTTCTTTCCTCTGACTGCAATCAACGAACCCTTGATGAGCTTCCAGCGCCCACCAGCAAATCGGCTTTCATAGCCATCATCATCTAACCTTCCCGTCGACATCAAGTTGAGGCGAAGGTCTGGGATATGCCTCACATCCCTAAGAACCAATGTGCAGCCCACATCGATCTTCACACAAATATCACCGACTCCCACGATCTTCGATACGCTAGAATTTCGTATCTGCACGGTCCCATAGTTACCTGACTTGTAGCTTGTGAAGAAATTCCTGTGTGGAGTCGCATGAAAAGAAGCTCCTGAGTCAATCACCCAGTCGGTGTCCTGATCAGTAGCCATGAGACATACATCATGATCTGTGGAAAGAATAATAACAACGTCGTCATCTGAAGCGATTGCAGTAGAATCAGATTCATCTTCCTTCTCCTTTCCTTTTCCTTTCTTGTCGTTTTTAGCCTTACGACATTGATGCTTATAGTGGCCATTCTTGCCACAATTCCAGCATTCAACTTCTTTCCTGTTACTCGACTTGCCTCTTAATTTATCTCGGGCCTTCCTGCCCTTCCTGTTCTTTCCTCTCCCTCGTTCATGTTTCACAAGTGCCTCTTACTAAGTAGACCCCTAAGACTTCCTCCTTGTCTCTTCATTGAAGAGACAGCTAGTAACATGTTCCCTGGATATCTTTCCGTCTGGCGCGGAGTTACTTAGAGATACCACCAATGTCTTCCAACTGTCAGGCAATGAACTAAGCAATAGTAAAGCCTACAATTCATCATCTAGGACCATCTTCATAGAGGAGAGTTGGTTCACTATATTGCTGACATCATTCATGTGCTCAACCACAGAACCACCATCCTTGAACTTGAGATTCACAAGTCGCCTTATCAGGAAGATTTTATTAGCGGCTGTCTTCCTCTCATACAGCCCTTGTAGTTTCAGTCATAGGCTTGCGGCTGAGGTTTCCGTAGACACATGGTGGAACACAGAGTCATCCATCCATTGTCTAATAAACCCCACCGCCTTTTGGTCCAACTTCTTCCAATCTTCATCAGTCATATCCTTGGATTTTGCTGATATGCCTAAAATTGGAGAATATATATCCTTGCAATAAAGCAAGTCCTCCATCTTAGCCTTCCATATGGTCCAGTTAGAACCATTGAGGCTGATCATCCTTGATGAGCCACCTTCCATAATTTCAAAACGATCCTTCCCGTTCAATCAACTTAAGCTCTGATACCACTTTGTTGGGGGCCTTGCACAAAACCTTAGGATCTAGCCGCCCGAACAAACCAGAATTATGGGATAATAATGCAATGAAAATCAATCAAAGTACAATCACACACCACACAAGAGATTTTTACGTGGAAAACCCTCAAAGAGGTAAAAACCACGGGACCTCGTCCAGATCAACAATCCACTATGAAAGTAGAACGTTACAACCGATCACAAGCACACACCGCTTGGATCAAACCTTCTTCGCTCACGCAGAAGCGGATAAACAATAAGAGAATAAAAAAGAAAACTAAGAGATCTCACCGATCACGAGGACGTAGAAGCGCTGAGACGACGACTCCCTTCCACAAGCTTCCCCTCTCTCTTTTCTCTCTCTCTCACCCTAAACCCTTTAGCAAAACCCTTGCAAAGCCTTTAGGAAACCCTCTTGTATTTTTTTCATACATACAAAAACCCTAGAAAACCTTAAGAACCCCTTTTTATAGTTTTAGGAAACTCATTTCTGCATCCCTGTTGCGAAAGGATTCAAATCCGTAATTTTTCGTAAAAATTACGTAACCTAGGACTGGTCCTGAAAATTTCAGGACTAGTCCTAGCCGCCTACGACTGGTCGTAGACCACCTACGACCGGTCGTAGCCCACCCAGGACTGATCGTAGACGGAGGAGAAAATTAGTAACAACTCGCTGGACTTTGAGTCGTGATAAGGCTCGAACCCACGACCGGTCATGACTCCCCCACAACCGGTCGAGCAGCGCGATGAAATACTCTAATTTTTCACCTGTTGCTTCATCTCTCCTCTGATATGAGGAGGAAAATCCCATTACGAAGGTCATCAATACCAGACATGGCTTCACATTTAAGCATGATATTTAAATTAAAAATGAAATATAAAATTCTCACAATTGAGATTCTTAGCTTAATCTATTAAATTGAATTTTATACCTAAAAATTTAACACAATCTGCACCGTCCAATTGGAGCTAAGGACTCATCCTACTATACATGGTCCAGACACCAAAAATTGCCCAATTGGAAGAACATGGGATGTTCACATTCGTGCAAATGCTATTAATGCACATGTAAGCAGACCACATGTGTGGGGGACGTCTAAGCATTGCACGATGTGGCCGACACGGAGGAGATGATCTGGGGTTAGAATCAAGGTAGTCAGCCTTGAGATGAGTCATGTGTTTATGAAGACAGAAAACAGAAGATTTGTAAGAACTTGCCTGCTGCCTAGACCTATATGTATGGCCCATCTGATACATGGGCCAGATTTTTATTTTATTTGGATGGTCGGGTCATGTTTAGAGAGTGTCTGCCACCTCACGAATCACTCGGATATGCCAAACACATGCGAGATCAGCACGTGTGAAGGCCGCGCTTATGGCTTCATGTCGAGAGATGCGTGTGGGCCATGTAGAAATCGATCCACGTTAGAGCTTTTGTGAGTTCCAGGTTGGTGTGATTTGAGAAGTGACCCATACGCCAACAGGCCCATCAAATATGCGGTCGAGATCATCAAACCGAAAAGGCACGTACACAGGCGATATGCTATCTGACTAATCAAGCCATCCGTCTTAAATATCAACCCATTCAAACTTCAACTTCAATATTGACCTAATTGGGGGTCATTCATCTTCAACAGGACTCCAAGTGGACGAACGTAGATGAACTTCAATAAAGCTCATAGGCACTTAAATCGAGTTGGATGAAGTTCAACTGAAAGTGATTCTTACATACTTTGATGGACGGAAGGCTTCACTTGGAGACGTGGATCGGGTGGTGTTGCCAACACTACCCCAGCGATGCTGTGTGATGTCGTTGGGCGCTGTGGGGCACCAACACGATCAAGCTAGCTGGTGTCAAAGATTTGTGGGCCCCACCATAATGTATGTGTTTTATCCTTGCCATCCATCTATTTTTTTTCAGGCTATTTTATGGCATGGGCCAAAAAATTAGACAGTTCTAAATCTCAGGTGGACTACACCACATGAAAAAGTGGAGATTGAACACTTAGCGTTAAAAACATTTTGGGAGCCACCTAAGTTTTAGATCAAGCTGGTATTTCCTGATTTCCCTTCATCTAGGTCTGTGTGAACCTTATCAGCAGGTTGGAACGGCAAATAAACATTACTGCTGGCTAAGGTTCAATTACTACTGTTATCGTGTGGTTGGGTCCACCGGAGATTTGGATTGCCTCATTTCGGACTCATGCCTTAAAATGGAGCTTTGACCGCAGCTGGCTAGTTGGCCAGTGTTGGGTTCACTGGCCAAAATGCATCCGTAGGGGACATTGTAATATATATGTTTTATATCCTTTCGGTCCATCTTTTTTGCTAGCTCCATTTACCATATGAACCCCAAAATGAAGCATATCAGAGGCTCAAGTGGATCACATCATTAGAAATAGTGGTAATTGAATGCCTACATTTAGAACTTTTTTGAAGGCCACGAAAGTTTTGGATTAAGCTGATATTTATGTTTTCCCTTCGCCCGGGTCTGTGTGACCTTATTAATAGATTGAATGGAAAATAAACATTAGTGTGGGCCTTAGGACGGTTTCACTAGTAGGTGTCATTATCCACTCTGTCTCTTGTGGTGCGGTCCACTTGAGCTTTCTAATCTGCTTCGTTTTTTAGTCCATGCCCTAAAATGAGCAGTAAAGACGGATGCAAAGCCTGGATGTAGAACACATACACAACAGTGGGCCCCACAACGCCCAAAACATCACCACACCACCTAATCCGCGCCCTTCACTTGTTACAAAAATAAAAATGCGAGTATCCTCGTGAGAACAATGCCATACTTTGGAGAATAATGTCATACTTCGGAGACAGCTTGCATCCAAGCGAAGCCAACCCATCCTTTCTATTTTTGATTTTTTTTTTTTTTTTTTAATTAAAAGCTTTGTCAGTTACCGAAAAATCCATAACTTGGTGATTCCAAGAAAAAGATTTTGATACCCTGACAGAATATGAAGGTTAATATGCAAGTGCTGTGAAATTGTATAGTACTTGTCAACAAGGCCAAGCGGATCGGTGAAACTGTCAGCCTACACTCGGTCCAAAGTCCTATCGAGCCCAAAAGCCCATGGGCCAGCTCAGAAAGATGATAGCCCTATGTAAGAACTAGATAAGCCCCATCATCGGTAATCCATGGATGGTCCTTGATCATCTAACCATTGGTAGACAAATGGACCCAGTGTAAACCGTTGACCATTCTGTGATTTCATACCACACAATCATAGCCTGTTCATGGTTGGACCTGCCCACTTCGAACCATGCAAACACATGCCCCTACCATCTGGCTCGGCTTTGGTGGATCCCTGACTGTGGGGCTCACCTTGATGTATGTTCCTTGCATCCACGCCATTCATCCATTTTGACAGATCATTTTAGGGATGATACAAAAAATGAAGAAGATCCAGATGTTAGGTGCACCACACCACATGAAACAGTAGTGATTGACCATTAAAGACTTCTTATGGGCTACAAAAGCTTTGGATCAAACTGATATTTGTATAGGTCCCTCGACCAAGGTGTTTGTAACCTTATTAAGAGGTTGGATCGAAAATAAACATTCACGTAACCCACTGATATTTTTTAATGGTGAGTATTCAATCACTACTATTTACTATGGTGTGGTCCACCTGAGACTTTTATCTGATTTTTGTTTTGGATAATTCCTAAAATTAGTAGAAAAAACGGATGGACGACATGGATAAAAGGTATATAAATCAAGGTGGGCCCTACAGTCAGGGATCCACCTACAGTAGTCCGTGGACTACAATAAAAGGCCTCCTTTCTGTCCACAACCGTCAAAGAATATCCTTTCATCATATGCCCCCCGTTCTCCTTGTTTTCCCCTAATAAAATCATAACCATAGATAAAACCGCCTGGCATTTTGTTCGGAACTCATTGCCCTCCAAATTTCTAATTATAAAAACGGCCCACACAGCAAGATTACTTCCCATCACACGTTCAAAGCAAAGGCAAAGAAAAAGACAGGTAGCCAAACATGTCATCCAATCCGAACCTAGCCGTGCTCTCCGCACTCGACGAGGCCCGAACCCAATTGTACCATGTCACTGCCATCGTCATTGCTGGCATGGGCTTCTTCACCGACGCTTACGATCTCTTCTGCATCTCCACCATCTCTAAGCTACTCGGCCGCCTCTACTACTACGATCCACACTCAGCGGCCCCCGGTAAGCTCCCAACAGCCGCCAACAACTTCGTCGTGGGTGTCGCCCTCGTTGGGACGCTCACGGGTCAGCTCGTGTTCGGATGGCTCGGAGACAAACTCGGCCGGAAGAAGGTGTACGGCATCACCCTCATACTCATGGTCATCTGCGCCATATGTTCAGGTCTCTCGTTCGGGTCCAGTGCGAAATCAGTCATAGGCACTTTGTGCTTCTTCCGATTCTGGCTTGGATTCGGTATCGGCGGGGACTACCCCCTGTCGGCCACCATCATGTCCGAGTATGCCAACAAGAAGACCCGTGGTGCGTTCATCGCAGCCGTCTTCGCCATGCAAGGCGTTGGCATCATTGCCGCAGGCTTGGTGTCCATGACTCTCTCTGCGATATTCAAGCACTACTACGATGCCCCATCATTCCAAGACGACCATATCTTGTCGACGCAGCCGGAGGCCGACTTCATGTGGCGGATAGTCCTCATGCTCGGCGCAGTCCCAGCGCTGCTAACTTACTACTGGCGGATGAAGATGCCTGAGACGGGCCGTTACACCGCAATAATAGAGGGGAACGCAAAGCAAGCTGCGATCGACATGGGGAAGGTGTTGTCTATTGAGATCCAAAACGATCAAGAGAAGGTGGCCCAGTTCAGATCAGTGAACGAGTACTCATTACTCTCCAATGAGTTCTTTGTTCGCCATGGGCGGCACCTTATAGGTACAATGAGCACATGGTTCTTGCTAGACATAGCTTTCTATAGCCAGAACCTGACCCAGAAAGACATCTTCCCTGCAATCGGGCTAACCAAGCCCCCCAAAGAACTCAACGCCTTAGAGGAAGTGTTCTATACGTCTCGGGCCATGTTCGTGATTGCAATGTTCGGTACCTTCCCTGGGTACTGGTTCACCGTCTTCTTCATCGAGAAGATTGGACGATTCATAATCCAGCTCGTCGGATTCTTTATGATGTCACTGTTCATGTTAATCATGGGGATCAAATACGACTATCTGAAGGATGAGAACAAGAAGCTGTTCGCCCTTCTATATGGCCTCACCTTTTTCTTCGCCAACTTCGGACCCAACAGCACGACATTCGTGCTGCCGGCTGAGCTGTTCCCGACGCGGGTCAGGTCCACATGCCACGCCCTGAGCGCCGCAGCCGGGAAGGCTGGGGCCATGGTTGGCGTGTTCGTGGTGCAAAGCTACACGTCAGTAGGGGGTACGCAAAGGATAAAGAATGCGATGATCGTGATGGCAATGACGAACATGCTCGGGTTCTTGTGCACGTTCTTGGTGACAGAGACGAAAGGACGGTCGTTGGAGGAGATCTCGGGTGAGGATGCAGCCGCAAGGGATGGGACCACCAGGGACATGCCAAAGGAGGCTGAGATGCGGGACCGATGAGGTGGTCCGAGTCGGTAGCCCGGAACGGGAACGGAGGTATCGGTGGTATTACCTTAGTTGGAAAGGGTTTCGGCAGGTCAGGTACTTGTGCGTGTCATAAATAAGACTTGATGGGTAAAGCCTATCTTTCTGTTCTGTTTAAGCGTTCATGCGTTTCTCTCTCTCTCTCTCTCTCTCTAATATTTTGTATTGCCAACGGCCTTGCTTTGCTTGTGATAGTTGATGTTGTTACTATTTTTCTTCTGGTGGGGATATTAATTATAATAATTTTTAAAAAAGGCTTTTGGATCAACGTTGCACCATTGGTCGTTCAATCTCTTCCGTCCATTTCTCCAGATTCTTAGTGCATTTAATCCCACAATTAATCTTTTTTTACCTTTTTTTTTTTATTGTTTAACATCCCATTTAAAGTAGGGATGTCAAGCCGCGTTGTCGAGCTAGGTTTGCTAGGCTCTGGACCAGTCCAACATAGATACCAGGATCAAGCTCCTTACGGCCTTATCATGCCAAGCCTGAGTCCGACTAAGCCGTATGGACCCAATTTCACATTAGCAGAAAGGGATGATAAGGATTTGTTTCATTAAATATAGAATGGACATGACGGGCCCAGCACCATTCTATTTCAGGCTGGCAACGGGCCAGGTAGCCTGACCAGTTTTTGGCCGGGTTTAGACTTTCTAGCTTGGACCATTGGCTGGGTTTGGACTTAGAACCCATCGCCCAATCAATTCCAGGTCGGGCGTGGGCTCAAGTCAATTTAGCCCAACCTAACCTAGCCTGACCCGACTTTATATACAGGTGTTGTATCTTACAAATATGCCATTCTAATCCTTTGGCAACCATCTATCTTGAACGTGGACCTTATGTTTCATTTCTCTAAAACGTTTTTTTTTTTTTTTTTTTTTGGATGCGTGGCCTTCTTACTAAAAGGATAGTTTAGGAAAATTCAAGGCCAAAATAAAGATTTTATCAAAAAATTTGGTCGGGCTTCGGCCTGCTATCCTAAGCCCATGCCGAGTTAAGGCCAGTCTAAACCATGACTGTTGGACACCCAACGGGTCTCTATCGCTAGGCCCAATTCCAGCCTAATTAGTAATGGGGCTTGGCATTCAAGCCTAGTCCTGCTGGCCCAATAGTCAAGCCTGATGCTGTCCTAGCAGGGCCAGGCCCAAAGCCTGACAGTTTCTTCTGTAGAAGTCTATTCCCTCAATGCTATCTCCACCGTACGTGTGGCGTGCTCAGGAGATAGAGACCATTAAAATTAAAAGCCCACGAAACCAAACCTCAAGATTAAGGCTGGCACTGGGCCGACCAATCTAACTTGCTTGAAAGCTGGGCATAGAGCTCACCGTGTTTTAGTTTCAGTTCGGCTCAGAAAATGTTGGTCACTTAAATAAATGAGTAGGACTCGATTTGAGCTTGACCTGACTGGGCCTCCAATATATTTTATTAACAGATAAATAATGGGAAGATGGGTTGAGCTAGGCAGGCTTGGGCTTAAGAATCTGCTCACTGGTCAAGCCCGTCAACTCATTTCTGGGTTGGGCTTGGACCTGAAGTCTGAGCCCATTTAGTTAACAGATCCATCCTGGTCTATCCCTAACCAATCCCAACTCAATAGCGCCAATTGGACCCAGTGCCACAATAATAATTGAACTTGGTGCATCCATGATAGGGCTGAAAGTCGGGCGGGTTCAACCCGACCAACCCGACATTGGGTTGGGTTCGGGCAAGATGTATCGGGTTTGGTCTTGAGCTTGGGTTATATAAACACCAACCCGATAAAGGTTGGGTCGGGCTTGGGTTGAGGTCTCGGGCTGCCTGACTCAACCCAAACCTAATCAATATATAAGTTATAAATTGTAATTGAGTGTGGATCATCTGTGTTGAAGGCTTAGGAAATTCCAGTGCCATCGGGCGTCATTGATCCACGCTATTTCCAATGATTCAAGCTAACAAGATATGCCAGATTTCTCTCTCTCAAATGGATTGAGTGCTACATAACACGACCTTTAAAGGAGTAGCCCTAAATTTTAGCTTGTTTGTTTAGAAAAAAATAAAGTTCTTTACCTTAAATAACTACATATGCAGTTAATAAAATCATAAATACAAAAAATAAGAAGCGTATTGAAATATAATAGACTAATGTAATAATGAAAATATTAGCATGCATCCACCCGACCAACTTGCCTAACCCGACCCAGCCCGCTTCGGTTGAGAATTTTCCAACCTGAGGTTAGGTTGAGTTGGGTTAGGGTTGAGGTATAGGAACCTTGGTTGGGTTAGGGTTGAGCACCAACCCGACCCAACCCACCCAACTTTCAGCCCTAACCTATGCTGGTCGACCATCATATCAACACTGCGATGATTAGGTTATGATTTGATTTTCGGTTGAATGTAGATCGGCTATTGGAAAGATTTTATTTTCTATATATATTTTGTCCTTTCTGTTTAGATTGAAGTATATTGTGGTTTAATTAGATTGATTGTGATTTGATAATTTCCCCTCTTCCTTGGAATCATTCCTACTATGTATTACTCTCAATTACAAATTCATTCTTTTATTTAATTTGCTTCTCTTTTTTATGTGACTTGTGTCTTTTGCTGCTGTTGTAGTCTAATCTTGCACTTGTCATTAATCTGATCATCGTCGATAGTCATCACCCCCTGATGGACTTCCGATTGGATTCTGCAATTTTCATGGGCATCTGTTGATTCGGCACTGCTGCTGATCTCCAACCTATTCCAAATCTGCTTCTGGCAAACCATCACCATCTCTGTCAACTGGAATCAAATCTTTCCTAATACTGGTAGTCTATTTTCCGGCCACCAATCTAAGAGTTAGGATTTCACCCTGTGATATATTTTTGGTTGATGGCCCATCAATGGTGAGGCCCAACGTATCAACGGTTTGGATCACTGAACCATGACCCCCACTTGTACGATCATTGTATAATCATCCAAAAAATACCGATCAAATATAATCGACGGGTGATCAATGCAATCATCTAAAGAACATGAAAACCAAGAAAAACCCAGTAATCAAAACAAAAGAAATTTGTGGAATTTCTGTCTATTAATTTCACTAAATCGCCTTGAAATCAAAATCAAATGTATATTGACATCATGTTCTTTTTCTTTTTTGCTGGTTTGAGTTAAAATGGGATCAAACCAAAAAAAAAAAAAAGGCCTCACTAACAAAGAATCGAAATTATTGAAAGAGAGGTGTTACAGTATCTATCTGCAAAATCCTAACCCTTGATCCATTTAAGTGGCAGTAACTCCTTCACCGTATACATTGGCATGGTTTTTGTTGAAATATCTAGACCATCCAAATCTCCGAACTAATTGTGGATTGGAAATAACCGGAAATTTAGACGATACGATTGTGGTAAACATCAGATTTACCCCTCGACTTTGGACCACTTGACAATTTACTTTGTCCATTCGCATGATATCCATAAATTGTATGGTTAGGATTTCTTGACCAGTGTGGGTTTATGCTAAGTTCTATCCACGGTGTGCCCCACAGCTTGGGTAGTTTGGATATCTGTGCATGACTGTCACACGTGAGGAAGATGAGTCACACCATTTTCAATAGGGTGGTGAAACATCGTGGGAGTGTAGCTGCTGCGCATTAAATAACTTCAATGATCTAATCGCTCAGTCAGTCGACATCTTTAATAATTTAAAAGAGAGAGAAAAGGAAGTGCTTGGTAAAATATTTCTCTTTTCAGCTGATCTCATCAAAAAGATAATGACTTATATATATATATATATATATATATATATATATATATATATATATATATATATATAATGACTGAAACTACATCTTAGGCCACTGTGTAAGAGGCACACCTGTTAGACGAGCCTATCCATTTAGATTTCAGAAATTTGCCTTATCTTTTTTTATAGGTAACGTATTTTTATGCTATGGATGAGATGGTTACGATTTCATGATGAAAGATATTCTTCCAAATCATTGCTGCTACCAAACAGGCTGTAAAAATTCATAAGATTTGTTAAATTCCTTTATATATGTTAATACACTATCTTTTAATAGCTTAAGCTTTTATGGAAAGTGGTTGTTTGGCATTATATTAAAGCAGAAAGCATGTGTTCAAATTTTAGAAAAAACAAATGTCTCCCTAATATATTCCCCCATTAGAGATCAGGATTCATAGTTCTTCGGCACAGCATAATCTCCAATGATATTTGTTGAGGGAAAATATGACGAGTCCGGAGACTCGGTTATGTAATGGATCAACTCTATCGACACTGCCCGAGAATCTAAGGCAACAAGTCAGACCGATACAAGACGAAGCCTAAAAGAGAGACTCAGCTTGGATTGTAAGAAGTGAATCCCAACCAAAGCTTGAAAAGTTAAGATCCATAGGCAAGACATATAAGACACATAAAGTTGACTCGGCTAACGAGGCAGCAGTGTCTAAAGGGGCCGACTAAAGCCCAAAAGCTAAAAGCCACCTGATCGACTATAAAACCAACCCACGTAAGGCCAGTTACAGTGTCGGCTATCGGTTTAAGAAAGGACATCGGTTTCAAACCGACTCTGTTTCGTCTGACAGTAGGCAAAAAGCCCCTTCCTTGTAGCCAGCCGAGGCTGATTTGATTTCAGAGTTGGTTGAGGCCAAGCCAAGCAAGGGAAAGACGGGGTAAGCATAAATACCGTCCCGAAGATCATGTAGAAAGATTCCTGATCTCGAAAATCTCGGGATCAAGGAAGAATTCATAAATAGATAGCAAGTAAATCAAATCTCCTTGAAATCAGGGAGAGAATCCTCGTACACCGGGACCTCTCATTCGTATAAAAGCAAAGCTCTCTAGGACCAAAGGTACGCAGAAAAACACTTTGAAAAACACCTTCTTTCCGGTCCCATTACTGACTTAAGCATTGAAGGTTCTCCAACTCTAGCCAGGGTCCCCTTTATTTCTCATCATTGTGCAGGTGGGAAGTGTAAGGAGAGGCGCATCAACAGTTTGGTACCGTCTGTATGAAACAGAACAAAAAGTCATTTTCTACGCTCTATCCAAAAGCTGTAAACGTGCTTTAATAGCGAGAACTGAAAGAACGGTCCAAGAAGAACTGAATGAGGCACCAGGTGCAAGCGTAGCCTAAGGGGCTCAAGATCAACTCAACAACCACCAAGGTTCCACACCTCGCCCAGCAACTTCTGCTGCGACTAACACCCAGCGGAACCGAGACAATGGACAGTTGGATCGGGAGGTCTAGGAGCTTAAAGCTGATATAAACATTATGAAAATAATGTTGGAGCAGATGCACCGTCAACAAATTCAACAACTTCATCAAGGTCAGGCGACGAACGTTCCGCAACAAGTCGTAAACCCTGAACTTATTGCTTTACGGTCGATCCCTCTAGTCCCTTAATAAAGTTAGCCCCATGGTCCGTCCAAGCCAGCGCTTGCTCATTCCGCGACTGTCGTGCTGCCCCCACTGATCTTTGTCACGAAATAGATAGGCGAAGGCGTAGCCGACCTCCAATTGATGGAGTGACAGAAAGTGACGAGCCCTAGAAAGCTGACCTCCATGAATTCAGGAAAGAGATGCGGGAAGAGATTGGGGACATGAAGCAGGGTCCGATGTATATCAAACCAAACTCGAAACAAAGACATCTCCATTCATTGATGAAGTAATGCAAGATCGGTTACCAGAAAGGTTTCGTCTTTCACAAATTAAACCTTTCACCAATAAAACTGACCCAACTGAACACATCGAATGCTTCCGAACATACATGGAATTACATGATGCCTCGGATGCTGTGATGTGCCGAGCTTTTTCCCTCACCTTAGCTGACGTAGCTCGACTTTGGTTCAAGCAGCTGAAACCGAAGTCTATCAGTTCATTCGCGGAGCTCAGCGACGCCTTCTTCACAAATTTCATTGGTGGAAAGAAGACGTTAAAGCCCCCTGCATATCTAAACAACATAGTTCAGAAGGAGGGAGAGCTACTGAAAGACTACATCAAGCGCTTCAACTTTAAGTCGCTCCAAGTTCAGAAACATTCAGAGGAGACAACACTTAATTCACTCATGCAGGGCATTAGAGATAAGCCATTTTTGGCATCCCTGGACAAGAATCCGCTTATGCCTCTAGCCGACTTTATAACTCGATCAGATAAGTACGCAAATGCTGAGGAAACCTGAATTATGTGCGAAGCCGCTCAGAACGCAAAAGCCCCATCCAAAGAGTCAGCTAAAAAGAAAGTTGACTTAGCTGGAGGAAAGAAGCACAATGACGAAAGTTTTCTACATATACCCCGCTTAACAAACCTCAAGAGTAGGTGCTGATGAAGATTAAAGGTGAAGGATTCATCAACTGGCCGAATAAACTCTGAAGCAATCCCAACTGACGGAGTAAGAACAAGTACTGTTACTATCATCGCAATCATGTGCACAATACGAGTGATTGTTATCATCTGAAAGAAGAGATCAAAAGGTTCATCCGAGAAGGCTGGTTTAGAGAACACATCGAAATATCAGAGACAGCGGAAGAACTCCCGGGTGACAACCGACCCACGGAAGAAATCTGAACTATCGTCGGTGGCCCCCGAGGTGGAGGCAACTCTAACAATACCTGAAAAAATCATGTCAGGAGCATTAGTCGGCCTGAGTCTAAGATCCTCATCTTAGGTCGACCTTCAAAGGAAAAGAAAAGAGAGAAGTACTGCATCTCGTTCACTGATGAGGATGCCCTAGGCATTCATCATCCCCATAACTATGCGTTGGTCGTTACTCTTACCATTGTAAACCGTAAGGTGTTCCGCATACTCGTCGACACAGGATCGTCCGCTGATATGTTGTTTACTCAGGCATTCGACAAAATGGGTGTTGATCGATCGGCATTGCGGCCGGTTCGTACCCCATTAATCGGACTCTTAGGAGGACAGACACTCCCAGAAGGAATCATCTCACTGTCACTTACTGCTGAAAACCCTCCACACCAAGCAACAGTAATGGTCGACTTTCTAATAATCGATCAATCGTCTATTTACAATGCTATACTCGGTCAGCCATCTCTACGTCTTCTTTAGGCCGTGGTATCTACATATCGCTTCTCCATGAAATTTTCGATTGAGTCGGGAGTAGGACTCGTCAAAGGAGATCAACAAGATACACGACGCTGCTACACAATATCCGTAAAGGCCCCAGTTGAGGTATCCATGATTGAGACATTGGATCCTTGGGTCGAGACTCACGAACGAGGAAAATCGATAGAAGACCTTATCTCGATACCCCTAGTCGAGACAGATGAATCTAAATTGGTGCAAATTGGCTCATCTCTGCGATCATCACTGAAAGACAATTTAATAGCCCTACTCCAACGATACGCTGATGTATTTGCATGGAATCATGAAGACATGTCAGGAATCGACCTATCAGTGTTCACTCACCGACTCCACATCGATCCGACATATCGGCCGATCCAACAGAAGCGACGTCCACTCAGTCCTGAAAGGTACGCTATCATTAAAGAATAGGTCGGCAAGCTCCTCAAGGCCAAATTCATAGAAGAGATTACTACCCAGAATGGATAACTAATGTTGTACTTGTGAAGAAGGCCAATGGGAAGTGGCGAGTCATAATTGACTATACCAACTTAAATAAAACCTGCATAAAGGATAGCTTTCCTCTTAAGAAGATCGATCAGTTAGTGGATAGCACTGCGGGACACGAACTTCTTAGTTTTATGGATGCTTATTTAAGGTACAATCAAATTGTAATCCATCAATCTGATAAATCTAATACTACCTTTGTCACTGACAAAGGTCTTTATTGTTACCGTGTGATGCCGTTTGGTTTGAAAAATGCTTGAGCAACTTATCAAAGATTAGTAAATAAAATTTTTACTCAGCTAATCGGCCGAACCATGGAAGTGTACATTGACGATATGCTCGTCAAAAGTGTACACGGGGCCGACCATATACCCAACCTAAAAGAAATGTTTCTGATCTTACGCAAGTTCCAAATGAAGATGAATCCAAGCAAGTGTGCCTTTGGCATAAGCTCAAAAAAGTTTTTCGGATTCCTGGTTAGCCAGCGAGGGATTGAGGCAAATTCGGAGAAGATCAAAGCATTACTTGACATGGAGTCTCCGAAAACAATTAAAGACATATAAAGGCTGACTGGACGAATAGTTGCACTCAATCGTTTCCTTTCCCGAGCCATCGACAAATGTCTCCTGTTCTTCAAACAACTGAAGGGACAACAAATGGTGGATTGGACGGAAGAGTATGAAGCAACATTCCAGCAATTAAAGTCTTATCTCGGATCTCCACCTCTTTTATCAAAACCCGAACCATGGGAAGCTCTGATATTGTATCTCCCAAGTCATCGCCCGACCTAATACGGGAACATGAAGGAAAGCAATTGCCAATCTATTACGTTAGTAAAGCATTACTGTCATCAGAAACAAGATGTCCACTTCTGAAAAAAAGTAGCCTTAGTCCTAGTGGTCTCCTTGCGGTGACTTTGGCTATACTTCCAAGCTCATACCATTGTTGTTATGACTGACCTCTCGCTGCGTCAAATTCTACAGAAACCAGAAGCATCTGGCCGACTTAAGAAGTAGGCGATTGAACTTAGTGAATTTGACATTCAATACAAGCTGAGAGTCGCAGTCAAAGGGCAAGTCGTGGCCAACTTCGTTGTTGAAGTAACACCACAAGCCGACCTAATGATTGAACAAGCTACCGAGCCTATTGAAGAATTGACGACTGCTTCTCCCAAGTCATCGCCCGACCCAATCCCCTGAAAGCTGTATGTCGACGGCTTCTCTAACTCTAAGGCAAGCGGGGCAGGAGTCATCCTGAAAATTTTCGATCAAACCTACATGCAGTATGCCTTAAGACTTAGATTTCAAGCCTCGAACAATACAGGAGAATATGAAGCTTTATTGCTCGGCCTCTGACTCGCGGCCAGTTTAGGTGTTACGCATCTCAACGTTTTCAGCGATTCACAGCTAGTTGTCAATGAAACCACCAGCGTGTATCAAACAAGAAAAGAACGACTGAAAGCATACATGGAGAAAGTCAAAGAACTGATTGGCAGTTTCAGCTTAGTCTCGTTACTCAGATCCCTCGAACAGAAAATGTCAAAGCCGATTTATTAGCAAAACTTGCCTCTGCCGATGAAGACGACATACCCAGGTCTGTTCCGATCGAGTATGTCGCTAGTTCGACCATCAATGAACCAGCCAGTTCGACGATATACACAATTGACTCAGAACCTACTTGGATCGACCCGATCGTCCAATATCTCAACAGTGGAGAGTTGCCTGAACATCGAGCCAAGGCTCGGCAATTGAAAATCTAAGCCTCCCGCTACACCATACTTAACAGGACATTATATAAAAAGGGTTATTATTCTTCATTACTACGATGCTTAAACCCCAGCAAAGCCGATTATGAACTACGAGAAATTCACGAAGGGATCTGTGGAAACTACTCTGGAGGGTGATCACTCTCACACAAGGTCTTACGTCAGGGATATTATTGGTCGACTATCCAGCACGAAGCTTGTAAGCTCGTCCAGAGATGCAATAAATGTCAGTGATTCGCGACTATCTCGAGACAACCTCCTGAAGAACTAACTCCCATGACCAGTCCTTGGCCCTTTGCGTAATGAGGAATTTATATTATCAGACCACTCCCTATGGGGAAAGGCCAGACTAAGTTCGCTATCGTGGTAGTAGACTACTTCACAAAATGGGCCGAGGCAGAGCCATTAGCAAAGATAACCGAACAGAAGATCACGGACTTTGTATGGAAAAATATTATCTGTCGTTTCAGGATACCCCAAATTATTACAACTGACAATGGGAAGCAATTCGATAATAGGAGCTATCGAGAGATGTGTGATAATCTTGGGATAAGAAACATGTATTCACCACCCCATCATCGTCAAATGAACGGACAATTTGAAGTGGTCAATAAGATCATCAAACAGCATCTCCGAACTAAACTCAACCGAGCCAAATGAGCTTGGGCTGAGGAACTCCCGAAGATATTGTGAGCATACCGAACCACAGTCCAAACCGCTGCAGGAGAAACTCCTTTCTCCCTTACTTATGGCTCGGAAGCCGTCACCCCAGTTGAGATCAGGGTTGCCTTCAGCCTGAGTCCGTTCATTTAATGCAAAAGATAATGAAGAACTTCTAGGCCTCAGACTCGATCTTGTGGACGAACAAAGGAAAAGAGCTCGGTTACAGATGATGGCTTAGTAACAACAAGTAGCTCGGTTCTACCCTGCCCGAGTCAAGGTCAGGCATTTTTGAGTCGGGGACATGGTCCTCCGAAAAACGTTCCCCAATACCAAGAAAGTTCGTGCTGGCACATTGGGACCCAATTGGGAAGGACCCTATGTCTTCTCAAGTACCATCTGACCAGGAACATACCGATTGAAAGACCTAACCGGGTGATTACTACTCCATCTGTGGAATGCTGAGCATCTAAAAATCTATTACCCTTAGCTTGGCCCAACAAAGCGTTTGGAAAGACTCAAAAATAACAAGCATGTAAACTGAGTCAAAATGAATAAAAGAAAACTGAGTATATTCATTCATCAATATGTTTATTACATCGAATTACATCTTGCTTCCGCATTACATTGATAGAGTAAAAGGGTTAAAGACAAAGGAAAGATCGGTCGTAATGTGTGAGCTTCTTCTTCGGCTGTAGATATTCCCGAGCCTGCCTAAGAGCTTGGTGTGTTAACGTGCAGCTTCTTCTTCGGCTGTAGATACTTATGAGCCTGCCCAAGAGCTTAGTATGCTTAAAGTGCTGGTGTGAGTACAAAAAACTAAGTGCTGGTGTGAGTGTAAAAAATAAAGCCCTAAGGCTCAGCCACTACCACCACTTTGAGCAACCTCTTGGACCGCCTCAAACTCAACCTCAGCACTAATGGTAGCATCGATAGACCCGACTGCCCTAGCCTCTGGGCTCTCAGATCCGCCAGCACCTTCATCAAATCCTGAAAAATAAAGATCGAAAAAAGATTCTCGCATAAGTCGAATACATTCGGTGTACCTCGCCTGATACAAAATATCTCTCTTCCACGAACTCTCGGGACTCAAGGAAAGCCTTTACGGCCTGGTCCTTAGTCTGCTTGACCTGATATTTGGCCTGCTCAACGGCTGCCTCGGCCTCGGCCTTGACCTGATTCAGCCTATCCTCACATGGAGTATGAACCAGACGAAGTCGCCGACTCTCTTCCTGAGCCTCTTTCAGCAGAAAGGTCACGCAGGTATACTCATCCTTGGCATCTTCGACAGCTTTTTTGGCAAGGCTCAAGTTCCCTGACAGCACGCCAGCCCGAGTCAAGGCGCCTTCAAGCTGCGTCTCCAACTTCACAGCTCGTATCTCAGCATCAGCAAGATCTGAGCTACCCCTAAGTATGCAAGGGACAAACTTAAAAAAGAAGACTTGATATTAGAACTGAATTACCGAGGCTACAAGAGACTAAAGAGTACTTAAAACGACAAGGATCTTACCTCAAGCAGCATCTTGGCCGCATGAGCAAGAACTCGGCTCGAGGGGGTGCTGTAGAGGCCAGCATAATCCTTCTCTCCTCCATGAGAGATGGCCCATGGGACAAGGTCCGACACATTTCACAGGAGGAGAGAAGGTTCTTGTTGAGTCATCTCCCCTCTCAGTTCCTCTCTCGATTCTGAGACCCGCTCTGCAACGAGTCCTAAATCAGGAGTCACCTGAGACTCGGTAGGAACCGCGTCCATCTCTTCTGCCCTCTCTTTTAGGTCAGAGAGTACAACAACGGTCGGGATGTCCGAGGCAGGGGTAACTGAGGCAGATGGCTCCCTAACCTTCAAAGCCGTCTTCGGCTTCTTAGAAGGTCGAGTCTCCGACAGAAGTGCCGACCTTAAAGGAGCCTTCACTTTGGAAGCTAGTTTCAGAATGGGCCGAGCTTCAGCCATATCTATGTCAGAAAAAACTCAGAATTAGAAAAATCTAGGAGAAATGCGTCAGAGCAACCATAGGATACTTGTCACGGTCGAGTTTAAGCCCGAGAGAAGAAGACGCTCTGGTTGAAGAAGATTCTTCCAAGATCGATCCTCCAGACTTAGCGCCCTTAGTTCATTGATCCGAGTTAGAGCGTTAGCGCCTAACTTCGGCCTCTTCTTGGGAGTCACTGTAGAACACATTCAGTCAGACTTAGAAATATTATGGCAAGAAAAGACAGGGAAAAGGTACGCCGAGTCACCTGCTTCAGAGAATGCCCGAGGAACGCGAGGTTTAAAAAGCCCAGGGTCGGCAGTCTCCCAGCGACTGCACACCCAGAACCGCCTCTCTCTTCAATGCTTGTTGGAGGTAGGAGGGTCAGTTATCAAAGAGCCACCCTTGTTCTACCAAATGCTCAAAAAGTACCAGCCGGGCTGCTGAGTGTTTGGCCGTACTTGGTATAAATAGAGGAACTCGTCCATGGTCAGTGGGGGCTGTTCTGCCTCAGTCCACAACACTGAACATCCAAACAAATTTCTCCACCCATTCACAACTATCTGCCCGGGACCAATTCTAAGTTGGAAAAGAAAATCCCTAGCAACGGGTTGAAGGGGCAGACACAAGCCACATTACATGGCAACTTAGAAAATTCTGACTATCCTAAGAGGAGGATGGTCAAGCAATTCATTCGAGAGGGGGAGGCAAAGAATCACTGAGTCGGGGACATGGTATCCGACTCAAATTCTATCCAAGTCCGCCTCGGTCAAGACGGAAGGGATCGGACCTCTCTGCTCATCTCCAACTTCCCCTCCCTCGGCAGCCTCTCCTTCTCCATCTACCGATTCAATGGCCCGTGTCAATCTTCTAAGAGGAACCTCAAACTCTTCATCCTCTTCTTCCAGTTCATCCCTAGGAAAATAAGGGTCAGGTATACCTGGGGCAGTCACCAGAGACGCTCCTCCGCCAAAAGGACCTGCCCAAGCAGGGTGTTCCGCTGAAATTCTAGACACTCTCTCGGAGAACTGGAAAGCTTCATTAACACCAATTGTTATCTCCATCAGCAATAAGGGCGATTCCAAGACATTCCAGAGATGTCTCGTTTCGTCCTCATCACCGAAAATTCCCTCCTAGGGACTTAAAGAATGATTGCCATTAAAAGTCAAAAAGGAAATGGAGGGAGAGAAAACTCATCAGAAAGGCGAAAAGCACACAGTTGGGGAAGTAAAGAGGAAAAGAAGGACGGAAACAATGGAGAAAATGGTGGAACGTGAGGATAGTAGGAGAAAAGGGGGAGAGAAGAGGAGAAAATAGAAAAAGAAGGAGCGGACGCGCGGAAATAGAAAATGAATCCCGCTCCCCCCTTTTATAGCCTTGCCACGTGGCAGAAGTATTTAAGGAGTAGTCGAATCGATGCTTGTTTCGACTCCCTCGCCGACACGTGGTACAAGTTGACTGGCACAAATAATGCCTTCGCCACATGTTTGGTGTTTATAGGCAGATGACCCGTTCTAACGTCTGTCCGCTCATGTGACCTCGAGCAATGAATCAACACGCGTTAAGGATGACACAAGGAGTATTAAATGTTTCATCATAACCTCGGTCTCAAGTATAAACCGACCCAGAAACTCATTACTCCTTAGTGTTAGCACAGCTGACACATGGAGTAAGGGGGCTTACTGTTGGGGGAAATATGACGAGTCCGTAGACTCGATTATGTAATGGATCAACTCTACCAACACTGCCCGAGAATCCAAGGTAACAGGTTGGACTGAGACAAGATGAAGCCTAAAGGAGAGACTCAGCTCGGATTGCAGGAAGTGAATCCCGACCGAAGCTTTAAGAGTCAAGAGTCATAGGCAAGACATATAAGACACATAAAGTTGACTCGGCTAACGAGGCAATAGCGTTTAAAGGGGCTGATTAAAGCCTAAAAGCTAAAAGTCACCTGATCGACCATAAAATCGACCTACGTAAGGCCGGTTATAGTGTCGGCTATCGGATTAAAACCGACTCTGTTTCGTCCGACAGTAGGCAAAAAGCCTCATCCTTGTAGTTTACCAAGGCTGATTTGATATCAAAATCGATTGAGGCCGAGCCAAGCAAGGGAGAGATGGGGTAAGCATAAATACCATCCTAAAGATCTTGTAGAAGGATTTCCGATCTCAAAAATCTCGGGATCAGGCAAGAATCCGTAAACAGATGGCAAGTAAATCGAATCTCCTTGAAATCAGGGAGAGAATCTCCATACACCAGGACCTCTCATTCCTATAAAAGCAGGGCTCTCCAGGATCAAAGGTATGCAGAAAAACACTTTGAAAAACACCTTCTTCCTAGTCCCATTACTGACTTAAGCATTGGAGGTTCCCCGGCTCTAGCCGGGGTCCCCTTTATCTCTCATCATTGTGCAGGTGGGAAGTGTAGGGATAGGCGCATCAAGTTTTTCGCATCAACAAGATTTGTTAATTCTACATGCACATTTTAATTTTTAATTATCTTAGTAAAAATTGCATTATTTTTTCATTAATAGATCTAAAGATTATGTCCAATCTTATGGGTAGCTTAAATCTCATGTATGCATTTTCGTATGAGCGGTGCATGTCCTAATGTGCACATGTAGAGCTCCCACACACTTGAAATTAACAAACCTCAACTTGAAGTTTCAATTGAGGTGTATTTAGAAAAATAAATAGGCCCTTGTGATATATATTTGAATGGGAGTATGTTACACACACACAGTTGCTGGAGTGATTCACATGCATGTAAAGAAGGAGAGAGTGTGGCTACATGTAAGGAGTCAGATGTGAGTGAGAGAAAAGTATTAAGGGAGAGGGGGAGTGTTAGGATCCATGGAACCTGATCAATACTACTCATTTAGCCAGCCAGTATTGTTGTGTGGGTGAGGATAATTTTATAACTTTATGTGTTTTATGTAAACCCTAATTCATTCAAGGTAATATATATTCTATCATGAGAAATAGAAAAGTATCTTCTCAAGAGTTGCTTTTTTATTTTTCACCTTTGAACATAGTGATTTGATTTGAATCCATGAATGTACCGAAAGGGAGCTACATCATCGTGGTTTATATATATTTTTTTTATTTTCATTTCAACATTACTATGTATGGTGTAGAATGGATTCTTCTCCTAACAAAGAGGGCTTAAGTGGGTGAGGGCTAAGTGTAAAGAGAAAGAAAGGAAGAGCAATTGAGTGGGTCAAATCTAAATCATTTGAAGCTTTTTACTGTATGTTGGTAACAAGCTACACACCTCTAAATGTACCTAGTAACCCTTAATTTTATTTTAAACCCATTTTCATATATATATATATATATATATATATATATATATATATATATATATATATATATATATATATTTAATTATCTAAATTTCAAGACTCTTTTGAAGACTAATTATGTAGCAAAAATATTTGCCATGCATGCAATGGCCCAAGGTATTACACTTTCTTATAAATTTGCAAGGGACCTTTACATGCTCTGGTGATTTTAAGTGGTCTGAATCTCATCCGGTGGAGATCAAATATTCAATTTGGATTTGGATGATTGTTGGACCGTGCACCTCTTTTCTAGAGGCGTAGCCAATGTGGTAAGCCAACCTGACTGATTCGTTTGGATATGATAAACCACGTATGTGATCTCCGCACGTCTAGATCTTGGACGCAGCTTTAGGTGGTGTTGCCCAACACCAACCTCAGCTAGCATTGGTGTGTTGATGTGTTGGACGTATACATGTGTTTTATATCTACACTGTTCATCTGCTTCTACATATCATTTTAGGGCATTAATCCAAAAATGAAGTAGATTTGAAGCTCAAGTGGACCACACAGCCAAAAACTATGGGATTTTGAAATCTTTTTATGGTACACAGTAATGTTTATTTGTCATCCAGCCAGTTGATAAGGTCACTCAGATTGGGATGAAGGGAACACAAATATCAGCTTGATCCAAAACTTTTATGGTCCCCAGGAAGTTTAATGGTGAGCATTCAATCACCACTGTTTGTGGTGTGGTCCATTTCAGCTTTAGATTGCTTCATTTTTTAGGTTCATGCCCTAAAATGAGAGGGCAAAATGAACAGACAGCGTAGATATAAAACACATACATCATGTTGGGCCCCACAATGGCTAACACATCGACACACCACGGCCACCTGATCCTTATCTCTAGAGCCCCGAGAAACAGTGACAAATGGGCATGGATTGTGTACTAACCCACCTCTAAGACCCAACTAAAGACAGACGGTCCTGGCAGGGATTTGTGTACCCCACCGTGATGTATGTATTTTATCTTCACTGTCCATTTATCTTAACGGATCATTTTAGGGCATGAGCAAAAAAAGAAGCCAATGGAAGTCTTAAGTAGACAATATTGTTGTCATGATTAATGTCCTCAAACTTCAAGGACGCTAAACCGGCCGAGTGGACTGCTCGACCGGTCGAGGGAGCTGCTCGACTAGTCGAGGCACACTCGACTCAAAGTCCAATGAGCTTATTTTTTGGGTGTCCATGATACTCGACCAATTAAGGCCTTCCTTCGATTAGTCGAGGTTACACAGATCCTACATGGACTGCGTAAATTTGAAGCAGTTTTCAGACTTTTTCAAAAGAGGTGCGTAAGTGGAGTTTCTGAAACTATAAATAGAGGTCCCTATGGCTATTTTAAAGTATTCTAAAGCTTTATAAAGGTTTTCCAAGGGTTCTTTAAAGGATTTTAGAGTTTCTAAAGGGTATAGCAAGGGTAAGATTCGAGTTTGTTCGAATCGGGTAAGTCCTCTCTCTTGTAATTTCTATTTTATAGTGGATTTCTGTCGCTTTATGCCGTGGTTTTTTTCCATAAGGGTTTTCCACTTTAAATATTTGTGTTCTCTTGTGATTGCTTAACGTTATTAGATTGCTATCCTAGATCTAGATCTGTGCGATTCCGCAGCACAAATCCCCAACAAGTGGTATCAGAGCAATCGTTGGGGCACAGATCTGAATCTATAGGATTGGTAATAATGAAAAATGGCAAGTTTGATATTGAGAAGTACTCTGAAAAAAATAATTTTGAGTTATGAAAGGTTAAGATGATAAGTCTGTTAATTAAGCAAGGCGAGATTAAGACTCTTAAGGAGCAGAAATCTATCATGAAAGATGATAAATGGGAAAACCTTGATAATAATGCTTTAGCCTCTATCCGTTTATGTCTCATGGATGAGGTTCTCTATAATATTTTAAAGGAGAAAACTGCAGCCAGTTTGTGAGCAAAGTTAGAAAACATCTATGCAAAAAAGTCCTCTGAAAATTGCCTACACTTGAAGTTACAGTGTTATACCTTCAAGATGGCAGAGGTTGGAGATCTAGAAGCCCATATCAACAAGTTCAATAAATTGATGTGCAAATTGTTAGATATGGAGGAAGTGGTCAAAGATGAGGAACAGGCATGTATATTGTTGAATTCTCTTCCTGCATCATATGAGTCTTTCAGAGACACGATGTGCACCACAAATAAAACTTTAAATGTTGACACGTTATCTCAACCCTTCAAGGGAAGGTTATGAGAAAGCTAAACGGTGACATGGGGGCATCTTCCGATACACTGATTACTAGGGACAGATATTCTGAGCGAGGTACATGATCCTCAAGGCCTATATCCAAATCCAAGGGTAAGGGCAAGGGAAAATTAAAGTGTTGGAATTATAGGCTATCTGGACATATGAAGAAGGATTATAGAAATCTTAAAGTGAAAAAAGAAAATTCAGTGACTTCTTCTAAGGAAGTCAATGTTGTCACATCTAATGAACAAACAAGTGGTGATGATGTTCTGCCTGTGTCCATGATCGGACATGTTCATGACAATAATGCAAATGAGTGGACCCTAGACACATGAGCGTCATATCACATGACTCCTCATCGGAGTTGATTCGCCAGTTATAGAGAATGTGATAGTGGACAGGTTTTTATGGGCAACGATAATGCCTGTAATGTTGTGGCTCTTGGTACGGTGAGCATCAAGACATTTGATGGGATAAAGTGTACCCTGACTCATGTCAAGCATGTTCCTTATATGAAGAAAAGTCTGATTTCTCTCTGTACACTCGAGACTATAGGGTGAAAGTTCACCGGTATTGATGGTGTAATTAAAGTTTCAAAAGGGGCACTTGTGGTTATGAGAGTGCAAAGGTATAAAAATCTTTATACGTTGATTGGGAGCACTTCATCAGGTGGAGTGGGAACAGCTATTATAGACTCCACGTCTCTCCGTATGTGGCATGCTCGTCTCATGCTCGTCTAGGCCACATGAGTGAGCGGGGCATGAAGGTACTTTCTGATCGATGTTTGATTATAGCTTTTAAAAATTCTGATTTAGATATATGCGAGCATTGTATATATGGTAAACAATCTATATTATCTTTTAAATCTGAAAAATATGTTTGTAAGGGAGTGCTTGATTATGTGCACTCTGACGTATGGGGGTCATTGCCAGAATTTCCATTGAGGGCCGTCATGGTTTGTTTGATTCATTGACGACTACTCCAAGAAAGTTTGTGTTTACTTCATAAAGCGTAAATCCAAAGTTTTTATCATATTCAAACAATATAAGGCAATGGTGAAAAAACAGTCAGGGCGGAAAATAAAGGTTTTAAGAACTGACAATGGTGGAGAATTTACTTCCATTGAGTTTAATGAGTAATGCAAAGATAAAGGGATCATCAAGCACAACACAGTACACCACACACCCGAGTAAAATGGTGTGACTGAGTGAATGAATCAGACTCTCTTGGAGAGGGCCAGATGCATGTTAAGTAATGCTGCGTTGGGCAAGGACCTATGGACAGAGGCCATTAACACGGCTTGTTGTTTGGTGAACCAATTTTCTTCAACAATAATTGAATGTAAAATTCCAAAGGAAGTATGAAGTGGCCAGAAAATCGACTACCCAAATCTATGCATATTTGGTTGTGAAGCTTACTCTCATGTACCGTCAGTTAAGAGAGATAAGCTAGACCATATAACTAAAAAGTATATCTTTGTTGGCTATGGCATTAGTGTGCAAGGTTGCAGGTTATTCGATAAGATCACATGCAAAGTCATTACTAGTCGTGACATCAGATTTGATGAAAGATCTCTATTCCGCAAGAATGATCAAAAGGAGTAAGATGAATAAGAAAGGTTGATCGTATACATCCAAATTAACTCAGATGATACTCAAGCAGAGACAGATGCACAGGCAGAGGTACAGGATCAGGTAGAGCAGCCACCTGTGAGGAGAAATCCACCCCATGATCGTAGGTTACCGGCAAGATACCGAAACGACTCTAATATTACATTTGCCCTCATTATAAGATGAGGGGGACCCTCTACTATTCAAGAGGTTATTAATGAGCCTGATGCAGAAAAGTGGAAGGCGACTATGGGCGATGAGATGGACTCATTGCACAAAAATCACACATGGGAGCCGGTGGAGCTTCGAGTGGGCTGATAAGCAATCGGATGCAAGTGGTTATTCAAAAGGAAATAAGATAGATACAAAGTAAGGTTGGTACTGAAGAGTTATGCTTAGAGAGAGGGAATCGACTTCACAGAAATATTTACGCCGGTGGTTAAGAAGGTGTCTATCAGATTCATGTTGGTGTTGGTTGCCCAATACGATCTCGAGCTGGAACGGATGGATATGAAGACTGCATTCCTGCACGGAGAATTGGAAGACCAAATCTACATGAAGCAAGCAGAGAACTACAAAGTTAAAGGGGCAGAGAAAAAGGTTTGCAGGTTAATGAGGTCGTTGTATGGCCTAAAACAGTCTCCTAAGCAGTGATATAAAAAATTTGATTCTTTCATAGTGGGTTAGAAATTTACTCAGAGTGAATACGATCATTGTGTCTATTACAAGACACTAAGTTATGAAAAATTTATCATCCTAGCATTGTATGTTGATGATATGTTGATCGTCCGTCATGATATGTTTGAAATCAACATACTGAAGACTCAGTTATCAGGAACATTCGAGATGAAAGATGTAGGGGCTGCAAAGAGGGTTCTCGATATAAATATATATATAGACAAGAAGAGAAGCAGGCTTTGGTTTTCACAAGCAGAATACCTTGAAAAGGTGTTGATGAAGTATGCAATAGACCAAGCAAAGCCGGTGAGCGTTCCCCTCGTGGTTCACTTTAAACTTTTCTCAAAACAATGTCCTAAATCCAATGAGAAAAAGTAAGTTATGTCTCATGTGCTCTATTTGAATGCGGTTGGCAGTTTAATGTATGTCATGGTCTGTATGAGATCAGATACTTCACAGGCAATCAGTATTGTGAGCAGATACATGTCAAACTCTGGACATTAGGAAGCAGTGAAATGGTTACTTCGATACATTTGAGATATGAAAGACTACGTCTTAACTTTTGAGAAAACAGAGAGAAAGGGTATGTGGATTCTGACTACGCAAGTAGTATAGATTCCAGGCAGTCTACTTCAGGATACTTTTTTATACTATCGAGTAAAACAATTAGTTAGATGTTGAAGCTTCAGTCCGTGGTGGCTCTTTCCACGACCGAAGCAGAATATATAGCAGTGACGGAAGCGTTTAAAGAAAGTGTTTGGCTCAGGGGCATGATAAATCAGTTGAGACTTCAGCAAGAGGCCGTGCCGGTTAATTGTGATAATGAGAGCTCTATCAATTTGACTAAAATTTCTGTTTATCACTCACGTACTAAACACATTGATGTTCGTCACCACTTTATTCGACAGGTACTTGAGGAAGGAGGCGTAACACTGGAGAAGATTCACACCAGCATGAATCCAGCAAACATGCTCAACATGATCATTCCTACGAAGAAGTTCAAGTTCTGTGCAACTTCTGTGGGCTTGGCGATGGCAAAAAAGAAGGACAGGGTGTGCACGAGAAGCATTGATTGAAACTATGATGTGATGAAGAGATAAGAGAAGAGGTCAAGGAGCTACACGGTTGAAGATTGAAGACATGGTGGAGATTATTGTCAGTACCGATGTCCTCAAACTTCAAGGATGCTCGACCGGTCGAGTGGACTACTCAACTAGTCGAGGGACCTTCTCAACTAGTCGAGGCATGCTCGACTCAAAGTACAGTGAGCTTATTTTTTAGGTGTCCGTGATGCTCGACTAGTCGAGGGTCAAGCTCGACCAGTCGAGTAGGTTGCTCAACCAGTCGAGGCCCTCTTTCGACTAGTCGAGATTACGCAAATCCTGCACGGACTGCATAAATTTGAGGCGGTTTTCAAACTTTTTCAAAGGAGGTGCATAAGTGGAGTTTTCTAAACTATAAATAGGGGTCCCTAGGGCTAGTCTAAAGTATTCTAAGGCTTTCTAAAGGTTTTTCAAGGGTTCTTAAAAGGATTTTAGAGTTTCTAAAAGGTGTAGTAAGAGTGAGATTCGAGTTTGTTTGAATCGGGTAAGTCCTCTCTCTTGTAATTTCTATTTCATAGTGGATTTCTGTTGCTTTGTGCCATGGTTTTTTCCCGTAAGGGTTTTCCACGTTAAATCTTTGTGTTCTCTTGTGATTGCTTGACGTTATTAGATTGTTATCCTAGATCTAGATCTGTGTGATAACACAGCACAAATCCCCAACAAATACCACATGAAGTGGTGGTGACAATAATGCTCACCAATGAAACCTTCTTAAAGCCCACCATGATATTTATTTTTCATCCAACCTGTTCACATGGATGAAGAGAAAACATAAATATACTTTTCACCGTCCATTTATTTTTCATCCCTACTATTCACTGTGGCTTATGATCGTCAAAATGGATAAATTGCATGGTTAAAAGACATATATTAAGATGAGCCCTACAAAGCCACTACCAGGACCGTTCACCTCTATTTAGTTCATGGTTGGGGTAGTGCCCAATCTCAGTTGTGACAAATGGGCAACTACAGATTAGGTACCACCCCCACCAGACCCAGTCAATGAGTGGACGCTTTATCTACGCTGTCCATTCATTTTGACAAAGCATGGGCTCAAAATGGAAAGCATGAGTCTAAAAAAGTAATCAGATCAAAGGATCAACTGGACCACTATAAGAAGTAGTGGAAGTTGAAAGCTTACCATTGAAAAGTTAAAAGTCTACCATTGAAAACTTCCTCGGGGTACATAAGTTTTGGATCAAGCTGGTGTTTATGTTTTCCCTCCATTAAGGTCCGTGTAACCATATGCACAGGTTGAATGACAAATAAACATAACAGTAAGACAAAAAGTTTTAAATAGTAAAAATTCAATCCCTACTCCTTCCTATAGTGTGGTCTACTTGAGACTTCAATCTGCCTCTCGTTTTACTCATGCCCTAAACTGATATGTCAAGATAAATGGATGGCATAAATAAAACATATACATCACAGTGGGACCCACAGATCCCCTGACACAACCGTCCATTCTCTAGCTAGGTCATTGCGTGTGCCTATTGGATACAAAGCCTGCAATGAAAAGAAATTTTCATTCCAAAAATGAAAATATTCAAGACCACACGAGGTAGTAGGAAATGCAGGGGATTAAAGGCCAACCACTGCAACCTTCAGATGGCATTGGAACATTATGATAGGCTCAAGGGGGCTTCAACAGTGGGCTTTTCCACCCGGACTGTTTCCAGTTGTGTGGCTCACTTGAGTTTTTTTTGACATGCTTCTTCATTCTTTTTCTTTTTCACTTCTGTCCTAAAGTGATATCGCAAAACTGATGGGTGAGTGGATTTTCATGAATATTAATCCAGGTGGACATAAAGCTTCCGCCTGTGGATTGGGTACTACCTCAAGTCTCTTGCTAAGAAGGGAGAGTGGCTCTAGGGGGCCACCATGATGTATGAGTTTAATCCACACTGTTCATCTATTTTGCCATATCGTTTTAGGGAATGCTCCCAAAAAATGAGGCAAATCAAAGGTTCAAAATGTCACGTAACCCTAGTAGAAGATAAAATGCAAATATTGGCTTCATCCAAAACTTTCGTGGTCCTTAAAAAAATTTAACAATAGGCATTCGATCCTCATTATTTCTTGCGATGTGGTCGAATTGAGTTTTGGATTGCTTCATTTTTTAGCTCATGTCCTAAGATGAGCAAGAAAAATGGATATTTAGCCATGCCTTAAATGAGCAAGAAAAATGGATATGCAACATGTATAAAACACTATCATGTGGAGTGATGGGGTTTTCCTCCTCAGTTGAGAGGAGAGATGGTGTAGTGGTTGAAATTTCGGAGGGTTTCATCACGCTGCTCGACCGGTCGTAGGTGGTCTTCGACCGGTCGTGGGAGGCCCTCGACCGGTCGTAGGTTCGAGCCCTGTCACGACTCAAAGTCCAGCGAGTTGTTGCTAATTTTCTCGGCGGTCTACGACCAGTCGTAGGTGAGCTACGACCAGTCGTAGGCGGCTAGGACCAGTCGTGAAATTTCTAGGACCAGTCCTAGGTTACGCAGTTCTTACGCGAAATTGCGGATTTGAGTCCTTTCGCAACAGGGATGCGGAAAGGAGTTTCCTAAAACTATAAAAAGGGTTTTCTAGGATTTTTCACACATGAAAAAAATCACAAGAAGGTTTCCTAAAGGCTTTGCAAGGGTTTGCTAAAGGGTTTAGGGTGTGAGAGAGAGAAGAAAGAGAGAGGAAGCTTATGGAAGGGAGCAGTCGTCTCAGCACTTCTACATCCTCGTAATCGGTGAGATCTCTACGTTTTCTTTGTTTCTCTTACTGTTTATCCACTCCTGCGAGAGTGAAGAAGGTTGTAACATTCTAGTTTTATAGTAGATTATTGATCTGGACGAGGTCCCGTGGTTTTTACCGCTTTGAGGGTTTTCCACGTAAAAATCTCTTGTGTGGTGTATGATTGTTTCTTTGATTTATTTCATTACATTATTATCCCATAATTCTGGTTTGTTCGGGGGGCTAGATCCTAAGGTTTTGTGCAAGGCCCCCAATAAAGTGGCATCAGAGCGCTAAGTTCATTAAATGGGTAGGATCGGTTTAAAATTATGGAAGGTAGCTCATCAAGGATGATCAGCCTCAATGGTTCCAACTGGACCATATAGAAGGCTAAGATGGAGGACTTGTTTTATTACAAGGATATATATTCTCCAATTTTAGGCATATCAGCAAAATTCAAGGATATGTCTGATGATGATTGGAATAAGTTGGACCGAAAGACGATGGGGTTTATTAGACAATGGCTGGATGATTCTGTATTCCACCATGTGTTTATGGAAACCTCAGCCGCTAGCCTATGACTGAAACTACAAGGGCTGTATGAGAGGAAGACAACCGGTAATAAGATTTTTCTGACAAGAAAACTTGTGAATCTCAAGTTCAAGGATGGTAGTTTTGTGGCCGAGCACATGAATAAGGTCAACAATATAGTGAACCAACTCTCCTCTATGAAGATGGTCCTGGATGATGAATTGTAAGCTTTACTATTGCTTAGTTCGTTGCCTGACAGTTAGGAGACATTTGTGGTGTCTCTAAGTAACTTCGTGCCAGATGGAAAGATATCCATGGAACAGGTTACCAGTTGTCGCTTCAATGAGGAGACAAGGAGGAAGTCTCATGGGTCTACTCAGCAAGAGGCACTTGTGACATAGAAACGGGGAAGAGGAAAGGACAGGAAGGGTGGGAAGGCCCGAGATAAATCAAGAGGCAAGTCGAGTAAGAGAAAAGATATTGAATGCTGAAATTGTGGCAAGAAAGGCCACTACAAGCATGAATGTCGTAAGAATAAGAACGACAAGAAAGGAAAAGAAAAGGAGAAGGAAGATGAATCAGATTCTACTGCAGTCGCTTCAGATGGCGACGTTGTTATTATTCTTTTAGCAAATCACGATGTATGTCTCACGGCTATGAGTCAGGACACCGACTGGGTGATTGACTCAGGAGCTTCTTTTCATGCGACTTCACACAGAGATTTCTTCACAAGCTACAAGTCAAGTGACTATGAAACTATGAAGATGGAAAATTCTGGCGTATCGAAGATTGTGGGAGTTGGTGATATTTATGTGAAGATCGATGTGGGTTGCACATTGGTTCTCAGGGATGTGAGGCATATCCCAGACCTTCGCCTCAACTTGATGTTGACGGGAAGGTTGGATGATGATGGCTATGAAAGTCGGTTTGCTGGTGGGCGCTGGAAGCTCATCAAGGGTTCATTGATCGCAGCCAGAGGAAAGAAGTGTTGCACCCTGTACAAGGCAAGTGTCAGTGTATGCAAGGGTGGGTTGAACGTAGCGAAAGATTCATCTATAGACATGTGGCATAGGCGTCTAAGCCACATGAGTGAAAAAGGGCTTCACCTACTAGCGAGGAAGCGGCTCCTTCCATACGTAATAGGTATACCTCTCAAAACCTGTCTTGATTGTTTATCAGGAAAATAGCATAGAGTTTTATTCGTTAAAACTGTTTCTCATGTTAATAAAGTGCATGTATTAGATTTAGTTTATTTTGATGTTTGTGGTCCTATGAGGACAAAAATCTTGAGTGGGGCATTGTATTTTGTTACTTTTATAGATGATGCATCTACGAGGGATTGGGTTTATGCATTGAAATCCAAGGACGAGGTCTTAGGTATGTTTAAGCTGTTTCATGTTATGGTCGAGAGAGAGACAGGTAGATCATTGAAGTGCATCCGCACTGATAATGGTGGTGAATACATCAGCGACTTACATGAGTACTGCAAGTCCCTGGGTATACGGCATGAATAGACAGTTCCCAAGACCCCCCAGCATAATGGTGTAACTGAGCTAATGAATTGCACAATTGTTGAGAGAATCAGATGCATGATATCCCATGCGAAGTTGCCCAAGACGTTCTGGAGAGAAACAATGCACACAGCGGTGTATCTGATAAACAGGTCTCCATTAGCCCCGTTGAATAGAGAAGTACCTGAGAAGGTGTGGACTGGACAGGATCCATCGTACAGTCATCTCAGGGTATTTGGATGCAGGGCATCCGTTCACGTACCAAGGGACGAGAGATCCAAGCTCGATATGAAGATCAGACAGTGTTTGTTCCTAGGGTACGGTGATGAAAAGTTCAGTTACAAATTGTGGGATCCGACCGAGAAGAAGCTCGTCAGGAGCAGAGATGTGATTTTTTTTTAAGATCAGTGCATTGAAGACATTGGTAAGCCAGAGAAGAACTAACCTAGTTCAGGTGAGCTAGAGGACATGGATCCAGTTATTCCTCCCATAGTGCCTGATGACGGGGGAGTACACCGAGGTGCAGAGGACGAGGGGGTTCCTACAGAAGATGGACCAGGGAAGCCGCCCCCACTTGATCCACCTATTGAGCCACAGGTGAGGAAGTCATCTAGGGACAGGCAGCCGTCCAAGAGGTACTCACCGCATGAGTACATTATGCTGACTGATGGGGGAGAGCCAGAAGATTATTCTAAGGCCCTAGCCGATAAGTATAAGGAGGAGTGGTTGAAAGCTATGCAAGAGGAGATGTAATCTTTATATAAGGACCACACCTATGACATGGTGAAACTGTCTACGGGCAAGAAAGCTCTGAGCAACAAGTGGGTGTTCAGAAACAATGTTGAGCAGAAGAATTCACAGACGAGGTTCAAGGCCAGACTTGTGGTGAAAGGGTTTGGTCAGAGGAAAGGCATAGACTTCGAGGAGATATTCTCACCAATGGTGAAGATGACATCCATAAGGGTGTTGCTTGGGTTGGCGGCTAGCATGGATCTGGAGATAGAGCAGTTAGATGTTAAAACTATCTTCCTCCATGGTGACCTAGAAGAAGAGATCTACATGCACCAACCAGAGGGGTTCGAAGTCAAGGGTAAGGAACATATGTTGTGTAGGCTGAGAAAGAGCTTGTATGGGCTGAAACAAGCTCCACGGCAATGGTACAAGAAGTTCGATTCGTTCATGTTACAGCATGGGTATGACAAAACGGAGTCGGACCACTGTGTGTTCACGCGCAAGTTCTCAGATGGTGATTTCATAGTTATACTCTTATACGTTGATGACATGCTCATCATGGGAAAAGACATCAAGAAGATCGACAGGATGAAACAGGAGTTGGGCAAGTCGTTTGCGATGAAAGACTTGGGCCCGGTTAAACAAATCATAGGAATGGAGATAACCCGTGATAGAAGTAAAAAGAAGCTTTGGCTATCACAAGAGCGGTATATTGAGAAAGTCTTAGAGCGGTTCAATATGAATACATCGAAGCCAGTCAGTACTCCACCGGATGGTCACTTCAAATTGAGCGACAGACAGTGTCCCAAGACGAAGGCAAAGGTGGAAGAGATGCAGAAGATGCCCTACGCGTGTATTGTAGGAAGTTTGATGTATGTTATGGTGTGTACACGCCCAAACATAGCATATGCGATTGGTGTTGTCAACCGGTATCTTACCAATCCTGTCAAAGAACATTAGACAACGGTGAAGTGGATACCGCGGTATCTAAGAGGCTCATCCAGGTTGAGCCTATGCTATGGTGACGGGAAACATGTGTTAAAGGGCTACACAGATGCAGATATGACAGGCGACATAGACTCCAAGAAGTCTACATCGGGGTTCATGTTCACGTTTGCAAGGGGAGCGGTTTTTTTGGTAGAGCAAGCTACAAAAGGTCGTAACATTGTCGACTACAGAGGCCGAGTACATTGCAGTCACTGAGGCATGTAAAGAGATGCTTTGGATGAAGAGTTTCCTACAGGAACTTAGCCTGAAGAAAGAGGAGCACGTGGTCTATTGCGATAGTCAAAGTGTTATACACTTGAGCAAGAATCCAAGTCAGCACTCCAAGTCGAAGCATATAGAGGTTCGGTATCATTGGATCAGGGATACTTTGGAACAGAAGGTGTTACAGCTTGAGAAAGTTCACACGGATGATAATGGGTCAGACATGATGACCAAGGCTTTACTTAAGGGCAAGTTTGAGATTTGTAGAAACCTGACTAGCTTGAAGAAGGTGAATTCCTCCTGAGTCGGAAAGGGAAAGATTTGATGGAGTTTTCCTCCTCAGTTCAGAAGAGAGACGGTGCAGTGGTTGAAATTTTGGAGGATTTCATCGCGCTGCTCGACCGGTCGTAAGTGGTCTTCGACCGGTCGTGGGAGGCGCTCGACCGGTAGTAGGTTCGAGTCCTGGCACGACTTAAAGTCCAGCGAGTTGTTGCTAATTTTCTCCGCGGTTTACGACCAGTCGTATGTGAGCTACAATCAGTCGTAAGCGGCTAGGACCAATCCTGAAATTTCTAGGACCGGTCCTAAGTTACGCAGTTCTTGCGCGAAATTGCGGATTTGAGTCCTTTCGCAACAGGAATACGGAAAGGAGTTTCCTAAAACTATAAAAAGGGTTTTCTAGGGTTTTTCGCACATGAGAAAAATCATAAGAAGGTTTTCTAAAAGCTTTGCAAGGGTTTGTTAAAGAGTTTAAGGTGTAAGAGAGAGAAGAAAAAGAGAGAGGAAGCTTGTGGAAGAGATCAGTCGTCTCAGCGCTTATACGTCCTCGTAATCCGTGAGATCTCTCCGTTTTCTTTGTTTCTCCTACTGTTTATCCACTCCTGCGAGAGTGAAGAAGGTTGTAACATTCTGCTTTTATAGTGAATTGTTGATCTGGACGAGGTCCCGTGGTTTTTACCTTTTTGAGGGTTTTCCACGTAAAAACTCTTGTGTAGTGTGTGATTGTTGCTTTGATTTATTTCATTGCATTATTATCCCATAATTTTGGTTTGTTCGGGCGGTTAGATCCTAAGGTTTTGTGCAAGGCCCCCAACATGGAGCCCACAAAGCGTCGACATCCGCTAGTTGGATGGTGTCAATGCTAGCTGGTGGACCACACCATTGGAAATGGTGAGGATTGACCGCTTATCATTGAAAACTTCTTGGGAGTCCACTGCAATATTTATTTTGCCATCCAACCTGTTCACAAAGTCACATAACCCTAGTGGAAAGGATAACAAAAATATTAAATAGATCTAAAATTTCTATAGCCTTGAGAAGTTTTCAAATTTCTATGGTCTACTTGGAAAACTTCTTGGGAGTCCACTGCAATATTTATTTTGCCATCCAACCTGTTCACAAAGTCACATAACCCTAGTGGAAAGGATAACACAAATATTAAATAGATCTAAAATTTCTATAGCCTCGAGAAGTTTTCAAATTTCTATGGCCTACTTGAGCTTTCAGATCTGTCTCATTTTTTTTTTGCTTATATACTCGTTTAAGTGTGTGCGGATCCTCTGTTTTCAGCGAACTGTGGCTCCCCGTGTCCTGAAATTTAATTGGTCTGCCCATTTGTGCTGACATCAGCATAGCACTTTAATGAAATAATGACTAGTCTACAAAATACTGCTTTATTAAGAAAAAAAGGTTACGTTTCCAACAACTGATTCAAGAACCGTACTTGCCACCCAGGATCAGTGACGTTGGGATGCCATAGTGTTTACTAAGGAAACTCAGTGAGGTCCACCTTGATTTATTTATTTTATCTGCTCCGCCCACACATTTTTCCAGATAATTTTAATACTTGATCCCAAAAATGAATCATATAAATTGCTCAAATGGATCACACCACAGGAAACAGTTGATTTGAAAGTCTACTGTTGAAGTTTTGGATCAAGCTTATATTTGTGTTCACCGTTCATCCATGTCTTTATGATCTCATGAAAGGTTGGATGACAAATAAACACCACTGTGGAGCCTAGCAAGGTTTCAACAGTGGAAATCACCATACCCACTATTTACTTTCCTGTGGTATGATCCACTTAATCTTTAGATATGCTTCAATTTTGGAATTAAGCTTTTAAATTAGATGGAAAAATGGATGGACAGAATGAATAGTCCATATACATTCAAGGTGGGCCCAACTAAGTTTACTCAATTCTGAAATTGATACAAATCTCATTTTGACCACACGGTAAGAAATAGGAGTCACTTAAGATTAAAAATTTTCCTTGGACAACAAAGGTTCTAGATCTAGCTGATATTTGTATTTTCCCTTTACTTACTCTGTGTGACCTCTTCAACAACAGGTTGAATGATAAATAAACATAGCCGTGGACATTAGAAAGTTTTCGATGGTGGTCGTTCGCTGACTAATGTTTCCTGTGATGTAGTCTACCTAAGATTTGTATCTTCTTCATTTTTTGGACAATGAATGTAATTTAAAAAAAATAAAAAAAAAATACTGATGCATGGAGGGCAGAGATATATAAAGCATACAACGAGGTGGGCCACGGTCAGGTCCCACCGACGTCACTGATCCTGGTGGCTGGGCAGCTACACGTCCTTGAATCAGCTGCTGAAATGTAACCTTTCTTTGTAATCAAGCAGTACTCTGTAAACTGTTTTTTATTTTATCAAAGGATTGTGCTTATGTCAGTACAATTGACGTGAGCCGATTAAATTCAAGGAATTCAAGGACACAGGGAAGCCGGTGCGCTGGAAACAGAGGATCCGCACTTAAACTAAGCTAGAAAAATAGATAAGCGATGTGGATGAAAATACAAACATGATAGTGGGGACTACAGAACTTTAATTCTAGTTAGTTGGCTGGAGTTTGGGTCTCCCCTCAGTGCCTGTTTGGATTAACAAATTCCATGGTAATTTTTTGCATTTCCCCAAATTTAAATTCCCAGGGGTGTTTGGACACAGCAATAAATGATGCAAATGTTTATATTGTTTCCTGTACAAATATCCACATGGTGTGATTATAATCAGCTGGAATGCAAATACATGTGTATATGTATATAAGTGTGTGGGTAGTGTATATGTGTGTGTAAATGCATGTATGCATATAAATGTATATGTGTATATCCATGTATGTGTCTGTGCACACATAGATAGATGCATATAAATGTAATATTATATGGATACATGGGAAATTGTAATACGAAGTCTACAGGCTCGTTTGGCATATTTACTTTAATATAATAAAAGCTTTTCAAATAAGAAATATTTTAATAAGCTCTTTTTATTCTAGTTATTATTTTAAATAAACTTATTTAGTAAAATTAAAATTTTAAAACTAAAAAAAGATCTTATATGAAATAATCACATTTGATAAAATATTTAAATGAGAGTTTTTTTAAGGGATAGTTGATGTCATTTTAAAATATTACAACAACTTCATCATAAGAGCATTCCAGATAGTTATTTTAATGAATATCATCATATATTGACCGCGACTCAAATGGCCCAAATGGCAAAATTAAATGTATGGTTACAACCTTCATGTTTTAAGACATTTGGGTTGTCCATTATGTCAAACATAGAATGTGGATCCTCCATCATATAGAGCCCACCTTTGATGTAGATCATCCATCGTGTGAGCCAAACCTTTAAAGGTTGTCCATCGTCTTGTCTTGAATGTGGACCATTCAATATTAGGGATTAATCTTTGGCGTAGACCATCCATTATGTGAGAACCACCTTAATGTAGGTCATTTATCATGTGGGGCCCACCATCAATACTAATCGTCTTTTATGGGGGCCCCTCAATGTCCACTACCCATCATGTGAAATTCACATTTGATGTATCCATTGTGTGAACCCCACCTTCAAAGTGGGTTGTCCATCACATGTGGCCCACTTTTAATGTCCACCATCCATCATGTGGGGCTCCCCTTCTATGTGGATCATCCCTTATGCTGGGCCACTTTAGATATGTGTCGTCCATCATGCAAGACCTTGGATGTAGACGGTCCATGAGGTGGGTCCCACTTAATGTGGATTGTCCATCAAGAGGGGCCACACTTTGATGTGGGCCACCTTGATGTGGACCATTTATCATGTGGAGACCCACAATATGTGGATCATTCATCATGTGGGCCCACCTTTGATGTCAACCATCAATCATGTGGGCCCACCTTTAATGTCACTCGTCCATCATGTGGGCCCACCTTTGCTATGGACAGTCCATCATGTGGGACCCACTTGATGTAGATACTCCATCATGTGGGGCCACATTTTGATGTGGGTCATCCATCATGTGGCACACACATTTGATGTTCACCATTTATCATGTGGGTCCCACCTTTGTTGTGGATCATCCATCATGTGGGGCCCAACCTTCAATATGGGTTGTTCATCATGTGAGCCCACCTTTGATGCTAAGTACTGGCGTTGTCGAAATTCGATTTGTGTTATGTGCCACAAAAAGCAATTAAGGCTCGAGCTATAGTTGATTTTATTGTCGATCACCCTTCAAATCTTGAGGAACAAATTCCCTGAGACATCCTACATCTACATTGCATGCAACTTACACCGTGGAAATTAATTTTCGACGGGTCAAGGAAACATGAGATGTTTGGAGCGGGGATCGTGTTGATTACCCCTCATGAAAATCGGTAAGAGTTCGCATTTCAGTTGGAATTCAAATGTACTAACAATCAAGCGAAGTACGAGGCTCTAATAATAGACAATTATTACTAGAATTAAGAATGAAGAATATGATGATAATCGGTGTTTCACAGGTAGTAATAATATCAGATGGTGGGATCATTCAAATGAACTAGCTCATCATTGTTACCACATTACGTTGTAGCAATCCAATTAATCGACCGATTCGAGAAGGTCGAATTGATGCACATTGCTAGGAAATACAACACAGACACCAACAAAGTGACATAGTTAGCTACAAGCCTAGAAGCATGAAAGGGATCAACCGATCGGTCAATCACAATCCAGAGAAGGCCTTTGCCTTCTATTTTCCAAAGGGAGAACATAATGGAAATCTGCCAAATGGCGGCGAAGGAAGATGATTGGAAGACTCCCTTCGTGAGATACCTGCAAAATTCATGAAATAAAATTGATAGAAGTATACAAACATCAGCCACAAATTATGTGACTGTCGACAATGAGTTATATAAAAAATAGGCCAATGGAGTATTGCTTCGGTGCCTATCTAAAAAATAAACTATGATGGTCATGGAGGGTGTTCATGAAGGAATTTGTGGAGCCCACCAGGCAAGAAGAAAGATGAAGCTTACACTGAGATGTTACAAGTATTTTTGGTCGGACATGATGGTCGATTACGTTCAGTATGCGAAAGGCTGTGAAGCCTGCCAAAGGAATTGGCCGGTCCAACATATACTCGTGACCGAGTTACAACCAATAGTAAAACCATGTCTGTTTAGAGGGTGGGCAATAGACCAAATTGGTCAGACTCATTCACCTTCAACCTGAATGGATATATTTATCATAGTAGCAACCGATTACTTTACCAAATAGGTTAAATCCGAACCTATGAGGAAAGTCGGTCACGATGAAATTATTGGCTTCATCGAGACTAATATTATCCATCAATTTAGAGTGTCATAATCCATTACTATGGATTGAGGCACTGCCTTTTTGGCTAAAGAAGTGCGGGCGATGGCCAACCGATATGGTATAAAAATCCTACATTCGACCCTTATGATGCCTTGGCTAACGGTCAAACCAAAACCAATAAAAAAGTAATCAATGGTATCTTAATAAAGATGATACGAGGGAACCCACGAAGTGGCGTATCAAATTATCAGAGGCTTCATAGGCCTACAGAGTGTCACCCCGTACGAGCACTGGGTTAGTCCATTTGTATTGACTTATGGATATGACGCAGTTCTTCCCTTGGAAATCACGGTTCCATTATTACAGACCACATACCAAGCCCAATTTACTCCACCAGAGTTCATTGAGGTGATGTTGGCCAAACTTTATGACCTAGATGAAGTCTACATCAAAGCTTTGAATTCGTTCATGGCCAATAAAACGGCCGTGACACACGCTTATAATAGAAGAGAAAGCAAAATCCTTTGAAGAAGGTGACACGGTTTGGAAGATAGTTTTGCCTATTAACTAAAAAGATCGAGCATTAAGTAAATGGTCACTTGTAAGACCCGTATCTTAGTTCGTATCGTTCCGTAAACTTCCGCGGTCTTACCGGTCGAATTTCAACAACCTTCGACCCTTAACCGATATTTACGCGCGACCCTGATTCATATGCCGTCAACCCATATCGACTCAACCCAAGACCATTACCATAGCTACCGCGTAGTCGCTGCGGTTCTGATGCCTCGACTTGCGCGTTAAGGTGATACCCTGGTCAAGAGATATGGGCTGACGTTCGGCGCGAGAAAAACGCCGCGCGTTGCGAAACCCAAGAGAATCTCTACAAGGTGTCACATCAATCCCATCAATCAATCAATCTCATCACATCACATGTCAAGTACACATCACTTTTTCACCCTTTCCAAGCAAGCCTTAAAAGTTAAGAATCTCTTAAACCTCTCATGCCTTTCTTACACAAAAGGCCACCAAAGTCAAAAAGGTATCTTACACACCCATCACCACCACATCCATCACTCCATCACCCATCACTCTCTCTCCCTTTACAACTCTATCTCTCTTTCTCATTTGCAAACATATCTCCAAGCAAAAGAAAATCTCATACGTATGAGCTCTCCAAGCCTTCCCAAGCAACAAAGGTGGCCCACTTTCCTACCCTATCATCTCTCATCCTAGCCATCCATTCCTCATCTCACCCATTGAAATGAAAGCTAAGGTGCTAAGGAACCCATAGGAGCAAGAAGATCGAACGGTGGGTGATTTTTGAATTTTTATTTTCATACATTTGTTTGATTTAAGGGCCACATGTAGTGGGACCCACCTTGATGTAGGTTTTGTATCAAAGAGCTCTCTCTCTCTCTCTCTCTTTCCATTGTCTCTTTTTCTTTTTGTATGTTGTCTTGTGGCCCACCTGATGCATGACTTTATCCACGCCATCCATTGATGTAGATCCCACTGTCTTCATGGCTGGTAAGTGCCATGGGTAAAATACAAATATAAGGTTAATCCAAACATGTGGGCCATGTGGGACCCACCTTGATGAGGTGTACATCCACACCGTCGGTCCAGGCAAATGCACCAGTGGAAGGTGCAGCTAACAGTGAAGTGTAACGGTCGGTGGGTGCACTGACGTGGGGAGTGGCAGTAATGAAGTGTGGACTGCCGTGTATGCACTGGCAGGGTGTGCTGAGGGTGGAGTCCATGGACCCACTCTCATTCATCATCCAAGGATGGGCCACACCATGATGTATGTGCCTTATCCAAACCGTCCACCGTTCTGGACGGTGGGACCACGTCAGTGTGGGGCCCTCCTTGGTGCGTGTGCACACCCAAATCCATAGCCCCACTGGCCGACTGAGTGGAGGTACCTCGTTGCAGCGTGGGGCCACCCAGACCCTAGTTCAGCTGGTAGACCAGGTGTAAGATACTCGTTTCAACACTGGGTCTTAGGCCCGTGGGACCCATCCAAACCGTCCGTCCGTTTAGTGATCTAAGCCGTTCAACTGGTGGGACCCACTATCCACTCACGCTAGCAAGGTTTGAGGGTACCCGCCATGAAGTATGTTTTGTATCCAACCGTCCAGCATCTGTTGGATGTAGATTGGACGCTGGTGGGCTACCCACGTGGCACCACCCAATGATGTATGGTGTACCTCCACGCCGTTCATATCATGGTGGACCTCACCATGTTTGCACGTGTGGAATGGACGGTGGGCCACACCAATGTCTGAGTTTCATCCAGTGGTCCATCTATTTGGACGCTGGTGGAATTTATTTTAAAATAATAATATTAATAATAATGAATATAATATTATTATATATATATATATATGTGTGTGTGTGGGGGTGTGCGGGTTGAGGGGGTTGTCTGTACGTGTGGGTCCATGTGGGACCCACCTGTTTTGTGAAATGGGATGGTTGGTGCACGTGTACAGCAGCCGTATAGCCGCTGTATTGGCATTGCCTAGCCACGTGGGACCGACCTTTGCTTCCTGGCAGCAGCAAAAGCTGCACGTGTACAGCAACACACACTCTCTTTCTCTCTTTGAGCGTCAGCGATCTGTGGGTTCCACGTGGCGTGTGTGTTACACAAGCCGTTCATCCTTTCTAACAGTGGGCCTCCATGGTATTTGTAGGACCTCCTAACCGTCCATCCATTTGGTGAGCGTGGACCCCACCTACTATTGAAGCAGGTTGGCTGGCGCACCTGCAGCAGCTAAATAGCTGCTCTATTAAGCCAGTAAGTTCTGTGGGCCCATTGTGGCATTTGTTATGTCCTCCATGCCCATCTGTCTCTTGAGTGAGACCCACCGCTGATTTATGTGGTACATTTAAGCCATCCATCTAGTTGGCTAGATTTCATCTAGGCTTGGGATGAAATAAGACAGATCTACTCATCAGGTGGGTCACTGCTAAATACAGTGGAGTATTGAATGTCTACCATTGAAATCCTCTGGGTATCACAGGGAATCTGTATCACCATAAAAAAAAAAATTTATTTTCCTTTATTCAGGTCTGTGTGACCTTATGATCAGATTAGATTAAAAATAAATGCTATGGTAGGCCTTGAGGATTTCAATGGTGGAAATCATTACCACCACTTATGTTTGGGTGTGGCTCATTTGATGTGCATGGGGCTCAATTGGTGTGGCCCATTTGATATATATAAGGCCCATGGGTTAATGCCCATTGTAATGTATTAGGGCCCATGGGTTGAGGCCCATTGTGATGTATTCTAAGATCCATGGGTTAAAGCCCATTGAGATGCACTAGGGCCTATGGGATAAGGCCCATTTGATGTACATATGGGGCCCAAATTGGTGTGGCCCATTTGTTACATATAAGACCCATGAGATTAGGCCCATTTGATGCAATCTAAGGCCTACAGGTTATGATCCATTGCAATGCACAGAAGGCCCATTGGTGCAGCCCATTGACATGGCCCACTTGATGAATGTAAGGCCCATAGGATGTGGCCCATTTGATATATTTAAAGGCCCAATGGGATGTACCTAAGGTCCATTGCAATGTGTGATCCCAACACGGATTATGTAATGATGTTCATGACGATCGTGCCTTGGGAGTAATGTTGGTTTGACGTCCACATTACGAGTTTAATGTTGGTTAAATGTCCGCATTACGACTCTCCCTAGGGCCCATTGTTAGGCCCGTACTTGTTGTGTATAGGCCGTCTAGGCTTATCTGCGTTGTAAGGGCAGTTCATTACTTTATTACATGTTTAGTATAGTTCCACGATTTATGATCATAATTCATACGCATCATATGTATGCTTGATATGAGAGGTGATCGATCATATCATATGCCTTCGGGCAGGTTGTTTATGGGCTCCCGGTTAGGCGGTGTTGCCCTACATGAGCACACGATACGCGTAAGATTTGCTGCATGACTGGATAGCGTGATTCATGCATTTCACATTGTGTGATATAGTTACTATACGCCCTAGCGACATCGGGGCCGTAACTTCCACGGACGCATCGTGGTTGACAGGATTGGATACCGAAAATCTTGTTCTACATGGGGTGATATAGATATCCCTGGATGAAAGTCTCTAAACCCTTATGGTACCAAGAGGTTGTTCTAATGTCTAAACCGAGTGGGTAGATGAGCGTTGAGTACCGAATATCAGATGCTTGCGCTCTCCACTGTGTCGTGGTCGGTTGGAAGGGGGTGCGGCCTTACCCGCCCGAGTGTAGGGGGCAATGCTAGGCTGAGTCTGACCAGCTCGAGGAATGGGTCCGCTATCGACGAGTCGAGCCCGATATTGGCAGACGGATAGTGAGGTCTCTTTCACATACCTTATTACGCGCGATGAAGTGGCGATCTGGTTTAGAGTGTACTAGACCCCGGTGATATCCCAGAGTTGAGCTGTATTGACATGTGGACTTAGATGAGGATTGTATACTTGACTTGCATTTTACATCGCATAGCCTTGGTACGGCTCATGATATTACGGATCCATCTGCATATTTCGCATTACTCTGATATTGCATGTTCATATTACTACCTTGCGCACACACTTTCACCACCCTCTAAGCTTTCTATAAGCTTATGCACGACCGTTGCGTGCAGGTGACGTTGGGGCATAACAGCGCTGAGGCAGATCATTTTGGAGTTTTTATTCTTCATCATTGTATTTCCCTTTATGCTCATTGTACTTGTAAAGTTTTTGATCATGGTGGAAATTTAATGGAGTTTTTGATTGTTGTTTATGGGTTATGCCTTTGGTTATGCTTATTATGAATCAAACTGACGTTAAAAAATTCTCCTCGTAGCATCCCAGGATCAGAACCTGGCGAATGGGCGCTAAGAGCCAAGAATGGAGTTCTACGGAGGCTGTCGGCACCGGATTCGGCGATCAGAAATTTTGTGAGCCCGGTTTTCGAATTTGGGACGTGACATCACCTACCTAGGAAGGACCATATATCGTTGGGCGAGTCCTCAAAGGAGTAGCCTATCTCTTGAGAGACATGAACAGAAATGTTGTCAACGCTCCTATAAACGGTCATTTCTTAAAGCAGCGTTTTCCTTCATTGTGGGAAGTCATGAGAAATCAGGCCGAACTAAGTAAAATAGACATTTCATTTCAAATAAAGCCTTGGAATGAGAGTCTGTTAGTTACAATAGATATTTCGAATAAATACTCTATAATAAAGGTCATTTAGTTACAAGATATTTGTTGATGTTACAAGGGAAATAAGAGAAAAAGCATTCGAGAAGGAAGTTGCTGAGGTATAAGCAATTCAAAAGCGTAAAGAAATCAGATTCAAAGTGGTGAATATATAAATGTAAGGAAAATGGGCATTTATAGCGAATTCGAGATGATTTTAGCGGAATAGTTAGAAGAGATACGTGTTAAACATGGGATTCATTCGACACCTCTATTCGAAGCAACCGGCAATAAAGAAAAATGGTCGAAGGTTGTTTATATTAGAAAACATGTGCATACATTTATGATAGCATTAATGAAGCATCAAACGTCGCTATCACTTTCATTGAAAGGATAGCGATGCAACAATGAGGGTAATGTTCATGCCCGTTCTGGTCAAGCCCTGTCTCAGCCAATCAGGTTGGTTTACATGTGATATGTACGGGCACACGTGGTACGATCGAACAATTTCCTAAGACATACAATTATACTTCAGAAAATAGAGTCGCTGTATAGAAATTACGACTGAACATTATTAAAGCAATCGATGGGGTTAACGATTGATTTTATGCTCATGGATGACAGGTGTGCAACAATTGAAGTCGCGTGATCACTCAACATGTAGTTAAAGTATATGCAAAGGAAGTGAAGAATGCGTGAAGCATCTAGAAACAGAGTAATGACGAACAATTACTATAACCATTGGAACGCGTGAAAATTCTAAAATGGCTAAACTAAAGCTATAAGTAGAAGAAGATTGCAATAGAACAATTCGTCTCATACCAAATCAATTATCTTTTAATTTTCAGTTTCTTTATATTCCATAGTGTAATCATTTACTTTCTTTGTTAAGTAAATTACATTCCTTAGCGTAACCATTTACTTTCTGAGCTTGTTGTTTACATTTCGTAGTGTAATTTGTAGTGTTAATCAAATAGTTAGTAACCATAGTTGTAATTGGAGTCAACGCTCATATGATGCATTCAGTTCTACATCGCAGAGGCATCCTTCATCAGTTCACACTACTAACTGTAAGGATTTACTTTTCTTTTCATTTAATATATATATATTAAAAGTCCTTTCGTACGGAAGGAAAAAAGTAACTCAATTTTAGAGGATGAACCCCGCCCTTTGAATATTGCCTAACCTGTTCATACATTAAGCAAGTGATTGAATAGACGACTGATCTCTCCAGATCCTGGTCATACCTTGTGACTGCCTATATTGTTGCTCGATGATCATTGTAATTCGGCTTGAATTGAGGCCACAATTTCAATTCTAACATGCTTGCACGTAACCACTTGTGCTGGGAAAGACAATGGTCGAACAATTAGGCCTTCAAATTTAGTTTTGGTTATTTTTTAGAATAACTGTAGACATAAATTTTTAATTTTTTATGGAATGGGTAAGCTATAATAATAAGAAACAATTGACTATATGTTATACCACTGCAATATCATTGATAAGTTATGTTGTCTGACAAGTGAGTAATGTTAATCTAACACATAAGAAAGGAAAAAATGGACACAAGAAAGAAATGGAGAGAAGAAAAGGAAGATTGATTACTTTGATTGGGAATGAAGTTGATAATATACGACATATGGCTTAAGGATTCACTTACTCGGAGTTGGAGATTCACGCACTCAAATATAAGAGGACTCATTCACTCTCAATGTAGTTACCTCGCCCAAATATTTAAGGCTTGGTGGAGATTGATGTGGATAGCCATGAAATGGACCCAATCTTCTTAAGGATACGACATGAGCCAATATACTTGTTCTTCAATTCTGATAAGTACCATAGGAAATTGCTCTTTTTGCAAGTATGCTATAACCAAAATATTTTCTTTGAACTCCGAGTGGCGGTAATGAATATTAATGACTTCTTTGTACCGATTGGTAGCACTTTTGATATTGGCTTGAACTTGTTTTTGTACTTCTTAAATGTGGTTGACAAATTCTTTGACTTCCGTACTACTCTTTCCCAGGTTAAGAATTGGTACCCGGTTCAAAATATGATTTAGGATTCTTACATAAATCACTTAAAATGAAATTTTTTAAGTAGATGGATACTTAGAGTTGTTGGCTTATTCAATTCCTCCACTTTGGCACACACATGAACATCTTCGAGTAAAGCTGTACAATGGCATTAGGCTCGTCCTCACACCATGAAGATCAACTTGCTATGATAACAATTGATGTCTGTCCAACACACAAGTAAGAAATAAAGAGAAGAAAATGAAGACTAATCATTACTTTGATTGGGAATAATGTTGACAATACACTATATATGGCTTGAAGATTCACTCACCCAAATACAAAAGGACTCACTCACTCTCAATGATAAAGAGATCTCACAAAAGAAAGGAAAAATACACTAATGACTTCTCTCATACAAAGCTATATTTATATAGACAGGGAAAAAGAAAAAAGAGAGATAGAGAGAACCATTGGAAATGTTGGGGGCCTTACACAAAACCTTAGGATCTAGCCGCCCGAACAAACCAGAATTATGGGATAATAATGCAATGAAAACAATCAAAGCAACAATCATACACCACACAAGAGATTTTTACGTGGAAAACCTTTAAAGAGATAAAAACCACGGGACCTTGTCCAGATCAACAATCCATTATGAAAGTAGAACGTTACAACCGATCACAAGCACACACCGCTTGGATCAAACCTTCTTCGCTCACGCAGGAGCGGATAAATAATAAGAGAATAAAAAGAAAACTGAGAGATCTCACCGATCAAGAGGACGTAGAAGCACTAAGATGACGGCTCCCTTCCACAAGCTTCCTCTCTCTCTTTTCTCTCACTCTCTCACCCTAAACCCTTTAGCAAAACCTTTGCAAAGCCTTTAGAAAACCATCTTGTGTTTTTCTCATCCATAGAAAAATCCTAAAAAACCCTAGGAATCCCTTTTTATAGTTTTAGAAAACTCCTTTCCGCATCTCTGTTGCAAAAGGACTCAAATCCGTAATTTTTCGCAAAAACTGCGTAACCTAGGACTGGTCCTGAAAATTTCAGGACTGGTCCTAGCCGCCTAGGACTGGTCGTAGCTCACATACGACTGGTCGTAGACCACCTACGACTGGTCGTAGCTCACCCAGGACTGGTAGTAGACGGAGGAGAAAATTATCAACAACTCGCTGGACTTTGAGTCATGCTAGGGCTCGAACCCACGACCGGTCGAAGACCACCTACGACCGGTCGAGTAACGCGATGAAATCCTCCAAAATTTCAACCACTGCACCGTCTCTCCTCTGAACTGAGGAGGAAAAACCACATCAAATCTCTCCCTTTCCGACTCAGGAGGAATTCACCTTCTTCAAGCCAGTTAGATTTCTACAAACCTCAAACTTACCCTTGAGCAAAGCCTTGGTCATCATGTCTGACCCATTATCGTCTGTGTGGACTTTCTCAAGCTATAACACTTTCTGTTCTAAAGTATCACTGATCCAGTGATACCGAATCTATATGTGCTTCGACTTGGAATGCTGACTTGGATTCTTGCTCAAGTGTACAACACTCTGACTATCGCAATAGACCACGTGCTCCTCTTGCTTCATGCTAAGTTCCTGTAGGAACCTCTTCATCCAAAGCATCTCTTTACATACCTCTGTGACTGCAATGTACTCGGCCTCTGTCGTCAATAATGCTACGACCTTCTGTAGCTTGCTCTACTAAAAAATCGCTCCCCTTGCAAACGTAAACATAAACCCCGATGTAGACTTCCTGGAGTTTATGTCGCCTGCCATATTTGCATCTGTGTAGCCCTCTAGCACAGGTTTACCGTCATCATAGTATAGACTCAACCTGGATGAGCCTCTTAAATACCGTAGTATCCACTTCACTGTTGCCCAATGTTCTTTGTCAGGATTGGCAAGATACCGGCTGACAACACCAACCACATATGCTATGTCAGGGCGTGTACACACCATAACATACATCAAACTTCCTACAGCTAACGCGTAGGGTATCTTCTGCATCTCTTCCACCTCTGCCTTCGTCTTGGGACACTGCCTGTCACTCAATCTGAAGTCACCATCCTGTGGAGTACTGACCGGCTTCGCTGCATTCATATTGAACCGCTCTAGGATTTTCTCAATATACCGCTCTTGTGACAGCCAAAGCTTCCTGTTGCTTCTGTCACGGGTTATCTCCATTCGTAGGATCTGTTTAGCCGAGCCCAAGTCTTTCATCATAAAAGACTTACCCAACTCCTGTTTCAGCCTGTCGATCTTTTTGATGTCTTTTTCCATGATGAGCATGTCATCAACATATAAGAGCAGAACTATGAAATCACCATCTGAGAACTTGCGCATGAACACACAGTGGTCCGACTCCGTTCTGTCATACTCATGGTGTAACATGAACGAATCGAACTTCTTGTACCATTGCCGTGAAGCTTGTTTCAGCCCATATAAGCTCTTCCTTAGCCTACACACCATATGTTCCTTGCCCTTGACTTCGAATCCCTTTGGTTGGTGCATGTAGATCTCTTCTTCCAGGTCACCATGGAGAAAAGAAGTTTTAACGTCTAACTACTCTATCTCCAAATCCATGCTAGCTGCCAACCCAAGCAACACCCGTATGGATGTCATCTTCACCACTGATGAGAATATCTCCTCGAAGTCTATGCCTTTCTTCTGACCAAACCCTTTCACCACAAGTCTGGCCTTGAACCTCGTCTGTAAATTCTTCTGCTCAACCTTGTTTCTGAACACCCGCTTGTTGCTCAAAGTTTTCTTGCCCTTAGACAATTTTACTATGTCATAGGTGTGGTTCTTATGCAAGGATTCCATCTCCTCTTGCATAACTTTCAACTACTCCTCCTTATGCTTATCGGCTAGGGCCTAAGAATAATCTTTTGGCTCTCCCCCATCAGTCAGCATAATGTACTCATGCGATGAGTACCTCTTAGATGATTGTCTGTTTCTAGATGACCTCCTCACCTGTAGCTCAATAGGTGGATCAAGTGGGGGCTGCTCCCCCAGTCCATCTTCTGTAGGAACTCCCTCGTCCTCTACACCTCGCTGTACTCTCCCGTCATCAGGCACCACGGGAAGAATAACCGGATCCATGTCCTTTAGCTCACCTGAACTAAATTGGTTCTTCTCTGGCTTACCAATGTTTTCAATACACTGATCTTCAAAGAAAACTACATCTCTGCTCCTAATAAGCTTCTTCTCGGTCGGATCCCACAATCTATAACCAAACTTTTCATCACCGTACCCTAAGAACACACACTGCCTGATCTTCATATCGAGTTTGGACCCCTCGTCCTTCGGTACGTGAACGGATGCCCTGCATCCAAACACCTTGAGATGACTGTACGATGGATCCTGTCCAGTCCACACTTTCTCAGGTACTTCTCCATTCAATGGGGCTGATAGAGACCTGTTTATCAGATACACCGCCGTGTGCATTGCTTCTCCCCAGAATGTCTTGGGCAACTTTGTATGGGATAACATGCATCTGATTCTCTCAACAATGGTGCGATTCATTCGCTCAGCTACACCATTATGCTGGGGGGTCTTGGAAACCGTCTGTTCATGCCGTATACCTAGGGACTTGCAGTACTCATGAAAGTCGCTGATGTATTCACCACCATTATCAATGCGAATGCACTTCAATGATCTACCTGTCTCTCTCTCGACCATAGCATGAAACAACTTAAACACACCAAAGACCTCATCCTTAGATTTCAAAGCATAAGCCCAAACCCTCCTAGATGCATCATCTATAAAAGTAACAAAATACAATGCCCCACCCAAGGTTTTTATCCTTATAGGACCACACACATCAGAATAAACCAAATCTAATGCATGCACTTTATTAACATGAGAAGCAGTTTTAACGAATGCAACTCTATGTTGTTTTCCTGATAAACAATCAAGACAGATTTTGAGAGGTATACCTGTAACGTCTGGAAGGAGCCGCTTCCTTGCTAATAGCTGAAGCCCTTTTTCACTCATGTGGCCTAGACGCCTGTGCCACATGTCAATAGCTGAATCTTCGACTGCGTTCAACCCACCCTTGCATACACTGACACTTGCCTTGTACAGGGTGCAACACTTCTTTCCTTTGGCTGTGATCAACGAACCCTTCATGAGCTTCCAGCGCCCACCAGCAAACCGGCTTTCATAGCCATCATCATCCAACCTTCTCGTCGACATTAAGTTAAGGCGAAGGTCTGGGATATGCCTCACATCCCTAAGAACCAATGTGCAGCCCACATCGGTCTTCACACAAATATCACCGACTCCCATGATCTTCGATACGTCAGAATTTCCCATCTTCACGGTCGCATAGTCACCTGACTTGTAGCTTATGAAGAAATCCTTACATGGAGTCGCATGAACAGAGACTCCTGAGTCTATCACCCAGTCGGTGTCCTGACCCGTAGCCGTGAGACATACATCGTGATTTGTGGAAAGAATAATAATAACGTCGCCATCTGAAGCGACCGCAGTGGAATCAGATTCATCTTCCTTCTCCTTTCTTTTTCCTTTATTGTGTTTTTAGCCTTACGACATTCATGCTTGTAGTGGCCCTTCTTGCCACAATTTCAGCATTCAACATCTTTTCTGTTACTCGACTTGCCTCCTGATTTATCTCGGGCCTTCCCGCCCTTCCTGTTCTTTCCTCTCCCCCGTTCCTGTGTCACAAGGGCCTCTTACTGAGTAGACCCCTGAGACTTCCTCTTTGTCTCTTCATTGAAGAGACAGCTAATAACCTGTTTCATGGATATCTTTCCGTCTGGCGCGGAGTTACTTAGAGACACTACCGATGTCTCCCAACTGTCAGGCAATGAACTAAGTAATAGTAAAGCCTGCAATTCATCATCTAGGACCATCTTCATAGAGGAGAGCTGGTTCACTATATTACTGACCTCATTCATGTGCTCGGCCACAGAACCACCATCCTTGAACTTGAGATTCACAAGTCGCCTTATCAGGAAGATTTTATTACCGACTGTCTTCCTCTCATACAGCCCTTGTAGTTTCAGTCATAGGCTTGCGGCTGAGGTTTCCGTAGACACATGGTGGAATACAGAGTCATCCAGCCATTGTCTAATAAACCCCACCGCCTTTCGGTCCAACTTCTTTCAATCTTCATCAGACATATCCTTGAATTTTGCTGATATGCCTAAAATTGGAGAATATAGATCCTTGCAATAAAGCAAGTTCTCCATCTTAGTCTTCCATATGGTCCAGTTGAAACCATTGAGGCTGATCATTCTTGATGAGCCACATTCCATAATTCCAAACTGATCCTACCCATTCAATGAACCTAGCGCTCTGATACCACTTTGTTGGGGGCCTTGCACAAAACCTTAGGATCTAGCCCCCCGAACAAACCAGAATTATGGGATAATAATGCAATGAAAACAATCAAAGCAACAATCACACACCACACAAGAGATTTTTACGTGAAAAACTCGCAAAGAGGTAAAAACCACGGGATCTCGTGCAGATCAACAATCCACTATGAAAGTAGAACATTACAACTGATTATAAGCACACACCGCTTGGATCAAACCTTCTTCGCTCACGCAGGAGCGGATAAACAATAAGATAATAAAAAGAAAAGTGAGAGATCTCACCGATCACGAGGACGTAGAAGCGCTGAGACGACGGCTCCCTTCCACAAGCTTCCTCTCTCTCTTTTCTCTCACTCACTCACTCTAAACCTTTTAGCAAAACCCTTGTAAAGCCTTTAGGAAACCCTCTTGTATTTTTCTCATCCATAGAAAAATCCTAGGAATCCCTTTTTATAGTTTTAGGAAACTCCTTTCCGCATCCCTGTTGCGAAAGGACTCAAATCTATAATTTTTCACAAAAACTGCGTAACCTAGGACTGGTCCTGGAAATTCCAAGACTGGTCCTAACTGCCTAGGACTGGTCGTAGATCACCTACGACTGGTCGTAGACGGAGGAGAAAATTAGCAACAACTCGCTGGACTTTGAGTCGTGCTAGGGTTCGAACTCACGACCGGTCGAGCGCCTCCCACGACTGGTCGAAGACCACCTTCGACCGATCGAGTAGCGTGATGAAATCCTCCGAAATTTCAACCACCGCACCGTCTCTCTTCTGAACTGAGGAGGAAAAACCCCATCAGGAAAGAATACGGACGAGGAGAGAGAGAGAGAGAGAGAGAGAGAGAGAGAGAGAGAGAGAGAGAGAGAGAGAGAGAGATGTTGAAAAATTAATGGGGTGGGGCCCAAGGTAGTCGTTGGGGCCCCTTTTAATGTTACGATTGCTCCTTTATATCAATGGGTCATACCTTACTTATATAACTTGACATTATATAAATTGTCACAATAGCTTATGTGTTGTATATAGTACTCTTATATATATATATATATATATATATATATATATATATATATATATATATATATATGGAGAGAGAGAGAGAGATTATTATACATGTCTTTTGAACAACACATGTTTTGTTGTAAAACTTTATGTTATATGTGAAAATTGTTATTTTAATTGTTCTACACAACACATGCTATTCTATCTTCTCTGCTTATGATATATGTGGAAATGACTATTTTAATTATTCTACATAACACATGTTATTCTATTTTCTCTGCTTATGATACATTATATATTGTATGTTCTTCAAGTATGTTTAACTTCCATACTAAAATATTATCTAATTTGGTTTGATATAATTCAGAATGCCTTCAATGATTTGCATGTTATATCAGGCCTACATAGCTATAGGTCACATAAAAACCTATATTTTATTGCATTGATTTGGTAGTTCTTCTCCTCTCATATACTCTAACAGTACATGGGTTTGATTGAATACATTTTCTCTGTTGAATCGTATGATCTTTTTCTAATTCCTATTGACTATGAAGATAAATTGTTTATATGCGTAGATACTTGTTATAAAACACTTGTGTGGATATCTTTAGTTGGTGTGTATATAATTTTATAAATGTGCTAACATAGTTGTAAGTATACGTCTGAAATATCGCAGAATATAGTGTTCATATGTTGTGATATAAAAATATATTTACGTTACATTTCTTCTGTTGGTTTACCCATTCTCATAATTATAAATTGGTATTTCCTGTATATAAATATGGCTTAAAATTTTTATATCACTTTCTTAGGCCATTACCTTGCCATTTATAACAACTAGGAATCCTATAGGATACAGGTGAAAAGATTTGGTAGGATTAATTATAGGGAGTTCAAAACTCTCCGCAATGTTGTAGAGGCTTGGTCACAGTTCAACCGGACTACCTCGTCTCCTCAGCCTCCAGCTTCTGTTCTAATAACAAACTAAAACCTGCGCAGCTACTAGATAATGCAGCCATCCCTCGACGGGATTCATTCCTAAATAACATACATCACGCTACACACTCCTAGATGTTATAAAATATTGATTTTAATAAAAAATATTTTAATAATAAAATATATGAAAAGTTGTTTTTGAAAAAACTTTTGGGGCTTTGGGAATAGTCCCACATGGGAAAGAGAAGAGAAAGAAAAGTGGTTTAAATGATAATAGTGGAGTACCATAATATTTTCCTACCTAGTCCGTGGACCATGGGACTTACGTGTTCCAGTGCAAAGCACCGGAACACCGCGCACGCGCACGCGCTCGCGCTCGCGCTCGGGCTCGGTCTCGGTCTCGGTCACGGTCACGGTCACGGTCTCGGGCACGGGCTCGGTGCGAGGGCGTGGGCATGTGAGGCAGTGTGGCTGTAGAGGCGCTAGTGGTGCACTTTACACTTCACACATGTGCATAGGGTCGCTCTCTTCGCGAACCGGAGTGAGACGTGTGCGAGTCGCGGTGCGACTAGTGGCTAAGGCAGATGGTTGGTTGGACGAAAAAAAATTAAAGGACTGAATGAGAGTCCCTCAGAATATATAGAGGGCTGGAAAAAGAGCTGTTGTAGAAAATCTGTAACAGCTGTGCAATAAGTGAAGGGTCCAGCTGAAACTGCTGCATGGCTAGCCCCAATAGCAATAAAACGGCTAGCTGTTGTCTCACAACAGTCAGCATGCAGCAGCTTAATGGCTCATGCACAACAGTCAGAAAACGGCCATAAAACGACTAGTTTTCTCAACAGCCAGAAAACGGTCATGGAATTTATTTCTCTGGACCATAACCCTCAGCCACCATAGCCTATAAAAGGAGGGCCTGGATGGGTTTCAAAACCATCTCAACTCACTCCAGCAACTCCATACGAATTCTAGAAAAATAGCCTCTCCACTCATACATTCTAAGTATTATCCAGCAACACAGTAAGGTGTCAACCTTAGCTTGAAGGATAGACCAGCGGTGTGGTCTAGGACGGTTCAACCGAACCAGCGGCTGAAGATTAGAACCTAATTGAGTAGAATTCTAAACCACTTTTCTATTTTCTTCTTTTCTTCTTTTGAGATTTTTTTTTCTTTATATTGTAATACTGCTAGAAAGAGTGAAATTGAGTTCCATTTGGTGGGCCTTCGTGTTTGCTGAACGCAGACCCACATCAGGCACGTCGTATCCTAGAAGCAATTTGCCTGTAACCTATCAGCATACTCAATTTACTTGAGTTGGGACAAATAACGCTTTAAGGACAGCGTTTTCAGACGTGCTTCAGCCTGTCCATATTATTTTTGATTTCCATATTATACAGAAACTACATTAATCTGTATAAATTTTCCAACAAACTTAAAGCGTTATTTCCTAAAATGGAAGCCGATAGCGTTTCATCTATTAAGTTGATGAATCAGGACTTGATACGTCTTGATCGGTTCGATGGAACCAATTTTACAAGATGGCAAGACAAGCTGAAATTTCTCCTGATGGCGCTGAAGATCTACTACATACTAGATCCAAATCTGTAAGCACTGCCTGAAGCAACCGACAAAGACACACCTGAGCAAGTGGCTGCCCGCGCTAAAAGAGCCGAAGACGAACTCTTGTGTCGTGGACACATTCTGAATGCACTCTCCGACCGCCTATACGATCTGTACCAACATACATCATCAGCAAAAGAGATCTGGGCCGCACTGGAATTCAAGTACAAGGCTGAAGAAGAAGGGACCAACAAATTTCTCATCGCTAGGTATTTTGACTTCAGCATGGTAGATAATAAACCGCTGCTGCCCCAAATCCAAGAACTGCAGCTAATAGTAAACAAAATCAAAGCGATCAAAATCGATCTTCTTGAATCATTCCAAGTCAGGGCTATAATCGCTAAATTGCCACCGATGTGGAAAGACTATAGAAAGAAGTTGCTGCATAAAACCAAGGACTACACACTGGAACAAATTCAGAAACACCTAAGGATTGAGAAAGAATCCCGTAACCGCGATAAAAAGATTGATAACGGGAATGCCTCGTTCAAGGTACATGCAGTAGAAAACACCAATAACAAGAATCCTGAGAAGGACGATTCCCTAAAACCCAATAAAGGGAAATTCAAGAAAAATGCCCAAAAGAAGAACGAAAAGTTCAAAGGCCCATGCCATGTCTGTGGAAAAATTGGGCACTATGCTCGAGTATGCCGATATCGCAAATCTAAAAAAGAGGCAAGTGCAGTAGAAGAAGGCGATATCGTGGCTATGATCACTGAAGTGAATACCATCCAAGGTAAAGTTCCAGGCTGGTGGTATGATACTGCCGCTACAGTACATGTGTGCTACGACAAATCAACCTTCAAAACCTATGAGGAATTGACCGATGGTCAAGAAGTCCAAATGGGTAATGAAGTCCGATCGAAGGTCGTCGGCAAAGGAACTGTCGAACTAATATTCACTTCTGAAAAGAAAGTGATTCTGACTAATGTACTGCACGTCTCAGACATGAGGCGAAACTTAGTTTCTGGGGATCTTATGGGAAAACCAGGTATAAGGGTGGTATACGAGTCAGAAAAACTAATTCTATCCAAGAATGAGAATTTTGTTGGAAAGGGATATGCTTGTAACGGGATTGTTAAGTTTTCTCTGAATGAAAGTAGCACTTCTGCGTATATGGTTGAATCTGCTGGACTGTGGCATGATAGACTAGCCCATATAGGGTATAGTACTTTGAAGTTCATGGCTAAGAATGGTTTAATCTCATACACAGATAATGAAACTGATAAATGTGAAGTGTGCATACGATCCAAAATGACGAAAAAACCTTTTCCAAGTGTTGAAAGATCGTCTCAAATTTTGGATCTTGTGCACAGTGATATCTATGAGTTAAACGGCATTCTTACTCGTAGAGGTAAACGGTACTTCATAGCCTTTATAGATGATTGCTCTAGATATGTGTATGTTTATCTATTAAAGAGCAAAGATGAAGCATTGAACATGTTTAAGATATATAAAGTAGAAGTAGAAAATCAACTAAGTAAGAAGATAAAAATTCTCCGTAGCGATAGAGGAGGAGAATACTTCTCGAATGAATTCGATTACTTCTGTGAAGAGCATGGACTGATACATCAATGTACAGCTCCATACACACCTCAACAAAATGGAATAGCTGAAAGGAAGAATAGAACATTAGTAGAAATGGTCAACTCAATGCTAATAAAAGCAAAGTTGCCACTAAGTCTGTGGGGTGAGGCACTGCTTGCAGCATGCCATATAATAAACAGACTTCCGTCTAAAAAATATAAAGTATCTCTATATGAAACATGGAGAGGTAGAAAACCTAACCTAGAATATCTTAAAGTGTGGGGGTGTCTTGCATACTGCAGAACCCCTGACCCAAAAAGAATCAAGTTAGGACCAAGAGCTATTAAGTGCGCCTTCGTAGGGTATGCACAAAATAGTAAAGCTTATAGACTTCTAGACATGGAGTCTAATACAATTATAAAATCAAGAGACGTTGAATTCTTTGAGAACTCACTATCCATGGAGTTAAAGGATAATGAAATTCAAACTCCTAATAGAGAACCAAATAGCACAGCTCCACATATAATGGAAGCTCCCACTGAACCTCGTAGGAGTCAAAGAACTAAAATAGAGAAGAGTTTTGGAGATGACTACATAGACTCACAACGCATCATTTTCCATCTGGTAGAAGCATATAGAGAAAATGTTATAAGATAAATACCTATAGTAATGACTATAGAAGATGATCCTAAAATATATAAGGAAGCTATATCCTCTAGAGACTCAGCTTTTTGGAAAGAAGCTATAAATAATGAAATGGAATCTATACTATCAAATCAAACATGGGAACTAGTAAACTTACCTCCAGGTTCTAGATCCATAAGGTTGCAAATGGGTATTTAGGAAGAAATTTCACACTGATGGGACTATCCAAACCTTTAAAGCTCGACTAGTAGCTAAGGATTTTAGACAAAAAGAAGAGATAGACTACTTTGACACATACTCACCTGTAGCTAGGATAACATCCATTAGGATATTATTTGCGCTAGCTTCCATACATCATCTTCACATCCACCAAATGGATGTAAAGACTACTTTCCTGAACGGTGACCTTAATGAGGAGGTATACATGGAACAACCTGAAGGTTTCGTTTTACCAGGAAATGAAAATAAAGTATGTAGATTAGTCAAATCGTTGTATGGATTAAAACAAGCACCTAAACAATGGCATGAGAAATTTGATTCCAAAATACTATCTCATGGTTTCATGCATAATTTAGCTGATAAATGCATATATTCTAAAAAAGATGGTAGTTATATCGTTATTATCTGTCTATATGTTGATGATATGTTAATAATAAGTAATAAAATGGAAGGTGTGACTGAAACAAAGAGGTTTCTTTCTTCCGTATTTAAAATGAAGGATCTTGGACAAGTTGATACCATCTTAGGTGTCAAAGTTAAAAAATATTGTGGGGGTTATGCTTTGTGTCAATCTCATTATATTGAGAAGATACTAAACAAGTTTAACCATCTAAATATAAAGGAAGCAAAAACTCCATTTGATCCAAGTATCAAACTAAAAGAAAATACTGGAAGAACAGTTACACAATTAGAATATGCGAGTGCTATAGGAAGTCTTATGTATGCTATGCAATGCACTAGACCTGATATCGCATATGTTGTGAGTAAACTTAGCAGGTTTATTAGTAACCCCAGTAATGAACACTGGAATGCAATCAGCAAAGTCCTTGGTTACTTAAAAGCAACCAAAGACTTATGACTATTTTATTCAGAGTTTCCTGCCGTATTGGAAGGATATACCGATGCGAGCTGGATATCAAGTGCAGGGGACAACAAGTCTACTACAGGATGGGTATTCACCCTAGGAGGTGCTGCTGTATCTTGGGGATCCAAGAAACAAACTTGCATAACGCACTCGACTATGGAGTCTGAATTTATAGCCCTAGCTGCAACAGGTAAAGAGGCTGAGTGGCTAAGGAATCTTCTATTAGAAATTCCTTTTTGTGTAAAGCCTATATCGGCTGTATCACTACATTGTGATAGTGAAGCCACATTAGCTAGAGCTTATAGCGGCACTTATAATGGTAAGTCTAGACATATTAGTCTTCGACATGATTATATCAGACAATTGATTTAAGATAGAATCATTACTATTTTGTATGTGAAATCAAACAATAACCTGACAGATCCTTTCACTAAACCTCTACCGAGAGAGGTAGTAAAGGCTACATCTAGAGGGATGGGGTTGAAACTCTTCAACCAAAGTTCATGGTAACCCAACCTAAAATCAGAAAATCTCTAATCTTGAGTTTAATGGGTAAGAACAAGTCACTGATAAGTGAAAAGTTTTCAGCACTAAATTATATAACCTCGTCCATAATAGATAAGTGCTGAGCGTTACGAAAGAGGGTTGAGTCTTAGAACTCTTAATGAATTCCAGTCTCTAGGACAAGTGTCTTATAGTAACGGAGACACTGAAAGGATTTTACCTATATGAACGTAGAGATGGTGCCGTCTCTCATGAGAGTTAAAGAGTTTTCTCTCGGGATCGTTCACGAATTAGGATAAACATATGACTATTAATTGTGTTGAGCAAGATTGTGGGAACTTTAACAACACATAGCGAATGTGTGTGGTTTCTCCAACTCTATTATCTAGAAATAACTGGTTCAAAGCTGCGGCTACCAGTCATTTCGATAGAGTTTTGAGATACTTACACTAAGGGAAGATTAGAATCGAAAGATATCTTTCTTTATGCATATAAGCTAATTATTCTGGCAGTATGTTTAACCGAAAATTTTTTTTATAAAAAAATCAAGTGGGGGATTGTTGTAAAATATTGATTTTAATAAAAAATATTTTAATAATAAAATATATGAAAAGTTATTTTTGAAAAAACTTTTGGGGCTTTGGGAATAGTCCCACATGGGAAAGAGAAGAGAAAGAAAAGTGGTTTAAATGATAATAGTGGAGTACCATAATATTTTCCTACCTAGTCCGTGGACCATGGGACTCACTGGAACACCGGGCACGCGCACGCGCTTGCGCTCGCGCTCGGTCTCGGTCTCGGTCACGGTCACGGTCACGGTCTCGGGCACGGGCTCGGTGCGAGGGCGTGGGCATGTGAGGCAGTGTGGCTGTAGAGGCGCTAGTGGCGCACTTTGCACTTCGCACGTGCGCATCGTGTCGCAGAGGGTCGCTCCCTTCGCGAACCGGAGCGAGACGTGTGCGAGTCGTGGTGCGACTAGTGGCTAAGGCAGATGGTTGGTTGGACGAAAAAAAATTAAAGGACTGAATGAGAGTCCCTCAGAATATATAGAGGGCTGGAAAAAGAACTGTTGCAGAAAATCTGTAACAGCTGTGCAATAAGTGCAGGGTCCAGCTGAAACTGCTGCATGGCTAGCCCCAACAGCTATAAAACAGCTAGCTGTTGTCTCACAACAGTCAGCATGCAGCAGCTTAATGGCCCATGCACAACAGTTAGAAAACGGCCATAAAACGGCTAGTTTTCTCAACAGCCAGAAAACGGTCATGGGATTTATTTCCCTGGACAATAACCCCCAGCCACCATAGCCTATAAAAGGAGGGCCTGAATGAGTTTCAAAACCATCTCAACTCACTCTAACAACTCCATACGAATTCTAGAAAAACAGCCTCTCCACTCATACATTCTAAGTATTATCCAGCAACACAGCAAGGTGTCAACCTTAGCTTGAAGGATAGACCAGCGGTGTGGTCTAGGACGGTTCAACCGAACCAGCGGCTGAAGATTAGAACCTAATTGAGTAGAATTCTAAACCACTTTTCTATTTTCTTCTTTTCTTCTTTTGAGATTTTTTTTTTCTTTATATTGTAATACTGCTAGAAAGAGTGAAATTGAGTTCCATTTGGTGGGCCTTCGTGTTTGCTGAACGCAGACCCACATGAGGCTCATCGTATCCTAGAAGCAATTTGCCTGTAACCTATCAGCATACTCAATTTACTTGAGTTGGGGCAAATAACGCTTTAAGGACAGCGTTTTCAGACGTGCTTCAGCCTGTCCATATTATTTTCGGTTTCCATATTATACAGAAACTACATTAATCTTTATAAATTTCCCAACACTAGAGTCATACCATACCATGCTCTACTTGCAATCAAATATTCTAATTGGTGAAATTGGTTTCGAAGTACGCTCTATTGATTTGTAAGCTTTTCTCAAAAAATTTCCATCTTGGTGGTTCTTGTCCTCGCTCTCTACGTCATCCTCCATCCATAGTAAACTTCTTTTAGGAGGTGAATGATATGGGTACAAAGATAAGCGTTACTTACCATCCATCATTGTGGTTATATGAGCATTATATCATTTTAAAGCATAGTCATGATCAATGTCCTGACAAAGTAACTTATCATTCAAATAGGCCCTAAAGACACGTTTGGATAATAAGTTATTTATGCCTCAAGCAACTTATCTTGGATTTTACTTAATTAGTAGATAAAAGTATTTGATAAATATGTTTTATAAAATACCTTTATCTGAAAAGCACTTTCGGTTAGGAAACATCCAATCCAAAAATGTCATGATAGTGGGATCCACTTTAATGTATGTGTTATATATCTACTCTATCCATCTATTTTGCCAACTTATTTTAAGGAATTGGCCCAAAAATGGGCCAGATCCAAATCTCTAGTGGAACACACCATACGAAACAATGGTCATTCAACGTCCATGATTAAAAGCTTCCTAGGGCACATCATAATGTTTATTTGTCATCCAACTTGTTGATAAAGTTACATAGATTAGGATGAAGGGAAAACACAAATATCAACTTGATACAAAACCTTTGTGGCCCCTAAGAAGTTTTTAAGGCAGGCGTTCAATCATCCTATTTCCTATGGTGTGGTCCACCTGAGATTTTTGATCTACTTTATTTTTGTTCTCATACCATAAAATGAGCTGGCAAAATAGATAGATGACATGAATATATAACACATACATCAAAGTCGATCCACCATCATTGCTTAACTCAAGATGTTGTTACCTGAATTTGTTGGATAGAATTGCACGATAAAGTGAATTTTGTGTGCCTAGGGCCCATCGTGATGTTCCTTAGAAATCCACCTCATCCATACATTTTACCATAACATGTTATGAAGTGGGTCAAAAAATGAGGGAGATCCAAAGCTTAATTGGGCTATATTGAAGGAAAGGATAGAGATTGAATGACCACCATTGAAATCTTTCCAAGGCCCATTATGATGATTATATGCCATCCTAACCGGTCATAAGGTTATTCCTACCCCATAAGATCATATGAATAATTATATAGGCTTGTGGATATTTTAAAAACATAAATGTGAGCCTCATAACTATTTCAACGTTGGAGGTTCAAATCATTGCTTTGAGTAGTGTGGCTCGTTTGAGTGGTGGATCTGCCTCATATTTGGTCCCATGGCCTAAAATGGGCTAATGAAAATGGTGAATAGGGTGGATTTCTCAAAAAAATATTATGGTGGGACATTTTATTTTTTTGGCCTCCTCCATTATAATTTATGACTTTAATTAAAAAAATTCTAGCTTTACACCCATCGGAGTTTTAGATTTGCATTATATTTGGACACAAATTAAAGTAAGCTAGAAAAATTGACAAACATAATGAATTTTTTAGAAATATCATGGTGGGCCACATGACATTTGTGCAATTTCAATAATGGGTGTTCAATACTATGGCTACAAGTTGTGCACTGCCCACTTGGGTAATGAATCTACGTCATAATTAGGCCCACCTCCTAAAATGATATGAATAAAATAGTTGACTGAAGGATTTCTAAAAAATCCGTGAGAAATATTTTCCAACATCGCACATCCATTCATCAAGCTCCTGGGGCACGCACAGTGCTCACAACAACTCGTATATGTTACTTTTCATAAGTTAAAAAACAAAATAAAAAAATTTGTCCAAATAAGTTACATTTTGTTATAAATTATTTAGTTGAATAACCAAGCCAACTTAAGAAAAGTAACTTGCTGATTTACATAAGTTAAAAAAGGCTATTTATTTAGTGAGGCCACTTAGATACTAACATTGAAGTTACTTTTTAACAAATATTAAGTAATTAAGTTTTTTTTTTTTTTGGTGAGTTAGTTTGATAACCGGCATTTTAAAAGTAACTTATGTGCTCAAAGTTGCTTATTTTATTAGGTAATTTTGTTTTCTTTAAAGTTTTTAACTCACTTTTAGACTTCTCTCTCTTCTAGGGTCCTCTCAAAGGAGGCTCTCTCTCATAGTCTATGTCAAAGGAGGCCCAACATTGTGGACCGTCCATAGTGAAGGTGGGGCTCAAACGATGGATGGTCCACATAAAAGACAAGCTGTACATAATAGATGACTCTATATTAATGTCGGCCCACGTATGGATGGATCATATCAAAGGTCAGCATAAAGCTCACATTTAAAATGGGTTGTTATGATGGATGACCCACTTCAAAGGTGAGGCCTAGATGATGAACAATTTAGATCAAAGGTGGGCTCCACATGGTGGGTAGTGGACATTGAAGTTGGGCCCTGCATGATAGATGACCTATATTGAGGTGGCCCCAAACGATGGACAATCCACATAAAAGGTTGATTCCTAATGATGAATGACCCATATTCAAGGCGAGCCCTGCATGATAGGCAACCTATATTGAAGATGGGGCCCACATGATGGACAATCCACATCAAAAGTGGGCTCCACATGATGGGCGATTAATAATAGCGGGCCCCACATGATGGATGATCCACATCAAGGTATCCCTACATGATGGATAGTTCACATCAAAGGTCGACCCCGATGATGAGTAGCCCATATTTAGAATGGGCCATGCATGATGAATGACTCACATCATAGGTGGAGCCCACTTGATGGATGGTCCAAATCAAAGGTGGGCTCCACATGATAGGAAGTGGATTTTGAAGGTGGGCCCACATGATAATATTAATGTTGGGCCCACTCAATGGATGACTGACGTCACAGGTGTGCCCTATATAATGAATGGCATACATTAAAGGTCGGGCCAATGGCCCCACATCCAAAGTGAGCCCCGTATGATGGATGGTCCACATCAAAGGTGGGGCCCACACGATGAATGGTTAGCCTCACGTGATGGATGGTGCTATGTGAGGAGGATCAAACGGACTCGAGGGATAATTACCCATGACGTTATTAATCAAACATGCTTATATATATATATTTTTTTTCTTTATAAGTACGTTGTTCATCAGACACTTATACACTGGATAAATAGAAACCAAATATAAATAAATTAATAGAAACTAAGAAAAGCAACTTTTTACGTAAGCCTGTGCACCGCCCACAGCCAACCGTAGGACTACTTGTGGGCGGAAGCTACGTAGTCCACCAATGGTACGAAAACAGGAAACATTGGGGAGGGAAATGATATCCGATGAAACTTTTCCGGAGTGCACCGTGATGTTTATATGCCATCGAAACCGTTCATATGATGAATTCACAGCTTCCGTGGCTCCACCAATGTCTCAATGGTGCTCGTTCAATCCCACTGTATCCTGTATTGAGACCCCCTTGAGTTTCGGATCTGCCCCATTTTTAGCCTCATATACTTGTCATGATCTGGAAAAATGGATGTACGGCTTGGCTTCTCACAAACATCCTGGTGGGCCCCATTTGTCTTGGGAAAGGATTGGCTACTCCCCGCCCCCAGCCCGGTGGCTGATGGTCGGTTCTCTGTGGGTCCCACCATGATGTATGTGATTCATCCATTCCGTTCATACATTTTTACAGATCATTTTAAGTCATTATACCAAAAACTTTAGTTATATATATCTCAGGTGTACCACACCACAGGAAAATAATAGTGATTGGATATCCAACATTAAAATCCTCCTAAGGACCGATGTACTGTTTATTTGACATCTAATCTGTTTATTAGGTCATAAAGATCCAGATTAAGGGAAAAAACAAAGATAAGATTGATCCAAAACTTTTATGGCCATCAAAAATTTTTTAATGGTTGAAGTTCGTTCAACACTGTTTCCTATAATGTGATCCACTTGAGAAAGGTATATACCTCAATTCTTGCATAATACTATAAAATGATATAAAAAAATAGATGGACGACATGGATGAAACACATTCATTATGGTGGGGCCCACAGCACCGACCTACAGGCATTGGCCGGGGCAGGGGAGTAGCCAATCCGTTTCCATTTGGCTTCCGCCCACAGGAAGATCACTGGCATCCCCTGTTTCCGCACTTATGTGCTGTTTATCTGGGATTGGGCCCAAAAAGGGAAAAGAGTCTGTAAAGGAGGGACGCGGATTGCGTCTTACCCCCGCCCGGACGGTACTCTGTCCGGGCAGGGCTCTGTGGGGCCCACCGTGATGTAAGTGTTTTATCCATGCCGTTCATTGTTTTTCTCAGATCATTTTAAGTTATGCTCCTAACCATGAGGCAGGTCTAAGTCTTAAGTGGACCACAAAATGGGGATTGAACTTACAACATTAAAAAATTCTTGAGAGCCGGAGAAGTTTCGGATCAAACTTATATTTGTGTTTTCACTTCATCCACGTCTACATGACCTTATCAATAGGTTGAATAGTAAACAAACATCCCAGTGGCCCTTAGAAAGGTTTCAACGGTGAGTGTCATTATCACTACAGCTTCCTTTGGTGTGGTCCACTAGAGATGTGGGCCTACCTCATTTTTAGAATGATAACTTAAAACGGTCTGATAGAAGCTATGAACGGCGTGGATAAAATACTTACATCGCAGTGGGCCCCACAGAGCCCTGCCCGCCCGGACTATTACCGTCCGGGCGGGGGTAGGACGCAATCCGCGTCCGTAACGGAGAACGAAAAATAAAAATACAGAAAAAAAATTGGATTTTTAAATTAATACGAGAATAAAAAATTAGGGAAAAAAAAGCGCAGGGATTTTTGCCAATAAAAATCCGGAGAGAAAGATAAGATGCTTTTTTTCTCTATGGGTTTCGGTGGCTTCATCTGATTGAAAAAGAAAAAGCGAAGGAATGAAAACGATAGAGCTTTTCTTTTTTCCTTTTCAGGTATGCTTGGAAAACCCCTCATTTGTTTGCTATCTTTAGGTTTTAGGGTTTTGATGCTTCTCTCTTTTTGCTGTTTTTGGTTGCTTTTTTCTCAGATTCTTGAAGAGACGTGCATCATCTTCTTCTTTTGCCGACGAGACTACTCATTTTCATAATTTTTTAGATTTTTTTTGGGAATTGATTCTGTTTATTTTTGCGGATTCTTGATTTGTTAGAAATTTCGTTTGAATGAGATTACGGCCTTACTTCATTTGAAGAGATTGTGACGATCTAGAGAGCGGAAAACCTTGGAAGGATCGGAGAATTGAAACGTGATTTCTGTTTTTACCAAACGGGAAATGATTTCACGTGAGGTGTTTCATTTCCGATTTTTTTTTTTTTTTTTTTTTTTTTTTTTTTTTTTTTTTTAAAGAATTGTGGGGAAGATGGTGATTTCTTACCTGCCTAAGAGTTAGAATTCGTGGAATATTGGATTTGCGAAATGAGTAATCCGATGCGATGGATATGCTTAGGGAACACTACAATCGAGTTCTATGACTAAACGTTCCTGAGGATATGCAATTGTTTGATACGATTACGGTTTGAGCTGTTTCTACCAGAACTCCGAAAACATTCGAAATTTGTAAAACATGGTTGGAAATTTGAGGTATCATACAATGATTAGGCTTATAGTTTGTAGGTTATGCTTCAATTTTCAGTCTGTACAAGTAGGGCATTTGATTCAATGTTTCAAGCCATTGATATGGTGGGCCTCACTGTAGATTAGATGGCATGTCCACCAAGAAACCCCTCTTGATTGGAAGATCTTATCTGTTGAAGATGTGACTTTTATTCAGTTGAATGTGGATCATTGTGTGTTTTCTTTCTGTAAGCCTATTTTGCTGGCTGCTCATTGAATTGTTAGGACCTTCTCTTCTAGGATATTTTTGGTGCATGAGCTATCCATGGTAGGGCCATATCAACGGTTCAGATCACTGCAACATAGGGCCAACTTTTACAAAGTACAAACTGAAAACCTGCATGGTAACATCAAACCTTTTGCTGAAGCATTGTGTGATACTTCTAAGAATTTAATTCTCTTTCTTTGTCTCCTCTGGCCAAAGCTAACTCGCATGGGAAGCTAGATGAATATACTGTGGAATGTTGCATTATGAATGCATGTCACATTTTTACTTATTTTTTGTTATTTATTTTCTGGTTTGAGCCCTTTTACTTTTGCCATCAGTTTGTTATGTTTCATTGGCTGAAAAGACACTAACATATATTTGGCTGAACCATTTTATTGACGCAGAGCATGCCCATCCATGTAACTGAATGAGATGCATCTAGAGGCAATGGAAGGGACGGGAGACTTAAACGGGGTAGAAGAGAATGCGGCAGAGGCTCCACACCTCAAAGGGAAAGACTATGATCATCCTCAATTAGAGAGCCATAAGATGATGGAATCACCTGGGACATTTATTTCTCCAGCCAATGATTGGCATGAGCCTCATTCCTCGTCAAGATCACCTGAAGTATTCACAGAGACTTTAGAGGGTAAAATTCTGGTTGGATGCGTGGGTTCCAAAAATGGATCTGAACAGCTGCAGACTAATCCTCACACTGTGGATGATGCGGGTTTGACAGTCGAGGAGTTGACGCTGAAAAATTACAAGGGCTCAAACTTGTCGATAGTTGGTTGCTCAAACAGCCGAGATAAAATGCTGAGGAAAGGCCAATGGCAGCATCTATATCAGCTAGCAAGTGGGACTGGGAATAGGAGCTCACGTGGAGATGTGGTGTCCAAGGAACAGGTAGGCGGTGGAGAGGATGTGGTGCCTAAATCACAGGTTCAAAAGCCGCTACTTGCTAAACATCCAAATGATGAAGATCATGTCGAAATCTCGGAGCATTTGATTAACAATGACAATCATACTGTCTCGAGCAATACATTTACAGGATTTCGAGGAGGGATCCGGACAAAGGTTCTTTCAGCGTCTGGATTCTCTCAGTTTTTTGTCAAGAAGACCTTGAAGGGGAAGGGGGTTGTATATAGATGTCCGGGAACTCATGAAGGATCTGGTGTTGTGATCCGGGGTCAGAATAATGAAAAGGTAGTGACTGGGGTAGCTTCTGATATATCTCAGGGTTTTACTGCAAAAGCTGATGACTTGTCTAGATGCAGTGGTGATGTGGCTGGTGCTCGTGCAAATTTAATTCATGATGGAGTCAGCTTAAGAGAATGGCTAAAAGCTAGGTCTGGAAAAATAAATAAGGACAAGAGTCTGCATATGTTTAGGCAAATCTTGGAGGTGGTAGATCTTGCACACTCTCAAGGTGTTGCCTTGCAACACATACGACCATCTTGTTTCATGATGTTGCCATTGGACAAGGTTAAATATGTTGGTTCTTGGGGGCCTCAAATCCAGACAGAGTTGTTAGACAATGCAATTAATCAAGATGCTCACTCCTCAGATCATCATTTGAAAAGGAAAAGATACATCGAGCAGGATATGAATTCCCATACCGTGTTATCAGTGACACATCAAAAGCTCAGTGACCATACAAATTTTGTCGGCCAACTTCCCAAAACCTCCACTAGAAGTGGCTTGATTTGTGAAACATTTAAGGAAGATCATAATAACAGTTTTAGATCACAAAATTCTGGTTGTGATTTTAGGGAACAGAACTCAGATAAAGGACATAAGCCTCAAAACATGTCTGGCAGTCCAAGTGTATCAAACTCTTTTCAACCTCAATTGGGTTCTAAAAGCATACATCTGGAGGAGAGATGGTATGCTAGTCCAGAGGAGCTCAAGGGCGGGGCTTGTACATTGTCATCAAATATCTACAGTCTTGGGGTTCTTCTGTTTGAGGTGCGCATAAGTGTCTATTATGCTATTTATATATCACAACTGTTACATGATAGATGCTTTCAACACTTTGTGTTTTGCTAGTTGTTGTTCAATTAATATTTTTTATTAGATGTGAACTTAATATGTTCTATTGTAGAGTGTTTTTTTTTTTCCGCGTGCGTGTGTGTGGGATTTGCAAGCCATTTATCAAGTAAGATTGATCATGTAGATCCTTTGGCTCAAGCTCGGGCTGTTTAGCTATCTAGCAGGTTGCACGTTAAAGAAAACAATGGCCGGTCCAAAAAGCTTGCAAATGTTTTCTAGGCTGTTGTTGTTTTTGTACATGTTTGGCCTACATAATAGTTCCTATGGCAATGGAATCTTTTGGGAAGATTTGTACCTTGGGAATCTACACTTCCCAAGAAATTTCCTCGACTTCACACTCGGGCCAATTGGAATACTAGTCTTAAAGATTCATATGAGCCAGTGGGAAGCAAGGGGGTGTGGTTGGTTCAATTCCGCACAGCTTGTGGGACACAATGGTAATCAAGCTCTTCAATCCTTTAACAGTTTGCAAGCTATTCTAAAGCACTGTCCCCCATCGCCTCAAAAGCTGCTAGGGGGGAGGTTTGGGGAAACCTGTGGTGCACCACGAGTCAAAGCTTTCTATTGGCCATGGCTGCCAAAAAATTCTCATGATAGGCCATATCCAAAAACATAATTGGCCTGTTCTCAATGTGTTTTATTTGCTGGAATGATTCAGAATCAGTGGACCACCACTGTAGATGGTTGAAATTGATTAGGTCCTCCCATGATTGATTACGGAGCTTATGGATGGTTGGAATAGCGGGCCATTTGAGCCTCGATGTAAATCATGTGGAAAATGCTCCCTCGGGCAATTCTATGGGGATTTGTAAGGGTAAAACGTTGAGCCCAACACTTCTTGTTGACAAGATTAAGACCTCACTGCCTCACTGCCCTGGATGTTTTTAAAGGGATCCCTCTTTTTGACCTTCTCTGTCAGTGAAAAGGGTATATTGATGATCACTACCATTGTCCTATTAAAGTGGGGTATTGGCCACCTCCTCTGTTGGGTTAGTGGAAGTTGACTGTTGATGGAAGCTCTTTAGGCAACCCAAGTGTGTCCAGCTTTGGGGTAATATTGAGGGATGAGCAAAGTGCTATCAAGTTCGCCTCCTTGGGGTTGGCGGGGATAAGGAATTCATATAGATGGAAAATTCCGGCTACAAAAATTGGCATGGAAATGTTTGCCAGTAAGGTTGGTGGGCCCCTGATGATTTGAGGGGGAAATGGAAATGTTTGCAGGTGGTGGTGGCGGCTCAGGTTCCACAATTGCTCTCCCTTCACAAATAAATTCGCTGGTTACCAGTGAAAGGATGCTTGACAAGTCACAGTGGGTGTTGGATGTCCCAAATTCTTCTATATTGTATTATCTTAACTCTTCAACCTTGGCCTATAAATCGACATGCAATGGAGATGGGACTTAAGATCAAAGGGTTTTGATTTTCTGATGTCAAAGGTATCTTGGGCAACACCCAACCGCAATGGCATAAATGATACTCAAATTAAACATTCTTAATCATGGGTTCCACACTTTAGATGGATCTCCATTCATTTGGTTTTGGTGTTATGGACCTACCCAAAATTGGCCCAACCATATCAATAGCTTAATTTGAGTATTGCCATGTTGAAAATTGCAATTACGCTGTTAGCTTTTTTAATTGGAGGACCAACCTCTAAATTGTGATTACCTTTAGCATCTTTGAGCCTTTTGCCATTGATATGCAAATAGCTTGGTAAAGAATGAAGGTTGATGTCTGGTGGAAAGTTGTTTGTAAATTTTTTGCCAATCTACCTTTTATTTATAATCTAGACATGGAGAAAGCTTACAATTATGTGATTGGACGTTTTTCTGTTATAGTACCAAATTGGTTGGGTTTTGATACCAAGTGGAGAAATTAGATTTAGGAATGCAGAAGGTTTTTTTTTTCCCCCAATTTTGGTGAATAGATCCCCTAGAGGTTTCTTCGGAGTTACCATGGGCTGCAACAAGCAGATTCTTTCTTCCCCTCTCTTTGTGATTGTGGGGAGGTTCTTAGTAAAATGTTGGACTGAGCAAGAGATCAGGGCTTAGTTAATATTTTGCAATTGAGCATGCCAATTTTCAGATTTCTCACCTTCAGTTTGGTGATGACACACTCCCTTTTTTGTGGCGAATAAGAGACAAGTTGATAATAATTGCAAGGTTTTCAAATGCTTTAAGATTGTGTTGGGGCAAAAATCCAGAAAAGAAAATTTTGGGGGTTTCATTGTGTGAAGATGAGGTTCTTGCCTTCACTCAGGCCTTAGGACGAAAACCAGTAAAACTTCCGTCAACCTCTCTTGGTCTTTCTTTATGCATTGGCAAGCTAGCCAAACATCTTTGGATGTGGTGGTGGGAAGGAGAGGAAATTATCTAGTTGAAAGAAACCCCTATTTGTGTTTTGGGGGGTGCATCACCTTGAGAAAGTATGCTTTAGCTAGCATGCTGCGTTACTTTATGTCCTTGTTACCTACCAAATGCTGTTAATAGATAACAAAGGATCCAAAAGGGTTTAGGATCAGGAAATGATTCATGTAGATGACCCCACTTAGTTGGGATAAGGCCTAGATGATAATGATGATGAGAGGATCCAAAGGGATTTTCTTTGGCAAGTGGCTGAGGGAAAAAAGAAGAAGAAGAAAAGTTTCACTTCGTTAGCCGGGATGAGGTTTGTAAACCAAAAGAATATGAAGGGTTAGCTATTAGAAACCGAAAGTCTCTGAACTCTTCCCTCCAAGAAAATCATTGTGGAGGTTTGGTGTGGAGGAAGATGACTTGTGGAAAAGCCTGATTGCGAGCAAGTATGGGTGGAATAAGGTGGTGGTTCTCTTGGCAGTCCTCTCTGTATAGGGCTTTTGGCCTTTGAAAAAGCCATGCTGAAACTTGGTATCATGTTTAGAAGAGAGTTATTCACTTATCCTGATGGTTTTCGGATTTAGTTCTATCTGGACAAGTATTGTGGGGACAAGTCTTTCCATATCCCTTTTCCTAGCCTCTTAAAGAATTGCTATGTAGGAAGGCTTCCCCACCCCCCTTTCTTAACATCGGCAATTTTATTGATTAAAGGTCAAAGCCTAAAGAAAACAACCAACCAAAAAACAGAAAAGAGGAACAACAATTACAACCCTATTCAGATATTGGAAAACTGATCAGCCACATGGAATGGGTGATCGATGTAGGAAGACTGGAAGACTCTTATCTCCCAGTGTTCTTCAATGGTGGGGGATGGTGTGTTTTGGACTCATTTTCGAAGAAACCTCGCTGAGGATGAGATTGCCAATTTTTTTTAGTGGCTCCGATAATTGGTATGCTCTTCAGAAGAGAGTTATCCTTCACACCAGGGGAGGGTTTCCAGATTCGGCTTTGGCTGGATAGTTGGTGCAGGGGAATGGTCTTTCCATAATGCCTTTTCTAGTCTTCTTTAGAATTGCTATGGAGGAAGACTCTCTTATCTCCCAATTTGCTTCAATGGTGGGTGATGGTGTGGCTCGGACTCATTTTCTGAAGAGATCTCATTGAGGATGAGATTATCAATTTCGTTTGTCTCACGAATCTACTTTGTGGTCAAGGATTTGTGCTAGAGGATTGGGAGGTGGGTGGAAAGTCAACAGTTTGGGGAAATTCTCTGTCAAATCGTTCTACTCAGTCACATCTCTCCCTCCCCCTCCTAAAGCCATGGATCTTATGCACCACATTGAGAAGTAAATGGGGTTGCCTCAAGTCATGGTTCTTGTGTGGCTTGCAAACGAGCTTGGATGCGAGAATGTGTGAAGTCGGCAAAAATCTCAATTCTGGTTAATGGCTTCGCAAATGGTTTTTTAAAGCCTCAAGAGGCCTACGTCAAGGGGATCCTCTACCCATATTTATTCATTGTTATCATGGAGGCTTTGAGCAGATTGATAGACAGAGGCGTGGAGATGGGGCTCATGAAAGGATTTAGAATTGATAATTCAGATTTCCAGGTTTCTCATTTGCAGTGTGTGGATGATAATCTGTTATTCTGCGACGCAGACTCTCTCAATGTTGAAAATCTTTGAGCGATCATCATCAGCATTGAGGTAGTTTCGGGTTTGAAGTTAATATTAGTAAGTGAAATTTTGGGGGTGGGAATTTCAGAGTAGGAAGTCATGATATATGCTTACAAATTTAGGTGTAGGGAGAGGGTGCCTTTCCTACGTCATATCTTGGTTTTCCACTATGTATTGGAAGACTGGGAAAATATCTATGGGACAAAGTGATTGAAAGGTTTGAAAGAAGGTTGTCTCAATGGAAAACTCGACATCTGTCTTTGGGCAGGAAAATAACTTTGATCAAGACGGTTATGTCTAATCTTCCGATTTATTATATGTCATTATTCAAATGCCTAAAGTCGGTTTTGAATAATTTGATAAAACTTAGAAGGGATTTCTTGTGGAAAGGAGCGGAAGATAGACATAAATTTCATCTTATGAAATGAGAAGAAGTGTGTAAGCCGTGGGATCAAGGGGGTGTGGGGTTTAGGAAGTTGGAGGATATGAATTTAGCATTGTTAGGGAAATGGGCTTTGGAGGTTTAGGGTCGGAGTAGATTCTCATTGGAGAGAGGTGATATGTAGGAAATATGGGGTGGAAGATAAGGGGTGGTGGATTAGGTTGTCATTGTTGTATAGATCATCACACCTATGGAAGTCAATGGCGTTAGTAAAACATAAAGTTTGGGAAGGGGTTGGGTTTTTGTTGAGGAATAGGAAGAATATCAGATTTTGGAAAGATAAATGGGTAGCATGGCATAGGTTGAGGGATCTTTTTCCATGGTTGGTGGAAATTTCTCTTGAGGTAGGGTTTTTTTTTTTTTTTTCCATTGTGGGAGAGGAAGTAGCATGGGCCCCACCGTGTAAAGGTACTTGGTGGATGTAGAAATCTCAGAATTCATTAGTTTTTTCAATATGCTTTCAAAGGCATCTTTGGTTATTTCAGAACTAGACTTGATGGTATGGTCAAAAGAATAATCAGGTAAGTTCTGGTGAAATCTTTTTATATGTTTGTAAGCGGGATGCTTCTTTGGTTGGGGTTTGTCTGACGTCGTTTGTTTGGCGATATGGTGCTCTTCTAAAGGTGGTGGTGTTTGCATGGCTAGTGGGGAGGAAGAAAGTGCTAACATTGGATAACCTCTGCAGAAGGAATATGATCCCACCAAATGTATTTCTGTTATGCTTTCGAGCCGAGGAAATGGTGGATCATCTATTTACCCAATGCTCGTTCACAACTGAAATGTGGGATAACTTCTTCAAATTATTTGGTGTTATATGGGTGCCGCCGGGCTCTATTGATAACTTTTTCTTGAGTTGGCATGGTGGGGGTGCAGAGAAGATTAGGGGGGAATTTTGGCACCAAAGTCTATTAGCAGGTTTTTGGGCTCTATGGTTTGAGAAGAATGATCGATGGTTTAGGAACCATAAGGGGCAGGTTTTGGAAGTCTTTCAAAGGGCCTAATTTCATGTTTTGGGATGGGCGCAAGCATCAAAGATCATCTCTAAGGACTAGAAAGCAGGCGGCTTCAGCCTTTTTCGAATAAAATTTTCAATGTTAAAAAAAGGTGCTAATGAGTGCCCATTTGAGGAATAGAAAGATGATAATCCCAAATGGTTGCATTATCTAAGGGATGTAGAGATGATACGTCGACTATTCATGCATTCATTTGGGTAGAAGATGTGGTGGAATTTCTTAAGGCTATTTAGGGTGGAGTGGGTTATGCCATTCTTGATTGGAGAATTCTTTAGACCTTGCCATGGTGATAGGTGAAGGAGTGAAGGAGGACATCCTATGTCTGCTCAGTGTTTTAAGTATCAATGATATCGGCCGATATATCCCATGATATATCTTGTATCCCTCCTATGCAATACAAAATGCACAAGTAGTGGGATATATCCCACATGTTTGATCCGGTGAGCATTTTCGATATTTGATTCTTTTTTTCCTTTTTATTTTTCTTTCTTGTAAATCATGTTAAATTAGTGTCAAATTGTTACAAATCCATGATTTTTCATGTTTTTGGAGCTTCGATTTCAAGATTTGGAGGAGATGGGCTGAGTTGTGGAAAATTGAAAAAAAATAAATAAAAAATTCAATTTCTCAGAAATTGGTTACAATATGTGTCCAAACATAAAATCAAATATGTATGTAAACTGATTTAGTGATTCTTCGGTTGCTTTTGAATGTATTGCTTGTGTTTCCACACGTCTTCTTACATTTATAAATTATATGAGTAGACTTTGAATATACTTGCATCAATTCAGTTAGATAGCACGAATTAGGACCCCATACAAAGAAAACTAATTATGTGCACTTGTTTTTTGAAATGCTTTGATTTATAAGTCTGTATTGATGTCTTTTTTAACAATCACTAAAGTTTCATTGAAAAATTCAACCAATTTCCTAATGTTTCCCCATGTTTCTAACAACAATGATACATTACGCGATAAAACCAATATACCCCATGCGATAACTGATACGTATCCGTATCCCAAGGGTGCAATACGTAACGCGATACCGATATTTCGAACACAATTTCCACTTACTCTTCTTTCTATACTGTGGTCAATATGGCATGAACACAATAGTAGGATATTTAAGGACTTTCAGAAGGCGAAATGGCTAGTTATTGAATGGGCTAGATCGACTATGGTTTTTGCTGATAGGTTTGGGGATTTATTCAAGGATCTTGGGGAGATAACTTTCTTTTGTATTAATTGGATGATGCTTCATCATCTTCGTATTTGCTTTGTGTTTCTTTTCTATTAAAATTTTAGTGCCCTCCAACAAGAGGGGAAAAAAAAAAAATGAAAAAAGAAAAGAAAAAATTGAGAACGTGTTTGGTTAGTCATAAATGCATTGGGTGGATGGTAAATAAGTAATCATGATAAGTGCCCATTGTTTGGTTAACAATGGGAATTTTGCCTAAAAAATCATGCCAAACTCAACCTTGTAAGAGGTGGACCACACCATGATTTATATGTTATATCCACACCGTCCATTCAAATTTTTTTTTTTTTCAAATCATTTTAGGGCATTAGCCCAAAGGTGAGGCAGATCCAAAGCTCTAGTGGACCACATCATAGAAAACAGTGAGGATTGAACGCCTACCATTGAAAACTTCTTGGGGGCTATAGAAGTTTTGGATCTACCTCATTTTTTGGTCCATGCCCTAAAATGATCTGACACAATGAATGAATGGCATGGATGAAACACATACATCATGGTAAGGCCTACAAAGTTTACATGAGCAATCCAATCCTCTTTTTAAAATCTGTACCTGTCAACATTAGCAAATACCAAAGTAAGTCGTCATTACTTGTGTTTACCATCATTTACATTCATTTATAGCTAACCAAACATGCCTTAAAGGAATTGGAACCATATTTAGAAATGTTCAATTAACTTAGAACTTTGCTATCATTTCATGTTGTGGTCTAAATTATTAAGTCAATTAATGTTTGTGAGAGGACTTCTAGCACTCTCCATTTGTTGGTCACTTTAATTGAGCCTTTTGTTGCTTCCTTGTAAGATGTTCTCTTCCTTCTCTTCCTTTCAGTGGTCTGAGGTTATTGATCTCCGAGCCGCATTGTAAACGCATGTGCTGTATCACATGTTGGCTTCTTACAGGGTAGAAAACAGGGTGTTCCAAATCGGTTATGTGTCGGCTGATACGTAACGGTAACGGCCCAGGCCATTACGTGATACAGGTATGAATCGGTTGGGTCAGAAAAAGAGATGCATAACGACCGTTACAGGCCCCGTAATGGCCGTTACAGGGTTTAACGTCCATTACCCCGTAACGTTCCAAAAAAAGGGGGGTCTTCTTCATGGAAAAAAAAAAGAAGAAAAAGAGAAAAGAAGAGGAGAAGATAAAGGTCGAAGGCGTACCTGATTCTTCTTCTTCTTTCTTTTCCTCTTCTTCTTCTTCTCATCTCCATCAGCCGACCAGCATCTCTGTGACTCTGTCTCTGTTAGGGTTTCAAAATCGGAGAACCATCTCTCTCTCTCTACTAGGGTTTCGAGCACAGAGCTCTCGCATCTCTCTCCATTTGAAATCACAACGAAGTCGAAGAGTCCTCTCTTGCTCGCTTTTCATTCCAAAGGAAATCAGACTGCATACGAGTTACTCAACACACTTTTATCATACTTTGTAAACTCTGTTGGGCCCATCGTGAATGTATGTGGTTTATCCACACCATCCATTTGTTTTTCCAGCTTTTAAGGGGTTGATACCAAAATTAAAACATATACAAAGCTCAAGTGGACGATACCATAGGAAACTGTGGGAATAATGATTTCCACCGTTGAAACCTTCTAGGCCCCACAGTGATATTTTTTTGACATCCAACCTGTTCATAAGATCACAAAAACATGGATGAAGGGCAAACACAAATATAAGCTTTATCCAAAACTTCAATGGCCCTCGATAAATTTTCAACGGTAGAAATTCAATTCACACTATTTCCCGTGGTGTGGCCCATTTGATATTTGGATATGCTTCATTTTTGGGCTCAAGCACTAAAATTATCTGGTAAAATGGATGGTATGAGTGGATAAAATATCTAAATTACATGGACCCCACAGAGTTTACTCGGTACGCAATTAGCTTTCATTCCAAAGAGGCTACGTGGCTCATTTCCACAGAGTTTTCTTTTTAATAAAAGGTCCATGTGCTGCGTGGGCCCCACCATGATGTATGTATTTTATCCATGCTGTCCATCCATTTTGCCACATCATTTTAGGTCATGATCCAAAAAATTAGTGAGATCCAAATCTCAGGTGGACCACACTATAGGAAACAATGGTTATAGAATGCTCACCATTAAAAATTTCTTAGGGTTCACTGTAATGTTTATTTTCCATCTAACCTGATAATTGGGTCACACTGACATGGATGAAGGGAAAACACACATGTCAGCTTGATCTAAAACTTTTGGAGCCCCCAATAAATTTTTAATGGTGGATGTTTAATTATTGTTGTTTCTTATGGTGCGGTTCACCTAAGCTTTGGATTTACCTCATTTTTGGGCTCATGCTCTAAAATTATTTGGCAAAATGGATGGACGGTGTGGATAAAACACATTCATCACGGTGGGGCCCAAAAAACTTTGACACTTGTGTGCTACACTTCACAATCCAAGTCCCGCCTAATTCGGGCCCTTAAAAGTTGTACATGAGACACGTATTAACTTAAAATTTACCAATTAAATTATGGATTGTAGTTACTAACTCACAATGCCAAAATCAAATTGCTTGAATAGTTTTAATTGTTAATTTGTGGACGCTTATTTTTAAAAATAGGGCCTTTTGATTTTTTTCATGATTCACTATCCAATAAATGTCCGCCAATTCATAAGTGGGATAATGCCAATAAATTGCATGAATTTGAGGCTGATTTGGGGCATGGATTGGTCCTCCAAGTCGCCCCAAATTGGCAACGCCATCTACTTGAATTTAATTTCATTTTTTTAAAGAACTATTGGGAGAAATGATATCAAATTGTTAAGTATATAAATTAGATATTTAGAAAATTAAATATAAGAATTTTGGTCAAATTCAGGTTATCTGGTTCATAAATTCATCAAACAGTCCGATACAACTTCTCACCAAAGAGTGGTTGTTACACCGCCATAAATATGTTCCAATTTATAAATGAATGCATATTTGGAATGCTTAGAATATTCCAGATTTAATCCATATTTTTTTGGCAAAGAAAAAAATTGCACCGTTATGGCCGTTACGCTCCCGTATCTCCGTTACACCCCTGTATCCGTATCGGTATTGGAGGGCACCATTACACCAACCGATACCGATACGGGATATCTTGATAGAAAAGCATGATGCCTGGGTTAACTTTGGTTTTTCTCTGTCAGCTACTATGCTATTTTGAATTATGGGAGGTGCATGCTGCAACAATGTCAGATCTACGCCATCGAATTCTTCCTCCAAGTTTTCTATCAAAAAACCCTAATGAGGCTGGCTTCTGTCTTTGGCTGCTACATCCTGAGCCTTCTTCCCGGCCGAGGACAAGGTATTGGACATTATACTTTTATAGAAGATGCACAAATTCATATATTTTAATGAAATTTGGCTCTTCTTTGGCACTTCTTTAGGAGAGGAGTCTGATTGATTGAATGTGTTTCTTTTTGGGAATTGTTGTGGTGACCTTCTCATTATCTTTCAAGATAGTGTTGAATTATTTATCATTTCTTTAAATGCTCCTTTTTTTTTTTTTTTTTGAATGATGATGATATATTAATAAAAGATTGAGGCCAAAGCAAACACAAATACAAACATGTTTGTGATCTTCCTAATATCAGACTACTTGTAAGGTGGTAAGGGTGGCAATGGGCTAGGTAGCCCGCTCAACTTGATGAGCCTGACCTGGCCAGCTTCAGGCCAGGCTGGATCAAGTCAGGCCCAGGCACAGGCCCAATCATTTTTTGGGCTCGAGCCTTGGCTATTAAGTGTCAGGTTGGGCCTGGGCCTCGCCTATTGCCACCCCTATAAGGTAGATTTGGAAGACACGTAGTAAACCAATGACATTTAAGACAATAAAATAAATAACTGAATCCAAGTCAAACCACACAAACCCTGTGAGATACTTTTAGTTGTTAACTTGACACATGGCCAGATGTCAAATCAGAAGAACCTTTGTTCAATTCATCATATGCTTCTCCATTCATGCAAATGCTTCTCCTTTTGTGCTGGTATGGGAATTAACTCCTGACTCTGTAAACTAGTCGTTACAGACATGTGTTTTAGCTTTAAGTGTCTGTCAAGATGCCAAATGTATGTTGAAGGACCTATCATAATACATGCTGTATATGTTGGATGTTTATCTGGAGCATTATTTTATTTTTACCATTTCCTGATATTTACACATGGAACTATGTTTACATTGCGAGATGAAAGCATGTTGTACCTTAAACCATACCTTAAGAACCAATGTAAGCTCATGGTACGGAGTGGGGTAGCTGATCTCAGTTTTACTGCTGAGCTGTCTGTGTTGGGTCAGTTCTGTATTTGGTGGCTGGAATGCTTTGATGTCTTTGCCTTCATCATTTTGAATGCACGAGGGCCTCACCACTAGGAAGTGAGTGACACTCCAACTTTACTAGAAGCCACCTGGCATATTGAGAACTAATTGTCTGTAAGGGTTTACCCTTTTCTTTCTTTTCACTGGTGATTTATCCACTTAAAAGCTTTCTTTATAGATGAAAATCAAGTGATGGACATGTTTCTAACTGTAATTCTCATAATTGACTTTATTGGTTAACTTTCTTTCTAGATGAAAATCTCTAGTGACAGAAATGTTTCTAACTATACTTCTGAGAATTGCTTTTATTTGGTTAAAATATAAGATATTTGTTTATAGTAGAGGTTGTAAGCAGTGTTCGAAATATCGGTATCGCACTATGTATCACACCCTTGGGATACAGATACGTATCGGTTATCACACGGGATATATCGTTTGTATCGTATAATTTATCGCACTTTTTGGGAAACATGGGGAAACATTGGGAAAATGGTTGAATTTTTTAATGAAACTTTGGGGATTGTTAAAAAAGCCCTTAATACACACTTTTAAATCATAACATCTCAAAAAAAAAAAAAAGAAGCACATAATAAGTTTCCTTTGTATAGGGTCTTAAGTATGCGATGTTTAACTGAACTAATGCAACTATATTTAAATTGGATGCATGATATTTATAAATATATCATAGTCATGTATGAAAACACAACCAATTTATTGAAAAGCAAAAGAAGAACTGAAGAAGTAAAATTTGAGAAATATACATATCAATGATGGGGACTAGTAGTGGTCTAGACCCACATAAAGTTGCGCGGTGGCTCGTAATCATCATCTCAATCTCGACGGGGCTGGGCATAGTATTGCTGCTCCACAAATCGACATGTGGACCACACCACAGGAAAACAATAAAGATTGGATATCCACCATTAAAATCCTCCTAAGGCCCACTGTACTGTTTATTTGACATCCAATCTGTTGATTGGTTCATAAAGACCTAGATGAAGGGAAAAAATAAATATCTGGTTGGATGACAAATAAACATCACTGTGGGCCTTAAAAAGGTTTCAACGGTGGAAATTAACAGTTCCACTGTTTCCTATGGTATGGTCCACTTGAGTTGTGGATATGGTTCAATTTTGGGCTGAACACCAAAAATGATCAGTAAAAATGGATGGACGGCGTGGATAAACCACGTGCAATCACGGTGGGCCCAACAGAGTTTACTCGGTACGAGTGTACCCATGTCACCCGTCATTGACGGAAAACGGATGGATGGCATGGATAGACCACATACATTAAAGGTGGGCCCAACTGAGTTTATTGAGTACGATAAGAGCGTACTCCGTAACCCACTGCACGATCGAAACCCCTTTTCACAAAAGCGGATTGCGTATTGAGTAACTCAGTACGCTTAGTGTATTGAGTAAATCATGTGGGGCCCACCGTCATTGATGCATTGTATCAACTCCGTCCATCCGTTTTATCATATAACTTTAGCGCTATAAAGAAAAAATTATTAATATCCAAATCTCTAGTGGACCACACCACCTAAAACAACGTGGATTGAATTCTACCGTTAAAAAGTTCTTTGGGGTCCACAGAAGTTTTTGATCAAGATGATATTTGTGTTTTACCTTCATCCATGTCTATGTGATCTTATAGACAGTTTGGATGAAAAATAAACATCACTGGGGCCTTAGAAAGGTTTCAAAGGTGGAAATCAATACTTCCATTGTTTCCTTTGGTATGGTCTACTTGAGAGTTTGATATAACTCAATTTTGGGCTCAACCCTTGAAATGATCTTCAAAAACTGATGGACGGCGTGGATATATCACATGAATTCACAGTAGGCCCCCAACAGAGGTTACTCAGTACGATAAGAGCGTACTGAGTAACTCAGTACGCAATCCAATTTCCCTTTTCACCCCCATCTCTGCGCCCTTCTTCTTCGTTTTCCCTCTCCTTCACGCACGTAGAGGTTCCGACGATTGCGGCGGCGACGATTCTCGTTATGGAGGAAGGGGTTCCTCAATCTGGCCCGATTTCTCGCTGGAATATCCGAAAAATCCTCACAGATACTCTCCAACCAGTGATGGAGGAGGGAAATTGAAGAAAATTCAAGAAAATCGTACTTACCTGTTGAATGGCCCACCTCCGATCACCAATCTTCGCGTGTACTCTCGGATTTCTCCCTTTTTTTTTTTTTTTTTTTCTAATTCAAATTTTTTTATTCTCCACTTATACGCATGGCTATTTATGGACGGATGTGGGTTGTTGGCTACAGTGGGACCCGTGAGTCCCTTGCAAAGCGTCCGTGGGTGTGTGATATCGACAATATATCATGCTGAATTTTTGCATTTTTGGTATCTTCTGGGCATTATCGCCCGGGTTTCGTCTCGCTGTGCAGCGATAACGATAATATCGGCTGATATATCGGCGGATAGTATCGATATTTCGAACACTGGTTGTAAGTAGTGCAAGTTAAGTTGGTCTTGGAGGGATTTTTTCTGTCATGAATCTAAATTGCATTTCTTGGTTTATGTCATCACTTGTATGGTCTGTGAAGAAATCTGATTAAAATTTTATTATATCATATGCATGACAGGGAAATCCTGCAATCTGATTTAATATGCAAAGCTCAAAATTTGTCCTCCAGAGATCAATCGTCACTGGCTATTGATGAAGAAGATGCTGAATCAGAATTGTTGCTGCATTTCCTTATAACCTTGAGAGAACAAAAGCAGAAACAGATTGCCAAGTTAGTTGAAAACATTGGATGTTTAAAAGCAGACATTGGGGAAGTTGAAAAAAGGCACTCACTGAGAAATGAGCTTCTTTCTGGGACATATAAAGGCTCTGTTGCAAAAGACACATTGACAAGCTTCCATAATAACTCAGATGAATGCATTCAGAATGGACCGTTACACACAACAATAGTCTCTGGTTCATCCATGTCACAGATGAATGAGGCTAGGTTGTTGAGAAATATGAATCAGCTTGAAAATGCATACTTTTCCATGAGAACTAAACTTGAGCTGCCTAAGACTGATGGTGCAACACATTTAGATAGAGATGTCCTAAAGAACCAAGATAGATGGTCTCCAATACAAAATGACAATGAGGAGTTCTGTATGAACAAGAAACCTACTGACCACCTTGGATCCTTCTTTGATGGTATATGCAAGTATGCCCACTATAGTAAGTTTCAAGTACGTGGTATTCTAAGGAATAGCGATCTTCTCAATTCTGCAAATGTTATTTGTTCACTGAGTTTTGACCGGGATGAGGAGTATTTTGCTGCTGCTGGGGTATCAAAGAAAATAAAGATCTTTGAACTTGGTTCGCTCTTGAACAACACAGTTGATATTCATTACCCAGTAATTGAGATGTCAAGCAAATCAAAGCTCAGCTGTGTTTGCTGGAATAGCTATATCAAGAACTATCTAGCTTCAACTGATTATGATGGTGTGGTTCAGGTTTGTATTTCTTACACATAAAAGGGAATTTACTGAAAGTTTTCCAGTACATTTGCCTCTACTTTTCCTTTCCTTTTATTTTCTAATTAATAGAAAGATTTATTAATGAAAAAGAAAATGGCAAAATGAGTCAACTAAGTTCCAGAACAAAGCGAACCCATCCTAGTCTTAGCAAGGGTATTGGTAATCCTGTTGTCTCTCTTAAAGTATGACAAAAGGATACATTCATTTTCAGTCCCAAGTCTCTGATCTTTTCCACCATGAAATATCGTTTCCATTGCTCATACTATTACAATAAAGCCTGCTTGATTGGATTTTGTGAATCTCTTACCACAAAAGAGGGAGAGATTGGCAAAGCCCACTCATAGAGCATGGATTTCTACTATATTTGTGTTGCAAGAATGCATGCACTTCTGGTTTTAAGAGAATGAATTTGATCTCTTCCTTCTCATCATATGAAACTCCAAAAATGGAGAGACCTGGGTTCCAATCTGTGGTCTTTACCAACTTACAATCGGTTGTCTTTCTCCCTTTCACTACAAGAAATCCTCTGCCCTTCAACTCCGTTTAAACCATAAACTTACACCATTTCAAACACTGCTTTGCTTTTTTGTTTTTATGTTATGCTTATGATCTGCGTAGTTCCAAAAAATGGTTTGATACAGTCATATCGGGTCTGGTAGGGCTGAGACGCATAAAGCCCCCAAATTTTTTATTTTTTTTCTCTCTGATTTTTCTTTCTTATTTGTCTTTTTTTCTTCAATTCAATCTTAGGGGAAGCTTAAAAACTGATCTTCAATAAAATCTAGTTCTATTTTGGACATCAAAACATGATAAAACTCAACAAGTGGAGTGAGCCATTTTGGGACTGGTCAGGAAAATGGCTAAATCATCACTTTTTTGTTTTCTTATTTTTGTTGTATTTTAAAGTAACAGGCCCTAGTCCACCAAATCATGTTTGGTTTGTGTTTGAATAGGTCACATTGGTTGATTAATTAAAATTGTGCATAATAGACATACAAGATGATTTATTATTATTATTTTTTTCTCTAATCTATAAAGTATATATATTCTACATCTCTGAGGCAAGATACCTACCACTAGAGGTGGGCATCGGACAACTCGATCCAGCTAACTGGACTCGTCTGACTCGTTCAGAACCGAATGGGTGAGTCGGTCCTAACCGAGTAGGTTTCACCCAATCCGAACTCAAACTGAGTCGAGTTCGAGTTACCTAGTAACTTGACCCGAAACTCGATCTAGTTGAATCCAACTCAATCTGAAACCCGACTCTCTAACCCTACCCGCCGTACCCTACCCCGACCCGATCCCAAAATCTCTCTCTGCATCCCTCACCCACCTCATCTTCCAAGCCTGGTAACCACCCACCGCCATCACCTTCCTCCTCCTCCTCTCTCTCCTCTCCACTCTCTCGGTCTCTCCCTCCCTCATCTCTCAATCCGACTCGGTGCCAACTCGACCCAACTCGGTACTTCTGACCGGATCGGACTCGATCCAGATCAGTCCAGACCAGACCAGACTCGGATCGAGTCAGGCATGCTGGACTCGGTATCGAGTTGGATTGAGTTTGGGTCAGGCCTATTTCAAAACCGGCTCAAGTCGAGTCAGCCTTAACTCGGTCTGACTTGACTCGATGCCCAGCTCTACCTGCCATGTTGTGGTTGGGTTATGGGTCCGTTTGGATGCAACTTCCACAGAAGGGTTTTTCCACAAAAAGCAAGTCACATCGACTTTGTTGGTTGATTTCAAAAACTAATCTGACTGCTTTTGGTGAGTTAGTTTTTTGGTGCTTATTTCAATGAGTGGGGAATCAAAAAAGGTTTGCAAAAGTGCATCCAAACACAACACAAGAAGGGGTTTGGCTCAAAACAGTGTTTAGGCATCAAACGCTCCTTTTGATGTGCGTCTAAAAGGGCCCAAGTTGGGAATAACATGCATAGAGTTATGTATAATAGTATGTTGTTCATCGCAATCAGTGTTTTAAATAGCGGTAGCGTGTTGCGTAGCGTTCAACCCTCCGTAGCGTGTAGCGAAATAGCGTAGCGTGTAGCGTAAGCTACACAATACTTCTATTTTTTAATTTATATATATATATATATATATATATATATATATATATATATATATATATATATATATATATATATTAAATAGTAAGAAAAAAACAAAATATATAAATGTCACATTCTTCAAAATAAAAATCCCAAAGTTAAGAGCATTAAGTACAATACAAATGTCATATTCTTCAAAATCAACATCTCAAATTCTCAATAATTAGTCTATAGACTCTAGTGTCTAAACATCAACATACCATTTACACTCATACGCACATGGCACACCACAGTGGGCCCACCATAGAAAATAATGCAAATCCACGTGTGCCACACCATAAAAATAAACATCTCACCCCTTCACGCACATCAGTGGGCCCCACGTGTGCCACACCATAGAAAGTAATGCACATCCCACCCCTTCACGCACCTTAATGGGGCCCACGTGGGTCATACCACAGGAAAAAAAAAAGGTATAAAGAACAACAAACCGACTGTAACTAGTATTTTAAAAGGGAAAAAAATGAGGAAAAAATTGAAAATACCAAGTTATTTTCATTGTACATCGAAAAAATTCAAAAAAAAGGTAGGAGCGTACCTGTTTTTGTCTCGAGGTGAGGTCGGTTTGCGCCTGGTGGGGAGAGAAGCAGCGTCGACAGCGTCAGATGGCCTCTCCGAGACGATTTTGGGTCTCCTAGTGGATCGGAAGGGAGAGCAACAGCGTCGGATGGCCTCTCTGAGATGATTTTGGGTCTCCAAATGGATCGGAAGGGAGAGCAGCAGCGTCGGTAGCGTGTCCGCGCGGCTGCGAAAAGAGGGATACGCGATTTCTCACTTGTTTGGGCTTCAATGCTCCTGAAATTCCAGCAAGATGATGCTCTTGTAATTCCGATTGAACTCCAAAAATTGGATTTGAGAAAGGGCTCTTCGAAATCTTGGAATCAAAGCTTCAAAAATGGGGAGCCTATGGCTGCTGCGGCACCGTAATAGGGCTGTTCGAAAGCCCTGACGATTGTTTTAAGTTAAAAAAGAAAAAGACTTATGATATGAGTCTACAACCACCTACTCAAAAGGAAAGATGCCAGTCACCACCATTTAAAAACAAGTTTTTAAACTTTTATTTTAAAATTCTTACGGTAGTCTTGAGGCGTACGCTATATACGCTACACGCTACGTATGTGTAGCGTATGCTACAGCCCTGGTAGCGTACGCTACTGCGTATTTACACTATTTTGCACGCTACATAGCGTTTTTTGTACGCTACGCTACGTAGCGTACGCTACCACGCTATTTAATACACTGATCGCAAAATTTTTATATATATTGTAATTACAGATATATTAATTCTGGATAATCTGTGGTGATTCCTGCAGCATTTGATTAAAACCAATTTTCAGAAGCTTGATGATTTGTGAAGCTATATTGGATTTTCTTAGTCAGATAACATGCTGTTTTTTTGTTCTGAATTACAATATTGAAGTACATCCAGCATGTAGGATAAATATTTCCTTTGACAAGGATGTGAATTTTTTTCGATGGATTTAAATAAGATGGGAATCCAAATTCCTAGCTTAGAGAATTGTTATGGAAATCTTTCATCCAGATAGACACATGTTGAAGTTCGGTTCATGTTATGCGTTTTCTGGATACTATATTCCAAGATGGTCTTGCTCTATGCTGCAGTTTGGCCACGGTAGTCCTCTTGTTTGTTGACCTATAATCTGTATGGAGTGCACTTGACATTCTTATGAGTGACTCAAAATAGACAAATTATTTGATAGCTTATTTGGCCTAGCATTATCTTATTCAGTTTCAGGTTTTCCTCAAATTACTTGTACTGCCAATCGAGTATTTGCTTTAATTATGACATTTACTTAGAGAAGGGCCACGATGTCCATTACCTTCAACTGTTGCCCTCATTGACTAATCTTCTTTGCATTGATTGGCTTGGATGGTATGCAGTTATGGGATGCAAGCACTGGTCAAGGGTTTTCACGATATACAGAGCATCAGAAGAGAGCTTGGTCTGTTGACTTTTCTCGAGTTGACCCAACCAAGTTAGCAAGCGGAAGTGATGACTGTTCTGTGAAACTTTGGAACATTAATGAGGCATGCTTCTTTAATCACATTTTGTATTTTTGCACTGAAGATAGCTTGAACTCCACAGACTTGGATTTAGTTTCAAGCAATATTCTTCCGATTCTTTAGAAATGGAGAAGATACTTTTTTTTTTCTTCCAACAATGACCCTTGTGACACTGCCTGAACTCGAAAAATGACCAGAGCATATGAAAACTGTCATTCTGTTTAGTATTTCTCTGAAGAAGCAATGGCTTTCCGTTCATAAGATTTAAGTTATACCCGGGTGGTAGACTCCTTGGAGTTTCAACACCGCGTCAAGGGTTCGAGTACCCATGGTGGTGAAATCCCACGGTGTGTGTGCGTGTGGCGTGAGTGTGTGGGGTGTGTGTGCGTGTGTTAAAAAAAAAAAGAAGAAGTTATACTGCCTTAATTTTAACTAATTGGGGCATACCCTTGCATCAGAAGAGAGTTTGGTCTTTTTTTTTTTTTGTGGCTGTTCTAGCCCTGAAAGATTTTCATCTTTCAAAAAAGAAGAAGAAGTAATTATTAAAAAAGATTTGCGAGCATTTGGTATATGCCTGGAAGACTGAATAATACAAGTTCTCTCTTATGCATTTGGATTTTTTGGTCAATCATTTATCAAAGCATGTCCTTAACTGTTAGGAGAAATGATCGATCTGTTAGGGAAAGCCAGTGTCCTCATCCCAGATTAAAAGAGAAGCAAATGAGGTGGCAGATGGCTCACGAAATCAGGGCCTGTAGGTCGGTCCTCTTTGTTGGTTTCTCTTTTAATGGCTCATGATTAGGTCCTGTTTCCTGGTTTTGTTTTTTGTATTTGTTCCTGGGGGTATCTGCTGGTTCTGTTGTTGTAAGCTTTCTGTTGTATGATTAGTTCTACTAAAATTATTTTTAAAAAAAAGTTGATAGTTTTCTTCTAATAAAATTTGATTTTAAAAAAAAAAGTAGATAGTTCGTGAATCAGAATTTTCATGTGACTAAAAGTATGAGCCACGGCTTGAAGGGGAGTGCTTACCTCTGTCAAAATAATGTTCGTTTCACTAGAAATTAAGCAATGGCATGAAAACTCGGTCTCTGCTTTTTCCTGCAAATTTTCTTCGTGGCAAGTTTAAAAGAAAAAAGAATAGAAAAGAAAAAGAGGATTGATTTGATGCTTTGGTACATTGGCAGGAAAATTGCATCAGCACGGTTAGAAATGTTGCCAATGTCTGCTGTGTACAGTTCTCCTCTTATTCCACCCATTTGTTGGCTTTTGGATCTGCTGACTACAACATCTACTGTTATGATCTTCGGACTACAAGAGTCCCTTGGTGTACATTGGCAGGGCACGGGAAAGCTGTTAGCTATGTGAAATTTTTAGATCCAGGTACACTTGTTTCTGCATCCACCGACAACACCCTTAAGCTATGGGATCTTAACAAGACGACTCCTAGTGGCAATTCCACCAGTGCTTGCAGCTTAACCTTGAGTGGTCATACAAATGAGAAGGTTTGTAGTCTACCAGCTGGTTTCTTCACTCTTAAATGCTTCTAGCTTGAAACACCTTAGTTGAAGTGCTGGCCCATCTATTAACCATTGTCTTTTGATTCCTCAGAATTTTGTGGGTTTATCTGTTTCTGACGGTTATATAGCATGTGGCTCGGAGACGAATGAGGTACGTTTGGCTTCAATCTTTGTTTTGATTTATATATTTGAAATTTAATTTAATGGTACTGAATTTCTCTGCGAATCTTTGTTGCATGCTATAGATTATTTTCGCTAGTCTGTACTTTATTTGTGGCATGTAGTGGGAAGTTGTATGGGTATATGGTCCATTCTAGTTACTTACTCAAATTTGCATCCTTACGTGGCCTAAAACATAACTTGCCTGCAATTCTGACAAGAGACCTCAATATTTGCTAAATAAATTTAGTTCAGGAGATGTCTTGCAATGTTTATAAAGTCTGTGGCCAGTGCCTAGGTTTATGCCTGTGTTATTTCTAGCACAATATACTGATCTAATCATCTAATATCTATACCTGCACATGTTTGTATCCAATACAACGTAGGTTTAATTCTTTAATTGAGGAATGCAGTTGTCTTTCCCTTGCATCATTGTCTTTTGCCTTATACAGAAGGGATATAGACCCATTTGGGGTTCCGGTTCCTTTTCTCAATCACATGAAGTCCTTGGGGCTTACGTAGATAGGCGCAAGCAACTACTGTTATGGGCAAAGGTGAAATGAGAATTTTATTCAGATTATGTTACCTAGTTTTAAAAACTCAATGTTGTGTCACAATCGTTTAAGTTGCTTTATTAACCAAGGTCTCAAGTCCTACTGTTATGGGCCAAGTTGAAATGGGAATTTTATTCACATTATGTTATGTAGTTCAAAAAGCTCAATGTTGTGTCACAATCGTTTAAGTTGCTTTATTTAACCAAGGTCTCAAGTCCACCGGTTGGACCACAATTTATAGTACACCCAGCGAATAACTTCCAACTTGTTAAAGTTCATGGGACATTCACATGTTCCAACAGTTTGGCCCCACCTTGAGGATCTCGTCATACAAAAATCATCCCCACATATCATCATGTGAACCACACCATAGAAAACAATTTATATCAATTGATAGATAGAAAAATACAAGTGTGGTCCATTTGATAATCCGACGTGGCTAATTTTTGTACAAGTCAATCCTCATGATGTGTTCAACCTATTGGACGAATTGGAAGTCACTCAAACCTGAAAGGTTGGATGTTATCTGCTGGGTGTACCATAACTGATAGTCCAACCAGTTGGACTTGAGACCTCTAATCTAATTTATCCAAATAAAAAATTTGAATGATTGCTCAAATTATCATGATTGGATTGGTTTGTTTGGCTGCCAATTGGAGTTTGACTTGGTCCACTCTGCAATTCAGCCTGTATTAATCCATTTGACTGTTGGAACTTGAGTTTTGGTACAAATTTTCTTAGTTTAACCATTGTATATCCTGTTTTTAATAAGAGAATCTTTGTGTGATCTGCAAGTTACCCGATCTCACTGCCTTACCATTCATCGTTGCTTGTCTACAGAATTAGTGTATGTCCCTGTAATGCTACATGTTTGTTCCTTCTCAGGTTTATGCTTATTATAAATCTCTCCCCATGCCAATAACTTCTCACAAGTTCGGCTCCATTGATCCTATCACTCGGCAAGAGACGGATGATGATAATGGACAGTTTGTTTCAAGCGTCTGCTGGAGAGAGAAGGCAAACATGGTTGTTGCTGCAAACTCTAATGGCAGTATAAAACTGTTGCAGATGGTGTGAGTGGAGGGAAAGCAGCATGGAGTGGCTTGCGAATCTCAAATACCTTCCATTTCCTGTTGCATTATGTGGGCGTGACCTCATGTGGATGACCCAAAGAAAAATGCAATACCCTTATGATGGGAAGCATCATGAAAATTTATGTGTCCGAGGAGGTGCTGTTCAGCATGCAATATGGAAATCAATTCAAGATCTTTGGAACCACAGCCTGAGTATATCTCAGGAGAGTTTAGCTGTAAATATCCTTGTGTAAAATACTGCTTTTTGATTGGTTCTGTGCTGATCGTTATAAAATTTCGTATGATGGCTGCAAGACAGAATGGAGGCTCGAAGTGGGCAGATGGTTACACAAAGTTGAAAATGCCACATCTCTGAGACCACTGAAATCTGTGTCAAGCAAGGTTATCAAGATGCTCCTTAGGCTGGACAGATTAACAGGCGGTCAGAAGCTAAGCTGTTGGGTTACTGAGATTTGCCGAAAGAATACATACAAGATGTTGTCCAGGAATTGGTATATAGAGATGGATTGAAGGGCTTGGTATTAGGAGATGGGTTTTACATTAATTTTTTGTATTGATCATCAGTCATTTGTACCATTTTTGTTGCTCGCCCACAATGAATTTTCGATGAGCCATGCATTCCTTCAATTTTCTTGGAAGGACGTGTATTTAACCTCACATTTTTTTGTTGACAGGATTGGACCATAACATTGTTAACCTTCCTACAGAGAAACTCCCAATTGGTTGTATAAAAAGAAAAACCTGTTTTTGAAGAAATGTCTATCAAAATATTCTAACATAGAGGAAATTGCATCTCTTGTAGAAAAATATGCACAGAGAAACTAACTTGTTGTTTAAGCCCATTGCTTTTGGAATGTCCAAGTGACTCAGATTACAAGAATACATATTTCTGTTGTGCACTCAATCGTTGCAGTCCACTATCCAAAATAAACCTCAAAATGTTCGACAAAATTTAGCAGGGAATGATCAAAGGCACGCTGCTATTCAAACTGATGTGAATTCCTAAATCCATTGTGCGGGCAAGATGAGCCACTCACTCCTGAAATGACGGGAGCCGCTTGTGATCTATCAGAAATTTTAAGTTAGTTGGAGGATTAAAGCCAAACAAATCACCTTGATAATTTCAGTAAAAACTGTTGGGAAGGATTCCTGATTAATGTTCCTCTTGAAAATTGTTATCATAGGCCCTTTTTACAGGGCACATAGTCAATGTGAACCCTAACATTGGCCTGTCTTCACATAATAACTCTGGCAAATCTTCTAGTGTACTATAGATGTGGTTTAAAATGCTGAGGTCCCATCTTTTCTTTCTTTTTGCTTATTTTATTTTATTTTATTTTATTTTTTTGAAGATAAAGATCATTTTATTAGAAAGTTGCCGAGATGGTGCCTAAACCTTACAACCCACTCAAATCAAAAAGAAAATTACAATCCTTCATAATAGTAATAAAAGAGGCCCAGTCAGAGCTTGCTAATATTGTTAAAACACCTCCCATTCCATAAAACAGCCATCAACGTTAATCTCCATGCAGCCTGAGCTTGCTTCTCGAGGTTCACCCCATCCCAGGCCATAAACAAGCTCGCCACGAGTCTAGCATCACCTGCTGCATGATAAACGAGGTGAGAAGGCTGGCCTAGACCCATGTGTGAAGGGGAAGTGAATGAACAAATGGTCTATTATTTCAGCATCTCCCATGCACAATGCGTGTATATTGCAAAGATTATTGATAGTCAAGACCCTCTTCCTACCTACTAACCATGCGAAGGCCGCCACTTTTAGAGGAGCCCTATAATGCACCTCATGAACTGGAAGGAGGAGCCCTGTAATGAACCTCATGAATTGGATGTCCAAAGATCTAAAGAGGATCAGGAGCGGGCAGAATTAGAGAGAGGAATTGTTGAGTTTGCTATGTAAATGGTGGTGGAGATTTGAAGTGGAGAAAGATACTCTCTGGAGGAAGGTGATTCTGGAGAAATACAGGTCATCTAATAGAGGATGCAATCCAGTTTTTGGAGATAGAAGTTTGGTGTTGCATATGTGGAAGGGGAGCAATCAATCCAAGGTGCGGGGTAGAGCTCTGAAAGCTCTCTATTTCAGAGCCCAAAGAGGGGATGAAGTGTGATTTTCGGAGGATGAATGTGTAGGGGTTAACTCCTTAGCCAAGAGGTTCCCAAAGCTACACAGGGTAGCATTGAACATGAATACAAAAATATGTGAGAATGTGTGAAATATAGGGGATTGGCTAGTCTGGAATATTGTAATGAGAAGAAATCTAGAGGAAGAAATTGCAGAATTCCAGCAGATGATGAGAGAGCTCGAAGTGGTTAGCCTGAACCTGGAGAATGATGACTCAAGGATTTGGAAGGATTGATCAGGTGAGTATTTTGCAAAATTACTTCTGCAAAATTGTACCCCTCCATCCCATCACGTTTGCCACAGCTCTTTAGAAATCCTGTGCTCATCCAGAGTTGCAGCTTTCTCCTGGGTGGCAGCCCATGGTAAGGCGCTTATGGTAGAAAGGTTGCAGAGCAATGTGTCATAATTCCCAACAGAAGCATCATGTGCAGAGCAGAGGAAACAGGAAATTGTCTAACTTTTACATCAAAGCTGTGGTAATGGAGGTTTGGAACTACTTCCAGGAAAGATTCCCAATTAATTGGGTCCCTAGGGAATCGGTTGGCGAGGAATTTTCCAGCTGAGAAATAGGCCCTTTCAAGAAAGTGGGGAGAGTTTGTGGGGTGTTTGGTTGACACTATTTGTTGGAATGGGCAGTCAAAAGCTTTACTTGATAAGGTGGAAGAATCCATGTTTGAATGGGCATAATTCTCTAAGGTCTTCAGAAACCACTTGCATCCAGATATCCTAACTGTTTGGGTTCAGATGGCAAGTGAGGCGCTGAGTCCGTGGGATCCAGCAGCGTGGGTAGCTCCACTATATGGGGATTGGAAGTTTAATGTGAGCACGGTCTCTCGAGGATTGCAATTTGCAGCAGGCTTTCATATGGCATATCTTTTACCAGTCTGATTTCTCTCCGTCCATGTAAGCTGAAGCTATTGCATTTAAGGGTTGTTTGGATGCCTGTAAGTTTTCAAGTCGTGACTTTCGTCACTATCACTTTCAGCTGTTAGTCACTTAGACACCAGCCCCATGAAGTTTCCTGGCACTTACAGGTGAATTTCCTCCCCCCCAAACATCACCTGTAAGTCACCTCCCACTCACAAGCATCCAAACAACCCTTTAGGAAAGCTGTCTTGGGAGTGAGGGTTTGCAAGGAAAGTTTGTGGGTGGAAAGTGAGAATCTAATGCTTTGGCCAGTGAGTTGGCGATTGCTGGGGTGGAACTCCCAGCTTTATGCATTTTAAAATCCTGTAGCTCTTCTTAATGGAATCATTTTATTGCCAAGGGGAAAAAAAAAATCTCTATTTTGCATTGAGTTTTTTAGTCTGAGGAAAATGCTATTTGTTTGGAGGCATTTTGCTAAGCTTTTATTATATGGGTGAACTGTGCAAACCTCAATCAACACTCATCAATGAAGCGCTTGCTGAAACGGGGCATCCATTAGAGCAGCCACCGCATTATAGGCAGTTGCCCACACAACCCAGATTGATTGCATTGATTTTTATTTTATTATATTATTATTTTTTATTTTTGCATTCTCGTCAATTGCTGAAGCACAAGGCCAGGGACACAGATTAGGTAGTGAGGCCCTCACCGCCCTCAGTGATGGTGTGATGATGCGGTGATATTTGATTAGTTGGGCCGTATACTGTCAGAGATGGGCCGAGTAGGTAATCAGCTGAAAAACCTTAAAAAGCTCAGGAAAATCTCTGACAGCATACAGCCCCACCAATCAAATCTCACCACATCACAACACCACCACTGAGGGTGGTGATCAATTAAATCTCACCACATCACCACACCACCACTGAGGGTGGTTAGCTCCTCACCACCTAATCCATGTCCCAAGGCAAGGGTTTTGTGCATGTGGGGCCCATGGTTCACTGGTGAAGGACCCCATGGCCCCCACCATAGATGGGGATGCCCAATAGTCTCCCGTGACTGAACTCAAAGCCTTCTATCATTTTGCCCATTTGCATTGCGGACTGGCAGTATTTCCTCTGTAGACATCATTTGCTCTCGTATAAAGGGTTACAGGATCTTTCAATCTGGGATTCATGGGGTGTGGCTCATCAGTGTGCTGGATCAGTGAATCACAGACCCGAAATGTGTAAATCCACACAATCAGATAGTTCCTCTCTAAGCAATCTTATGGGTGCTCTTATATAGTGATTGTATGCAACCAAACAAGCCCACAAAGAGAGCCATTACAAAATGAATTTTCCTTTGCTATTTAAAGATGCAACTATGACTGTATTCACCAGAAGCTCTAATTACAACAGTTTCAAGCAGTTAGAGTTCTGATATTCCCTAAACCTATCTATATCAATGGATACAGGAAATTAACAGAGCAAACAACTTTCATTAACAGAAGAAAGAGGTTTTGTATGTGTGTGTTGTATAGACTTTTTTCCTATATAGGAGTGTGGCGGCGAGCTGTCAGAAATGATCTCAGCTACGTCAACTCAGAATCGGAGGCATGCCCAGATGTCCTCCGGCAGGTCGGGCTCATCACCACAGTTTGCAGCAGGCTTTCGGAATTCATCCTCAAACTGCGTCCGCATGGTGTCATTTGAGGCGGTCTTAGTACTCTCCCTTTGTTGTTTTGTCCTATGAAATTGAAGAGACACAGGAATCATGACATCATTTAAGAGGATAAACGCACACAGACAACATATATCATAAAATCACCATAAGATTGAAAAGAAGTCTGGCGCCACAAGAAAATCAACTTTGATATATAATTGAAACTTTGGAGGCACTGCAATTGCAATCACAAACAACTCCAATCCTGCAAATGGGTTTTCTTTGAAAAACCTGGATCTAAAGATAACATCGACTATTTGGAGTCACAGAGAAATATTTAGAATTTTGATTTGCATTGATGGGTTCAATCTACTTCGCTTCTACAATGTATTACAGTTTCAAATGGTGTAGTACTGAATATGAGAGTGTAATTTGAACTTTGATCAGGCCATAGGTGTATATTGAATGTGGCCTATCCACCAACTTCTTTAACTGTCCATTTCTTTTGCCTCATGTGTGTGTGCTGTGGTTCCTCTGAAACAGGACTTCACAGAGGGTGTTCGCATGGAAAGAGAAATGGAAGGTTAGCTCTTACCTGAAATTCTGTTTGCCTTTCCATCCAGAGACTTCTTCACGAACGTCTTCTTGTTAGGTTCCAAAGCAGTCAGAGATGATGACCTTGAAGGAACTGAGGGCGTAGAGAACGGATCGTCTGCTGTGACTCCATTTTCATCCCCACAAACCGATGCTCCCTCGCTACTGCCTGATTCAGAACTCTTATCTCTAACATTGATGGTGGTTTTCTCGGTTCTCTCTTTCTCAGTGATTCTGTATGCAAACATCTGAAATGGTATCTGCGTTATTGCACCTGTTCCTGCACTAGCCCATGTGGTGAACTTCTTTGAAAGGTTCATCTCCAGATCAAAGTAGTCTGCCATGGGCACGGGTGCATCGGGCTGGCTGTGATTGGGATTCATAACAAGAAAGCGCTTGATGTAACGTAGGATCCTACAGATTGATGAGAAACTCGGGCGCTGAATTGGGTCAGCATGCCAGCATTTTTTGGTTAGGCTGGTGAGGTATTTTGGTGTTGGAAATGGGAAAAGCGGCCTCTCGCCGGCCCTTATATTTCTGCTCATTTTATCTCCCTGAAGGTGACCATCTTCGAATGGGACTTTACCCGTAAGCAGCTCAAAACAAATCATCCCAAAGCTGTAGACATCTGCTTTCTCCGTGTACTTGGAATCACAAGAACTGTCCGACTGTTCTTGCTCTGATAGGACTTCTGGTGCATACCAGATTAATGGGCTCAAAGCTGTTGGATTGGGGGATGTTCTGGAAGTGAAGTTCCTGACGGATGTGAGGCCAAAACCTGCAACTTTTGTATGCAAGTATCCTTCTGAAGATAAATTTCTTGTTCTGACGAGGATGTTGCAGGGGTTCAAATCACCATGATAGATCTTGTGGGAGTGCAAATACTCCATTCCTCTTGCTATTTGGAGCATGATGTCGACGGCGACTGGCGGAGTGAACGGTACCCGTCTCCTTGGACTGCAGATCTCTTTGATGAAACTGTAGAGATCCTTGCTCATCAATTCCATGACAAGGAAGCATTCTTTCTTCTCTTCATCGGAGAACCCGCATAGGAAATGCATAATATTCGGGTGGGCCAGTGAAGACAGATGAGATATCTCTGGAATCAAAGGTTCTATCTCCCCGAAAAAATGCCGGACAGCAAAGATTTCACCCATCCATTGAATCTCCTTGTACTGGCTGCCACTCCCCAATCGTCTCCTGACCTGATAGTCCTTGGCTCCTACCAGAATCGAACTCGGGAACAGCTTCCCATTCGAAGACCGCTCAAGACCATCCAAATTCTTGGACAGAAGATCTGCAACACGGATCTCTTGTTTCGTTAGGACATTGGTTCCCACACTTCTCTTCTCTGCGATCGTTTCCAATAAAACCCATCGATCCTCCCTCCAAACGCTATCTATTCGATTGCGGATGTCATGAGAGACCAAGTACTGCTTACCAAATTTTCGTTGGAAGAGCTTCGGGTCCATCCATTCACGTTCGTACTTCTTTGCCAACATGAGCCACTTAATCTGAATCTCATCCTGATTGCAGCCGGAGATCTCGGCTGCAAACTCAATTGCCTCAAACACAATCGGGAGGCACCATAACAGGTTGTGGATATGGAATTGGACGCAATCAGTGTTCTGAGATAGGGAGACTGCCTTGGCCCACCAATCTTTAGTCTCCAAGCACTGGCAGACGTACTGCTCTCCTTCTCTAAATATCCTGAGGAGTTCCTTCAAGGGCTGTTCGAGAGCCTTCCATTTCGTCGACCTTTCATCGAATTTCAGATTCTGTTTTATCTCCTCTGCAATCCCTTCAAACCCGAGATTGAACACATCGACCAGCAGACAACACTGCCGTTGGTTGATTCTGATATTATCCCGAAAAACCATCAGAGCGTTTAGGCTCCCCAAAACTTCTCCGATCTGCCGGAAGTGCTCCATTGATAGCTGAAGAAGGAGAAATAGAAAATGGGTATCAGAGAAAATGCAAAATTTCACCAAATTCCCAACCAAAACGGGTAACAGGGAGGAACTAATTTCCCTCTGAATTCGTGGGGAACAGGTTATTGGAAAAAACGCATTTCCTCTGAATTCTTGCAAAAAATGGCATATGAAGAAACCGATCAATTCTTGTGAAAATGGGCATTGGAAAAAAATCAATTTACTCCGGATTTTTTAAAAACCCGCTATCGAAGTCTTGGAAATTTGGTATCAAAGAAACAAAAACCTCCAATAAGTTCCTGCCAAGAATGGGTATCGAAGAAAAATAACAGAATGATATTGCAATTCTGCTAAATTCTCACAAAATTGGGTATAATAAGAGGAAACACAGACCAGATCCTTGCAAAAATGAGTATTGGCAGAATAGCAATTTACCCCAAGTTCTTAAAATCTGGGTTATCAAAGTCTTAGAAAATTGATATCAAAGAGAAAACATATTTCCGATGAATTCTTGCCAAGAACTGGAATCAGATCAAAAAAAAAAAAAGAAAAAAAAAAAAGAGAAAAAACAGAAAAGAAAAGAAGGCGAATTCCAGCCGAACTTACCAAATTTCAGACGGGCCCAATCATCTTCGGACCCGATTCATTTGACGCTGAAACCGAAGATGATCAGAAAGGGGCCGTGATTTTGACTGCTGGGTGATCCGAGAACGATGGAAACAATCCAAGACGGAGATTCCGAGGGGATCGATCGTCTTGGAGCGCTTGATTGGAAAAAATCGAAAACGGAGATCTGGCCAAACACTTGTCGGCTTGTTTTTGGACGTAGGAATGGAGAGTAGGAAATTGAAAATTCCGTTTTCTTTGCTCTTCTTTAAGAAGAGCGTTCCCGCGAATATCGAATTTTAAATTCGGCTAGTCGTGTAACGGCTAACCGTTCGGCCAACACGTTATTGCCAACGCGGGAGACGAAAAGAATAACTGACAAGTGGGCGAACGTGGAGGGTTGTGCACTCGCCACGTGGTACAAGTTGAACCGGTCGCTCTGAGGCAGGCGGGAAGTGGGAAGATTCCTTACGAAACTACCCCTGTTTTGTGCGGGGATTTACGTGATGCCCCTCTTCATGAAGCAAGGAAAATGACAAATATGGCCCTAGGGATTGCACTTTATAGGGAAAATGAATGGGACTCGCGCGTGCACACTTGCAAGCGCACTCGCCGGCCAGAAGTGCTAACATGGCATTTGTATCACATCCAAGCCGTTCATCTATGGGAACCATAGTTAAGATGCTGCTGCTGCCTGCAAATCAGCTGCACTGCTCTTTTACTGAGCCACGGTTGCCTTGAATGTCAACGGTCAGTCAATGTAGAGTGGGCCCATGTTGCCAAGCTGATGACTCGTATGTTTTTTTTTTTTTTTTTTTTTTGGTTAAATTTCCAGCCATCTCAATGGCTAAGCCCAAACAATAAACAGCCTGGATCATCTATCTACACTTTCTGTTGTAAATTTATACAGATTAATATAATTCCTTTATAATATGGAAATCGAATAAAAAATGTCTAAACTAAGGACAGGTTGAAGCACGTATAAAATATTGTCCTTAAAGCGTTATTTGCCCCTACTAAAGTGAATTGAGTATGCTAATAAGTTATAGGAAAATCGCTTATAGAATACGACGAGCCTGATATGGGTCTGCGTTCAGCAAACACGAAGATCCACTAAATGAAACTCTATTACACAATTTCTGATAGAATTACAATAAAAGAGAAAAATTTCAAAAGAAGAAAAAAGAAGGAGAAATGTGATTTTTGACCACTACACTGGTCAATCCAGATCTTCAGCCGCTGGTTCAGTTGAACCGTCCTAGACCACACCTTTGGTCTGTTCTTCAAGCTAAGGTTCAAGCCTTACTATGTTGCTGGAATGTCTAGAGTATATAAATGGAGTGGGGCTGACTGTCTCAGTTTGTATGGTAGTGAGATGGTTTGGAAACCCATCGAGGCTCTCCTTTTATAGGCTACAGTAGTTGGGGGTTATGGTCCAGGAAAATAAATCCCATGACTGTTTTCTAGCTGTTGGAGAAAACTAGCCGTTTTATGGCCGTTTTCTGACTGTTGTGCATGGGCCATTAAGCTCCTACATGCTGACTGATGTGAGACAACATTTAGCGGTTTTCTAGCTGTTGGGCTAGCCATGCAGGAGTTTCAGCTGGATCCTGTACTTATTGCACAGCTGTTATAGATTTTCTGCAATAGTTCTTTTTTCAGCACTCTATATATCTTGGAGAACTCTCATTCAGTCATCTAGTCTCTTCATCACCCAGCCATCTGCCTTGGCTACTTTGCCGTACTTGTCTCGCTCCGGTTCGCGAAGGGAGTAACCCTTTGCGATACGATGCGCATGTGCGAAGTGCAAAGTGCACCACTAGCGCCTCTACAGCTACACTACCTCACATGCCCACGCCCTCGCACTGAGTCCGTGACTGAGATCGTGTCCGAGCCCGAGCCCGAGTGCGAGCGTGTGCACGTGCGCGTGCGCGGTGTTCCAATGCTACACATTGGAACACGCAAGTTCCATACTCTTTTGTACCATATGGGTAAGTATTATAATACTCCAACACACTCATTTAAATCACAAAACTTTCTTCTCCTTTTTCAATGTGGGACTATTCCCAAAAACCCATAAAAATATTTTTTCAAACAACTTTTTTTATATATTATATTTTTTTATTAAAATATATTTTATTAAAATCAATATATACATATTTTTTTGTAACAATCCCCTACTTGATTTTATAAAAATATATTTTTTCGGTTAAACATTTCTATTAGAATAATCAGCTTATATGCATAAAGAAAGATATCTTTCGATTTTAATATTTTTTTAATGTAAATATCTCAAAACTCTGTCGAAATGACTGGTAACCGTAGCTTTGAACTAGTTATTCCTACATAACAGAGTTGGAGAAATTACACACATATTCGTTATGTGTTGTTAGAGTTCTCGCAATCTTACTCAGCACAATTAATGGCCATATGCTTATCCTAATTCGTGAACGATCTCGAGAGAAACCTCTTAACTCTCATGAGAGACGGCACCATCTCTACGTTCATATAGGTAAAATCCTTCCAGTGTCTTCGTTACTATAAGAAACTTGTCCTAAAGACTCATCTCTCTTTCGTAACGCTCAGCACTTATCTATTATGGATGAGGTTTTATAATTTAGTGCTGAAATTTTTTCACATATCAGTGACTTGTTCTTATCCATTAAACCCAAAATTAGAGATTTTCTGACTTTAGGTTGGGTTACCATCACTGGTGGAATTTTGGTTGAAGAGTTTCAACACCATCCTTCTAGATGTAGCCTTTACTACCTCTCTCGGTAGAAGTTTAGTGAAAGGATCTGCTAGATTATTGCTTGATTTTACATAGAAAATAGTAATGATTCTATCTCGAAACAACTGTCTGACATAATCATGTCGATGACTGATATGTGTAGACTTACCATTATAAGTGCCGTTATAGGCTCTATCTAATGTGGCTTCACTATCACAATGTAGTGACACAGCCGATATAGGATTTACATAGAAGAGATTTCTAATAAAAGATCCCTTAGCCACTCAGCTTCTTTGCCTGTTACAGCCAGGGCTATGAATTTAGACTTCATAGTCGAGTGTGTTATACAAGTTTATTTCTTAGATTCCCAAGATACAACCGCACCTCCTAGGGTGAATACCCACCCTGTAGTAGACTTGTTGTCTCCTGCACTCGATATTCAGCTCGCATCGGTATATCCTTCCAATACGACAGAAAACTCTAAATAAAATATTCCTAAGTCTTTGGTTGCTTTTAAGTAACTAAAGACTCTACTAATTACATTCTAGTGTTCAGTACTGGGGTCACTAGTAAACCTACTAAGTTTACTCACAACATATGCGATATCAGGTCAAGTGCATTGCATAGTATACATAAGACTTCCTATAGCACTCGCATATTCTAATTATGCAACTGTTCTTCCAGTATTTTCTTTTAGCTTGATACTTGGATCAAATGAAGTTTTTGCTTCCTTGATATTTAGATGGTTAAACTTGTTTAGTATCTTCTCAATATAATGAGATTGACACAAAGCATAACCCCCACAATATTTTTTAACTTTGATACCTATGATGATATCAACTTGTCAAAGATCCTTCATTTTAAATACGGAAGAAAGAAACCTCTTTGTTTCAATCACACCTTTCATTTTATTACTTATTATTAACATGTCATTAACATACAGATAGATAATAATGATATAACTACCATCTACTTTAGAATATATACATTTGTCAACTACATTATGCATGAAACCATGAGATAGTATTTTGCAATCAAACTTCTTATGTCACTATTTTGGTGCTTGTTTTAATCTATATAAAGATTTGACTAATATACATATTTTATTTTCATTTCCTAGTAGAATGAAACCTTCAGGTTGTTCTATGTATACCTCCTCATTGAGGTCACCATTCAGGAATGCAGTCTTTACATCCATTTGGTGGATGTGAAGATGATGTATGGAAGCTACCGTAAATAATATCCTAATGGATATTATCCTAACTACAGGTGAATATGTGTCAAAGTAATCTATCCATTCTTTTTGTCTAAAACCCTCAACTACTAATCAAGCTTTAAAGGTTTGGATAGTCCCATCAGTGTGATATTTCTTTCTAAATACCCACTTACAACCTATGGATCTAGAACCTGGAGGTAAGTTTACTAGTTCCCATGTTTCTTTTGACATTATGGATTGCATTTCATCACTTATAGCTTCTTTCCAGAAGGTCGAATCTCTAGAAGATACAGTCTCTTTATATGTTTTAGGATCATCTTCTATAGTCATTACTATATGTATTTGTCTAATAACATTTTCTCTATCTGCTTCTAATTGATGAAAAATGATGTATTGTGAGTTTATGTAATCATCTCCTAGACTCTTCTCTATTCTTGTTCTTTGACTCCTACGGGGTTCAATAAGAGCTTCTACTATCTATAGAGCTGTGCTATCTGGTTCTCTATTAGAAGTTTGAATTTCATTATCCTTTGACTCCAAGGATAGTGAGTTCTCAAAGAATTCAACGTCTCTTGATTTTATTATTGTATTAGACTCCATGTTTGAAAGTCTATAAGCATTACTATTTTGTGCATACCCTACGAAGGCGCACTTAATAGCTCTTGGTCCTAACTTAGTTCTTTTTAGATCAGCGGTTCTGCAGTATGCAAGACACCCGCATACTTTAAGATATCATAGGTTATGTTTTCTACGTCTCCATATTTCATATGGAGATATTTTATATTTTTTAGATGGAATTTTATTTATTATATGGCATGCTTTAAGCAATGCCTCACCCCATAAATTTAGTGACAACTTTGCTCTTATCAGCATTGAGTTGACCATCTCTACTAATGTTCTATTCTTCCTTTCAGTTATTCCGTTTTGTTGAGGTGTTGTTGAGGTGTGTATGACGCTATACATTGATGTATCAGTCCATGTTCTTCACAGAAGTTATCGAATTCATTGAAGAAGTATTCTCCTTCTCTATTGCTAAGAAGAATTTTTATCTTCTTATTTAGTTGATTATCTACTTCTACTTTATATATTTTAAACATGTTTAATGCTTCGTCTTTGCTCTTTAACAGATAAACATACACATATTTAGAGCAATCATTTATAAAGGTTATGAAGTACCGTTTACCTTCACGAGTAAGAATGTCATTTAACTCACAGATATCACTGTGCACAAGATCCAATATTTGAGACGATCTATCAACACTTGGAAAAAGTTTTTTCATTATTTTGGATCGTATGCACACTTCACATTTATCAGTTTCATTATCCGTGTATGAGATTAAACCATTCTTAGCCATGAACTTCAACTTCAAAGTACTATACCATATGGGCTAGTCTATCATGTCACAGTCCAGTGGATTCAACCATATACGCAGAAGTGCTACTTTCATTCAGAGAAAACTTAACCATTCCGTTATAAGCATATCTCTTTCCGACAAAATTCTCATTCTTAGACAGAATCAGTTTTCCTGACTCGTACACTACCTTTATACCTAGTTTTCCCAGAAGATCCCCAGAAACTAAGTTTCGCCTTATGTCTGGAACGTGCAGTACATTTGTCAGAATCACTTTCTTCCCAGATGTGAATATCAGTTCGACAGTTCTTTTGCCGACGACCTTCGATCGGACTTCATTACCCATTTGGACTTCTTGACCATCTGTCAATGCCTCATAGGTTTTGAAGGCTGATTTGTCATAACACACATGTACTGTAGCAGCAGTATCATACCACCATCCTAGAACTTTGCCTTAGATGGTATTCACCTAAGTGATCATAGTCACGATATCGCCTTCTTATGCTGCACTTGCCTCTTTTTTAGATTTGCGATACTGGCATACTCGAGCATAGTGCCCAGTTTTTTCACAGACATGGCATGGTCCTTTGAACTTTTCATTCTTCTTTTGGGCGTTTTTCTTAAATTTTCTTTATTGGGTTTAAGGGAATCGTCCTTTTCGGGATTCTTGTTATTAGTGTTCTCTACTGCATGTACCTTGGACGAGGCATTCCCATTTTCATTCTTTTTGTCACGGTTACGGGATTCTTCCTCAATCCTAAGGTTTTTCTGAATTTGTTCTAGTGTGTAGTCCTCAATTTTATGCAGCAACTTCTTTCTATAGTCTTTTCACATCGGTGACAATTTAGCGATTATAGCCTTGACTTGGATTGATTCAGGAAGATAAATCTTAATCGCTTTAATTTTGTTTACTATTAGCTGCAGTTCTTGGATTTGGGGCGGCAGCGGTTTATTATCTACTATGCTGAAGTCAAAATACTTGGCGATGAGAAATTTATTGGTCCCTTCTTCTTTAACCTTGTACTTGAATTCCAGAGTGGCACAGATCTCCTTTGCTGATGATGTCTGTTGGTACAGATCGTACAGACGGTCGGAGAGCGCGTTCAGAATGTGTCCTCGACACAAGAAATCGTCTTCGGCTCGTTTGGTGCGGGCAGCAACCTGTTCAGGTGTGTCGTTGTCGGTTGCTTCAGGTAGCGCTTGCAGGTTTGAATCTAGTATGTAGTAGATCTTTAGCGCAGTTAGGAGAAATTTCAGCTTATCTTGTCATCTTGTAAAATTGGTTCCATCGAACCGATCAAGACGTATCAAGTTCTGATTCATCAACTTGATGGATGAACCACTGTCGGCTTCCATCTTAAATAACGCTTTAAGAATGTTTTAACTTTATACAGATTAATATAATTTCTGTATAATGTGGAAACCGGATAAAAAAGTCTGAAATAAGGACAGGCTGAAGCACATATGAAACGCATTCCTTAAAGTGTTATTTGCCCCTACTCAAGTGAATTGAGTATGCTGATAGGTTCCAGGCAAACTGCTTCTAGGATACGATGAGCCTAGTGTGGGTCTGCGTTCAGCAAACACGAAGGCTCACTAAATGGAACTCTATTACACAATTTCTGGTAGAATTACAATAAAAGAGAAAAATCCTAAAAGAAGAAAAAAGAAGGAGAAAATGTGATTTTTGACTACTACACTGGTCAGTCCAGATCTTCAGCCACTGGTTTAGTTGAATCGTCCTAGACCATACCTTTGGTTTGTTCTTCAAGCTAAGGTTCAAGCCTTGCTATGTTGCTGGAATGTCTGTAGTATAGGAGTGGAGTGGGGCTGGCTGTCTCAGTTCGTATAGTAGTGAGATTGGTATTACGATGGTTTGGAAACCCATCCAGGCTCTCCTTTTATAGGCTATAATAGCCGGGGGTTATGGTCCAGGGAAATAAATCCCATGAGCGTTTTCTGGCTGTTGGAGAAAACTAGCCGTTGTATGGCCATTTTTTGACTGTTGTGCATGTGCCATTAAGCTCTTGCATGCTGACTGTTGTGAGATAGCAACTAGACATTTTCTAACTGTTTGGCTAGCCATGCAAGAGTTTCAGCTGGACCCTTCATTTATTGCACAGCTATTACAAATTTTCTACAACAGCATTTTTTTTCAGCCCTCTATATATCCCTCTATATATCCTAGAGGACTCTCATTCAGTCCTCTAGTCTCTTCATCACCCAGCCATCTGCCTTAGCCACTTTGTCGCACCATGACTCGTACCAGTTCGCGAAGGGAGCAACCCTCTCCGACACGATACACATGTGTGAAGTGGGCCGCTAGTGCCTCTACAGTCACACTGCCTCACATGCCCACGCCCTCGCACCGAGCCCGAGACCAAGACCGAGCGCGAGCTCGTGCGCTGTGTTCCAGTGCAAGCACTGGAACACGCAAGTTCCATACTCCTTTGTACTATTTGGGTAAGTATTATAATACTCCACCACACTCATTTAAACCACAAAACTTTCTTCTCTTTTTCCAATGTAGGACTATTCCCAAAAACCCACAAAAGTATTTTTTCAAACAACTTTTTTATATATTATATTTTTTATTATTAAAATATATTTTATTAAAATCAATATATACATATTTTTTTGTAACACTTTCTTTTCCAACAAGATCACCATGGGCCAACTCAATTGTTCATAGTGAGTTCATTCTTTCTCAACTCTCCATATTGTTCTTTAAAAAATAATTCTTATTTTCTTAAAAAAATTTCAATATCTTCTAAAAATTAAAATATGATATTCTTTTTCTTTCTTTATTTACTTAAAAAAAATTTGAAATTTAAATTCTTAATTTTAAGTGTAAAGGTTTACTTTTTTAACAAACAAATTATACCGACATATAGGCTATTCGTGAAATAAAGATAGAATAATTTATTTTTATTTTAATTCATGCACGGACACAATCCTTAGAGATTAAATGATGTAAGTGTTGAATATGCTACATGACCACTTATCTTTAATCACCCCATATGTGGCTAATGATTTCCATCATTCTTCCAATGCATGCCATATGTGCTCCATCAATCTTCAAACGCTTTTTATGATGTACTACATGTGCCACTCTTAATCTTTAACTTTTCAACATATGCTATGTATTGTTGTATTTTTTTCTTTATTTAATTATTTTAAAATACTTTAGAAGTAATTAATATGATAAATTAATCAAAAATAACATAAGTTAGATGACTTATCCAAGGAAACAGAACTTGGCTAGTTTATCATAAATATAATTTTGCGCATTAAACCCAGCTTGTCATCTTCTGTACCTTGGGGTCCTTACTCTTACTCAGGGTGGTAGACTCGCGGGAGTTTCAACACTGGGTCTAGGTTCGAGTACCCATAGGTGGTGAAATTCCACTATGCAGTGCGTGTGTGAGGGTGTGTTAAAAAAATAAAAAAGAAAAAAAAAACATCTTCTCGACATTGTAGCTGACACTCCACAAACACATGGTGATAAATACCACGTTTGAAAGTTCTAGCCATCTAATCTGTGACCTTTATGTGTTGAATGAGACCAAGGCTATATTTTCTTCCCACACCAAGGCCATATTTGCTAGCCATCCCTTGAAGGGTTAGTTTTTTTTTTTTGGAAATGTTTGATGGACGGCCCATCAAATGCAGGGCCTATCATATCAACCATGTGGATTACTAAACCACGGGTTCCTTCCCTCAGAACTCCATCCAGCATGCTCTTGGCCTAAAATTCACCAACACCTCAAACTCCAGGGACACCTCTGCCATTCAAATGTTTAGCAGGGGCTGTCATGGGATTCGAGGTTTGGAATACACAGCAGAGGAAGAGCAATATCCCCCCTTCGAAGTACACTTAGCCGAGAGAAGGATCAATCGTGACCATACATCCAGTTTAAAATACTATACATAGAAGTTTTTCTAAAATCACATATATCAGATGATCCTGGACGCCTTACCATTGGAACTAAATTGATGGAAAATAACAAATCCAATTAATGGTCAAGATTATCCAATTCATATAAGTGAAGAAAGGTGATGACTACCACTTTCTTTAACCTGTAGTTTTCGAAAACAGGTCATCCATGCCTGATCCCACTATATGGGCGGTCCTGATTAATCCATCATCATCTCATGTATACTGTATAAAGATGGTTCTACTGTACTCCAGTTGTCCGGGCTCTACCGAACCATTCCCTATGCAGCAATGGCAATTTTGAGGTTTCAGTGAAGTACAAGGCTCTTTAGCAAAACGGGTTGGATTTGGTTGATCTCGGGATCCTAGGTCTTTAGATAGGCAACGCCGGCACGTTTTCTCCGTGGAAGTTAGTGGGTTTTATCGTCGCTGCGACCAATCAAAATTTGACGCGTTGCAATTAATTAGCCGCTAAGAAATGGACGTGCGCTCCAAAACAAGAGAGTTATTTGATACTCCGGAGTGTGTGGTGGTTGATAAGCAGGAAATAAAAAATTGTAAACGTGGCTGTATTAACTCAAAATAAACCATCCAAAATTTTGAAGCCACTGTAGGCAGTCAAAATAACGAATTCAGGATGGGTGAATGATTCTATTTTCTGATTAGTGGACACATATTTGCTGAATTTGGACCATTGGTTTCTTTCCATTTCAACCGTTTATTAAATCTTACAAATCAACCAGTTAACTAATCAAATAAATGTAAATTTATGGTGTATAATTTGTATAAATGGTGGCCCACCATTTAGATCGCTTGATATGAGTTACTGTTGGCACGCGTACAATCTCACAGTGTCTACGTATCAACCATCACACCCGGCGAGTCCCGACAAGTCATACGTGAGGTCAGGAATAAAATCCACTTCGCAAAGACCATGTCCTGAATGCGACTACGCGTTTTTTACGTAGGGCAGCAAATGGGCTGGGCCGAGATCCCGACCCAGTCATCTACGGCTGCTTAGCTTTGGATCTGGGCCTGAATTTAGGCTGATAAACTAATTGGGCCCTAAAGCTAGCATCTGCGGGAAGGGCCACCTAACAGGCCCTTCTAACATGGACCAGATTTGGATGTGATCCATCTCAGCTGGTCCATTGTCATGCACTCATAGATTTTACACATGGCGTGTCTGTAATACGGATTAAAATGTCTAACTCATGTGCCTCGTTTAGGTGGGCCGTAATCGGATGATTGATGGTTGGAAGAAATTTGAGGGTTAATTAAAATGAGAATAATCAATGGTTCAAATCCAACTAACAAATGTTCATTAATCCGAGGTTTGGATCATCGTAATAGTATGATTTTAGGACCACGAACTTTCTAGAGTGGGCCCCATTGCGCCCCACCGTATCAAATAATTTCTCATTTTTGATATAAGATGAAATCAAGAAACTCGCTTAGGCCCATCATAAAATCCAACCGTCCATCAGATGCTTTAGCGCATGTTAACCCCAGTCGCTGAAAATCAAGCTGATCCTTGATTTTCGTGGGGCACAACACGGTACAACTTGAGAGGGGACAACCGCCTTATATTTGCGTGGGTTCCGGGATAAAGGGCCAGGCTAGAATTCAGGCTGTTTTGCAACTATGGGGCGCGGATTGGATACTGACAAGGTCAGTAGCCAAATCGCTACTGAAGTGACGTCACTAAGCTCCGTGGACCCCGCCTTAATGCACGTGTTGTATCCATACCGTCCAACCATTTTTAAAGATCGTTTTATGACATTAAAAAGTGAATGAGATAGATATAAATTTAAAGTAGACCCACCACTGAAAACCGTGGGAGCCGTCACACCCACCACACCCACCGTTGAAACATTTATAGGCCCATAGTGATGTATTTTTGAGATCCATCTTATTCATAAGCTAACATAAAAATAGATGAAGTGACATATATATATATATATATATATATATATATATATATATATATATCAGCTTCATTGGAAACTACTATGGACCCTAAGAAGTTTTGAACGGTGGATGTCACTGTCCCCACCATTTTCTCCGGTGGGTTCCACTTGAACTTTAGATCTATCCCATTCTCTTTCTAATGCTGATCTCTAAAAATGGTTGGACCGTATGGAACATGGCGGGGTCTACTGAGATACGTCACTTCAGTAGTGATTTGACAATGACCTTATCAGTATCTAATACGCGCCCGTCTATTAGGTGAGCTTCTCGACGTTGGGCTCTTGGCCGAAATAAGCCTAGTCCAAAACTCAAGAGAATAATGATCGAGAGGACAGCAGCCGTAGGTTTTTTTGGTCCCATTACAGTGTTCGTATATCATCCAACCCATTCATCAGGTGCTCCTCAACGGGATAAACATACAATACTAAAATAAGTCTGATCGAAAATTCAGGCAGGCCATACCGCTTGAACTTAACGGGTTTATCTGTGATTTTACATTGATCTCCATGGTATGGACGACCTGGCTGTTGGATGGAGCTGATATTTTAGATGTACGGTAATGATGAGAAGGGTCACAGGATGTAACAAAAAAAATACGGTGGACCCCACGGCTCGGATATTTACGCGTAGAACATGAATTTTACTATACATGCAAGCGACTTGTGGGAACGGAAGGGAAACAGGTATGAGGTATACGAGCTTTGTCCACACGTGTGTACAAGGCATTTCATCTACACGCTATCTCATGTGCCCCTATAGCACATGAGCTTGAGATCCAATGCTCTGTGTGTCCCGTCATTATAATGCTCGCCTGATCGTCAGGTGAACCATAATTTACAAAATAAACGGATAGATGAAAAACCTTCGCACGAGTATTTCTAACCCGTACGCAAATATCTAATACTGTGTTCCACATAACAAGTGGACCAGCTTGATTTCCTGACCAAGGGATCTAATTGGTGGGACCCATATAATGAACAGCTCCGATCTCTACAACTAGTAAGGGAATCCAAAGGAAAACGCTTGGGTAACTACTGCTAGTACTTTCACTAACGTGGAAGAACGACTTAACCTAATAAAATCCATGCTGTCCATCGTTTGTTAGGCCTCTATCCCAAAAATCAGGATGATTCAACAATGAGGTGGGCCACCCCAAAAAAATTCTACCTAAGATCTCTAAATCATCGTGGCATTGGTCCACATGAATTTCAGAATACTAGACTAATAGTCACCTTCAATCATTTGACTATCCTTCGTGTGGGCCCATGGGAGTGCATGATTGATGAGGGTGAGTCGCCACGTGTGCAAAACGAACGCTTTCAGTTAAGAGAGGTTGGACACGCAATTTATTTTTCTATTCGGCCGGGGGCCAATGTATAAACAAGGAAATTTTCTTAGCCCACACGCATATGGTACCCATGCGCATGCATGCAACCACGTAAGCTAATATAGCACACTTGTGTGAGATCTGAGCTTTCCATCAGGTGAGCCACTCTATTTGATCTTCTACCCTAAAAATTAAGCCACTTCACTCCTCAGATGGGCCATGGTGTACGTAACAAATGGACGGCTAAAACCGTTTCAGGCCATCCATCTGTGCTTAGGCTGTCGTCCTGCTGAGGAGCCAAACAACCAAAACCAACAGCTATACTCCTCTGCTACATAGAGCTGCATGGCTTAACTTACGATGCTTACTTTTCTGCCAATGTGCCACTTGTAACATCCGAACCGTACAAATAGTGGGGTTGAAATCAATGGATAGCTGATGGTTTGGCATTGTATACATGCGTGGTGTCTCATCTAATTAGTTAATTGTTCCTATTTCATGGAAGACGATCTTAATAATTTGTTATAGAATTTCGACAGCTGGGATTTATCACTAGAGCAACGCATTATCCGAAAATGAAAACCCTTGTATGTTTAAGTTCCCATGCAACACTTATATGTAAACATTTATCGTACACTGTCCAGGTAATATCTTCTAAGCTCGTGTAGTAAAAACGTGGCCCACATGCATTGTAATTATCACGTCTCCGTTACGGGTCCACAAAAGAGCGAAAATGCGTGTAATCGGATATGCATGCGGACCTGAGTGATCTGTTTCATACCCGAATAGGCCATTGCTAGAGTATTATCTTAGCCATTCAATCTTTTATCATTGTTTATTAAATGGTTAAGATCATCTGTACAAAGAAGAGGACCGTCCATGGCCTATCCATTTTCGGCCCCCCCAATATGTGGAGCGCATCTCTGTACGGTATATACAAGTTTCCTATCCTGATAAGCAGCAATCGTACGCCACATCTCAGAGAATAACCATGATCTGCAATCTATACATAGATGGTTAAGGAGAGAAATGCAAGAAACTCATCTGCATTCAATAAAAAAGGGATCTGATATCAGTCACTGGGATCTTCCTATCTGAGATTCTAGGGGCATACACAATCCATGGGGGAACTCCACAGACCAATGGTGTGGATTGCCAAACCGTGGGCCCCACTTCTCAGAATTGCAAAACCCATGTATACTTCGCACAAATCCTGGTCACGTACCGTGAGATTCCACTGAGTTTTTTTTCTGTGAGAAATGTTCACATTCAATTCTGGCGTTGAATGTATTTTCATAAAAGAACTTTAATGTCATGGTAGATACACCCCACTCCACCACATGCATCTTTACACACAGCACTCGTACCATGGAGAGTGTGTGGGAGTTTTTTGAGTAGTGGATGCTGCGTTCCATGTACAAAGATCAACGGGGATCAGATTCACTCATCAGATTGGCCAGGCCACATTCATATTTCCATGTGGATAATGTCATTTTTGTCTTGAAAGTGCTTTTTGGATATCACGTAGCATAACGTGATTAACGGCAATTTTCACAATCGAACTTCCTTCCCAGAATCATACTTTTGCAGGTACCGTTCAGGCAGAGGTAGAGAAAGCAGCCTACTTAATAATGTAGAAAGTGATACAAATTGTATTAACAATTTCTCTCCTGTATTTCTTTGTGCTTTGAACAACTGAATTTATAGAGGAAATTTTACAATGATGTGAGAAAAGTTACTACCTTATGTTAAGAACTTGAAGAAAAAAGGAGGATCAGGATGCGTATGAATGAGCATATATCAATTGATTTGAAAATCATTTGGGATTTGCCTAGACACTAGTCACTTGCGTCAACCATAGAGGGTCCCATAAATTATGATGATTCATGGTGCTTGAGACTGATGACCGCCGTGGATTGCTCCCACAACCGTCCCGGATGATACAGGGTATGCATTTATTTGTTGAGACTTTCAGAAGACCCAGAGCTTGTACTAATCAATAACCATGGTTAGCAAAATGCCATACCTTAAAAATATAGGACAGGGAATGTTCACATTTAATTTGGTTTCAATGGTTAAAAAGACCGTAATGTCTACTCAGAAGACTGGAGGGAAAACAATGCCAACACATGTGCATATATTATATATTAATAAAGATTGAAATGCCACAATTCATTTAAAATAGTTAAAATCCCTACATACATGAGAAGTAAATGTGCATAAATCATCAATCAGCTAATATAATTCATTCTCTCTCAAAGCATTCCTTTTCAAATAATCCATATATGAATTAATCATTTTTGTTAATAATCTCCACCTTGTATTATCAATGGATGACAACACAAATGTTTTGAATAGTCGTCTTCAAGAGTTTCCTAAATTGCCGTTTAAGGTTTTTTTGAATATATGTTTCCATGAAAAATACATGTTTAATTCATTTTGCCCCAAGCATTTATTTTTTCTTTTTTTTTTTTGGTGTCTTCTAAAATGCACGTATGATGACCATCCATGAGTCAAATTGTCTATTTAGACAATTCTGTGGCGGGAGATGACAAGAAGAGAGAGGAAAGGCACCAACCAAATCATGCCCTCAACTTCAGTGGAGACTCATCCATGAAAGATGTGGGAGACATAAAATTACAAGAGCATTTCTCCAAATCGCTCTCCTCACTCCTCAGGTTAACCCTATCCTCTCAAAGCAAAAATATTTAAAATAGGAGAAATATGCCAGGGTCCAACACCCACAGCCACATGGCAATGAACGTCTCTTCCGACCTCTGGGAACACTCCTTTGGAATGGGAAACGGATTGGATACTCCCCCTGCCCCGTGGCTGATGGTCGGTGCCATGTGGGCCCTATTTCATCCATTACATTCATCCATTTTTAAAGATCATTTTAGGAATTTATTCCAAAAATGAAAGGTATATAAATCTCATTTGGATCACACCACATGAAAATAATAGTGACAGGATATCCATCATTAAAATCCTCCTAAGGCCCACTATACTGTTTATTTGACATCCAATCTGTTTATTAGGTCATACAGGCCTAGATGAAGGGAAAAAAATAAAAATCATCTCGATCCAAAACTTTTATGGCCCCCAAAATGTTTTTAATGGTTGACGCTCATTCAACACTGTTTCGTGTAATGTGGTCCATTTCAGATTGGGATATACCTCATTTTTGGGCTCATTCAACACTGTTTTCCCTGTAATGTGGTCCATTTCAAATTGGGATATACCTCATTTTTGGTCTCCTGCCGTAAGATGATCTTTAAAAATAGATGGACAGCACGAATGAAACACATATATCATGGTGGGGCCCACAGAGCACCGACCACTATGGCTGGTGTCAGGGGGAGTAGCCAATCCGTTCCCTTTGGAATGCAGCTTAATAATAAGCAGAGGACAGGTCTCCCACTGGATTGTCACGTGGTGGGGACCCACGCGAAGGAGCAAAGGCTCCCTGGCGTTTCTCGTCTGTGCAAAACGTGAACTGCTCCAACCTGTCTACGCCACAGACATGGCAACGGTCTGCGACTGACAATAGGCTCAAAAACAGTGTCACATGCCCAACTTTTGTCACATGGTCCCAAACGACCATATCACATGATGCCCCCTACGCCTCTTTTAGGGTTGCCTTCGCGCAGCATACAGCTTTTTCAAGTGCCCCAACCTTGTGGCCATTTTTGAAAGTGGAAGCACTACCATAGCAGATCCCGGACATCCATCCATATGGGTCTACTTTTAGCTGCATCCAATTCCAAACAGGCCCTGATAAAAAACAATCGTGGAATAATTAGATATAATACTCACCCCATCAAAATAGGGCGCTGTATATGAGCCAGAGAGACGAAAGCGAGGTGCTAATTGAAGAATTCAAATAAGACATGAGATGGTAGATGAAAGAGGATAAAGGACTAAAATTATGAAAATACAAACCCACCAACTCATCCAAAATCCCGAATCATCAAATCAAACACCAACAGCAAAATAGTCAAACGATCATGTATGATACATCTCTCCCTCTCCTTGAACAACCCATCACACATCCAAATTAAAAGAGCCCAGACGAGGAGGCATCCAGTGGGTGGATGAGGTATGTGAGAACCAGCGCCACCAACATCAGCAGGTAGGCCACCCCTTGATCAATTGATGTCCCTGAAAAAATAAAAAATAAAACCAATCCATAAATATTCCAGACAAACCAAGAAAAAGAAAAAGTATGCAGTTTTGAATAGTACAGCGAGGAGGGGAAAAAAGTGGCAAACAACATGGACACTCACATGGGTTTGGGGAAAGGAATAAATGAGAAATAGAGAAGAGATTCCATGATCCAAAGAACAAAGGGTGACGATAACGGGTCCCAGGGAACGATTTAAGAAAACCGGATGTTCTATCAGAACATTGAAATGGCAAACAACAGAGGAAATCAGTGACATTTTTATAAATAATTTTTTTAAAAAAAAAAAGAAAAAGAAAAAAAAAAAAAAAAAAGGAGAGGAAGAAAGAAAGATACTCCAAGATCAGAAGAGCGGAAGGAAGGCACAATGTGCTATATCAGAACATGGAAACTGCAACCAATGAAGCAGGGTGTTCTACCTATGTAACTCACTCATTCCAAAAGAAGAACCAAGACCAACACTCCGAAGAGATGCATTCACAGCTAACAAAGAACAAAAAGCAAAAGCCAATTCCTCCCAAGTAAGAAGCTACAAACAGGATCCTCAGCTGACAGAAGATGGAGAACCTAGAGCATCTATCAACAGATAAGAAACAGAATAAACCTATGAACTTTCCTCTAGGCCCTAGGGGGGATTCCTCCCTGACATGATGTTTTCTGCTGTTTGATTTGGCAAAAAGAGAAGGAAAAAAACCATGAATTCCATATAGTAATTACACTTTTCAATTTCCAAGTACAAGATTTAAGGTGACGTGAAATGAATTAGAGATTTCCTCTTGCAAACCAAATACAAATCCAAGTCATTATTACCTGCCCTAGGAAGTATCCATTAAATAAAGAAGAGCAAGGCGTAGTGACGGACAGCTTGAAGAGTCAAGACATACTTAACCCCAGTAACAGAGTCAAGACATACTTAACCCCAGTAACCGCCATGCTTATGGGCCATGAAATGATTATGAATTCATTTCATTTTCCATGGATACTTCCTTATCAAACAGGCCCTAGCCCATTTGGGAGCTTGGAAAGAATTTGGGTGGAAAATAATTTCCAGGAAAATGACACCTTTTACTTGGAGTTCACTTTTTTTTTTTTTTGAAAGGTGAAAATAATTTTCCTAAAAGGGCAGAGAGCCCAAAAAGCAGAATAGGAAGAGAAACAAAACAGAAAAGCAATAAAGAAAAGAATAGAGAGAGGCCTGCGGAGGAGCAAGGGCTAAAATTCAAGAGATGGAGCTCTAGCCCAAAACCCTCCTAAAATAACTACGCAGCTGAATACTCCCTGATCGACTGAAAATAAATAATTTCCAGGAAAATAACACCTTTTACTTGATGGGAAATATTTCCAAAGAAGGCGTTGTCATTGAAAAAAGTCCTACAAAAATTTTCCAACCCTCCCCTTGTTTTTTCATTTGCGTCAAATGCTTTATTGGAACTAACTTTCGAAGAAAATGTCATCCTCTCCCCCCCTTTACTTCCCACTCTCCCAAACAGGCCCAAAGTGAAATACAGCTTTGAAAACCTGAGATCATTCAAAGGTGCAGCGGAGATCAGACTCACCCAAAAAGACTTTTGCATGAATAAACATGGGAATTCTTGCTTTGGAAATCAATGGTCCGCTCTATGAAGAAAATATCAACTATGATATCATGCAAGCTGGTCTAGCAAAAGACCAAAAAATAATTCAAATTTTCAAACAACATATATTTCTAGAACAAATGCATTTCTCATTCCGAATTATAGGCATTTCCACATAGGCCACAAATGCTTACAAGTGGAGACTTTTCTCATCTGGTAGCCCTCACCAAGGATCGAGAATGACGCACAAAAATTCCCCTCTTCGAACAATCCTTGCAGAACAAAAACTCCAACCTTTGATCAATCCTTGCAGTCCAAAAACTCCCCCCTTTGAACAATACTTGCAGCAGTCAAACAATTGCCTTGCAAATGTGTGGAAGAAAATAATGCCCGTACATACGCAAAACCAAAAATTCCACTCATCATAGGACAGAAGTTGTCAAATGGAGATTTTTGGTCCATTGCGCACTCACAGAGAGGGGCTCAACAGATGGACGATCAGATAGTTGAAAGTTTGGCCCGCCGGTGCAGAATAGTTCGCCAAATGAAATTACAGTAATTCAGGCCGCGCACTGTAAAATACCTCACCTAACACTAACAACTGATTACCTAACAACCCTTTTTACAAGCATTTTGTCTTCCATTATCTTCCGAAGGGATGCGGGGTACAACCGTTTGTAAGCGATTATTCCTCTATCATTAAAAGATTACGGAAAGCTTTACCAAAATAAAAGCATATAAAGATCAAAAGAATTGCCAAAAGCAGAGTATGTTAGAAAAGATCGCCAGAAAACCAAGGAAAATACAAGTATTTTCCCACATCGTAAAGAACATTTTCTTCCCGTAACATACACATAAGAACATATCTCTACAAAAAAAAAAAAAAAACCACAAAGCATAAGATCCTCCTTCAATGTTTCACACAAAAATGCATGCAGATCAAACAAAACTGCAAAATCTTCACCATCAAACACAAAATAGAGGAAATCCACGCAAGAAGGACGATTTTTACACGAAAAAAGGCCACATCTCTCCAAAAGACGAACATGAAACGCTCAAGACACGCAAAAGAAGAAGAAGAAGAAGATCCAACAGAAGAAGTCAATCAAAACGCAACAACAAACACTAAAAACTCCCGAGTATTGGAAGAATAGGTTAAAATACAAAGAATCCCTGAGGAAAAAAAAAAACCCGCGAAAACGAGAGATTCCGAAATATAGTATAAAAGATTGAAAGGAAACGGATCCGATTATCAGATCAGCGAAAACTCACCATCACTGGCAGGAGCCGGAGCCGGAGCAAGGGTCTGCGCTTGAATTGCAGGTAAAACGATGCCGAAAATGAGCGTGACGATCGCGAAAGCTCCGAAAGAAACCCTAGATATCGCCATTTCTGACTCTTTTCTCTTTGAAGTGAACGAAAATGGGAAAAGCTCTGTCCACAATGGCTCTCGAAAGAGCCAACGAGAAGAGGGATCCGTTGCTATTTCAAACCCTAAAAATCCGATGGGAACCTCTACTTATTCGCGGCTCGAGTAAAGCGGTTAAAGAAAACGCCACGCCACTCAGTGGCCGATCGCGGTGGGCCCGTTCGCATGTGACTGCCACTTCTGACAGTCTGGCTCGAATCAGATAATCAAGTCTTGGCCTCCACATGCCGTGTTTCTGACAGACGAGATGGTGGTTCCTTTTACTCTGGGAAATGAGCACGCCCCAGGTCCGGACGCGGATCAGACATTGAGCTGGGAGACTCGCTACTGAAGTGACGTGGCCAACTTCTATTAGCCACATGATGTATGTTTTATATCCACACCGTTAATCCATTTTGAGGAGAGATCATGTTAGGGTATAATCCAAAGAATGACTCAGACCTAAAGGTCTAGTAAACCTCATCGTAAAAAACAGTAAAAAAAAGTGATACCCACCGTTAAAAAGTTGTAAGGGCGACAAAAGTTTTCGATCAAACTGGCGTTTATGTTTTCCCTTCTTCAATGTCTAATTTAACACATGAGGTTAGATCTCAAATAAACATCACGTTAGATCTTTGGAAGGTTTCAACGGCAGGTGCCACTTTCTCCACTGTTTTCTGTGGTGGGTTAACCACAGCCTTGGATTTATCTCATTTTTTGTATTATGTACTGAAATGATCTCTCAAAATGTATGGATGGTGTGGATACAAAACATACATCATGGTGGGCCACATAAGTTGGTGACGTGACTTCAGTGGCGAGTCTCGCTACTTATAGCTACTCAGCCTATCAGGCTATAAGTAGCTAACCCGCGTCCCCAGGTCACTTTCTGGTAGTCGCCATTCACGCTTGCCAAGTAATAGCATGTGATGATCTGAGCCTGTAATCAGGATGGTCCCACCGTCTAGTTACTTTGGCTCTAATTTCAAGCAGGTCTGATCAATGGATGCTTCTCACGTATGGTCATTGGTGAAGAAGAATGACTAATGGTCCGCACTAAACATGGATGCGAGATGGATAGTATTAGTGTGTGACGCCAACAGATGGTCAGACCGATTGTTAACCCCCGGGAATCAAAACGGTGAATGTCTCATTTGAACGGTTGGATCGTACATACGGCGGTGATGTTGGCATTTTCTGAGCGACAAAACATGAAACTTACAGTCGCGCGAGTATATTTTTCTTTCCCCGAGAGTAGTGCATGTTTACTGAAACAACTCTTTTAAATGAGAGAAATTTCCTACTGCACGACCCATATATGGGCCACGAACCTTCTTAAATAAACTTGCTTTTACCTTACAAGAATAAACCCCAGGTGTACGGACATCTTTTCTCAAGTCGAAGATGCAACTGTTTTTCCTTCCGGAAGCGGATCGGCTGGTGCTCGAAGACGAGCGCTGACGCTCCTCGACCTCGAGTTGTACGAACGGTTCAAAAGATATCAAAGTTACATGGCCCCACAGTTATGTATTTATTATATCTACAACTTTCATCCATATTTCAAGATAAATTCGGAGCATTATAAAAAAAAAAAAATCATATCCAAAGATCAACTAGACCACACCACGAAGTGAAGCAAGGAAAATTGATTTTCACCGTAAAAAATTTTGTAGGGCCCACCATAACATTTATTTTTCATCCAATCTATTCATAAGGTCACAAAGACCTAGATGAAGAGGAAAAACAAATTTCATAATGATCCAAAACTTCTGTGACCCCTAAAAGGGTTTCAATGGTAGAAGTTCAATCCTCCACTGACCTTTACTATGTGGTCCACTTGATAGCTAGATCTATCTTATCTTTTGTCTTGAGCCTTAATACAAGTTTTTTAAATAAATGGGCAGTTTAGATATAACATATACATCATAATGGGACCCACAAAAAGTCGCGGTGATTACAAATGGATTTTTATTTTTTAAAAAAAAAAGCTTGACCCGACTCGATGTCCCACTGACCCAGTTGACCCCGACTGGCTGTCCCACCCTATTGTCTTCCCCTGTCTCAGTTCCAATGGGAAGACATGTAACATTATCGCCTTGTTTGTCCAGTTGAAACTAAATATGAGAATGTATATTTTATTTGTCATTCTATTTTTCTTTTTGCATTTCGTAACTGCAATCATCAATCCATTTTCAATCCATTTTCAGATGTATTGGATCGTGGAAAGGAGGAAGATATACTGGATTGTGGAAAGGAGGAAAGGGACTACCTGTTTGGATATGCATTTTAGGATGTATTGTACTATATTAGAAGTTATGATTTTATGTTTATCATGTTTGGATTGGAGTAAATAGGAGTCGAATCCCATGTGTGCGTATACAAACTCCAACTAAATTTTCAAACCGACAGTAGAGCATTGTCAGTGGGTTCTGTTGCCGTTAAAACTTCGTATTCATTGGGCTGTATTCGGTAGTGGATAAAAGTTTAAAATTTGTACCATTATAAGATATTTGGTACCTATGTGGTATAAGATCGGGACCGTTCATTTGGTACATTTCAACGTGAAAATCATCTAGGTTAGAAATCAGAAAGTTCCATATATCAAACAGGCCACCCGACCCATTTAAGATTGTACAATACACAGACATAATATGTCCTATCCAAACACTGTTCTGTATAACGTATTATATACTATGTCAAACAATACCTCCTATTTAAACATTGATTAGTATCTGATTGATTTGGATGTATTCTGAAAACCGTCCAATGTATACATGAACACTACCAAAATACAATACAATACAATACTATACACGAATCCAAATAGGCATGGCAGGTGTTTTTTTCCAACCCAAATGAATGGTGGGATAACAGGCAATGGAAGTTCTCTATCCACGGATTTCAGATTTTAGGCACAAAGACACCCATGAGTGCTTGTCGCTCAGGGCTAACGACTGACCCTGGGCTAGATCACAGCTTCAGCTGCTAAACTCGAAAATGGAAAAATGAGGGGGGGCCTTAATAATGCACGGTCTTTTATGTCCCTGTAGGAGTATGAATAGGAATGGGTTAACCAGCCTACTATTGTATTTTAAATTATTTTAAAATAATTTAGTATTTCAAAATATCCACTGGGACGGACTATGGCTATGGCCATAGGTGCTCTATGGATGTGTCTTTTCACTTAAGTATAAAAGGTTGCATCCTTTTATATTTTGTTTTGAAAAGTTATGTCTTTTGAAGCCTAGGGGTCGTACTAATTGGGTTTAAATCTAATAGTCACAACCCTTTGTGAAAGGGTGTCTTCACAAAGTCTATAAATAGATTTCTGATTTTAAGTTTTAGAATAGATTAGAAAATTGATTTTCTCTTTAAAAATTTTGTTTAAGTATTTTCTAATTCGGGTTAAGACTACAAGTGGTTCGAGCCCATATACAGTGAGTGTATCGCTGGGACCGGGTCATAACCGTTGTATCCTGAAAGTCGATTGCTCTGGAAACCTGTTGCACTTAGGACACTGTCCAAGGGGAGCAAATTCGATTTCAAGCCGAGTGACTCAAGTCACGCCTCGACTTCTATAAACCGATAAGTTTTTTTTTTTTTATTTAATTTTCTCATTTTAAATTTTATTTTATAAAATAGTTTTTCAAACTCTATTTCCCAACAATCTTGAAATTGAATATGTTTGAAAAACTATTTAAAAATTATAGTTGCATCTATTTGGTTGAAATAACTCAAAATGAAACCACACCAACCCGATTTGTGAGCCATGACCCATATAATCTGGAGTTGTCATATCCCACCTAATGGTCAAGATCTTGTAGATACTTGTTATGTAAGTTCTTTGGACCACATATACAAAAGTGAACGTATGCACCGACTGAGAATGGTTAGAGTATTTTAGATCTTGATATTTATAAATGAGAATGATTAGACTATGATCAAACATATAAGAGGTTTGGATTCCTAAACAATTGGCCGGGTTCGTTATAACCCCCGTTAGCACAGAGTATGATCCTTAAGTTGTCAGATGGGTTAGGCTAAGGCTATCTTAGGTACTAGAGCTATGACCTACATATGGTCTTTATGTCCTAAACACATGTCATAGAATTGACTGTAAAGTGAAGGAAATTGATCGTGAAATGAAGCGGAATCGCTAGAATTAACCATGAAATGCATGTAAATGACTGTGAAGTGAAGGGAATTGACCGTGAAATGCATGAAAATGACCATGAAGTGAAGTGAAATTATCACGTCTTGAAATTTGAGTACCTGAATAAGGTCTTTAGGACTCGAATCCCAAGGTTCGTGAGTTATAAGATAATGACATTTATTACAATCCAATTGATTCGATCAAATTCAATAAATACTCAACATCATTTAAAATAAAATACAACTGAAGTGTTTATTAAATTCAACTCTTTTGATAGTTTGTCATTTCTAGAAGTGTTTATTAAATTCAACTCTTTTGATAATTTGTTATTTCTACATCGAAATTTGAATATAAACTAAACCTAAATAATAAAAAATTGAATTGAAATAAAATTAAATCTAATTTTCTAGAAAATAAAGCTAATAATAGAGGCCCGCCTGCTCATAGTATTCCAGCTCTGCACCTGTGCATTTTTTAGTAGGATGAGCATAACAGCCCAATAGGATCATTTCTTACCCAAAATTTAATATGTTCAGATAATATCAATTTATAATTGTAACACCCAGTACTTTTCAGTACTCGGGTGTTACCATATAACCAAGATTTAGGGTAAATGCAAACCTAGTTTTGTGAATATTCAAGCACAACCTAGTTTAAATCTGACTGTCGAAGGTGATCCCTATCCACATATCAAACCACTCAGTGGTCAAATTAAATATACTAAGTATATTATCTTATTTATTTATTATATTATAAATTTTAAACAAACATAGAAAATATAAATGTATTTTGATAATAAGAAAATATGGAGTGATACGTATGTATCTAATGCATATAATATATTATGAAAATAATATCATATTAAAAAGACATAATGGGTGATAATTTTTCAATGTACAATCAAACTATAAATATAATGTAGTATTAAACATCTGTTTTAGATATGTATACAAAAGGATTATTAGAAAATTTAACAAAATTGTATATTATTAAACAATATTACCAAATACAAGTATGATTTTAATTTAAACATGATATTCTCAATTCAGTCGTACGTGCATTTATTTATAATGTAATACTATGAATTTTGTGTTATTAAATACGTAAGCAATGGCATGTATATAGTGGTACATTAATATTGAAATTCTAATTATATGTGTGTATGCCATTTTAATAGCCATAACTATAAGTGATGTACAATAATAATGAAAATTTACATTAATCTTAGAATTAGGAAGAAATATATGATGAAAGCCTTAAAAATGGCCCATTAGGATATTTTAACCGTTGACGTCCAATTTCAGAATCATCCGACCACTAGACTAACGGAAATCCACCATTAGGAGTAGAAAGTTAAGTGTATGGCCCACCTGAGCCGTGTACCCACCTGATCTTCTGTTGAAGTACATATAAGGGCCCACCTAGTGAAATGGACGGTGTGGATTTACCAGGAACATCTCGGTGGATCCCACACTGGGGTGCGTGTACATCTCAACCACCATGTACGAAGTGCACCAGACCGCACCATGGGTCAAAATGGGCACTGACCTGCAAGAATTTGAAAAAAAAATGAGGCAAAGCCTCCCTGTTACATTCGATGGACGGACAACGTCCATTCATCACAAGTTGTAGCCCACTTTTAGCTACACTACGCGAGATCCAGACCGTTCATCGATCTTATACCTTCCAAAAGACCACTACCATGTCAGTTATTCGAATCTCTACAGTCGTGCTCATGCACGGGTAAGTGACTACGGGAAAACGTCCACTTGGGGCTAGTTGTGACTCCTTTCGAGCCACCCTATGGAAAATCCGTACCGTATATTGGTTTAGGGATCTCCTGAAGACCAATCCTATACTAACCATCCAAACCCATGCACGTGTGCATGCGTGCAACCAACGAACGATCTCTGATGCATAGTTGTCCTCTCCAAAATGTAGCCGATAGGGAACTCTCCACGTCAGCAATCCGCGTCCGAACTTCTCCCTCAATCCTAGCCGTCCCTCAGAGTGGAGATCTGGGCCTTCCATCCATTGCTAGAAGTAAATAGGCAACTGCCTGCAGGAGCAAACGGCGTGGGAAACATTCCCACTTCGGGAAGGCTATGCTGGCACGATCTGAAGCTTCCACCAGGCCACGTGGAGTGCTCTCCACCATCCGTTGTAGGGTTGTAACGTTTCTCTCAGCAGAGTCACCCATCTTGTGAGAAAAGCTTTGGAGGCAGAATATCTCGCAGGATATTGCACTCAGACGAGTTGCAAGAGAGAAAGTGGGTCCCACACTAATACCATGCCCCATCTGATCCATCCAGATGGGTTGGATGGCCGTTTTAACCGACTAGTATGAAAACACCATTAGAGGCGACGTTATCTTCCCCGTTAAACTGATCAACCCACCATGATCGTGTGGACCCCATCCATTGATCCAAATTACTTTTCCTGTGGGCCTCAACACCAAGAATCCATCCTCGTGATTGGATGGACCCCACGTTTAGCGGTCTCTCAAAAACAACCCTTGCAAAAGACGTTTAAAGCTCAACCGTTGGCTGGGATGAGCTAGGGTTTTCTCTCAGCTTTAAAAAGTCGTTGCTGTGTCTTGGGATCCACACCAGAATGAAAGGAAAGAAAGAGAGAGAGTGTGTGTGAGAAAACGACCGAGCAGGTGAAATTTTTGGTGTCGTGCTGCACCTGGTCGAGCCGTCTGAATCGGATCGAGACGGATTAGTGCAGCCTATAATCACCATTGAAAGAGAGAGAATGAGAGGTGTGAGAAGATATAGAGAGAGTGGGAGGAAAGAGAGAGAGAACGATAGGGGAGTGCGACTGTTGCCAAGCGTGGTACTGCACTGCGCCAAGACAACTGTTTGGAAACAGAGTGTGTTGGGTCAGTGCGGGCCAGGGGCAACGCTATAGGGAGAAAGAGAGAAGGAGGAAGAGGAAGAAGGACAGGGAGGTTGTGAGGAAGTAGAAAGCTAGGATGAAGAAATGAAGGGCAGGTGCATGCTTGGTGTTGCACTATGTCGACCCGACTCTTCTAAACTGAGTTGAACCAGTGCGGTCCAGCAGCGTCTCTGAGCATGCGGGGGAGCCCAGGTAACATCAGCAACCCAGCTCCATTAATCCGTTGGTTTCCAGTGATAGTATAGCCGTTTGGCTCTTTGAATCAGGCCATATGATGGTTAAAACTCAGGCCAGGACCAGGCCATGTAACGACTAAAATATGGGCCGTTACCAGGGCTGGAAATGAACGTCCACTGGGCCGAGAAATAGGCTTTCACCAGCTCCGTTTTGGGTTGCAAAAGTCCCAGTAGATGGGTCCTAATCCTAGCTGAAAACGGGCCCTTGGTGGGTTGTGGGAGGTGAAAACCAAGCTTTTGTTGGGCCGAGATTAGGGTTGAGATCAGGCCCTGTAATATGCTCAAAGCAGGCCACCTTGCATAGCCGAACCAGCCAACCACCTGGGTCACAATCGGTCCTAGATGTGGACCAGAAGGTGGGCTGTGAGTGCCTTCCATACAGGCCAAGAATCTGGTTGAGCTTTGGACCTGAACCAGCCTCAATCTGTGGCCCAACCAAATCCTTGTGGGCCATAACCAAGTTGGATCTCAGTAGCCTCACCATAGATCACAGCTGGACCATCAATGGCCAGCCACCTTGGGTCGGAATCAGGCCCATTTCGGGCCTTGGTGTTGGGAGATTTTGGGCCCGATGTGGGCCACTTGTTAGGACAGAATCTAGTGGGCCTGTTCACCCTAATGCTGGCCCCAAATAACCTCATTCATGGGGCCCTTCAAGCCCACACTTGATCCATTTTTATGTATTATTGCAATTATTAATATTAGGATTATTAATATTAACAAAGATTAGCCATTAGTGGATCGTTGTGCTAAACTAGTTATTATAAATAGATTACATTTTTAAATAGTAGTATCTTGTTTATTATTCTTAAATATTCATTTTTGGTTGGTCATTGGTGTCACCATAATGACTACCTTGCTACATTAACTAATGTTAATTGTAACGCTAATATTAAAAACTATTCTGTAATTATTAGATTAACATTGTTACCATTTCCATTGTTAATAGGATTGTTAAATATTAGGATGCATGACCATTAGTAAATTATCTATTCTAGTAATAATTATTAAATAGAATAAATTACAATGACATCATTGAGAGATGCTAATGCATTGTCTAAACATAAATAGTATATCATAATATTAATTATCATCATAATGATCATTAACTAATATCAACTATAATACTAATATTAGTAAATATTTTATAACTATTAAATCAACATTCGAAAACTATTACACATCAACTACAATTTAAACCCTAGAGTTAAGGCTACAACTAAGCTCTAAGATAAAACCCTAAACCCTAAAGTAATCCAAACCCTAGGTCGTAGATACTTGGTAGAATATTGATCTCATATACAACTTCGCAATCTATAGTAGGACTCAACTCTGAGGGTGCACGTGCTTCCTAGCAACGTCAGTTAGCAATTCAAGTATAAGGTGATGATTCTTTCCATTGAGCTTTCAATCTTCTCATTAGCTTAAGTTATAGTTTTATTTATAATTGATATCTCCCTCTTATAATCACATATGTTAGCTGGTAGAAATTGAATTCCTATATTACATGTTTAATATTCATCTTGTATATTTGTCATTATTTGTGTATTGCTCATGGACTTTAAACTGGTATATTAGTGGGAAACCCCCACCTATAAATGTACACTCATACTTAGAATGTAACCCGACTAGTTGTGATTAAAATGGGCCTTCGGCTTAATGGTTATTGAGTGATGGTCTAAATGAATCATGGATGTGGGCCTACCATCCAGGGTTTTTGTGTTCAATAGTTTTCAAGGATGGTCTTTTATCACATGGTTTTAATACTCGCCCTATGAGGCCTATTTTGATAATTGCTCTATGTGGCTTTCTTCTACTATTTTTCCTATATGGGTTCAATATTTTATATCGTGCAACCATGCGACAGTAAGCCCCATATATTGTAATATGATTGGCCATTAGTCGACGGGTTTCCATTAAACTTCCTAAGATGGTAGCCTCATGGGTCAGGGATGGTGGTAATGAGACACTATGCCCGAGCTGTCGGCCTACGCTGGGTTATATGCTCCCCATAGTGACCTTTGAGCTTATCTAAATTGGCTGGTTGTAAATTGATTAATAATGACTTGGCTAATCATGCATACATGACATGTATTGTTCCGACTGGGTGATATTTCCCCAGGTTCAATATTCCGACTGGATGATGTTTTCTAGGTTCAATGATTGCATGGGTGACAGCCCACTGTCCGCACGGATGATGTAAGACCCGTATCCTAAACCGTACCGTTCCGTTGGCTTCCGCGATCCTTCCGATCAAATTTCGGCAATCCTCGACCTGTATTCAACGTTTACGCTCGAACCAAAGCCGAGTCCCGCATATCAGAGATGACTCGACCCGAAACCTATACGTTAGCGACCGCGCCATCGCCGCGGTTCGAACGCCGTGACTCGCGCACCGACCCGATACCCAGGGAAGAAGATGTAAGCCCGCGTTCAATTCAAAGAAAACACCGCGCGTTGCAAATTACGAGAGAATCTCTACGAGATGTCCCATCAATCAATCAATCAATCACTCATGTCAAGTACAAGTCAAGTCACTCCATACCCAAGTACAACTAACCCATGCCATACCCATACCTTTCTCTTACACAAGCAACCCAAAGTTCACTCTCACATCACTCATCCATCACCAAACCCATCACCCATCACAACTCACCCATCCTTTTTCACCCATCACCTCACTCTCTCTCTCATTTCTCAAACCTCTCAAGCAACAAAAATTTCACACGTCCAAGCTCCTTCTCCCAAATCCCAAGTGTGGCCCACCTTCTCATCTTCCATCTACACCTCTCACCTCTCATCCACACCATCAAAGATCCATCATCCACCGTCCAAAGTGAAGGCAAGAAGCTAAGGAGACTAGGGGAGCAAGAAGGAAGCCTAGAGGTGGGTGATTCATCGTTCATTTTTAATTTTAAGGGCCCACTTGTTGTGGGACCCACTTGATGTATGTGTTGTATCAATGGAGGGCCCATAGTGGCGGGGTCCCTCCTCTTTACCACTGTCTCTCTCTCTTGCTCTTTCTTTCTCTCTCTTTCTTTCTCTCTCCTTATCCTTCCCCTAAAATGAAGTGGGCCCCACCAATTCATGATAAATCTACTCCATCCATCAAATGGTGTGGCCCACCACATTTTAGGTAAAATGATATTTATTTTATATTAATATATATATATATATATATATGTATATATATGTACATGCATGGTGGGCCACGATCATGTGGGACCCACCTTGGTGAACGTGGACCACGTGCATGTGGGACCCACCATGATGCAATGTTTATCTAGGCCGTCCAGCGTCCAGGGACGCTGGACGAGTATGGTGCACATGGAGTGCGTTACTGACATGGAGGTGTACTAACGAGCTGACAAAAAGAAAGAAAGAAAAAGGAAGGGAAATGGTGGGCCACTCATGCAGGCCTTAACTTGATGCATGTATTCAATCCAAGCCTTCCACCATCTTCCTCAGATTATTTTAGGCATTGAGCCAAATTTGGGACCAATCCGATTCTCAGGTGGGCTATACCATCTAAAATCATGTGGAGACATGCCTAAACATATAAAAGCACTTGGTGGGGCCTACCTGAAATTTGGATGCATCTTAAATTTGGACTGAACGGTCCAACACGTGGGACACACACAATAGACGGATTGGATCATCTTATTGTGGGCCCTATATTTTAAAAAAAAAAAGAGAAGAGGAGGCAGCAACGTCAGACGCTGCTGCTGCAGACGCCAGGCGGGCAGCCGGTTTGGGCTGACCCTCACGGCCCAACTGTGGGCCCCGCTGTGATGTGTGTCAACCATCAACACCGTGCATTTGAAAGGTCCCCTTTGAATAGGGGCTGTTCCCAAAAATCAGCCGTATACAGAACTCAGGTGGGCCATACCATCTAAAATCATGTGAAGACATGCCTAAAACATATAAAAGCACTTGGTGGGGCCTACCTGAAATTTGGACGTGGCTGAAACTTGGTCAGAACCCCCAGTCAGGTGGGACACACATAATGAGTGGGCTGGATTGGAGAACCACCTTGTGGTGGGCCCCCAACCGCGGCCTCATGAATAGATTGGATGGCAATAAACATCATAGTGGCCCATGGTCCACGTGACCCATGAACAGTTTGGATGGCAAATATACATCACCGTGGGCCCCCCTGGCCTACGTGACCTTATGAACAGATTGGGTGGTAAATGAACATCACGGTGGGCCCTAGCCCACGTGATCATATGAGCAGGTTGGACGTCACAATAAGCATTTCAGTGCGCCCATGGTCCGCTTGACCTTATGAATAGGTTGGATGGAAAATAAATATATTACGATGGGGCCCCATGGTCATGTAACCTTATCAACAGGTTGAATGGAAACTAAACCTTTTGGTGGGCCCCTTGCCACATGGCCTTATCAACAGGTGGGTAGTAAAATAAATATTTTGGTGGGCCCCTTGCCACATGGCCTTATCAACAGGTTGGATGTAAAATAAACATTATAGTGGAGCCCTTGCTCACGTGGTCTTATCAACAGGTTGGGTGGCAAATAAGCATTTCAGTGGACCCAGGATTGGATGGAAAATAAATGTTATAGTGGGCCCACATGGGAGCCTACCATGATGCATGAGTTTTATCCAAACCGTCCAACCATTTTGAGATTATTTTAAGGCCATTGTTGAGGCCCATCTTAATGTATTTGTGGCCCGCCCACTAAGGCCCACTTGGATGCATATGGGCCCATGTATTTAGGCCCATCTTGACATGTATATAGGCCCAATGTTGGGGTCCACTTTGGTATATATATATAAGGCCTATGTGATAGACCCATTTGATACACATAAAGCTCATGTGATTGGGCTCATTTTTAATGCATTCTAAGGCCCATGGGTTATGACCCATTGCAAAGTACTTAAGGCCCATTGGTGAGGCTGATTGAGGTGATCCGCTTGATGAACGTAAGGCCCATATGATACGGCCCAATTGATGTACTTAAGGCCCAATTGGGTGCAACTAGGTCCATTGCAATGCGTGATCTCTCCAAGGCATATAATGATATTTATAGCAAGTAATGCCTTGAGAACAATGATGGTTAGATGCCCACATTGTAAGGATGACATTGGTTAAATGTCCACATTATCACTCTCCCTAAGGCCCACTAATAGGCCATACTTGTAGTAAGTAAGCCGTTTAGGCCCATCTCAGTTATACACAGAACCCATCCCTATATACATGTTTAGTATAGATCTATGATTCATTATCATATGCGTCATATGTATGACTGATATGAGAAGTGACTAATCATAGCATATGCCTTCGGATGAACTGTTTATGGGCTCCCTGATAGGCGGAGTTGCCCTACATGAGTGCATGATACACGTAGGACTGTTGCATGACTGGTAGTGTGACTCATGCACTAGCATTTGTATGATTGTAATTATTGTATACCCTAGCGACATCAGGGCCATAGCCTCCACAGATGCATCGTGGGTGGCTGAATTGGATACCGAAAATGTTTGGTTCTAGCATACGGGCGTCATAGATGTCCCTGGGTGAAAATCTCTAAACCCGATGGTACCAGAGGATGACTCCAATGTCGAGACCTAGTGGATACATGAGTGCGCGATGGCCGTATACCAGTAGGCCGCGTCTCCCACTGTCGTAGTCGGTTGGAAAGGGGTGTGACCTTACCCGCCTGAGTGAGGGGGCAACTTCTAGGTTGAGTTTGACCAGCTTGAGGAATCGGTCCGCTATCGACGAGCTGAGCCCGATATTGGCAGGCGGATAGTGAGGTCTCTTCTGCTCTTCCAGTTCTGTGTTCGGATAGGGACGGTAAGCTGGCGTAGAGTGTACTAGACCTCGGTGATTATCCAAACTGAGAACCGTATTGACTTGATGCTCTAGTAAGGAGTTGCATTGATATGTGGATGAGGATTGATATGCTTGACTTGCATTCTGCATCGCATGGCCTGGATGTGGCCAATCGCATTCACATCTTGCACCACATAGCCTTGGTACGGCTGATTTATTCATGTATTCATCACATGATTCCGCATTACTCTGACCTTACATTCTGAGCAAGCTTATATTGCGCACATACTTACACCACCCTCTAAGCTTGCTATAAGCTTATGCACAATTGATGCGTGTAGGTGACGCCAAGACGCAGCCTTAGTCTCGCTGTCGTTGGAGCATGCAGCTGAGCTTTTGAAGTTTTCGTATTTGTATTATCTTGTATTTCCCTTCAGACGCATTGTACTCAAAAGTTTTTTATCATAGTAAATTTTATGGTGGTGTTCTTGTGGTTATTGTCCGTGGATTATGCTTATATTATGCTCATTACAAATCAAATGGATATTAGAAATCCTCCTTGTAGCATCCCAGGATTGGAACCTGGTATATGGGTGCTGGGAGCCGAGAATGGGGTACTACGGAGGCTGTCGGTGCCTAATTCGGTGATCAAAAATTTTGTGAGCCCGGTTTCTGAGTTTGGGGCGTGACAGAAGTTGGTATCAGAGCATAGCTTGGGAATAACCGAGAACAACATCATATGTTTGCTATGAGTTTAGGACGATTAGGTTCCGAGTGCGAAACCTTCTGATTGAGTTCCCTAACATACGATTCTCAAGGTTGATTGGCGTTATTATTCTTTTTTATAGGACATGCCGCCCAGGAGAGCGACCCGCACACACCCCGATCCACCACCTGAGGCTCCAGCTCTACCATCCGCGCCTCCTGTTCCACCGCCAGAGATCCTTGCTCCCTTTCCTGAGGATGACATTCCTCCACCTAAGGCCGATGTGGCGCCGACTGTACATGTGAGTGCCTCTCAGTTACAACAGATGTTACAGGCTGTGACAGCCGCACTCCAGGGACAGGGTAGGCGCCCAATTATTTCTCCAACTCAGATAGAGAAGGAGCGCGCGAGTGCCCTTCTTCGTGAGTTCAGACGGCTTGATCCCCCACGTTTCCAGGGTGAGCCAGATCCGACTGCAGCAGAGAGATGGCACTCCGATGTGGAGAAGATTTTCGATATCATGTCATGTACGACCGAGTAGCGAGTCCGGTTAGCAGTATTTCTCTTCCAGGGCAAGGCCGAGCATTGGTGGACTTCCGTTACCCGTGTTGCAGGGCCCAATTTCGTCTGGACATAGGATGATTTTGTACACCGATTCGAGGAGCAGTACTTCCCCGACCATATCTGTCGTCAGAGAGCATTAGAGTTCGAGACTCTGGTGCAGGGAGACATGACCGTGGCACAGTACGCGGCCCATTTTATGGCGCTATCGAGGTTTCAGCCATATATGGTTGACGATGAGGGGCGGAAGCCCGCCGTTTCGAGAATGGCTTACGTTACGGCCTTCGAGGTCGCGTCATTGGGCATGAGCTCCCGACTTTCTAGGCAGTGGTGCGGAGAGCTCAGATTTATAAGACTGAGTGCGCCGGCACGCAGGCCGACTGAGATCAGAGGAGGGGTCAGAAGAGGCAGGCTCCATCCAGTAGCTCACAGCAGCATTGACGACCACAGAAATTCAGGAGCCACCCATCCGCCAGAGCACCAATAGCACCGTCAGCACCCCCAGCGGTACCACCTCAGAGACAGCTTTCTGACACCTGTTATGGATGTTGTGGGATAGGGCACCGTAGGTGGGAGTGTCCCCGACCTCGGCAGTAACAGTCGAGAGCACCAAAGCAGCCTCCACAGCAGCCAAGAGCACCACAACAGCCTCCACAGCAGCAACGATAGCAGATCCCACTACCGAGGCCCCCTTAGCAGCAGCATCATCACCAGCCTCCGAGGCCACAACAGCAAAGACAGCAGTTTCGAGTGCCTTAGCGACATCAGCAGCACCAGGGACCTCGGAGGGGACAGGCACCTCCTCAGCCAGCTCAGGTAGATTTTATGCGGCTCAGCAGGACCCGCAGACCTCTGGAGGAGTCGTAGAGGGTATGCTTCCAGTCTCTTCATGCATCGCACATGTACTGTTTGATTCCGGTGCTTCACACTCATTCATGTCTGAGGATTTCTGCCGATCGACTGGATTACCGACAGAGTCTGCTAGTGAGGGATTGATCGTATCGACGCCCTTGGGGAAGACCACAGTATTGGGCCGTTTCTGTTCATCTTACCCTGTTCTGGTCGGTGACATCTTTTTGCCTGCCGACTTGTACGTGTTGCCGATGTCAGACTTCGATGTTGTTTTGGGCATGGATTGGCTTGTCGAGTACTACACCATCTTGGATTGCTCCGCGAGGACAGTCACATTCTGCATACCAGGCTTGCAGCAGTTCGAGTTTGTTGTCGAGCCTAGAGGAGAGTCGTTGTTATGCTTGATGTCCTGCGCCATTGAGGAGCCTATCGCTACTTGTATTGATCAGTTGTTGGTTGTTTGTGATTTCTCTAACGTATTTCAGGAGATTCTGGGATTACCGCCTCGCCATCATATAGAGTTCCAGATAGACCTTGTGCCCGATACCGTGCCTATCTCGAAGGCCCCGTACCGTATGACACTGATGGAGTTGCATGAGCTGCAGCGACAGTTGGACGAGTTGCGTGAGTTAGGATTCATTCGTCCTAGCAGTTCGCCTTGGGGAGCACCGGTACTCTTCGTCGGGAAGAAGGATGGCTCGTTGAGGCTCTGCGTAGACTACCGCGAGCTCAACCGGGTCACGATTAAGAATAAGTACCCACTCCCGAGGATAGATGATTTGTTTGACCAGCTGCAGGGTGCACAGTTCTTTTTGAAGATTGACCTATATTCCGGTTATCATCAGATTCGAGTCCGAGAGGACATCCTGAAGACAGCTTTCAGGACGCGTTATGGTCATTTTGAATTTCAGGTCATGTCTTTCGGACTGACTAATGCACCCGCGGTCTTCATGCAGTTGATGAATGAGGTCTTCCGTCCATATCTCGATCAGTTTGGGGTGATTTTCATCGACGACATTCTGATATATTTGAGGACCCGTGAGGACCATATGCAGCATCTGGAGATCGCTTTGCAGACCCTCCGTGCCCACCAACTGTATGCGAAGCTGGAGAAGTGCGAGTTCTGGCAGGAGGAGGTGAGGTTCCTCAGTCACGTGGTGACGAGGGAGGGTGTCGTAGTGGACCCCTCGAAGGTTGAGACAGTGCGTCAGTGGAACCAGCCCACCATTGCATCCGAGATCCGTAGTTTCCTTGGCTTGGCGGGCTATTATCGACGTTTCATTGAGGGCTTCTCCCGTATTACTGCCCCGATGACCAGGTTGACTCGGAAGGACGCAGACTTTGTTTGGACTGATGCATGTGTAAGACCCGTATCCTAAACAGTATCGTTCGGTAGACTTCCGCGGTCTTCCCGATCGAATCTCAGCAACCTCGACCCTTAACCGGCATTTGCGCGTGACCCTGATTCACACGCCGTTAACTCGAGTCGACTCAACCCGAGACTTATACCCTAGCGACCGCGTCGTCGCCGCGGTTCCGATGGCACGTCTCGCGGGCCGAGGCGATACCCAGGCCAGGAGATGTGCGCTCGCGTTCAGTTCGAGAAAACACCGCGCGTTGCAAGTATCAAGGGAATTTCTACGAAACATCCCATCAATCCTATCAATCAAAGTACACATCACCAATTAATGCCAAGTACAACCACCCCTCCCCAAAAGTCAACATTTTCTTACACAAAGGACATGCTTACATCACTCACCATTACTTCTCTCCCATCACTCTCTCTCTCTCTCTCATTTCTCTCTCATTCTCCATGCAAGAATCGTCCAAGCCTCCATGAGAGGCCATGTATGGCCCACTTCGTAACTCCCATCTCCACCATCCATGATCCATCTCGACCATTAAATCTCAACCATTGGAGCTTTAAAAGACGTTCATGGAAGAAGAAATCCAAGAAGATCAAATGTGGGTGCTTCTTTCTTTCTTTATTTCTCTCTTTTTCTTTTGTTTTGTGATTGATTTATTTTCTTAATTTGTGATTTAAGGGCCCTCATACGTGGGACCCATCTTGATGTATGTGTTGTATCAAGAGGGACCCATAGTGGCGGGTCCCTCCGCTACTTCGATCTCCATTTCTCTCTCTTTCCCTTTCTTTGTGGCCCACCTTGAAGTTGATCCACACCGTCCACGTTGATGTGGTGTGGACCCATCACGACGTATTTATTATACTTGCACCATCCAGTAAAACTGGACGGTGGAGATCCACCCACCTGATGTGTGTGCACATGTGCAGCACACTGGTCGTGGGGCTACCTTGATGTGTATGCTTTACGCACACCATCCAAAGAAATCTGGACGGTGCAGCCCACCTGTCATGTATGTGTTTCATCCCTGTTGAGGGACCTTGTTGCTGACGTGCTGCAGGCCAGCAAGAGGGAGCCACATATGGTAGATGTGTTTTATCCTTGCTCCGTTGTGTCTGTGGGACTCACACACATGTGGACTCCACCATACTATATGCATTTCATTAACACCGTCCAAACGGTGGGCCCCACATCCACAGCTGTAGCTGCTCATGGGGTCTATGTTTCATCCAGACCGTCCCTTGGACCAACGTCCAACCTCCTGGGCACTGCTTCATTCTAGCAAAAATAAAATAAAAATAAATAGAAGAAGAAAGAAATAATAATAATAAATATGATATTATATTAATATATATAATATTATAATATATATGACGGTGGGCCCTGATGTACGTGGGACCCACCTCATATGGAAGCATGTTGGCTACTGTACTCACACCTGGCTGGTGTTATGATGTCAGCAGGCCCGTGGGTCTCACCAAATGTTTGGGTCTAATTCAGACCGTCCAACATTTCTAAACGGACGGATCCACCTTAAAGAATGTGTTTTATATCCATCTCGTGCACCTGCTGTGGACGCGGCACCTGTCCCACACGTGTGATACGTGGGGGTAAGTGGGACCCACTTGTTGCATGTGTCTTATATCCACGACGCCCATCTGTGTGGGACGCACTTGACGTGTGTATTCTGTCCACCATCCAGGGACTTGGATGGGCTGGTACACCTCACACGTGGGACCCACCTGCTGGACGATTTGGCTATTGCACCTTACGCGGCTAGGTATTGTTGCTAATGGCGTCAGCAAGCTCCGTGGGTCCCACGAAATGTATACTCCACACCATTCATCCTTAAGGCCCACCTTGATGATCATACTCCACATCGTCCAACAGCTGCTAGACGGTGGGGTCTACCTTTGATGAATGTGTCGTATATCCACGCTATCTATCAGGTGGACACACTACAATTAGTGGGGATTGAATGTCTACCATTGAAAATTGATTTTGGGGTCATAGAAGTTTTGGATTAGTATGAAATTTATTTTTTTTTTCTCTTAAGTCGGGTCCATGTGACTTTACGAATAGATTGGATGGAAAATAAACGTTACGGTGGGCCCACTTAATGTATATGAAGCCCATTGTCGAGGCTCATTTGGTAAGGCCCGTTTAATTTATATTGGCCCAATTAGTGCAACCCATTGATGTAGCCACTTGACTGTATATGAGGCCCATTAGTGCGGCCTGTTGATGCAGCCCACTTAGCGTATATGAAGCCCATATGATGAGGCCGACTTGATGTGCACGAGGCCCATTATAATGTGTATTAGGCCCTTAACGTGCGGTCCATTGTGACGTGTATTAGGCCCATGACGCGTGGCCCATTTGATGTAATCGAGACCCCGATACATGGCCCATTTGATGCATACGAGACCCATGTGTAGGGCCCACATGTTATGTATTAAGGCCCATGAGCAGGGCCCACCTGTTATGTATTTGTGGCCTTTGCGAGGCCTAATATGATTTTTTTTATGGCCCACCTCGATATATTTGTGGCCCATCTCTGAGGCCCACCTTGATATATTAATGCTATCCATTAATGCAGCTCACTTAATGTGTATGAGGCCCATTAGTGCGGCCCATTGGTGCAACCCACTTGATGTGTATGAGGCCCATGTGCAGGGCCCACCTGTGAGATGTATATTAGGTCCATGTAATAGAGCCCACCTGCCTTATATTTAAGGCCCAGATGATGGGGCCCACCCGCTTGAATCTGAGGCTTATGGGCGTGGTGTGTTCTTGGCCCACGGGCAAGGCCCATTGTGATATGTATTAGGCCCATGGATTGTGGCCCCTTGTGATGTATTTTCGTCCCATGGGCAAGACTCGATGTGATGTATTTACGGCCCATGTACAGGGCTCACCTGTTATGTATTTGAAGACCATATATTTCGACCCTTGAATGAAGCCTAACTTGATGTATTCATGGCCCATTGTGATATATTTTCGGCCAATATGATGAGGTTCATAATGTTGTGTATGAGGCCCTTGTGAGAGGCCAGGGGCTCACCATATGTTTAGCCCTATGTGGGCCACTCCTTGGGAGCAATGTTGGTTAAATGTCCACATTGATGGGCAATGATGGTTTAATGTCCACATTGTGACCTTCCCTTAGGCCTTGTCAGGCTCATTCTTACCGAGGCTGATTATCATGACCGATTGCCGATTAGCGATCGAGGCCGTTTATCCTGATCGATTGCCGATTAACGATCGAGGCCGATTATCATGACCAATTACCGATTAGTGATCGAGGCCGATTATCCTGACCGATTGTCGATTAGCGATCGAGGCCGATTATCCTGAACGATTGCCGATTAGCGATTGAGGCCGTTTATCCTGATCGATTTTTGATTACCAATCGAGGCCGATTTTTGTGACCGATTATTGATCGTGGCCGATTATCGATTGACGTGGCCGATTGCCGACTCTGCTTATCGTGGCCGATTGACCGATTACCAATCGAGGCCGATTATTGTGACTGATTACCGATAGTGGCCGATTATCAATTGACGTGGCCGATTGTCAACTTTGCTTATCGTGGCCGATTGACCGATTACCAATCGAGGCCGATTATTGTGACCGATTACCGATCGTGGCCAATTGACCGTTTATCGATCGAGGCCGATTATCGTGACTGATTACCGATCGTGGCCGATTGTCGATTGACGTGGCCGATTGTCGATTCTGCTTGTCATGGCCGATTGACCGATTCTAATTATCGAGGCCGATTATCGGTCGATGCGAATTATCGTGGCCGATTATCAATTCTGATTGTCGTGGCTGATCGCCGATTCTGATTGTCGAGGCCCAATGTGATGTACATGCGAGCTGTATTTGAGGCCCGTTGTGATGTGTATCCAGCCCGTGTTTAAGGCCTAATGTAATGAATAGGAGGTCTATGTGATAAGGCCCATTATCATGTATTTAGGGCCCATGGGCGAGGCCCATTGTGATGTATCCATGGCCTATGGGCAAGGCCCATTGTGATATGTATTAGGCCCATGAGCAGGGCGCACCCGTTGTGTTGTGTATATGTGGCCCTTGAGTAAGGCCCATTGTGTTGAGTATTAGACGCTTATGTGAGGCCGCGGGCCCATTATATGTTTAGACCTATGTGGGTCATTCCTTGGGGCAATGTTGGTTAAATGTCCACATTGTCGAGGTCGATTATTGATACCGATTATGAGTATGTGATTACATAGCATCATGATCCATGCCCATACGCATCATCTGCATGTCTGTTATGAGATATGATTGACCATTGCATATGTCATAGTGCGGGTTGTTATGAAACTCCCTGATAGGCAGAGATTGTCTCATATGAGAGCACGATTTGCGCATGATTGATGCATGACTGGATTGTATGACTCATGCATCTTGCATTGTGTGCTGTGATTACTATTACATAGCATCATGATCCATGCCCATACGCATCATCTGCATGTCTGTTATGAGATATGATTGACCATTGCATATGTCATAGTGCGGGTTGTTATGAGATTCCCTGATAGGCGGAGATTGTCTCATATGAGCGCACGGTTTGCGCAGGATTAATGCATGACTGGATTGTATGACTCATGCATCTTGCATTGTGTGCTGTGATTACTATTACATAGCATCATGATCCATGCCCATACGCATCATCTGCATGTCTGTTATGAGATATGATTGACCATTGCATATGTCATAGTGCGGGTTGTTATGAGACTCCCTGATAGGCGGAGATTGTCTCACATGAGTGCACGGTTTGCGCAGGATTGATGCATGACTGGATTGTATGACTCATGCATCTTGCATTGTGTGCTGTGATTACTATACGCCCTAGCGACATCAGGGTCGTAGCCTCCACAGGTATTTTATGGATGGCCAGATGGGACACCGAAAAATCTGTTCTACATGGGGTGCTATAGATATCCCTGGGTGAAAGTTCCTAAACCCTCTTGATTCCAGAGGTTGCTTCAATGTCTAGACCGAGTGGGTAGATGAGCGTCGTATGCCGATTACCAGATGGCTGTGCTCTCCACTGTTTCGTGGTCGGTTGGAAGGGGTGCGACCTTACCTGCCCAAGAGGAGGGGGTAATGCTAGGCTGAGTCTGACCAGCTCGAGGAATGAGTCCGCTATCGACAAGTCGAGCCCGATATTGGCAGACGGATAGTAAGGTCTCTTCCACTTATCTTATTGCGTGCGATGTGGCGGCGATCTGGTTTAGAGTGTACTAGACCCCAGTGATTTCTCAGAGAGAAACCGTACTGATATGTGGACTTATTGAGTAGGAGATGCATGCTCATTCATTCATCCATTCACTATCCACTCGGGCTTGTGGTGCGCAACTAATTGTTGTGTACCTTCATTATGGCATGGATTTCGGTTAGGCGCGCGACTAACCTAAGATCAGGAGTTTACCACGTTGAGTCTGACTATCCAAATTTAGGTATGGGACTGGTTTGGATAGAAGTCCCTTGTGGTGGACCCCAGAGCCTGTGATACTACGTACTATCATCCCGACTTCACACTCCAGCATGGTTATTTCATTCGCATCGCATATTACATTACATTCACAGGCATATGGCATCTTAGGTTGCTATTTCTGCACTTATATGGCCTAGACAGATTTAGTAGGATTTGTATATTGTATTGCACCCTCGACATTTGATATTGGTTGACTCATAGACTTGTCCATACTTTCACTTACTCTGTTATCATGTGAGTTATATCTTGTCAGTATTTCTGCTTACTCTGATAATTCCTGCTCTTGTCAGTGTTTCTGTTTATTCAAACATTGTATGGTTTATGGATTAATTATTTTCCGGTATTGTATGATTATGACATTGTATTGAATACTTGGCACTTACTTTGTGCACACACTTACACCACCCTCTAAGCTTTCTATAAGCTTATGCATGATATATGCGTGCAGGTGATGTTAGGCTGCAGCAGTGTTGAGCTTGGAGCGTGCGGTGGTCTTCTGGAGCTTGATTCTCTATTTATGTATTTCCCTTTCAGTATTGTACTCAAATGATTATATTAGTGGATATGTGATGATGATGTTGCTTTTGTGATTTGGATAATCTTGTGGTTATGCTTATTACTAGTTAAATCCTCCTTATAGGATCCCAGGATTGGAATCTGACGTGTGAATGCTAGGAGCCGAGAATGGCGTACTATGGAGGCTGTCGGCACCGGATTCGGCAATCGGGATTCTTGTGAATTCAATTTTCGGGTTTGGGGCGTTACAGCATGTGAGCGGGCATTCGTGGAGCTAAAGGACCGTCTGACGTCCGCTCCTGTCCTCACTCTTTCCTCTGGGAGTGATGGATTTGTTGTATTTACTGATGCATCACGTATTGGATTGGGTGTTGTCCTGATGCAGCACGGTAGACCGGTAGCCTTCGCGTCTCGTCAGCTCAAGGTTCATGAGCTGAACTAACCCACGCATGATTTGGAGCTGGCTGCAGTTGTCTTCGCACTTAAGGTGTGGAGACACTATCTCTATGGGGTCAGGTTCGAGCTCTTCTCTAACCACAAGAGCTTGAAGTATTTATTCTCTCAGTCTGAGCTGAATATGAGGCAGAGACGCCGGATGGAGCTTCTGAAAGACTATGATTTTGACCTCCAGTACCACCCAAGTAAGGTGAACGTGGTGGCGGATGCCCTCAGTCGTCAGTCACGAGGCCTAGTGGCACAAATGATGATTCACGAGTGGAGGATGCTCGAGAATATAGCAGAGTATAACTTCGATTTTGGTCTGTAGTCTTCTATCGTTCAGCTATCGAGCCTGTCAATTCAACCCTCTCCTGTCGTAAGGGTGATCGAGGCTCAGCAGACAGATGAGTCGTTATAGGATTACCGAGCAGAGGCAGCATCTGAGAGTCAGACAAATTGGCAGATTGGTTCTGATGGTGGACTTCGCTTCAGAGGCCAATTATGTATCTCGGATATTCCTGAGTTGCGTAGAGATCTTATGACCGAGGCACATCGATCGCGGTTTTCTATCCACCCTGGCTTGATGAAGATGTATCAGGATATGAGGAGACAGTATTTTTGGGCGGGGAAGAAGGGCCAGATTGCCAGTTTTGTGGCCGAGTATGAGACATGCCAGCGTGTCAAGGCCGATCATTAGAGACCACCTGGTTTGTTGCAGCCGTTGGGTGTCCCGATGTGGAAGTGGGAGCACGTATCTACCGATTTTGTTATGGGTCTGCCGAGGACTCAGCGCGATCATGACACTATCTGGGTTGTTATGGACCATCTGACGAAGTCAGCACATTTTCTTGCGATCCGTGAGACTTGGCATACTGACCGGCTCACCAGGCTATTTGTTGAGGAGATAGTGAGACTACACGGCATTCCAGTCTCGATCGTTTCTGACCGAGACCCGAGGTTCACGTCTCAGTTTTGGAGGAGCTTTCAGAGAGCTATGGGTACTAATTTACAGTTCAGTACCGCGTATCATCCGCAGACCGATGGCCAGACTGAGAGGGTCAACCAGATACTTGAGGATATGCTTTGGGCCTGCGCGATTAACTTCGGGGGTAGCTGGGGTGAATCTGTGATTAGCTGAGTTCGCATACAACAACAGCTACCAAGCGACCATTGGCATGACTCCTTTTGAGGCATTGTATGGCAGATCGTGTAGATCACCGAGTTGTTGGACCGAGGTAGGGGAGCGGTGTCTCCTAGGTCCCGAGCTTGTGCAGCAGACATCCGAGGCATCGATATCATCAGGCAGAGGATGCGCACAGCTCAGAGTCGGCAGAAGAGTTTTGCTAATCGTCGGCGTCGACCTTTGGAGTTTTCTGTAGGGGACCATGTGTATCTCAAGGTCTCGCCCATGAAGGGCGTGGTTCGATTTGGAGTAAAGGGCAAGCTTGCCCCGAAATTTATAGGACCTTTTGAGATCACTGGGCGTGTTGGCGCCATGGCCTACCGGCTTGCCTTACCATCTGAGTTGTCTGGTGTTCACAACGTTTTCCACTTCTCTATATTGAGGAAATGTGGGTCAGACATAGTTCCTGTTATTGATTGGCAGCCGTTAGAGGTTCGTGAGGACGCTTCTTGCATTGAGCAGCCAGTTCGTATCCTTGATCGCAAGGAGCAGGTCCTCCGAACTAAGGTCATCCCCTTGGTGAAGGTTCAGTGGGGTCATCATTCCGTTGATAAGGCGTCTTAGGAGCACGAGGCTGAGATTCAAGAGCGTTATTCCCATCTCTTTGATGATTGATCATATATTGTATCTTGTATACTGTCTCCGATTTTATATGACGATGCCTTTTTTTTTCCTTCTTTTATGAGTTATGTTCTCTTGCGATGACTGTGTAAATTTTGAGGATGAAATTTTTATTTAGAGGGGAGAGTTGTAAGACCCGTATCCAAGACCGTACCGTTCCGTTGGCTTCCGCGTCCTTCCGGTCGAATTTCGAAAATCCTCGACATGTATTCAACGTTTACGCTCGAACTAAAGCCGAGTCCCGCATATCAGAGACGACTCGACCTGAAACCTATACGTTAGCGACCGCGCCGTCGCCGCGATTTTAACGCCGCGACTCGCGCACCGACCCGATACCCAGGGAAGAAGATGTAGGCCCGCGTTCAATTCGAAGAAAACACCGCGCGTTGCAAATTACGAGGAAATCTCTACGAGATGTCCCATCAATCAATCAATCACTCATGTCAAGTACAAGTCAAGTCACTCCATACCCAAGTACAACTAACCCATGTCATGCCCATACCTTTCTCTTACACAAGCAACCCAAAGTCCACTCTCACATTACTTCATCCATCACCAAACCCATCACCCATCACACCTCACCCATCCTTTTTCACCCATCACCTCACTCTCTCTCTCATTTCTCAAACCTCTCAAGCAACAAAAATTTCACACGTCCAAGCTCGTTCTCCCAAATCTCAAGTGTGGCCCACCTTATCTTCTATCTACACCTCTCATCTCTCATCCACACCATCAAAGATCCATCATCCACCATCCAAAGTGAAGGAAAATAGCTAAGGAGACTAGGGGAGCAAGAAGAAAGCCTAGAGGTGGGTGATTCATTGTTCATTTTTAATTTTAAGGGCCCACTTGTTGTGGGACCAACTTGATGTATGTGTTGTATTAATGGAGGGCCCATAGTGGCGGGGTCCCTCCTCTTTACCACCGTCTCTCTCTCTTGTTCTTTCTTTCTCTCTCTCTCTTTCTTTCTCTCTCCTTATCCTTCCTCTAAAATGAAGTGGGCCCCACCAATTCATGATAAATCTACTCCATCCATCAAATGGTGTGGCCCACCACATTTTAGGTAAAATGATATTTATTTTATATTAATATATATATATATGTATATATGTACATGCATGGTGGGCCACGATCATGTGGGACCCACCTTGGTGAACGTGGACCACGTGCATGTGGGACCCACCATGATGCAATGTTTATCCAGGCCGTCCAGCGTCCAGGGACGCTGGACGAGCGTGGTGCACATGGAGTGCGTGTACTGACATGGAGGTGTACTAACGAGCTGACAAAAAAAAAAGGAAGGGAAATGGTGGGCCACTCATGCAGGCCCCAACTTGATGCATGTATTCAATCCAAGCCTTCCACCATCTTCCTCAGATTATTTTAGGCGTTGAGCCAAAATTTGGGACCAATCCGATTCTCAGGTGGGCCATACCATCTAAAATCATGTGGAGACATGCCTGAACATATAAAAGCACTTGGTGGGGCCTACCTGAAATTTGGATGCATCTTAAATTTCGATTGAACGGTCCACCGCGTGAGACACATACAATAGATGGATTGGATCATCTTATTGTGGGCACCATATTTAAAAAAAAGAAAAAAGAGAAGAGGAGGAAGCAACGGTAGACGCTGCTGCTGCAGACGCCAGGCGGGCAGCCGGTTTGGGCTGATCCTCACGGCCCAATTGTGGGCCCCGCTGTGATGTGTGTCAACCATCAACACCGTGCATTTGAAAGGTCCCCTTTGAATAGGGGCTGTCCCCAAAAATCAGCCGTATACGGAACTCAGGTGGGCCATACCATATAAAATCATGTGAAGACATGCCTGAAACAAATAAAAGCACTTGGTGGGGCCTACCTAAAATTTGGACGTGGCTGAAACTTAGTCAGAACCCCCAGTCAGGTGGGACACACATAATGAGTGGGCTGGATTGGAGAACCACCTTGTGGTGGGCCCCCAACCGCGGCCTCATGAATAGATTAGATGGCAATAAACATCACAGTGGCCCATGGTCCACGTGAACCGTGAACAGTTTGAATGGCAAATATACATCACTGTGGGCCCCCCTGGCCTACGTGACCTTATGAACAGATTGGGTGGTAAATGAACATCATGGTGGGGCCTGGCCCACGTGATCATATGAGCAGGTTGGACGTCACAATAAGCATTTCAGTGGGCCCATGGTCCGCTTGACCTTATGAATAGGTTGGATGGAAAATAAATATATTACGATGGGGCCCCATGGTCATGTAACCTTATCAACAGGTTGTATGGAAACTAAACCTTTTGGTGGGCCCCTTGCCACATGGCTTTATCAACAGGTGGGTTGTAAAATAAATATTTTGGTGGGCCCCTTGCCACATGGCCTTAACAACAGGTTGGATGTAAAATAAACATTATAGTGGAGCCCTTGCTCACGTGGTCTTACCAACAGGTTGGGTGGCAAATAAGCATTTCAGTGGGCCCAGGATTGGATGGAAAATAAATGTTATAGTGGGCCCACATGGGAACCTACCATGATGCATGAGTTTTATCCAAACCGTCCAACCATTTTGAGATTATTTTAGGGGCATTGTTGAGGCCCATCTTAATGTATTTGTGGCGTGCCCACTAAGGCCCACTTGGATGCATATGGGCCCATGTATTTAGGCCCATCTTGGCATGTATATAGGCCCAATGTTGGAGCCCACTTTGGTATATATATAAGGCCTATGTGATAGACCCATTCGATACATATAAAGCTCATGTGATTGGGCTCATTTTTAATGCATTCTAAGGCCCATGGGTTATGACCCATTGCAAAGTACCTAAGGCCCATTGGTGAGGCTGATTGAGGTGATCCGCTTGATGAACGTAAGGCCCATATGATACGGCCTAATTGATGTACTTAAGGCCCAATTGGGTGCAACTAGGTCCATTGCAATGCGTGATCTCTCCATGGCATATAATGATATTTATAGCAAGTAATGCCTTGAGAATAATGATGGTTAGATGCCCACATTGTAAGGATGACGTCGGTTAAATGTCCGCATTGTCACTCTCCCTAAGGCCCACTAATAGGCCATACTTGTAGTAAGTAAGCCGTCTAGGCCCATCTCAATTATACACAAAGCCCATCCCTATATACATATTTAGTATAGATCCATGATTCATTATCATATGCATCATATGTATGACTGATATGAGAAGTGACTGATCATAGCATATGCCTTCGAGCGAACTGTTTATGGGCTCCCTGATAGGCGGAGTTGCCCTACATGAGTGCATGATACACGTAGGACTGTTGCATGACTGGTAGTGTGACTCATGCACTAGCATTTGTATGATTGTGATTATTGTATGCTCTAGCGACATCAGGGCCATAGCCTCCACAGATGCATCGTGGGTGGTTGGATTGGATACCGAAAATGTTTGGTTCTAGCATACGGGCGCCATAGATGTCCCTGGATGAAAATTCCTAAACCCGATGGTACCAGATGATGACTCCAATGTCGATACCAAGTGGATACACGAGTGCGAGATGGCCGTATACCAGTAGGCCATGTCTCCCACTGTGTCGTAGTCGGTTGGAAAGGGGTGTGACCTTACCCGCCTGAGTGAGGGAGCAACTTCTAGGTTGAGTTTGATTAGCTTGAGGAATCGGTCCGCTATCGACGAGCCAGACCCGATATTAGCAGGCAGATAGTGAGGTCTCTTCTGCTCTCCTAGTTGTGCATTTGGATAGGGACGACAAGCTAGCGTAGAGTGTACTAGACTCCGGTGATTACCCAAACTGAGAACCGTATTTACTTGATGCTCTAGTAAGGAGCTGCATTGATATGTGGATGAGGATTGATATGCTTGACTTGCATTCTGCATCGCATGGCCTGGATGTGGCCGATCGCATTCACATCTTGTACCGCATAGCCTTGGTACGGCTGATTGTATTCATGTATTCATCAGCATGATTCTGCATTACTCTAACCTTGCATTCTGAGCACGCTTATATTACGCACATACTTACACCACCCTCTAAGCTTGCTATAAGCTTATGCACGATTGATGCGTGCAGGTGACGCCAGGACACAGCCTTAGTCTCGCCGTCGTTGGAGCGTGCAGACGAGCTTTTGGAGTTTTCATATTTGTATTATCTTGTATTTTTCTTCAGACGCATTATACTCAAAAGTTTTTTATCATAGTTAATTTTGTGGTGGTGTTCTTATGGTTATTGTCCGTGGGTTATGCTTATGTTATGCTCATTACAAATCAAATGGATATTAGAAATCTTCCTTGTACCATCCCAGGATCGGAACCTGGTATATGGGTGCCGGGAGCCGAGAATGGGGTACTACGGAGGCTGTCGGTGCCAGATTCGATGATCAAAAATTTTGTGAGCCCGGTTTTCGAGTTTGGGGCGTGACAGATGAGCATTCCCGGGGCAATGATTGCATTCATACATCTATGCACCTAATAAGACTGTATTTACTCTGTTTTAGTTGTTTGAATGTTTTATACTATTTCTTACCTAATGCGACGGTGTGTAATCTTGAGAGAAATTTACACTGAGTTGGTCACTCATCCATCAAATATACAACCATACAGGTAGTACAGGTGGCTTAAGTGATATGCGTGTTCAGACTTGATGAGGAGCAGGGTACGATCACTTGAGATGCATGACTGTATTTGCTTGGAGGAGCTGCGTGATCTTGCGGCTTATATTTACATGCTTTCTACTATTCTTCATATATTAATTCTTGTAAATCTTGTATTTGTTAAATTTAGAGACGTTGGTTTGTATAAGTCATTATGGACAGCTTCTTGTATACTTGAATGATAATAAAATTTTCGTTTATGTTGATTTGTCCACACTACGATCATTTGCTTACTCTGATAAAAGAAAAAAATGTACACTCAAATTTGACCATCCTTTAAGGTTAACACTCGGATTTTTGAGAAATGAGTCCTATACTCGGGTCTAGGAAAATCGGGACGTTACAATAACAATAAAGGAAATAGAATACAGATAATGGAATTTAATAATAGAATTATGAAAATGTGATGCATGTGATATTTTTATGAATACTTATAACATTTATATTATTTCTTACAACACCATACCAAAATAGATGGTCATGTTGCATTAACGCCCACGCACTGATACCTCATGGTGATGGACCTATTTATACGTTAGTTGGTTAGACTACTGCTCCAATTGTACCTCTGACGTATGTCCACGCACACAATTATATATACTCATACGCTGTACATAAAGGAGACTCCAATGGATCCAATGGATTCTAGGGTCTTTCACATAATGAACATAATTGCCCTACTTGCTGGCTTTAGGGTCTCTCACCCAAGGGACACAATTGCCCTACTTGCTAATTTAGGATCTTTCACTCAAGGAACACGATTGCTCTACTTACTTACGTTACATCCAACATATTAAAATTGATGCTCAATGAATGGTAGACATACATGTAAGATAAATAATTATTTTGCAATAGAAAATATCAACAATATAATTTTAATTAATAATTCTAGATTTAAATTTTGTTGAAACTTTAATAATTCAAATACTTAAATAAAATATTATTTTACTATTATTTAATTTAGAAATTTTTATGAAATAATGTACAAGAAATTTTAGTTTCAATTCCAAATTAATTTTGAAAATTTTCTTAAACTTAAGTTCATTTAAATTTAATTTAATTAACTCTTTAAAATTTTAGAATTAAAATTTGGATTTTAATATTTACAGAAACAAAAATATTACACTATTTTCTAGAATATAACATTAATAATAAAAATTATTATTTAATAATTTAAGTTAATCTATCTTTAAAAAAAATTATCTAACATAAATTTTTTTATCTATTTTTAAAAATTATATATAATTTGGATTAATTAAATGATTATATTAAATAACTAACATACTTATTAATTAAAAATATTTTTAAAATTAATTTAAATTTACTAATTTAAATAAATTCATAAATTAATTTAAATTTAATATATTTTTAATAATTTACTTTCATATTAATTAATTTTTAAAAGTTTAGGAATAATTTATATTTAATTTTTAATCTTAACAAAAAATCTAAGAATTAATAAATTAAAATATAAACTTAGATAAATTATTTATTTTATTCTGTAAATTTATTTTATTTTATTTATATATAAATTATTTCAACATTAAATATTAGAAATATAGAAATTCATAGATGAGTAGGATTCCCTACATAATAATCAACTGACAATAATATTCTTATTAAAATTTTGGGTTAAATAAGCATAATAAATAACTAAAAATGATAAACTTTAGGATAGGATCACCTACCTTAAAAGTCTGATGATCCGACCCCGCTTTAATCTCTGTCTTAATCTACAGAGCTCTCTCTCTCTCTCTCTCTCTCTCTCTCTCTCTCTCTCTCTCTCTCTCTCTCTCTCTCTCTCTCTCTCTCTCTCCCTCTCTATTTTTGATTTGATTGTTTCCTTCGTTTCTTTCTTTATCTCTCTCTCTCTGTTTTTTTTTTTAAATAAAAGGGTGTGTAATGGAATGGAAGAGGAGATTATGGGACGGTTTCATTCAGTGGGATGGTTCGGCGCCCATTAACGTACGGAAAGGAAGGAAGAATAGAGAAAGTGGTTTAGTCGGCGTGCGGAAGATATAATTTTTATTTTTATTTTATTATTATTTTTTAAGATATGCTGGGTCCAACTAACGATAATATAAATCTACTTCGTCCATCATCTCGGCCTGGCCAAGAAAAGATGTAAAGCCAAAAATGAGGCTGATCCAAAACTCAAGTGAGCTACACGTAAGCGGACGGTGGAGTTAGTTCCCACCGAAAAATGGGTTGTTACAAGAATCGCCGGAATTGACCATGAAATGCATGGAATTGATGGTGATGTGAAGGGAATTGACCGTGAAATGTATGAAAATGACCATAAAGTGAAGCGGAATCGTTGGAATTGACCGTGAAATACATGAAAATGATCGTGAAGTGAAGGGAATTGACTGCATGAAAATGACCATAAAGTGAAGCGGAATCGTTGGAATTGACCGTGAAATGCATGAAAATGATCGTGAAGTGAAGGGAATTGACTGTGAAATGCATGGTTTTGAATGTGGAGTGAATGGAAATGACCGTGAAATGCATGAAATTGATCGTGAAGTTAAGGGGATTGACCGTGAAATGCATGGAAATGACCGTGAAGTGAAGGGGAATTGCCAGGGTTAACCGTGAAGTGCATGGAATTGACTGTGAAGTGAAGGGAATTGTAACGCCCCGACTTTTCAGGACCCGAGTCCCAAAAACCCGAGTGTTAACCTTAAAGAATGGTTAAATTCAAGTATACATTCTTTTCCTTTATCAGAGTAAGCAGATGAGCGTTGAATGGACACAGCAACATAAAGGAAAATTTTCATTTCATTTAAAATATACAAGTGGTTGCCCATAATAACTTATACAAACCAATGTCTCTACAATAACAAATACAAGATTACACACATGAGAAATTTAAAAGCATATGAAAAGCAAACTAAAGCCGCAAGATCACACAGCTTCCTTGATAGGTACAATCACATGTCCTTGACTACTATATCGGCTCATCATCAGTCCGAACCTGCATATCACTTAAGCCACCAGTGCTACCTGTACGATTATATTTTTATGGATGAGTGACCAACTCAGTGTGAATTCCTCTCAAGATTACACACCGCCGCATTAGGTAAGAAATAGTATGAAACATCCAGACAACCAAAACATAGTAAATGCAGTCTTATTAAATGCATGGATGTATGGAGTGCGTTCATGCCTCGGGGATGCTCATCCGTGCAGACAGAGCCACCGCCCATGCAATGCATTCATGCCCCGGGGATGCTCATCCGTGCGGATAGGGTCGCCGCCCATGCAATGCGTTCACGCCTCGGGGATGTTTACCCGTGCGGATAGGGCCGCCGCCCATGCAATGCGTTCATGCCCGGGGGATGTTTACCCGTGCGAACAGGACCGCCGCCCATGCAATCATCAAACCTGGGAAATATCGTCCAGTCGGAACAATATATGTCATGTATGCATGATTAGCCAAGTCATTATTAGTCCATTTGAACCAGCCAATTTAGATAAGCTCAAAGGTCACTACGGGGAGCACATGGTCCAGCGTAAGTCGACAGCTCGGGCATAGGTCCCATACCACCATCCTTGGCTCATGAGACTACCATCTTAGGATGTTTAATGGAAACCCGTCGACTAGTGGTCAATCATATTACAATACATGGGGCTTACCATCACATGGTTGCATGATATAAAACATCAATCCCATATAGAAAAAATATCAAAATGAAACCATGTAGGCCGGGTATCAAAATATGCCACATACGGCGAATATTAAAACTATACGGTAAAAACCATCATTTAAAACTATTGGACACAACAACCCTGGATGGTATGCCCACCTCAATGATTCATCTAGACCACCACTCAATAACCACTAAGTCGAAGGTCCATTTTAATCACAACCAATCGGGTTACATCCTAAGTACGGGTGTACATGTATAGGGGGGGTGGGATTTTCCACCAATGTACCAGTTTAAAGTCCATAAGCAATACACAAATAATCCACAAGCATAAACAAATATACAGGATGAACATTAAGTAGGCAATATAGCAATTCAATTTCCACCAGCTAACACATGTGATTATAAAGGGAGATATCAATTTAAATAAAAACTATAACTTAAGCTAATGAGAAGATGGAAAGCTTAAGGGGAAGAATCATCACCTTATACTTGAATCGCTAACTGACGTTGCTAGGAAGCGCGTACACCCTTAGAATTGAGTCCTACCATGGTTTGTGAAGTTGTACATGAGATCAATGTTCTATCAAGTATCTATGGTTATGATTTATACTACCTAGGGTCTAGTCTTAACTTAGATCCTGAGATTTGAACTCTAGTTGGTGTGTTAGTGTTATATTAGCTAACATGGTAGTAACGATGATGATTAACATTATAGTCTAATAGGAGTGATGATATTTTAAGAGTGATAAGACAGAACACTAATTTTTTTTATACTGAAATTGTATGTAATAGATTATATTAGTATGGACAGTTTACTAATGGTTACTCATATATAATATAAATATCCCAAGCATTGGATCGTGTGGATGCACTCTTAGGTCGCAGTTCAGTAAGCGGGGCCCTTGGTTGAACATAGTGGATATTTGATAGATTCATCAAGGTGGGGCCCACACGTGTGGCCCAACAGTTGTACAAGTATATATATTATATTGGATATGTATGTATAATGATATTTTATTTGTTAAATGGTTTAACGTCCAGGGCTGTGTGAATGGATGGACGGCTTGGATGCAGCCCACGTACACTATGTTGTACGTACTTCAGAGGTGGGTCCACACATGCAGGACCCACCAGTTATATGCATTTACAGGGGCATTCACATGTACGTGTTATATGTACATGCATATAAAATTTTGTTTGCAAAAACGTCCAGGGCCAGTCTTCTGATGGACGGCCTAAGTGAGCTACATCATCAAGGTGGGGCCACATACATGGCCCACCAACCGTGGTAGGGTGGGGTCCACCCGTTGATGCAGGGTGCGGCCCACCTGCACTTGTGCAGGGCCCAGAACTTGGGCATTCCATCGGTTTTGGGTGAGGCCCACCTGCATTTGTGCAGGGCCCACCAGCGTTTGGTGAAGCCCACATGCAGTCCACCTTCGCTGCAATGTGCATGGCCGTTATTCAGTTGTTTCTCAGGCCAAAGACATCCCTTCATTTGGACTATTGGTGAGGCTGATTTCAGCCCCAAAACAAGGCTCTTACAGGGACACTTCCTACCCCATTTCAGCTCCAGGAATGGCCAAGGTTTGGGTTGTTTTCTGGGCCACTTTCAGTCTCGATAAAATGTCGGTCCCAGCATAGTTTCATGGTCCAACAGAGTGGCTTTCTCTGGCCTGATCAGAAGTTGATCAGGGCATGGGCTGGAGGCTGGCAACTTCAGCTGTAAGGGGCGTTTTTCCTGCTCCGATCTAAGCTAAAATTTCAACTATTTCCCATTTATCTCCAGCCAATATCAGGCCTGGTTCCCAGCCTGTTTGCACGTGACATCAGGCCCAGCTTTGAGGGCAGATTTTGGCTCAGTTAGGGGCTCCTGGTTAGGACTGTTTTCGGCCCAAACCTCAGGCCATCTCGCGGTCTGGTCTTGGCTCATTCCTGGGCCATTTTTCGGTCTGGTTTAGAGTCCAACAGAGGTCTGTTTATAGCTTGGATTGAAGCCCGTTTAAAGGCCTGCTGCAGCTCTCTTCACGGCCCAGTTGGAGGTCAGTTTCAGCTCGCAGCAGGGCCTCCAAATGAGGCTGGAACCTTTATGAAAGGAAAACGAAAAAATAGGAGAAGTTAGGCCATTACCTGGCTGGACCTGCAAGGTGGTTGACGCCTCCACCAACACTCTCTCTTTCTCTCTCTTTTGTCTTTATTTCTCCTCTCTCTTTCTATATATTCCTGGGAGGGTTGAGCCTCTCTTTTATAGACCACAAGAAGAGCATTCGATGGTTGAGAGATGCTCCCCACACACAACGGTTAGGATCGGTTGTTGGTCATGCATGGGGCCTATCCGTTCGTGGAGATGTGTTTGTAGCGCCCTGTGCTCCCTAGAAGTACATCTTTCAGACTTAGTGGGGCCCATCTTGTTGTCGTGGTTGGGTGGGTCTTTGAGGAAGATGACCCACCCTTTAATGGTGGATTGTCCTTCAAGGGGTCTTTGGGCGATCTGGACCGTTTAATCGGTCTGGATGGGTCCCATTAGCGATGTGGGGTCCACTTTTCGGATCTCAGATGAGATCTTGCTTCATCTCATGAGATCTCTTTGATTTTCCTCTCTATCTCATGAGATGAGAGAGTTATTTTTCTCTTCTAGTATCTACCACCTGGGAGGGCTGGGATGGTGCCACGTGGCCTCATCGGACGGTCCTAGGCGTGACAGCTACCCTTATCCAAAAGAAGAAAATCTTCTTTTTCTTTTCTCTTAATTGCCATACCATTTTTGGGCTGTGAGAGGACTCCTCTCAGCTGGCAGGGAGTAAGGCCGAAAGCCTCTAGTCCATAGGGTGTTGTCTTGCCTAACAAGCCACCTGATGGTTCATCTCACTGAATCTTAGCCCCACATGAAAGAAATGGACAGTTGGGGCTGATCTTTGTTGTTTTAATGTATGCGTCAAAGAAACTATACCGTTTTGTTCAGTGGGCCACCAAAAGTGAAATGAACGGTGTGGATTGTCCGGAAAGTGCTTGGTAAGGCTCAACTTGGGGTTTGAATTTTAACATATTCAAAATTTTGAATGGCGGGAGAGATTCCAGCCATTTGGCATTTTTGCTCGGTCAAAGGACGTTTGACCGTGCAATTACATTCAGTGTGTGTCCTGTGCTTATAGCCAAAGGTGCACACGCACCATATGTTAGGTCTTATTTTATGTTTATGATAAATCTACACCGTTCATTTGTTTTGGGACCCTTATATATGGGCCCTGGACCAGTTTGGGGCACATGTGAGGTGCAGGTGGGGCCCATTACTTGATTTGGGTGTCATTTATAGATTTCCCACTGATTTGTTGGTTGGATCAGCTTGAAATTGAACAACAATGGTTAAAACGGTCCAAGGGACTATTTAATCTAAGATCCAATGGTCAGGTTACGGATGTATGGTCTGTTCTGATTTTATAACACTAAATATCATGTTATGTTACATTTAATAATATTATTTACTATTATAATTATTATTATTAGGAATTATTTTCCTTATATATTTTGTCATATATAATTTATATTATCACAAATTTTTAATATATGTAAATCATATTAGTGTCAGTAAGCAAGATTAATGTATATGTATACATGTAGGTTATTTGTATATTATTTATATGGTCATATATGTATTAGGTTTTTAAAAGTTATATAAATCATCAAATTGTTTAAAATATGTTATTCATTATAAATTTTTCCAGTATATGTTATTTTTTTATGTATTATAAAATCTATAGTTTGTAATTTATACTAATGATGTTGTAAGTATATGCATATGTTATAGTTACATATCCCTTTAACATGAAACTTCAAATATTTATAAAATATGTAAATATCATTTCATAGTGTATTTTTATTTTTATTTTTTTTAGGTTGTATTATATTTTTTTTGCATTAAATTAAATCACGTGGTAACACTCGAGTACTGGAAAGTACGGGGTGTTACAGGAATTGACCATGAAATGAATGGAAATGACCGTAGAGGGAATTGAATGTGAAATGCATGGAATTGACCGTGAAATTAATGGAAATGACCGTGAAGTGAAAGAAATTGATCGTAAAATGCATGGAATTGACCGTGAAGTGAAGGGGAATTGATAGAATTGACCGTGAAATGCATGGAATTGACTGTGAAGGGAAGCGAATTGACCGTGAAATGCATGAAATTGACTGTGAAGTGGAGGGAAATCGTCGGAATTGACCGTGAAGCTAATTGACCATGAAATGCACAGAATTAACCGTGAAGGGAATTGACCATGAAATGAATTGAATTGACCATAAAGTGAAGGGGAATCGCTGGAATTGACTGTGAAATGCATGGAATTGACCATGAAGTGAAGGAAATTGATCGTGAAATAAATGGAAATGATCGTGAAGCGAAGGGAATTGACTGTGAAATGCATGAAATTGACCGTGAAGTGAAAGGGAATTGCTAGAATTGACAATGAAATGAATGGAAATGACTGTGAAGTGAGGGAATTGACTGTGAAATGCATGGAATTGACCGTGAAGTGAAGCAAATTGACCGTGAAATGCACGAAATTGACCCTGAAGTGAAGGGAATTGACCGTGAAATGAATTGAATTGACTGTGAAGTGAAGGGGAATCGTCGAAATTGATAGTGAAATGCATGGAATTGACCGTGAAGTGAAGGGAATTGAATGCAAAATGCATGGAATTCATCGCGAAGTGAAGGGAATTGACTGTGAAATGAATTGATTTGACCGTGAAGTGAAGGGAAATTGCTGGAATTGACCGTGAAATGCATGGAATTGACCGTGAAGTGAAGGGAATTGACCATGAAATCATGAAATTGACAGTCAAGGGAATTAACCGTGAAATGAATTGAATTGACCGTGAAGTGAAGGGAATTGACTGTGAAATGAATTGAATTGATCGTGAAGTGAAGGAGAATTGTCGAAATTTACCATGAAATGCATGGAATTGACCTTAAAGTGAAGGGAATTGACCGGGAAATGAATTGACTGTGAAGTGAAAGGAATTGACCGTGAAGTGAAGGGGAATCACCGGAATTGACCGTGAAATGAAGGGAATTGACCATGAAGTGATTGAAATTGACCGTGAAGTTAATGAATTCACCTCGAACTGATTGAATTGACCGTGAAGTGAATGAAATTGATTTTCGACCATCGACCTAATGGAATCTTGAAAAATAACGAGGTTGGTTGGCTAAAGTAGCTTTCCTACTCCAAAATCATATATGATATGTTAAGTAACTAATTTTGTTTTAGAAGATATTCTTGTTAAAAGAATAAAGAAAGAAATAAAAAAAATTAATATGCTTACATATACATATTTATTTAAATATGTATTAGAGAAAAATGCAAGTATAATAAAGTTCCCTATGAAAATTAAATTTTTTTTTAAAAAGGTGTATAGAAAGGCACTGTACTACGGCTATGGCTACGGTTATAATCCGTAGCCATAGAAAAACCCAAGCTTCAAGAATGCAGGGCATTTTGGTCCAGTAAATGTATATCTGTGCATCTGAGGTTTATTCTTCAAGCAACAAGCAAGTTTTCGTAAAAAGGTTCGTGAGCCATATATGGGTGTACAGCAGTAAATTTCTCATTAAATGGGATGTTAAAGAAGGGGTACACTCGTGCCGGAACACCTAAGCTATGGTGGTATCAGAATTGGGCCCTACGTTAATGTATCCATAAATCTGAACCGTCCATCAGATGATTCGCTTGACGTAACCCCAGGCATAGAGTCCATCTCAAACAGAAACTAAGGTGGGTCACAGAACATGGGACAAATTAAGAGGAGACACCCACCCTTCCTTTGCATTTGGGGACTGCCGTATTGTGCATACGGCATCCATGCAGTTCAGACCTTTCATCTGCTATTCAGGACAAAAATCATGATTTTCGACAACTCAGGTGACCCCCCGATGAAGGGTGGGGCTTCCACCCCACCCTTTTTCATGGTGCTGATTTTCAGGCGCCTGAGTCGAGCCATGGGTGAAACTCCCGGTTAAGGGTTCGAGTACCCACAGGCGGTGAAATTCCACTAAGGTGTGAGTGTGGGGGTGTGTGGGTGCGTTTAAAAATTAAAAAATATAAAAATGGGGGAAGGCATTTGATGGACGGATTAGATGTGATGATAAATCACATGGGCCCCACTTATTCGCGGTACCACCGTCGTAGCCTACTGTGTCACAGGTACCACTGAAACGTGCCCCATTCTAGAAAGAGAAAATGACCACTGTAGGCAAAACCTTTTATCCAGCGGTTTTTATCGAGAAATACAAACTTAAGTTACCAACTTAGACTAGCACGTGCGGACAGCGACTTTGAGGACGAAACTAACCCTCCTTTTCACTGCGAAGACGAGAGCTGACGCTCCTCCAACTAAGAGTTGTACGAACGGCTTAGGAGAGATCAAAGTTACATGGCCCCACAGCTATGTATTTATCGTATCCACAACGTTCATCCATATTTCAAAATCATTTCGGAGCATTATTCAAAAAAAAATAAAAATCATATCCATAAATCAATGGACCACACCACAGAGCAGCGGGGAAATTGATTTTCATCGTAAAAAATTTTGTGAGGCCCATCATAACATTTATTTTCCATCCAATCTATTCATAAGGTCACAAAGGCCTGGACGAAGAGGAAAAAAAAATTCCATGATGATCCAAAACTTCTGTAACCCTTAAAGGGTTTCAATGGTAGATATTCAATTCCCCATTACCTTTTACTGTGTGGTCCACTTGATAGTTAGATCTGTCTTATTTTTCATCTCAAGTCTTAATACGAGTTCACCGAATAAATGGACGGTTTGAATATAACATATACCTCATAATGGGACCCACAAAAATTAGTGGGGATTACAACAGGAAAAAGGAAAAAAAAAATGAAAAAGAAGCCAGTGAGTTGGGGTTGCTGGCCTATGGCTACAGATTATAACTGTAGCCATAATTATAATGCGATGCACTTTTTTTTTTTTTTAATTTTTTTTTTTTTACATGGAGAACTTTATTGTACATACATTTTTCTTTAAATACATGTTTATATAAATATGTGTGTGTGTGTGTGTGTGTGTGTATATATATATATATATATATATATATATATATATATATATATATAAATTTTTCTCCTTTTTTTTTTTTTTCATTTCTTTCTTTATTCATTTAACAAGAATATCTTCTAAATTAAAATTAGTTACTTGATGTACCACATATGATTTTGGGGTAGGAGAAGCTACTTTAGCCAACCAACCTAGTTATTTTTCAAGATTCCATCAAGTCGATGGTCAAAAATATATTTCATTCACTTCACGGTCAATTTCAATCACTTCATGGTCAAACTAGAAATTGAGCGAGGCAAATATGAAATTGAGTGAGTAAATTGAAAATTGAGCAGGACAATGTATGAATTGAGTGAGGGAAGCTAGAAATTAAACGAGGTAACATAGGAGTTCAGCGAGGGAATCTAGAAATTGAGGGAGGCAACTTAGGATTTGAGCGAGGAAAGCTATAAATTCAGCGAGGGAACCTAGAAATTGAGCGAGATTTAGGATACGTTGAAATTGAGTGAGGGAACCTCGCTCAAATCCTAAGTTGCCTCGTTGAATTTCTACGTTACATCGCTCAATTGCTAGGTTGCCTCAATCAATTCCTAGATTCCTTCGCTCAATTTATATATTGCCTCACTGGATTTCTAATTTTCCTCGCACAATTCGTAGGTTGTCTCGCTCAATTCATATATTTTTTCAGATCATTTTATGGTATGAGACCAAAAATGAGATATATCCAGTTCTCAAGTGTACCACATTATAGGAAATAGTGTTGAATGAGTGTCAACCATTAGAAACCTTTAGGGGGCCCACTGTGATATTTGTGAGAAATCCTCCTCGTTTAAGTTCATTCATAGGGTCAAAAAGACCTGGATGAAGAGGGAAAAAAAATTTCATAATGATCCAAAACTTCTGTAACCCCTAAAAGGGTTTCAATGGTAGACGTTCAATTTCCCACTGCCTTTTACAGTGTGGTCCACTTGATAGTTAGATCTATCTTATTTTTCGTCTTAAGCCTTAATATGAGCTCGTAAAATATATGGACGGTTTGGATATAACACATACATCATGATGAGACCCACAAAAGCAACATAGCAAAAAAATAAAATAAAATTCAGTTTGCCCCGCTCAATTTCTAGTTTACCCCGCTCAATTTCTAGTTTGCCTTGCTCAAACTGGAAATTGAGCGGGGCAAACTGAATTTTTTTATTTTTATTTTTTGCTATGTTGCTTTTGTGGGTCCCATCATGATGTATGTGTTATATCCAAACCGTCCATATATGAGCAGGGTAAACTGAAAATTGAGCGGGGCAAACTGAAAATTAAGCGGGGCAAACTAGAAATTGAGCGGGACAAACTGAAAATTGAGCTGGGCAAACTAGAAATTGAGCGGGGCAAACATGAAATTGACCCCACTGTCAAAATATAGTTTGCCCACCTTTTATCCAGCTATTTTTATGAAAGAATTCAAACTTACTTTTGCAACTTAGACCTCCACGTGCAGAGACCCAATTCCAGGATGAAAATACCCCTCCTTTTCACTATTGTCCACATTTCCTCTCCCTTTTCACTGTTTGATTTTTATCTCCCTTTCCACTGTTGCTTTCACATTGCTTTCACCTCCCTTTCCACCCTCCGGTTCCACAAGAAAGATGAAAAAAAACTCATTTTGTGGGCCTCCCTTATTAGCATTTTGTCTTCTTCCGAAAATGGTCAGTCCAAGGAAGAAATCATGCGTCAGTTGGGCCCACATTGAATGTATGTAGTATAGGAAACGGATTGGCTACTCCCCCTGACACTAACCTCGTGGCTAGTGGTCAGTGCTCTGTGGGCCCCACCATGATGTATGTGTTTCATCCATTCCGTTCATCCATTTGTAAAGATCATTTCAAGGCTTCATCCTAAAAATAAGAGGGATATAAATCTTAGATGTACCATGCTACAGGAAAACAATAGTGATTGGATATCTATCATTTAAATCTATCAACTTGATGGAATCTTGAAAAATAATTACGTTGGTTGACTAAAGTAGCTTCTCCTACACCAAAATTATATGTGGTACGTCAAGTAACTAACTTTTGTTTAGAAGATATTCTTGTTAAATGAATAAAGAAAGAAATGAAAAAAAAAAAAGAGAGAATTTTTTTTTTATATGCATATATATATATATATATATACACACACACACACACACACACACACACACACACACACACACACACACACACACACACACACACATATTTATATAAATATGTATTAGAGAAAAATGTAGGTAGAATAAAGTTATCCACATAAAATATAAAAATAAGAAACCAACGTGTTGGGGTCGATCTGGTTGTGACCCGGTCGATTGGGTCAGAGCTGGGCCTATGGCTACGGATTATGCTACGGTTATAATCCGTAGCCATAGACCCAGCTCTGACCTGGTCGACCCCAACATGCTGGTTCTTTTTTTCTTTTCTTTTTTTCCTGATATAATCCCTATCGATTTTTATGGGTCCCATTATGAGGTATGTGTTATATCTAAACCGTCCATCTATTTGGAGAACTCGTATTAAGGCTTGAGATGAAAAATAAGACAGATCTAGCTATCAAGTGGACCACACTGTAAAAGGTAATGGGGAATTGAACGTCTACCATTGAAACCCTTTTAGGGGATACAAAAGTTTCAGGTTCAGGTTAGGTAGGTGAGATTAGGATTAGGTGTAGGTTTAGGTTTAGGGATTTGAGAATACATTTAGGTTTTAGGTTTAGGTTTAGGTTTTAGGTTATAGGTTTGGGTTATAGGTTTAGGTTATAGGTTATAGGTTTAGGTTAAGGTTAGGTTATAAGTTATAAGTTTAAGTTGTAGGTTATAGGTTATAGGTTAAGGTTTTGGTTATATGTTTTGGTTTAAGTTAAGGTTATAGGTTTAGGTTAAGGTTAAGGTTTAGGTTTAGGTTTAGGTTTTAGGTTTTAGGTTATAGGTTAAAGCTTTAGGGAATTGAGAATAGGTTAAGGTTTAGGTTTAGGGAATCGGGTTCAGGTTTGAGATCAGGTTTAGTTTGGGTTTTCAAGTTTAGGTTTAGGTTAAGGAGTTGATATTAGGATTAGGTGTAGATTTAGGTTTAAGGATTTGAGAATACATTTAGGTTTTAGGTTTAGGTTTAGGTTTAGGTTTTAGGTTTAGGTTAAGGTTATAGGTTTAAGTTAGGTTTAGGTGTAGGTTATAGGTAATAGCTTTAGGGAATTGAGAATAGGTTAAAGTTTAAGTTTAGGAAATCAGGTTCGGGTTCGGGATCGGGTTTAGGTTTGGGTTTTCAAGTTTAGGTTTAGGATTAGGTTATAGGTTTTGGTTTTGGTTTAGGTTATAGGTTTTGGTTTTGGTTTAGGTTATAGGTTTTGGATTAAGTTATAGGTTTATGTTAAGGTTTAGGTTTAGGTTATAAGTTTTTGGATTTGAGAATGGGTTCGGGTTTAGGTTATAGGTTTTGGTTTAGGTTATGGGTTTTGGGATTTGATAATGGGTTCTGGTTTAGGTTATAGGTTTTGGTTTTGGTTTAGGTTATAGGTTTTTATTTAGGTTTAGGTTATAGGTTTTGGTTTATGTTATAGGTTATAGGTTATAGGTTTATGTTAAGGTTTAGGTTTAAGTTATAGGTTTTTGGATTTGAGAATGGGTTCGGGTTTAGGTTATAGGTTTTGGAAAATGTTAGGTTTAGGTTATAAGTTTTGAGATTTGAGAATAGCTTTAGGTTATAAGTATAGGTTTAGGTTTAGGGATTTGAGTTTAAGTTATATGTTTAGATTTTGGGATTTGAGAATGGGTTCGGGTTTAGGTTATAGGTTTTGGTTTCGGTTTAGGTTATAGGTTTTGAGATTTGATAATGCGTTCCGGTTTAGGTTATAGGTTTTGGTTTTGGTTTAGGTTATAGGTTTTGATTTAGGTTTAGATTATAGGTTTTGGTTTAGGTTATAGGTTTATGTTAAGGTTTAGGTTTAGGTTATAGGTTTTTGGATTTGAGAATGGGTTCGGGTTTACGTTATAGGTTTTGGTTTAGGTTATAGGTTTTGGGATTTGATAATGGGTTCTGGTTTAGGTTATAGGTTTTGGTTTTGGTTTAGGTTATAGGTTTTTATTTAGGTTTAGGTTATAGGTTTTGGTTTAGGTTATAGGTTTTGATTTAGGTTTAGGTTATAGGTTTTGGTTTAGGTTATAGGTTATAGGTTTATGTTAAGGTTTAGGTTTATGTTATAAGTTTTTGGATTTGAGAATATGTTCGGGTTTAGGTTATAGGTTTTGAGATTTAATAATGGGTTCAGGTTTAGGTTTAGGTTTAGGTTTAGGTTATAGGTTTTGGGATTTGGGAATAGTTTTAGGTTATAACTATAGGTTTAGGTTAGGTTATAGGTTAAGGTTTTGGGATTTGAGAATGGGCTCGGGTTAAGGTTATAGATTTTGGTTTTGGTTTAGGTTACAGGTTTTGGTTTAGGTTATAGGTTATAAGTTTAGGATAAGGTTTATATTTAGGTTTAGGTTATAAGTTTTGGGATTTTAGAATGGGTTCGGGTTTAGGTTATAGGTTTTGGTTTTGGTTTTGGTTTAGGTTATAGGTTTTTGGATTTGAGAATGAGTTATGGTTTAGGTTTAGGAAATCGGGTTCAAGTTCGGGATTGAGTTTAAGTTTGGATTTTTAAGTTTAGGTTTAGGTTTAGGTTAGGGAGTTCAGATTAGGATTAGGTGTAGGTTTCGCTTTAGGGAATTGAGTTTAGGTTATAGGTTTTGGAAAATGTTAGGTTTAGGTTATAGGTTTTGGGATTTGGGAATAGTTTTAGGTTATAAGTATAGGTTTAGGTTAAGTTATAGGTTAAGGTTTAAGGATAGGTTATAGGTTTTGGGATTTGAGAATGGGTTCGGGTTTACGTTATAGGTTTAGGTTTAGGTTTTGGTTTAAGTTATAGGTTATAAGCTTTGGGATTTGAGAATGGGTTCGGGTTTAGGTTATAGGTTTTGGTACTGGTTTAGGTTATAGGTTTTAGTTAAGGTTATAGGTTATAGGTTTAAGTTTAGGTTAAGGTTAGGTTTAGGTTATAGGTTTTGGGATTTGATAATGGGTTCGGGTTTAGGTTATAGGTTTTGGTTTTGGTTTAAGTTATAGGTTATAGGTTATAAGTTTTGGGATTTGAGAATGGGTTCAGGTTTAGGTTATAGGTTTTGGTATTGGTTTAGGTTATAGGTTTTGGTTAAGGTTATAGGTTATAGGTTTAGGTTTAGGTTAAGGTTAGGTTTAGGTTATAGGTTTTGGGATTTGATAATGGGTTCAGGTTTAGGTTATAGGTTTTGGTTTAGGTTTAAGTTATAGGTTATAGGTTTAGGATAAGGTTTAGGTTTAGGTTTAGGTTATAGGTTTTGAGATTTCAGAATGGGTTTGGGTTTAGGTTATAGGTTTTGGTATTGGTTTAGGTTATAGGTTTTGGTTAAGGTTATAGGTTATAGGTTTAGGTTTAGGTTAAGGTTAGGTTTAGGTTATAGGTTTTGGGATTTGATAATGGGTTCGGGTTTAGGTTATAGGTTTTGGGATTTGATAATGGGTTCGGGTTTAGGTTATAGGTTTTAGTTTTGGTTTAAGTTATAGGTTATAGGTTTTGGGATTTGAGAATGGGTTCGGGTTTAGGTTATATGTTTTGGTATTGGTTTAGATTATAGGTTTTGGTTAAGGTTATAGGTTATAGGTTTAGATTTAGGTTAAGGTTAGGTTTAGGTTATAGGTTTTGAGATTTAATAATAAATTCGAGTTTAGGTTATAGGTTTTGGTTTTGGTTTAGGTTATAAGTTATATGTTTAGGATAAGGTTTAGGTTATAGGTTTTGGGATTTGAGAATGGGTTCAAGTTTAGGTCATAGGTTTTGGTTTTAGTTTAGGTTATACGTTTTGAGATTTGGAAATGATCTTTACAATTGGATGAACAGAATGGATGAAACACATACATCATGGTAGGGCCCACAAAGCACTGACCACTAGCCACGGGGCTGGTGTCAGGGGGAGTAGCCAATTCGTTTCCTATACAACATACATTTAATGTGGGCCCAACTGATGCGTGATTTCTTCCCTGGACTGACCATTTTTAAAAGAAGACAAAATGCTGATAAGGGGGCCCACAAAATAAGTTTTTTTCATCTTTCTCATGGAACCGGAGGGTGGAAAGGGAGGTGAAAACAACGTGAAAGCAGCAGTGGAAAGGGAGATGAAAATTAAACGGTGAAAAGGAAGAGGAAAAGTGGACAGCAGTGAAAAGGAGGGGTATTTTAGTCTTGAAATTGGGTCTCCGCACATGGAGGTCTAAGTTACAAAAGTAAGTTTGTATTCTTTAATAAAAACAACTGGATAAAAAGTGGGTAAACTAGATTTTGACAATGGAGTCAATTTCATGTTTGCCCCGTTTAATTTTCAGTTTGCCCCGCTCATATATGGACGGTTTGGATATAACACATACATCATAATGGGACCCACAAAAGCAAAAAAAAAAAAAAAAAAAAAAAAATCATTTTATCCCTCTTAATTTCTAGTTTGCCCCGCTCAGTTTGCTCCGCTCAATTTCTAGTTTGCCCCTCTCAATTTCCAGTTCTCCCCCCCCCCCCCCCCCCCCCACTCAATGGAGTGGGGTAAACTGATTTTTATTATTTTTTGCTTTTGTGGGTCCCATCATAATGTATGTGTTATATCCAAACCGTCCATATATTTGACGAGCTCATATTAAGGCTTGAGACGAAAAATAAGATAGATCTAACTATCAAGTGGACCACACTGTAAAAGGCAGTGGGGAATAGAACGCCTACCATTGAAATCCTTTTAGAGGTTACAGAAGTTTTGGATCATTATGATTTTTGTTTTCCTCTTCATCCAGGTCCTTTTGACCCTATGAATGAACTTAGACGGGAAGGATTTCTCACAAACATCACAGTGGGCCCCCTAAAGGTTTCTAATGGTTGACGCTCATTCAACACTGTTTCCTGTGATGTGGTACACTTGAGATTTGGATATATCTCATTTTTGGTCTCATACCATAAAATGATCTGAAAAAAATATATGGGCGGCATGGATGAAAAGCACCCGTCAAGGTGGGGCGCTCGGCTGGTGGCAGGCGGAGTACCCAATCCCTTTCCTTGAAAGGAGCGAGAGAAGGAAGGGAGAGGAAAAGCAACGGCGGTAAAAAGGAGGGGTAGTTTCGTCCTCAAAGTCGCTGTCCGCACGTGCTAGTCTAAGTTGGTAACTTAAGTTCATACTCGATAAAAACCGCTGGATAAAAGGTTTTGCCTACAGTGGTCATTTTCTCTTCTAGAAAGGAAACGCTAACTTCTCCTTGATTAATATGTACGATACAGCGCCTGCATCGTGAGTCATGATACAGCTTCTTCTTCTTCCTTTTTCCCCTTAAAATACCAAATCCGAAAAAAATGGAGGCCATCGATGGTAATCACAAGATATGAAAATCAGGCTGATAAACTCCTCAGATCTGGACACCATCGAAATCAGTGGCACGACTCAGTGTAATGGTATTGTCCACAAGATGATTGGGTGGGGCTTGTTTTCATCAAAGGGGTTAATCATGGTGAGGACCATCCTTTTCACTGACCAGCCATACCACATACAGATATACGCGCACACACTATAAGGTTGAGCGCATAGAACAATAACATTCGGTCTAGTCATGTCTTAGTGTGAGCCGTGGATGATAAACGTTCAAAATGCGCAGGAAGATACAACCTCTCTGGAAAGCTTAATGTGATAGGAAGTTACTTAGGACCCACCATCATGTTGTGAGAAATTCACATCGTCCATTTGTTGTTGTATTTTTTTTTTTTTAATTTCACGTTAAGACATGAGACAAAAAGTGGGGCAGATCTGAAAATCACGTAGGCTTTACGACAAGAAATAGTGACGAATGGATGTACGCTGGTGAACATTTGTTGGGTTGCATGGATTGAGCTAATATTTTTGTATTTTCAGTTCGTCCTAATAAGAATGACCCTTTTAAAAGTATGGATGGCAAATAAGAATAATGGTAGACCTTAGGAATGTTTCAACAGTAGACATTTAACTACTCACATTTTCTTGTTGTGTGGCTCGATTGAATTATAGATATACCTCATTATTTTTACGACGTCCTAACATGACTAAAAAATAAATAAATAAACGGGGTGGATTTCTCATAAACATTATAATGGGCCCACCTATCTATATAGATAAAAATTCCTTCCCACACCATCCGATTGACAGGCTATTTGTGAGTTGATTATTCAATCACCACTATTTCCGATAGTATGGTTCACCTTAGAATTGAATCTTCTATATTTTTAGAATCAGGACCTAAAATTGTCTTCCAAAATTGATGGGTCATGTGGGTACACAATATGTAGATCAAGTTGGGCCTCACAATGAGAGACGCGTTGTCCTAGGTTTAGGCAGAGGCCACACCTAATCTACTTCCTTGTGCGAGGCGCAGATTAGCTACTGACAAGTTGAGTAGCGAGACTAGCCACCGAAGTGATGTCACCAAGCTCCATAGTCCCCACCATGATGTACGTTTTGTATCCATACCTTCCATCCATATGGAGAGATCATTTTAGGGCAATATCGAAAGAACTAGTTAAATCCAAAGCTCCAGTGGATCCCAACATAGAAAACAGTGGGACAGTGACACCCACCATTAAAAACTTCTAAGGGGCCACAAAAGTTTTTGATCAAGCTAATATTTGTGTTTTCTCTTATTTCATGTCTTTTTTTTAAAAAAGCTTTTGAACAATGGTGAGCCTTAGGATAGTTTCAACGGTGGGAATCACTCTCCCCACTGTTTTTTGTGGTGGGGTCTACTATAGCTTTTTAATTGTCTCATTCTTTGGTCCATGCCCTAAAATGATATCTAAAAATGGATGAAAGGTATGGATATAACACATACATCATAGTGGAACTCATGTAAGTTGGAAACATCACTTCAGTAGCCAACTCGCTATTCAACCCGATCGTATCTAATCCGCATCCTCTTCTGCGTGGGAAGCAGAAAGGCTGGTGTGCCACACACCAACTGTGTTACCATCGCTAAGTTATCTACATTGTCCATCCATTTGGAAAAATCATTTTAGAACATTAGCATGAAAATTAAGAAGATCCAAAGCTCAAGTGGACCATAACATAGAAAGTAGTAGGGATTGAATGTCAACGATTGAAAACTTCTTGGGGCCACAAAAGTTTTAGATCAAGATGATATTTGTTTGGTCCCTTCATCCAGTTCTGTGTGACGGTATGGACAAGTTGGATGTAAAATAAACATTATGATGGGATGTAGAAAGGTTTTATTAGTGGGCATCACTTTATGTGACGTGGTCCATTTGAGGTTTGGATCTGCCTGAGTTTTATAATAAAGCCTTAAAATGATATCTCAAAATGGATAGACAGTATGGATATAACACATATATCATGGGGGCCGGTACACAATTGGTGATGGCAGCGCACCTCAAGATTGTATAACTCCGATTTATCCGGTTTTGCCTTTTTTCTGAGATGGCATCTCCCCTGTATATTTTGAAAATTCATCATCCAATGGCTCACACTAAGACACGACTCGACCGTATATGTGCTCGACCTTATAGTACCATTTCAAAGCTTTCAATCCCCACTATTGTTTATGGTGTGGTCCACTTGAACCTACAATCTGCCTACTTTTTGGGCTCATCTCTTAAGATGATATCAGTAAAAAATGGATGGACAGTATGGATAAAATATATACATTATGGTGGGCCTACCTGTCTGTCTCTGGCTAGATCCTGGTGTGGGTAGTACTTAATCCCCAGGCGAGAAATTCTAATCACTGGCCTAAACTTTATGGAATATATATCTTAATTTTGATTCACTTGGTGTGGCTAACGTGGGTGTTGGGGTGTCCTAATTTTAAGGGTATCCTTTAATTCTAACGGGGCACATCAAATGAATAGGTTGGATGGCATACATGCATGGCTGAGACTTGCAAATAATTTAGACGCTTTTAATGGTGGTGACCCCATCCCAACTTCACCCACTTGCAGATGAATGGTGGACTTGATCGATGGTGTGGATCTCATCCTTATAAAGCCGTTGGATCCAGGTACGTCATGCATTGCTAAAAATCTCCACATCACCATCGACTTAATGGTTTCTTCGGGTTTACACTGAAGTCTTGCAAGTAATATACAAGCTCGATGCTTTGACCCATGTAGAATAAGAGTCACGATTCTGTCCACATGTGTCACAGTTTTCACGCCTGTACAAGCCTCTCATAGAAACTTCGATAGATAAAAATCTAGGTGAGGTATACAGTAACGTTTGTGAAATATCCAGACTGCTCATTTGTTTTTTCAAATTATGTTAAGACATGAGCTCAAAAATAAGATAAATCCATGCTCATCTGTTTTTTTTTTCTTTTTTCCAAATTATCTTAAGATATTAGACCAAAAATAAGATAGATCCAAAATTCAAATGAACCCACCGGAGAAAACAGTGAGGATTGGCTGTCCACCATTGAAACATCCATGTGGCTACATAAGTTTTGAATCAGCAGGCTACCTAATGAAGCGGATGATGGCATTTAAACACGACAGCATCCACCTTTTATCTTGTCATGTGGCCCACTTGAGTTTTGGATCTGACTCATTCTACGGGTCATGATCTAAAATGGCAGCCCCACCTAGATATCTGTAGCAGGAGGGCACGGATTAGATACTGACAAGGTCAGTAACCAAATGGCTACTGAAGTGACGTCACCAAGCTCTGTGAACCCCACCATGATGCAAGTGTTGTATCCATACCATCCGACCATTTGTAGAGAACATTTCATGGCATTACAAAGAGAATTAGATAGATATAAATCTCAAGTGGACCCACCACAGAAAACCGTGGGAGCGGCCACACCCACCGTTGAAACATTTATAGGGCCCACCATGATATATTTTTGAGATACAACCTTTTCATAAGTAAACATAGAGATAGATGAAGTGAAAACAAAAATATCAGCTTGATCAGAAACTACTATGGCCCCTAAGAAGTTTTGAATGGTGGATGTCACTGTCCCCACTGTTTTCTATGGTGGGGTCCACTTTTAGATCTATCTCATTCTCTTTGTAATGCCATAAAACAATCTCTACAAATGATTGGTCGGTACAGATACAACACATGCATCATGGTAGAGTTCATAGAGCTTGGTGACATCACTTTAGTAGCGATTTGACTACTGATCATGTCTGTATCCAAACGATCCCCTTCCTGGGAAGCGGATTGCTTACTGAGTAACTCAGTACGCTGAGCGTATTGAGTAAACCTTGTGGGATCTATCATGATTTATCTATTTGATCCACATTGTCCATCTATTTTAAAAGTTAATTTTAGTTTCATATACTAAAAATAAAGTATATAAAATGATCAAATAGACCACACTACAGGAAATGGTGTGAAATAAGTATCTACCATTGAAAATTTCTAAGGGCATCCGAAGTTTTGGATCAAGCTGATATTTTTTCTTTCCCTTCATCCAAGTCTTTTATCTTATGAACATGTTGGATGACAAATAAATATCACTGTGGGCACTAGAAATATTTCAATAGTTGAAATCATTATTCCCACTGCTTCCAGTGGCATGGTTCACTTGATCTTTGTATATGCTTCAATTTTAAGTCCAACGTATAAAATTAGCTGAAACAACGTATGGACGAATTGGATAACCAGTATGCATTCACGGTTCGCCCAACTGAGTTTACTCAGTATTATAAAAGCGTACTGAGTAACTCGGTACTCAATCCTATTTCCCCATCCTGAGTAGAGCTAGCCATTAGACCGAGTCAGATCGGAATGAGTCCAACCTAATTTTGTCCGAAATCTACACGAGGTGACCCGGACTTGATCAAATCTGGGACCGAGTTCAGGACCTCTGACTCAAACCGAACAGATGGAAGGTTGGCTTGACCCGAACCGAGTCCAACTCGGTCAAGGAAACCGAGTTGGATCAGGTCGGGCACTACTCAAATCAAGTTTCTTAACAGTGAAAATTCTTATCCTCGCTGCTGTTTTTGGCGTGGTTTAATCGAGTTTTTGATATAATTCATTATTTTTCTAATGCACTAAAATGATCTCCAAAAATGAATAAACGGTGTGGATATAATAGTTAATCGTCATGGGCCATGTAACTCTGATATCGTTTGAGCCGTTCGTACAACTCGGAGCTCAAGGCGTGGCCACGACACGTATGTACAATAGCTGTACAGATGGTGTGTTGTATACGAAACGGATGCACGCCTCAGCGTCTGTGCAAACATCCTACGAGACTGTACAGGCAATGGTTTCGTACCATCTTTTCCTCTAACAGATCACTTGTACAGGAAATCAGTGCCATGGAAACAATTGGCCCCGCCATGAATATCTTTATTCTCGGAAATCAGACCAATCCACTAGAAAAGGGCTCCACAACAGTATGTAAAATCACTCAGTTGATATTACAGTAATTCCAACGGTGTGGCTCACCTGATGATCGGAAGGGCCTGATTTTTGCCCAAGTTTATCATTATGTTGGGGCCTACCATCCTCTGATGTCTTTCATGATTTTTTCTTTTTTGGCTGGAAAGATGTCATGGTAGCGCAAGTTGTGATACGCAGCTTGTATGTGATCAGTTTTCATTTAGCAGCATAGGAGGGAACGATGACCATGCGTATCGATAAGTGTGCTGTCAGTTTTATTCAAGTTTAAGCGTGACTTGGCTGCGCACGTGAATGAGAGGTGTGAGTGTGACCCTGACCGTAGGGCCCACTTCGATTTATGCAGTGTATATCCATGCCGTTCATATGTTTTTACATATTATTTTAATATGCATAAAAGAAAATGAACTTGATGAAAATTTCAGGTGGACCACACCACCTGAAAGAGTGGCTGTTGAACGCCCACCATTAAAAACCGTAAAGGTTTTTTACCATCCAAACCTGTTCAGAGGGTTACACAGACATGGATGAAAGGAAAAAACAAATATGAACTTGGTCAAAAACTTTCGGATCCCACAAAACGATAACTTCTGTTCTTATGTTATGGTCCACCTAAACTTTTCATTTGCTACTTTTTTGAGACCATGCCTTAAACTAGGCTGGGAAAAACAGATCGTCGGCATGGATACTGAAATACATACATCGAGGTTAGGCTAGGGCCTCACCTACATCAATGGTTCCATGGTCGCACCCACATCACGCTCGTGGCACATGTACCCCTTACATGCACGCAGAAGATATATATATATAGGGTATATTTGTAATTTTTTAGTTACTGACTATGGTTCTTTTCGAATTTGATAGGTTCGGTTCTAAACGGATCGTATTTTGGATCAGGCCGGTCGGATTTGTTATGGACCCGAAGCATATCCTGGTCGGATCTGCCTAATTCTACTCGAACCTACTCGATCCAGACCGTCAGTTCTGTTTGAATCGGGTCGGATCGGATAGGATCGGGTCAGATCCATTGGATCAGGTCCATTATTCCCAGCTCTAGTCCTGAGTACGTGAGTCCGGTGCAACCGTGTGAAAGTCGGAAGCGAATTCCGTACTGAGTAAATTTTGTGGGGTCCACCATGATATATATTTTTTATCTACTCCATCCATCCATTTTACAGGTAATTTTATGCCTTTAGCATAAAAATGAAGTGAAAACCTCAAGTGGACCACACTACAGGAAACAGTGTGAATTGAACATCAACCGTTGAAAATTTCTCGAGAGCCACAGAAGTGTTAGATCAAGCTTGTATTTATTTTTTTACCTTCATCCATGTTTCTGTGATCATATGAACAGGTTTGAAGAGAAATAAACATCACTGTGGGCCCTGAAAGGGTTTCAACAGTGAAAATCATTATTCTAACTATTTTCTATGGTATGGTCTACTTGATCGTTGGGTATGATTAAATTTTGGGCTCAATGGTTAAAATAAGATGAAAATATGGATGAAAGGCATGGATAGACCACATACATTCACTGTGAGCTCAACAGAATTTACTCGGTACCAGAATAAGTAACTCAGTACACAATCCGATTTCGTGAAAGTATTTGGCAGGATGGGGCGCGGCGCGGAATGGATACTGACAAGGTCAATGGCCCAATCACTACTGAATTGACGTCACTAATCTTCGTGGACCCCATTATGATGTATGTATTGTATCCATACCGTCCAACCATTTGTATAGATAGTTTTATGGCATTTTAAAGAGAATGAGATAGATCTGAAGTTCAAGTGGACCCCACCATAGAAAATAGTGGGGACAGTGACATCCACCGTTCAAAACCTCTGAGGGGACACAATAGCTTCCGATGAAGCTGATATTTTTGTTTTCACTTCATCTATCTCTGCGTTAACTTATGAATAGAATGTATCTCAAAAATACATCACTGTGGGCTCAATAAATGTTTCAACGGTGGGTGTGACGGTTCCCACAGTTTTCTGTGGTGGACCCACTTAAAATTTAGATCTATATCATTCTCTTTGTAATGCCATAAAACGGCCTCTACAAATGGTTGGACGGTATGGATACAACACATGCATCATAATGGGGTCTATAGAGCTTGGTGATGTCACTTCAGTAGTTATTAGGCTACTGACCTTGTGAGTATCCATTTCCGCGCCCGGCAGGAAGTACTTCCAGCGCAAGAATGCTGGGTGCGGCCACGGAGGCACTTATGTTCGTGAGAAATTCAATGTTTGTGAGAAATTCAACGTGTCCGTTCATTTTGAGAGCTTATTTTAAGAATTTAAATTAAAAAAAAAAAATTTGAAATACATTAGAAGAAAATTTTTTACTGTTTAAACTTGTATGGGCTCTACCTTGATGTTTATATGCCATTTAAACCGTTTATAAGTTCATTACCACCATGATGAAGTGAAAATAACAAAAAAAATTACCTAAGGAAAATTTATGGCTCCAAGAATGTTTGGACAATTAACCTTAAATCTCCACTGTTTCCTATCATATGACCTACTTAAGTTTTGAATACACATCATATTTTGTTGCATGTCTTAAAATGATCTCTCGTAGAGGATAAACAGGGTGGATTTCTCACAAACATCTCAATGGGCCCCACCCACCATCCTTGTGCAGAAACTTAAGGAAATCCGCATGACTGGCATGCCTTATATATATTGTATATACATGACGCTCATCTGTTTTTCCAGCTCATTTTTATACATAAGCTCAAAACTGTAGCAGATCCAAATCTCAGGTTAACCACATCACAATAAAACAGGGGTGATTGAACATTAAAAACTTTTGATGGGCCACAAAAGTTTTGATCATTTTTCCTTCATTAAGTCTATAAAGTACTTATCACCTTATTACAGGTTGGATGGCAATTAAATATTATCATAAACTACTGTTTCATATGATGTGGTTAACTTGAGATTTATATCTACTACAGTTTTTGTACTATGCTCTAGGATGATTGGGAAGAACTGATGGACCGCACAGATATAAAACACATGCATAAAAGGAAAAATGCAAATATATATCAACTTGATTATAGCTATCTGTTGTCTTAAAAAGTATTCAACGGCAGCCATACAATTATTTTGTTTCATGTAGTGTGACACACGCAACCCTTAGATTTAGGGCTTTTATTTCATGTCTTGACATGGTATAGAAAATTAGATGGACAGTGTGGATCTGACACACATCATCGAATGTGCCTCGACATGGGCTGTTCATGTCTTGTGGCAACTAGTCTATTAGTCAATCCTAGTCCGACTGGGAAACGGATTGGCTACTCCCCCTCACCAGCGGTTGGTGCTCTGTGGGCCCCACCATGATGTATGTGTTTCATCCATGTTGTCCATCTATTTTTACATATCATTTTACAGAAAGAGACGAAAAACGATTTATATCCCAATCTCAAGTGGACCACATTACAGGAAACAGTGTTGAATGAGTGTCGACCATTAAAAACATTTTGGGGGCCATAAAAGCTTTGGATCAAGTTGATTTTTTTTTTTTTCCCTTCATCTGGGTTTGTATGACCTAATTAACAGATTAGATGTCAAATAAACAGTACAGTGGGTCTTAGGATGATTTTAACCATAGGCATCACTCTCCCCACTTTTTTCTGTGGTGGGGTCCACTAGAGCTTTTGATCTGCCTCATTCTTTAGATAATGCTATAATATGATCCTTCAAAATGGATGGTTGGTGTGGATATAATACATACACCATGGACCCATAGAAATTGGTGAGGTTACTTTGGCTACTCAACCTCTCGGTAGGTAATCGGGTTCTCTCCGATACCGAATTCTATTCGCTGGTGTACCACACAAAAGTTATATAGTTGGTGTATTAACGTCAACAAGTTCTGTGGGTCTCATCATGAGGTATGTGTTATATCCAAAACATCCATCCATTTGGCAAGCTCATCTCAAGGCTTGGGCCAAAAGATACGACGGATATAAATATCAAGTTAACCACACTGCAAAAAGCAATTGGGGATTGAACGTCTACCATTGAAATCCTTTTGGGGCTCATAGAAGCTTCTAATCAATATGAAATTTTTTTTTTCCTCTTCATCTATATATTTGTAATCTTATTAACAGATTGGATGGAAAATAAACGTTATGGTAGGCCCTACAAATATTTTAACGGTGAAAATCATTGTCCTCGCTATTATTTTTGGTGTGGTACATTTGAGCTTTGGATATGATTTATTTTTTGTCTAATGGTCTAAATTGATCTTGAAAAATGGATGAACGGTGTGGATATAATAAATAAATCATCATGGGGCCATGTAACTTTGATCTCCTTTGAACCGTTAGTACAACTCGAAACTCGAGGAGCGTTGGACCTTATCTTCGAGCGACCCATATCTACACCAGTTATATACCTGGTGTGTGGTACACCAACCAATTCGCTTCTCTCCTATACAAAAAGGGATTGCTTAACTTATTGAGTAAACTCTGTGGGGTCCATTATGATTTATGTATTTAATCTTCTCTATCCATCTATTTTCCCTGATAATTTTATGACTTGATCCCAAAAGTGAGGTATATATAATATTCAAATGAACCACACCACATGAAACAGTTGAATTGATCTTCTACCGTTGAAAATTTCTTGGGGGCACATAAGTTTTGGATCAAGTTTATATTTTTTTTTTCTGTTCATCCTGTCTGTATGATCTTATGAATAGGTTGGATGACAAATAAACATCACTATAGGGCCTAACAAGGTTTCAACAGTAGATATCCTCACTTTTTCCCCTGGCATGATCCACTTTATCTTTGGATACGATTCAATTTTGGGCTCCACCCCTTAAATTAGATAGAAAAATGGATGGACAGCATAGATGAAACACATACATCATGGTGGGGACGACATAGCACTGACCACCCCCATTGGCCAGTGGCAAGGGGGAGTAGGATTTCCTGCTAGAGCATTTCCAACAAAGATCCGTAGAAGGATTTTGTGTGGGGCATCTTTGTATGAAATCCAACCTGTCCACTCATTTTTAGATATAATTTTAGGACATTATACAAGAAATGAAGAGGATCCAAAATTCAAGTGGGCCATACGAGGTGAAACAGTGGGGAAAGGAATGTTTATCATTGAAACCTTCGTAGGCTCTACCTTGATGTTTATATTTCATCCAAACTATTTATAATATCATTTTCACTGAGATGAAATGAAAATACTAGGAACATAAACCGATACAAAACTTTTGTAGCCATATGAATGTTTCAACAGTGGTCATTAAATCTCCATTGTTTCCTCTCATGTGGCACATTTAATTTTTGGATCCTCCTCATTTTTAGTCGCATGTCCTAAAATGATTTTGAAAAATGGATGGACGGGTTGGATTTATCACAAACATCATAATGGTCCCCTCACAGAATCCTTGCACAGGATGTACACTTTTGCGTAAAATGCACTTGCAATTCCAAGAGTCTCTCAGTGCCTGTGGGAGAGTGGATGAAATTCACTTGCAGTTCAATTCCAAGAGTCTCTTATGCATCCAACCATTAGAAATAGGAGAGCACGCAATGGCCAATACTAAGATTTTGATATTAGTTTTAATAGCAATTTCTCTTGTTTGCTGCAATGCAAGAAGTCTATCTAAAGCAGAATATTTGAAAATGAAGAGAGAACTCAAGCGTCTCAACAAGCCTGCTGTGGAGCATTCATGTAAGTCACATAACAAGCATGTACTAATTAATGTATGGTCAGGCCAAAACATATATATTTAAGTGGTGTGGCCCCCATGAGTTTTGAAATGACCTTAGATGTGTTCCTTCAACGTTGTGGGGGTGAAGCGGATGACTGAGTTGGATGGTTGCCCACTACATGATGGATCTTTAGTGGGGTCCACTTGACTTAATGAGGATTTTATGTAGAGGTAAGAGAACACCTATACATCACTTGGGTCACTACCATATGTTGAAATGTATGGGATCATTCCTCTTGATAAAATATTTTTACTGGGCGTCTCTAATTGGAGGCATCTTTAAACATCCATATTCCGTCTGCAAGGTACTTTAAACATCCATCAATATTCCAAAAAATTCTAATGATGGCGACAATGTCGTTGATCATGATTACAATGTGTGATGATGATGATGATGATGATGACTACTGATCGAGCTTTTTACAATTTATGAATAAAAGAAATATGTTGATGTGGACATAGGAGCATAGATATGGCAGGCTAATGCATGTATGTGCACGCGTGTATACAGTAAGCAATGAAATACTATACTTGCTATGAATTGTAGAATATTGGAATCATCAAGTTTTTAAATGCAAGTTGCCATACACCAAGATTTAGTCATTTATATATAAATAGGTATCTTTTTTTGTTGGCCAATGATTAGATGATCACCCCATCTTAGTTGAAAAGTATTCTTAACATCTATCCATCCTAACCGTCCATTAGATGTGCACCCTTTGTCAGGTCTCCATCCAAAATCCTGCATCACATGTGGGGGCCACACTAAATGGAACAATTGGGGGTAATTATGGAGGGTGATACCCACCAGACGCATGATTTGGATGCCTACTAGAGTTTTGGATAGGCTGCAATTTGGGCCTATAGAGTTTCAAGGGGTGCAGCATCACGTGAGCCATTCAAATTTTATGACCATGACACGTGTGCGAAGGTGCAGACAGCTGCTCACGTAAGAAGGTTTGCATGTGCCTCTCTCTCTCTCTCTCTCTCTCTCTCTCTCTCTCTCTCTCTCTCTCTCTCTCTCTATATATATATATATATATATATATATATATATATATATATATATAATGACATTTCCTTAATGACTTTATAACGTTTAAAACTGTAGCTTACGACTGTGCGTGCAGATGAGTCCCATTTCCTATCCAAAAGGGATTGAGAATAAACACCCCTCAAATACAAATCTAGAGTTTGGGCTCAAGCCAGGTGGGTGTCCATTTGGGACCATACCTATTCGATGGACTACAATGGCAAGACCTATTAAGAGCTAAATCTCTCTCTGATTTTGGTAGAAAACCTGCAACCGATGGGATCCATCATGTAAGTCCCTTTTTAGTCTTCTCTATATTTTCCGTTGGCATTTTTTTCATGTACCGCTCTCACCCGTGCAGACCTTTAGACATGACATGATCCGAACCATTCATACAGATCCAAGAAGTGGCTTTTTAAATTAGCTTGTGATGGACACCTGATGTAACAACCTTAAATTTTGGTACATTAAAAAAATTAAAATAAATATTTTAATAATTTATTTTTTAGTTGATAAAGACATTATTAGTTGGGAGAGAGGTCTAGGGATTAATTCTTGAAGTAGTAATAGTAAATTTTTTATCAAATGTCATAAAAAAAATTTAATTCATGATAGGATAAGGGAGGACGTGCTCATCCTATCTAAAAAGTTTTTTATTAAAAGAGCAAAAAAAGAGATAGTAAACCCTAAAGAAAAAGGGAGAGGGGATTCTAAGAAGGCTTGATCACGTAAGTTCTAACCTTTAAATCTTTTTAATTTTTTTATTATGTTATTAATTTCTTCCTGATCCATACAATAGATGGTGTGGATCATCCACACGATCATGGTACAGGTGTGTAGAGAACATTTTAATAAAGTGATGCTTTTATAATTTCAGATCTGGTTGGTACTATTTTAGGAATAAAGTGAATGGATAAAATTTAATTGTGTTAAGATAGATCTAAACGAGTCATTTGATCCTAAGCATTCAAAGATAACAATGCATTGAATTTCATATCAATCTGACCATCGGATGGGCCACACTACTAAGATCTATAAATATTTAATAAGGAAAGCTTAAATTTTTACACAACTAATTGATATCACTCAGCATATAAAATCGAGATGGGTCATCGATGTATATGTGATTAGAGCCATATAATTCATCCAATGTGTAGAGACAAAATATGCCAAGACCTCAAGAATCTGGATGATCCAATCATCCGGTGGGCCACCTCGATTAATTATTTGACATTCAATTTCAGAATCTTGAAAAGAAAATCTAAATCTTGATAAGTAAATTTAATAAACGTATAATTTTAATTATTTGATCATTTAGGGTTTAACCACTTAGGAGGTATATCAAAGGTGGGCCCCACCATGTAAAATAACTAAATGAATAATAATGTTATTGATATAACTGATAGGATCTCTCAATTTAAACCGACCTAATTACCTTGAGGATTCTACACTATCAAACTTAGGTGAGTAACTTAACTTGTTTCATTATTCATTATTCATTAAAATAAATCATTTGTGATTGTTTGATTGATTGATATACTGATTTAAGTATTTTGTTACGATAATTGTATGCTTTCATATGTGAATATTCTGATCAAGACAACTATGTCAAATATGAAAAATATGCATTTACATGTCATTCATTATTCATTGCATTTGCATAATACATGGTCGATCGTAGGGGCCCTCCCTGTAAGAAATGTTCATCCTGATAAAGCGTTACCAGATGCGAGCTATACCAAGCCTATCGAGAGGTGAAAGCCTACCCAATGGGTGAATGCGGGTTGACAACCTCTAACTCAAGCAGATGGACGATCATCCTATCCGATACATTCATACACCATTTGCGTCCATATCATTGTACATACATTTTTTGTATTATTTTAATTGATATGATTATGAATCATGCTGGATTATTTCACTAAGTCTGGCCAACTTATCTTTAATTGATGAAAAAACTGTATAGATGAGTCATTACCAGATGATGTGGCGTAAGAACCGGAAGGATCTACCGTTCTTAAGTACGACCCATGTGAAACATGACCATACTTATCTAAAGATGAAGTGGCAGCATTAGACCATTTCTGATTATGTGACTTATTTGCTAGCATATTTTGATTAACGTATAATGTATATCAATATTGATTTTGAGATTTTAAGAAATTATGTAGATTTATTTTATTTTAAGGGTTGTCAAGATTTATATATATATATATATAATTTTTTTAACACACGCACACACACCCCCACACACTCACGCCACACGCACACCATGGGATTTCACCACCATGGGTACTCGAACCCTTAACCCGGTGTTGAAACTCTAATGAGTCTACCACCCGTCAAGATTTATATATACCTGGTTGATTAGTGCTAAGTGTTATGTATGTATGATTGAGATTATGATGGAACTTATACTGAGTATAATTATCACCTCTGATTAAACTGATTAAGGAATTAAGTTAGTACACTTTGTGTACGAGTTACAAACTGAAACTCGAGTATGAGGGTGTACACTTTGTTCCTGAATTTTGGGGCGTGATACCTAAAGGTTCCAACGAACTGATCTATGCCATCCATTAGGACCAAATAATGGCCCTATAAAATGGATGGTTAACACTATTTATAAAAAAATAAGCCAAATCTACCACTTGTGTCATGTTTGTTGGGCCCCATCATAAATAACTCACAACTCTAAAGAAACACTTTTATCAGAAAACTACTAATCATCCCATCAATGGCTTTGAAAATGGATAGCCATAAAAAAGAAAAGTCCAACTTATTGATAAATCAACCCATTTGATTAATGTGACTTTCACATTAATGCCCAAAAAATGTATACTCAACCTAGTAGATGGCACAGATCAATCTGATGGAATGTTATCGTTTTATTTAAAGTGATGTATGTAATACAAATTTACTTAACTTTTTTTTTTCTTTTAAAATTTTAAAATCAAGTATGTTACTATAATCCATGTAGGTCAATGGTTTGGAACCCGAGCGACTATGAATGTGTGGAATCCACTAGTTTCAGATAACAGGCAATTCAGCTTGGCCCAGTTGTGGATTATAAATGGCTCAATAGATCAACTCAATACCATAGAGACTAGATGGAATGTACGTTATCCTATCTACTACTTTTGGAAAAATCAATGAATTATGATCGTTGATTTTTTAGTTCATTTGAAACTCTGATATCATCTAAGCTACTAATTTTCTCAGGTATATCCGCAACTCTATGGCGGTAGATTACCTCGTTTGTTTGTGTTCTGGACAGTAAGCTTCACAGTCATTAATCTCTTCTTATACCAACAAACTGTTAAATTAATGGGCCACCTCTTTAAGTGGACATAGACCCAAAACTTATGTCATGTATTTAAATTTAATAGTGGAGTCGCTTCTTAGTTGATATGTTAGTAGAGTATAGCATCCATTTGCATGCATGCAAAAACTCTTTTGTTGCGTACATACTGTCTAAATCATGGGGCCCACCCATGAACTAAAAAAGAACAAGGACGAAGATGATCTCAACTATAAGATCGAAGGATATCAAATCTAGCTTTAAAATGGAAAGAAAATAAATGTTTACATTCAACAAATTGAGACTCAATGGATTTGAGGATGAAATGTTAGATATGTAATGTGGAATTGACAGATTGTCTATACATCATTAATGGAGATTTAATGTTTTAGTCTTAATTACGGCTTGTTTGATTTTTTATATAAGAGGTAACTAAATGGAGATTTAATGCTTTAATTTAAATTTTAAGTGGACCCACCACAGATCAGGTGGGGTCCACTATAACAACTAGTGGTAGGCACCATTTATCAAGTGGGACCACTGTGACAATGACCTGGCCTAAAAATCAGGCTGGGCCATGCTACAAAAGGAACAGGTGGGTCACACCAAAGGGAACTTTGGAAGGCATTGGTGAGGGTACACCATAGAAACATCCTGATGGAATGTGTGAAACATGTCATCTAGCCTGACATAGATCGAGTCACAGACACTTTCATGGCAATGATGGACCAGAGAAGGCCCAATCAAAGGCCGAAATGATCCAGACCATTAAAATATTCGTATCTCGCAAACTAGAATGAATTTTTCGACATATCATATATGATTTTGGGTAGGATAAGCTACTTTAGCCAACCAACCCCGCTATGTTGGGTTCCCCATGCCGGATTTGCAGGATTCTATCATATTAATGGTCAAAAGTCTATTTTATTTTCATTTTTTCTATAAATAATAAGTCTTAGTTCTATCATAACTTTTGATCATTTGAGTTGTAGGAATCATGCAAGACTATTTTTGGCCAAAACCATGAAGTATAATAGAAATTATGACTGTTAGTTTACCATTTATAGTAAGTCAAGTTTTCAAGGTGTTTGAGTCTTAAAACCCATTGTTTAAAGGATTGTAATTTCATTTTTATCATCAATTAATTTATTTTTAAATTTATTAGATATTATTTTTATTTTATCTCTGGTGGATTCGAAGAAAATCCATGAGGAATCCATAGAGCTCAATAGATTCGGAATGGTTATCCATGAGGAAGACAGTGATCGACCTCATCACGTCTTTCACTATATCATAACCCTTCATCAGGTGACCCATTAACTTATAAGAAAGAAGGTTGAGAGGTACCTTAAATATTGCCAGGGTCGCTTCCTGTTGATCTCCATCGTAGACAAAAGTTGGTTGCATGAAAAGCCAAGGGCTATATCTTTGTTCACTTGTTTGAAACCAAGGCACAATATATTGTAGCAGCCTATTGTCTTGTATGAATCCAACTGTTATTAGAAGTGTACATTGATATGAGAAAAAGTTTTTTATTACTAGAAGAGAATGAAGATCCAAATCATCCAAATCATGGGATGGGCCACCTGGTGTAGATGGGTGAAGGTCCAAAATTAGATTGACAATAGAGTTCCATATAAGACTCTTATCAGGTGGGCTACACATGATCACAGGTTTAGATCTGACTGTTAGATTATTCTAATTGAGTGATTCAATGAGCTCCACTATAGTTGCAATCATTGTAAATAAGTTTGGGGCGGGACGTTTGAACCATAATTCTTATACACGGTTATTAAACCGGATCTGAAAACCTAAGTGTGGAGACCCTGGAGGAGAGAAGTGTGATGGATAAGCTTTTCTACTCCTCTTTGTTATAAATAGATGTCTTAGTCCCCTCACTCACATAAGAGAGAAAACCGTAATTCCATTGAATGTTCTCTTAAAGGAGCAAGGTGTGAAAGACTAAGATCCTTTATTAGCGATAACATGTTATCGAAAATGTCTTCTCGATCATATACACATTTAGGGGCTGTTTGATTTTGCGTGTATCAAGGAAATACCGAGAAAAAGCTCATTATTACCTTTTTACTCTGTTTGAAACTTCAAGCGTATTTTCATCTCGAAAATTGGTCCAAAAAAGCTTATTTAAATTTGTGGACCCCACTGTGATGTACATGACATATCCACACCATCCATCTATTTTATTACAAGACTTTAGGTTCAAAATTGAGTCAAATACAACACTCAATTGGCCCATACCAGAGGAAACGATGGCCTTAAACGTCCAGCATTAAAAGTTATTTTGTTCATTAGGCCCACATTGATGTTTATTTGTCATCTTATTTGTTCATGAAGTCATAAAAACATTAATAAGGAGTAAATACAAATACCAACTTCACCCAAAACTTCTAAGGGACACGCAAATTTTTATATGGTAAGCATCCAATTTCCACTGTTTCCTGTGGTGTGGTTCACTGGAGCTTTAGATCTGCCTCATTTTTGGATTCATGCCCTAAATGAGGCTGACGTATATGATGAACGATGTAGGTACGCCATGTACATCACAGTGGGCCCTACATTCATTTGGCAACCATCCTTGATTCTAGGACTGAAAACTTCAGCCGTTAACGTCTGCATCGAAAATGATGTGATAATTACTTGGGTAAATAATTATTATCCATTTACCAGGTTATTACCTCTTATATGAAAAATCAAACAAGCCATAATTAAGATTAAAGTATTAAATCTCCATTAATGATGCATAGACAATTTGTCAATTCCACATTACATATCTAATATCTCATCCTCAAATCTATCAAGTCTCAGTTTGTTGAATGTAAACCTTTATTTTCTTTCCATTTTAAAGCTAGATTTGATATCCCCAGATCTGACGGTTGAGATCATCTTCGTCCCTGTTCTTTTTTAGTTCATGGGTAGGCCCCATGATTTAGACAGTGTGTACGCAACAAAAGAGTTTTTCCATGCATGCAAATGGATGCTATATTCTACTAACATATCAACTAAGAAGCGACTCCACTATTTAAATTTAAATACATGGCACAAGTTTTGGGTCTATGTCCACTTAAAGAGGTGGCCCATTAATTTAACAGTTTACAGGTATAAGAAGAGATTAATAACTGTTAAGCTTACTGTCCACAACACAAATAAATGAGGTAATCCACTGCCATAGAGTTGCGGATATACCTAAGAAAGTTAGTAGCTTGGATGATATCAAAGTTTCAAATGAACTAAAAAATCAATGATCATAATTCATTAATTTTTCAAAAAGTAGTAGATAGGATAACATGCATTCCATCTAGCTTCTATGGTATTGAGTTGATCTATTAGGCCACTTATAATCCACAATTAGGACAAGCTGAATTGCCTGTTATATGAAACTAGTGGATTCCACACATTCATAGTCGCTCGGGTTCCAAACCATTCACCTACATGGCTTACAAAGCATACTTGATTTTAAAATTTTAAAAGAAAAAAAAAAGTTAAGTAGATTAGTATTACATACATCACTTTAAATAAAAATGATTACATTCCATCAGGTTGATCTGTGTCATCTACTAGGTTGAGTATACATTTTTTGGGCATTAACGTGAAAATCACAGTGATCAAATGGGCTGATCTATCAAAAAGTAGGACTCTTCTTTTTTATGAATATCCATTGATGGGTGATTAGTAGTTTTTTGATAAAAATGATTCTTTAGAGTTGTGAGCTATTTATGATGGGGCCCAGCAAACATGGCACAAGCAGTAGATTTGGCTTATTTTTTTATAAATAGTGTTAACCATCCATTTTATAAGGCCATTATTTGGACCTAATGGCAGCACATATCAGTTGGTTGGAACCTTCAAGTGTCACGCCCAAAATTCGAGTATAGAGTGTACACCCTCATACTCGAGTTTTAGTTCGTAACTCGTACACAAAGTGTATTAACTTAATTTCTTAATCAATTTAATCAAAGGTGATAATTACACTCAGTATAAGTTCTACCATAATCTCAATCATACGTACATAACACTTAGCACCAATCAACCAAACATATATAAATTTTAACGACCTTTAAAATAAAATAAACCTTAAAAATCATTCATTTATTATATCATCATGCTATAATTATGTTTATTCCAGACTAACATTATATTTATTCCATACTAATATTGTTTCAATGAAATAAATCTACATAATTTCTTAAAATCTCAAAATCAATATCGATATGCATTATACGTTAATCAAAATATGTTAGTAAATAAATCACATAATCATAAATGGTCTAATGCCGCCACTTCATCTTTCAATAAGTACGGTCACGTTTCACATGAGTCATGCTTAGATGCAGTAAATCCTTGCAGTTCTTACGCCACATCATCTGGTAATGACTCCTCCGTACGATTTTTTTATCAATTAAAAGGTAAGTTGGCCAAGCTTAGTGGAATAACCCAGCATGGTTCATAATCATAGTGATTAAAATAATATAAAAATGTATGTATAATGATATAGATGCAAATGGTGTATGAATGCATCAGATAGGATGATCGTCTATCTACTTGAGTTAGATGTAGTCAACCCGCATCCACCCGTTAGGTAGACTTTTACCTTTCAGTAGGCTTGGGCATAGCTCGCATCTTGTAACACTTTACTAGGATAGACATTTCTTACAAGGAGGGTCCCTAGGATCGACCATGCCTTATGCAAATGCAATAAATAATGAATGATATGTAAATGCATATTTTTCATATTTGGCATAGTTATCTTGATCAGAATATTCACATATAAATTTAGCGTATAATTATCATAACAAAATACCCAAATCAGTATATCAATCAATCAAACAATCACAAATGATTTATTTTAATTTTAATGAATTATGAAACAAGTTGGGTTATTCACCTGAGTCTGATAGTTTAGAATCCATAAAGTAATTAGGTTGGTTTAAATTGAGAGATTCTATCAGTTATATCAATAACATTATTATTCATATAGTTATTTTACATGGTGGGGCCCACCTTTGATATACATTTTAAGTGGTCAAACCTTAAATGATCAAATAATTAAAATTATATATTTATTAAATTTAATTATCAAGATTTAGATTTTTTTAAGATTCTGAAATTGAATGTCAAATAATTAATTGAGGTAGCCCACCAGATGATTGGATCATCTAGATTCTTGAAGTCTTAGCATATTTTGTCTTTACATATTAAATAACTTATGTGGATCTAACCACATATACATTGATGGCCTATCTCGACTTTTTACGCTAAGCGATATCAATTAGTTGTGTAGAAATCTAAGCTTTCCTTATTGAAAATTTATAGATCTGACTAGTATGGCCCATCTAATGATCAGATCGATCTGAAATTCAAGAAACTGTTATCTTTTGGTCCTTATGATCAAATGACTCGTTCAGATCTATCTTAATACAATCAGATTCCATCCATTCACTTTATTCTTAAAATATTACTAAACAGATTTGAAATCATAAAAGCATTACTTTATTAAAATTTTCTCTACACACTTATACAATGATCGTGTGGATGATCCACACTATATATTGTATAGATCGGGAAGAAATTAATAACATAATTAAAAAATTAAAAAAATCTAAGGATTAGAATTTACCTGATCAAACCTTCTTAAAATCTCCTCTCCCTTTTTCTTTAGGGATTCAAATATCATTTTTTCTTCTTTTTTAAAAAAACTTCAATATAGGATGAGCACATCCTCCCCTATCCTATCCTGAATTAAAAATTTTTTTATGACATTTGATAAAAAAAATTTATTATTACTTCAAGAATCGATCCCTAAACCTCTCTCCCAACTAAGAATGTCTCTATCAACTCAAAAATAAAATATATAAATATTTATTTTAGTTTTTTTTTTAATGCACCAAAATTTAAGGTTGTTACATCAGGTGACCATCATAAGCTAATTTAAAAAGCCACCTCTTTGATCCATATGAATGGTTCGGATCATGTCATGCTTGAAGGTTTGCACAGGTGAGAGCAGTACATGAAAAAAATGACAACGGAAAATATAGAGAAGACTAAAAGGGGACTTATATGATGGATCACATTAATTGCAGGGTTTTCTACCAAAATCAAAGAGAAATTTAGCTCTTAATAGGTCTTGCATTGTAGTCCGTCAAATAAGTATGGTCCCAAATGGACACCCACCTTCCTTAGCCCAAACTCTAGATTTGTATTTGAGGGGTGTTTATTCTCCATCCCTTTTGGATAGGAAATGGGACTCATCTGCATGCGCGGTAGGTTACAGTTTTAAATGTTACAAAGTCATTATATATATATATATATATATATATATATATATATATATATATATATATATATATATATATATATATATATATATATATATATATATATATATATACACACACACACACACACACACACACACACGCTCACCTGCGAATTGGTTCGGACGTACTACGTACGAACTTTTTTGAGAACCCATCATACGTGATGGGGATCCAAAATCTGAACCGTTCATGTGAAGCAGCACCTTGTGAAACCCCCCGAGCCCAAGTTTTACTTTAATCTAAAACTTTTATGGGCCATGAAAAATGAAAACAGTTTCCTCCCTTGATTTGCATTTCTCTTTGCTATGGCCCACCAGAATTTTAGATCAGGGTGAAAATTTGTCATATGGGGTTTCATGGGATTCCGCATCACATGAACCGTTCAGATTAGACACCCATGACACATGTGCAAAGGTGCGCACGTGCGTAGGTGCGCAGGGGAGCATGACTCTATACACACACACACACACATAAATGGCATGCTTTCTAGGTGTTTTTATTAAATCCAAATAATGCATCTGGTGGGTATCACCCTCCATAATTACCCCCAATTGTTCCATTTAGTGTGGCCCCCACCTGTGATGGGGGATTTTGGATGCAGACCTGACAAAGAGTGCTCATCTAATGCTCGGTTAGGATGGATAGATGTTAAGAATACTTTTCAACTAAGATGGGGTGATCATCTAATCACTGGCCCACAAAAAAGATACCTATTTATATATAAATGACTAGGATTGTATGATCACTGCAAATCTTGGTGTATGGCCCATTCATGATGGGCCCCTATAAATGAAAAGAAAGAAAGACTAACCTGAATTGTGTGATTCTTGAGTAAAGGATGATCAAAAGCTGGTTGCTTATAAATGTCTACACAATCAAAGATATAGAAACTTTAAAATCAATATTCCAAAACATTCTAATGATGGCGATGATGCCGTTGATCATGATTACAATGTGTGATGATGATGACTGATCAAGCTTTTTACAATTTATGAATAAAAGAAATATGCTGATGTGGACATAAGAGCATAGATATGGCAGGCGCATGCATGTATACGCACACGTGCACACGTGTACACAGTAAACAATATGAATTGTAGAATCTTGGGACCATAAGTTTTTAAATGCAAGTTGCGCGGAAGCCACTGCCTACACACTTATGAGCTATAACAGCCTTAAAATAGCATGGCCTGGGCCAGGCTTACTGACCATCCTTGTTCATTTGGTCCACTTTACAATGATCCTGACCATTCATGTGTTGAGTGCAGCCCAGATGAGTGGTTCTGCAAAGATGTCTCCAATTAGAGGCGCCCAGTAAAAATGTTTTATCAAGAGGAATGATCCCATACATTTCAACATATGGTACTGACCCAAGTGATGTATAGGTGCTATCCAACCTCTCCATAAAATCCCTAAGAAGTCAAGTGTGCCCACTAAAGGTCCACCATGCTGTGGGCATGCCATCCAACTCAGTCATCAGCTTCACCCCCACAAGGTTGAAGGAACACATCCAAGGTCATTTCAAAACTCATGGAAGCCACACCACTTGAATATATATATGTTTTGGCCTGACCATACATTAATTAGTACATGCTTGTTACATGACTTACCTGAATACTCTCCGCAGCAGGCTTGTTGAGACGCGCTATTAAAACTAATATCAGAATCTTAGTATTGGCCATTGCGTGCTCTTCTATTTCTAATAGTTGGATGCGTATCTATTTATATCTATTTATAGATAATCGCCTCCTGCGAACCAACCCAATAAATTTAGTCTTCAAGAAAAAGAGTCTCTCCTGCACTTAGGAGAGTCTTGGAATTGTATTGCAAGTGAATTTCATGCACTCTCCTTCCTACCCGCACAAAGAAAGACTCTTGGAATTACAATCTTATAATTGGCAGTGGATTTCACGCAAAGGCGAATATCCTCTGCAAGGATTCGATGTAGGGCCAACTATAAAGTTTGTGATAAATCCAACCTGTTCATCCATTTTTCGAAATCATTTTAAGACATGCAACCAAAAATGAGGAGGATCCAAGAATTAAATGTGCCACACGAGAGGAAACATTGGAGATTTAGTGACCACCGTTGAAACATTCATATGGCTACAAAAGTTTTGTATTAGTTTATGTTCACGGTGTTTTCATTTCATCTCAGTGAAAATGACAGTATAAACGATTTGGATGGAATATAAACATCAAGGTAGAGCGCACGAAGGTTTCAACAATAAGCATTCCTTTCCCCACTGTTTCATCTCGTATGGCCCACTTGAATTTTGGATCCTCCTCATTTTTGGCATAATGTCCTAAATTGATATCTAAAATGAATGAATGGATTGGATTTTACACAGATCATAGTGGGCCCCACATAGAATCCTCCTACGGATCTTTACGGGAAAGGCGCCTTAAGTAGGAAATCCTACTCCCCCGCCACCAGCTAATGGGGGTGGTCAGTGCTATGTGGGCCCCACCATGATGTATTTGTTTCGTCTATGCTATCCATCCATTTTTCTATCTAATTTAAGGGTTGTGGATCATGCCAAGGGAAGAAGTGAGGATGTTTATTTGTCATCCAACCTATTCATAAGATCATACAGACATGGATGGACATGGATGAATGGATAACAACAGTATAAGCTTGATCCAAAACTTATGTAGCCTCCAAGAAATTTTCTGCAGTGGAAGTTCAATTCAACTGTTTCATGTGTTGTGGTCCATTTGAATATTGTATATACCTTATTTTTGTGATCAAGCCTTAAAATTATCTGGGAAAATGGATGGATGGAGAAGATAAAATACATAAATCATAGTGGACCTTAAGCTAAGCAATCCCTTTCCATCTAAGAGGGAAGCAGATTGGCTGGTGTACCACACACCAGAGCTCCAAGTTGTACTAACGGTTCAAAGGAGATCAAAGTTACATGGCCCCACAATAATTTATTTATTATATCTACACAGTTCATCCATTTTTTGAGATTAATTTATACCATTGAACAAAAAATAAATCATATCCAAAGCTCAAATGTACCACACCAAAAATAGCAGCAACGAAAATGATTTACACCGTTGAAAAATTCGTAGGGCCTACCATAACATATATTTTCCATCCAATCTGTTAATAAGATTACAGATATATAGATAAAAAGGAAAAACAAATTTCATATTGATCAGAAACTTCTGTGAGCTCAAAAAGAGTTTTAATGGTAAACATTCAATCCCCAACTGCTTTTTGCAGTGTGGTCAACTTAATCTTTATGTTTTTTCTTATCTTTTGGGTCAAGCTTTAAGAGGTGCTTGCCAAATGGATGTACGTTTTGGATATAACACATACCTCATGATGAGACCCACGGAACTTGTTGAGTTTAATACACCAACTATATAGCTGGTTTGTGGTACACCATCCAATCCGCTTCCGTCTCGGAGTGGGACGCGGATCACTAAATAAGAGGAAAATAAGAGGATGAGTAGCTGAAGTAACGTTACCAAGTTCTATGGGTCTCACCATGATGTATGTATTATATCCACACCGTCCATCTATTTTAAGAGATCATATTATACCATTATCTTAAGAATGAGGCTGATCAAAAGCTCTAGTGGACCCCACCACAGAAAAAAGTGGGAAGAGTGATGCACACCATTAAAATCATCCTAAGGCCCACTATACTGTTTATTTGACATCCAATCTTCTTATTAGGTCATACAGACCTATATGGAGGAAAAAACCAAAGATCTGCTTGATCCAAAACTTGTATGGCCCCCCAAAAAAAATTAATGGTTGACGTCCTTTCAATACTATTTCCTTTAATGTGGTCCAATTGAGACAGGGATATATCCCATTTTTTGCCTCGTATCATAAAATGATCTAAAAAAAATAGATAAATGGCATACATGAAACACATACATTATGGTGGGGCCCACGACCACCCGCCGTTGGCGGTGGCAGGGAGTAGCTAGTCCGTTTCCAAACTCAGGGCGAAACCTTCCGCATGGAAATCCCCCGGAAGGATTCTAAGTGGGACCCACTGTCATCTTTGTGTAAAATCTAACCCCGGCCATTCATTTTAGCTATTGTTTTAGGACATTATACCCAAAATGATAAGGATCCAAAATTCAAGTGGGCATACCAGATGAAATAGCTGGGAAAAGAATGCTCTTCATAGGCTCCAACTGTTTATATTTTCACTGAAATGAAAAGAAAACACCGGGATACAAAACTTTTGCAACCACACAAATGTTTCAACGGTAGCCACTAAATCCTCATTGTTTCTTCTCATGTGACCCATTTAATTTTTGGATCATCCTCTCTTTGGTCACTTGTCCTAACATGATTTCAAAAAATGGATGGACAGTTTAAATTTATCACAAACATCATAGTAGGCCCCATACAAAATCCTTACATAGGATCTTCCGGCGAAAGATACTCTTGCAATTCCAAGAGTGTCTACGTGAGCTCAGGAGAGAGTTTTGTTTTTTGTTTTTTTTTCCTAAAGATTCTCCTTCTCTCGGTGCCTAAATCTCAACCGCTCTCCTCATCTCACGGTTTACATGAAGGCTTGTACATAAATTTCTTGTGTTATAGATCAGAGGAGACCATTACTCTCTATTTACCAATATAAGAGCTTCATTAATTTCTATTAATATGAATGAGGGGATTTCAATTTCATCTGGGTCCCACTCATTAAAACCGTTCATTCATTGGAGGAAAAAAAAAAAACTGCAGTGGACCAACAATCCAAACCATATTTCTTTTACATGGTTTGGATTTGCTGATCATTGTGTGATTTTTTGCATGCGGTCCACTTATGAAGCCTTGTGGTAGACGAAGAGTTCAGATCATCATACTCACATGCCATTATAAAGAGTTCGGGTCATCGCACCGGAAAAGGGTCTATGCGGTCAAGCTCATGGGAACTTCCCGTGAGGTTGACCTGTGTGGGGCCCACCATGATGTATGTCTAACAACAACACCGTGTATCTGATGGGTTCATTTAAAGGATATCCCAAAAATCAGCCATGTACAGAACTCAGTTGTGCCATACCATGTAAAATCATGCCTAAAACATATAAAAGCACTTGGCAGGGCCCACCTGAAATTTGTATGCTTCTGAAACTTGGTCTGACCGGTCATCCAAGTGGGACACACATAATGGATGGGATGGATTTTGAACCATATTTTGGTGGGCCCAAGAAATAATTATGAATGTTTTAATGGAGGCTAACCCTTCTCAACTTTTGTATGTAGTGTGGCCCACAAAAGTCACGGATTGACTTGATTTTTAGGCCCTAAGCCAACTATGGAATAGTGCATCTAATTGATGGGGTAGATGGTCAAGTGAGTTTCACAACTTGGTTTAATTTAAGTTAATGGAAGCCACATGTACAAGTTCCGAGTCCTGACTATCAAGGTACTGTGCAGGCGGAGTATCAAATAACCGTTGTTCTTTTTATTTTCTTTTTTTCTTTGAAAAGCTTTTCTGGTTTGACGAGTAGCTAGCTTTGTGGGCAGAGGGTGAAGCCCATGGCAGTCCAAACCATTGACTAATGGGCCCACAGGAACGGTGGATGCCTCGAAAATCCCTCTCTCTCTCTCTCTCTCTCTCTCTCTCTCTCGTCTAATAATCTTTAATATTTCGTCCTTTTTCTTGAATTCTGACCGTTGCTTTACCTTTTATCTTAAACATATACAGGGTCGTTTGGCACCACGGGGGTGGGAGGAGGCGTTGAGGGGATTAACCAGGGTTTGGGACCATAAATTAACCAGGGTTTCAAATCTAGGAATTTCAAATCCTACGGTTTGAAATTCCAGCTTTCAATCCTTTTGGGCAAGGCCCACTGAAGATATTTCAAAACAATCGGATTATCAATTGCATCACTATAATTACGTTAATACAATAATTTGCACCGTCTAAATATTGTATGTGTAAATCAACCTTAAAAATCGTTGGTTAGTCACTCGGATGTGATCTTGTGCTCATGCCACATTGGAGTCTTGTAATTTCACCATTTTCAGGGAAACCATATATTTCAGCGGGTTTATTATAACCATTGTCTCAAACATTACATACTTACACTAATTAGATATATTAAAATTGATTTAGTAATTAAATTCAAACACCTATAAATATACTATGCATAGCTACTTTTGGAATACATGAGATTTTGAATTCAGGCAGCCAAACGCAAGAAGAAGATTTCAAATTAAGGGGTTCCAAATCCAACCCTGAAGGGTTGGAATCTTCTCATCTAATCTCGGAAAGTCCATAAGCAGCCACTATCTACCGTAGGGCCCATCTTACCAACGGTTAGCTAGGGGACATTTGGAGCATGGGATTAGATGGGTTTAAGTGGGATGAAATTACCAAAATGTAATGATTACAATGTGTCAGGGATTGTTGTCTAATCACATGTCTTAGAAGCCATTCCACTTCATGTTTAGGATACGGATTAACTACTCATCTTGCCACCACTGGTCCGTGCTCTATGGGCCCTACTATGATGTATGTGTTTCATCCATGTTGTCCACCCATTCTTTCATGTCATTTTATGATATGGGTCCAAAAATGAGTTTGATCCAAATGTCAAGTGGACTGTACAGTTAGCCCTAGGAGGTTTTTAATGGTGTAATTCAATCACTACTGTTTTCCCATGGTGTGGTCCACCTGAGATTTATATCGACCTCATTTTTGGGATCAAGCCCTAAAATTATATTTCAAAATGGATGGACGACATGGATAAAACACGTACATCATGGTGAGGTCCACGTAACACCAACCACTAGCCACATGAAACCCAAAGTAAGATTGCCAAAACCTTGACCCGACGATGATTCCAAGAAGGGGCTTCACAACCTATATCTTATGTGAGTCCCAAACAGGACATTGCAGCCATCCATGGGATCTTAAAATCGACTTGCACCAAATCCCATTTAAACCCATGCACCAAACGCCCCCAGGGACTTTGAACCATGGTCCTTCTATGCTTTGAATCCTCGTTCACAGACTATTATGCATTTCACATTTGTGATTAAGACGTATAATTCCTCACCTGGTTGGTTGATCCAGGCCATTGTTGTGCTGTTGAGGATCTTAAAGTCTTCTACAATCGGCTCATGTTAAATGATCCAAACTGTAAAATGATGGCCCCACTTTGGACAGCCTATTAAAAATATTCCATATTGCAAAGATCGTAGCTTTATTTTTATATTATACTTACCTAAGTATGAATCATTATTGTATTTAGTCTTTTAACCATCTATTTGTTGGCCCTTGTTTAAGGGTAAGGATTCTTCGATAGAGTTTTGGTGGATGATCTTGCCACAATGGCCCACCATCAATTGTTCAGATCACTTAACCACGGTAACAAATCGCTTGGCATGAAAACTACCTAATATGCATGTTGAAGTAATACAGTCCCTTGATATACATTGATACACCACATTCTGACAGCTTAAGCTTTTGGAGTAAATGGTTGTTTGACATGTTATCAGAGCAGAAAATCCTACATTCAAATATTGAGAGCAGCAAATATGTCTTGCCAAACTAGTTAATTATGAATCTACAACTTAAGATTTAGGTAAATATAAAGTAGATAAATGTGTTTGGTGTGGGAATCAAGCTCTTTATCGCGTGCTCCTTTTATAAGCTTCTAGGAGGCGGTGATCTTGCGTTATTCATCATTGTAAAATATCTGGTAAATTGGCTCTGGAAATCTTAGTGATTCTTCCACGTCGGTGTAACACTTATTGTGTATGCTTATGTGTACAAGAGAGACCTTCACTTCTTTAGGTTATTAATTGGCTAGAGTCCTCCATCATTGGCATCCCATAGAGAGTGTTTTTGGCATGACTCTAACATTTAATGCTAATAGAGATATATTACCTTTAATGAGACTTTTGCTTTTTTATATGGTATTTTTGTTTACACCCATTTTTGGCTCCCCGATGTAGGCCAATAAGAATAAGTCATGTGGAGACACTGTGTTTCGCATAGTCAAAATCATACTCTCATCCAAAGGAAATCTTCATCTAATTTTTCTTCGCTATTATGCATTTTATCATTATTATGATGGTGCAGACACCTATCAAAGCCCTTAGGGAGACGAACTGCCGCACGCCACATGCCATGATAAACGTGACCATTAAATGAGGGACATGTCTGGCACAACTATAAAAGACTCGTTGGACAAGCGTATCGCATCTCACCACCGGATATGATATCATCGGCAAAATCACCTCCTACAGAGGTTTCAAAATGTGAGATTTCCCTAGAGATGTTGGAAAATTATTAGCAATTTAGAAAATTCTAAATATCCGCATATTGGGCCAATCTATGTACGAATCCCGCATAGGATTGAGCCACGATTAGGAGGAACAGAAACATCATCCGGGGTGGGTCCATAACCATAGCCCATTTAGAATTAAGAAAATAGGAAATACTAACATGACCCAACACATCTTCGATTGATATTTGATGTTAAATCCCACATTTGTTGGGAACCGGGTGATCTACACCAGATCTCCCCAGAGTAGTTACAATTAAGTGAAAGATGCTCCCTTGATCAAATCAGGAGAGTATTGTAAGGGTGCATCTACATAAGGAATGGAAATCTGAAGAGCCAGTCGCCTCTAGCATTTCAGAGACCGTCCTGGTTAAAAGCTTCTAAGATTATTAAGGAGGAGATCGTGCCCAGAAAGCACGTACGAATAATCCGAAAGCCCGGCAAGGGGCTTCCACAACCTCGAGAAAGCTATAAAAGGAGTACTCGAATAAGAGCTTGAGACCTCATGCCAAATACATATATCTACATGTCAACTTTATTTTCATGTCTATTTTACTTTTCTTAGCTTTGTTCGCTACTAACCATCAGCTTTGGCCGTAATGCATTTACCTTAAGAGTAGTTAAATATGTGCAGCCATAAGTTGTCAGATCCTTGTGTCCATTTAAGTTCTAATTTAGTTGTTCATACCTTGGTCATATCATGTTCATCATCCGCCACAGTCGTCTGTTCCAATAGGCATATAAGGTATTTATCTTTCTTCTTTTTTTGCTCTACTATTAAGAGTGTGAGGCACGACAATTGTAACATGACTAATAAATCAATAAAAATCAATCGTGTTTATGCTAGTCATTACTCTATTAAGCAGGAATCTTTTACTTTAATTGAAAAATACCACGTTAAAGCATTAGTGAGATAAAAAGTCCTTAAATCAGTCGATTCCGTAATCACTAATACAAGGCAAAAAGAACTCATTCGCAAGGGTTTTCTTCCCTTGCTTAAATCATCGGAGTACGATGCGTACTTCTAAATCAGTCGGTGTTCAAAAGGACTCTGGGTTTCAATCTAGTCTCCAATCTGTCTGTCTCGACGCAAGGATCCAACCAATTCAATCAAATATCTCTGAGTCAAGTAGACTTTGGCATACCCTAGTAATCAAACACATACACGTAGTTCCTATCCAGACCTCATTTGCATAAGTGATCTTACTTGAATGAATTAAGGGTAACACTTTTAATAAAATTCTAGCATTTAATGCTATCCCATGTGCATGTCTCTAATCTTGCTCTTGAAGTCATCTATACCACATATGTCAGGGTTGCAATGTAGCACTTTTTAGACCGTTCCATCTAGACATGCCAGACTAAATGTAAACACTCAGAATACGAATAAGATTTTATTCATTATTTAGCACGTGGCATCTCACTAGTTGAGGTAGGTGTGCCAAAAACAAGTGTAAACGACCCCACCATTGTGTACCTTTTATTAAACTCATTAATTAGGAGTAAATTCTCTAGATGAACAGAATATGGTGGCTCATATGAGATTTTAAACAAGTTTAAATTTTGTAGCTATCACCTAGCTAGGATGGTTGACTATAAGACATGTTTGAAACAAGATAGGATTTAACACCATTAAAATGTAAATAATGTTAAGCTGCATTAAGGGCCCGTTTAGATGGGTGGATTGAATGGTACTCAGACGATTTAATCGGGATTCGATGGTCAAATCCTTCAGCGTCCGTATGCCAACCTATTTGAGCGACGAGTGAATAAAAGGAAAGGGGATTTGGAAGGATTGAATGCAAGATTGTCGAATCCATGGGATCGTTCTCTCTCTGCACTGGATTTCATCTCGAGCCCATCCCAGACCCGTCAGCAATTGATCGCATGGACTGCAAGATGGGATTAGAGATGGTAAAGTCATGGCGGGAGTCGTGGTGGGAGGATGGTTTTCATGCGAAAACAGGTAGTAAGTAAGTTGCGGAGAGGTCGCGATGGCCATATTCATCCACCACCATTGCCATCGCGATCTAACAGATGGTCTAAGAGCTGAGGTAGGTCTTCTTACTTGCTCTCGGCATGAAACGCCATGGTGTACTATAGATCCTTCATGAATGTTCTTTTTACATGTAGTTTTTGTGGTTTCTGAGAGGTCGAATGGGGTTTTTTCATGCCTATGATACACCCCTTTTATCACAGGGCCATGGCCCTTCGAGATGCATGTGTGTTGTCTGATTGGATGCCATGGCTTCCGGTTTCTGTGAAATAAGTGTGCATGTTAGATATTTGGAGGTTTTGGAAATGGTTTTTTCAATCTATGCAATACCATGAAAATAGAGATTTTGGGTTATCTGAATAATTATGTGGATTGATATATGAGTTTTCTGTGTATTGTTGTTCATGAAATCTATTTACTTCTGCGAGAGTTAATTTGTTAGAAGGCACCTGTTGATTCTCTGGAGTGCAAATTGTGTTCTTTCTTCCTGATGCATCTGTAGCCTGGATGATGATTATAATCTGCATCTGTCAAGAGGTATCCACCATTTAGAATAATTGTTTCAAGACTACAGAGGTTCTTTCCATTTTTTTCAATTAAATTTTTCATTTTTTTATATTATGCTTGCATTTTATTTTTTTTCAACTGATCCCAATGAGCTAACAATTGAGTGTGTTTTAGTTTTCACATTTCAATTTATGATGCAAAAATCATGCCACTAAGGAGATGTTAAGGATCTTGGATCCATAACAAATGGTGGATACCTAAATGAATGGATAAATGAAATATGTTATTCCTTATATATTGCTTACGATTTCAAATTAACACCTTAGTTTATAATGATTTTAATAAATTCATTACTTCATGCATAATAGATGGTTACAACAAATTGACTCCATTTAAATGGATGACCATGATTTGATTGCACTGTAAGATGAGCCAACTGTAAGATGGCTCATAGTTAGTTGGGCGGCTGCCTTGGACTTGAACCCAAACCAATTACTCCCTGGGTTCAATGTGACTTCAACCTATACTGTCTTTGGTTGTAGTAGGGTCTATTGTTAAAATGCTAATAAATCATGCTATCAAAATGAAATTGTTGGTCTTTTGACCTCTATGGATCTCTAGTATGGTTACTTTTATTATCTTTTTTTTTTTTTTTGGAGTATCTTTTGGATTCCAAATACATGTGCAGTTGAATTCCTTCTTAATACTTCAACTATATTGACTTTATATACTTAATGCTATAAGCTTTTTGTAGAAATCTGTTGGTTACTCACAGCATGGTTTCACTGAATTGAAGGTCATTGATCTCATCCCTTAGATTTGAGAAAGATCTCTGGTATAGTCACTATCATCTATCACTTTACTGTTTCTCAGAATATCATATAACCTAGGATTTTCTCAGAACTTGCTTGGATTGTTCTTCGTGTGTTTCTCTTTACTACCTTGGTGAGTTATTTGGGTGATGAATGTGTCCACCATTGGACCTATTACTCTGCTTTTTCTTTTAGTCACCAGGGATCTTAAATGGATTTACTATTATTGGTTTTACTTGGATGCCAGTTATGAGATTGTTGGTTTTTCACCTTGAATAAGATATGGTATTTACTTGGATGCCAATTATGAAAACTTCGGCTTTGCAAATGAAATCTCCTTACTAGTATTGGTTTTACTTGGATGTTAGTTATGAAATTTAGGCTTTGCAAATTGAATCTCCTTACTAATCTTGGTTTTACTCGGATGCCAATTATGAAATCTTTGGTTTGCAAATTGAATCTATTTACTAGGCTTGGTGCAACTTTTGGATACCAGTTGTAAAATCTTTGCCTTTGCAAATGGAATCTCCTTAATAGTATTGGTTTTACTTGGATATCATTTCTGAAATTTTGGAAGTGCAAATGAAATCTCCTTACTAGTCTTGGTTTTACTCGGATGCCAGTTATGAATTCTTTGATTTGTAAATGGAATCTATTTTTTAGGCCATATGCAAACCATGGTATGTTATCAACGGTGGTTTGATTATCACCGCACATAACTTCAGTGTGGACCACTGGAGACATGGACCTGCTTCATCGAATGGAATATATATTTACTTGGATTCCAATGGCACGATGAACGGCGTGGATGAGACAAGTACATAACATTGGGCCCCACAGAGCATCAGTACCACGGTAGGTGGGGCATACAATAACATACATTAATTATGAATCCGGCCCCACCTAAAACCATGCTTCCCAAACATGCCAGCCATTGGAATACATGGGATTGCATGCAATCCCATGCCCAACCAAACCGGACAACTCAATGGCATCCTTGGATAAGCCAGCCTTCCCAAACATGCCAGCCATTGGAATACATGGGATTGCATGCAATCCCATGCCCGGCCAAACCGGACAACTCAATGGCATCCTTGGATAAGCCAGCCTTCCCAAACAGGCCACATATTGGGACGCTGGATTTCTGAATACCATGGGATTGGAGACAATCCACTGATGCTGCTTTAATTGCATTGTTATTTGTGCAATCCACCCGGATTCGATCCCATACCATTCAATCCACCCGTCCAAACGGGCCCTAAGGATTTTCATAGCCATTTTTCTCACACCATTTGCCATACATGTGGTATACACATGTCCCTATTCAACCCTAACCATTGGATATCAAACGGATCAAATAGTCTTAACCATCTGATTTAAGAGGTGGAACTTGGACCGCGACATTGATAGCCATCTATCTAGACAGTTAAAAATCATTCACGACAATATTCTCCAAAAAAATGTGGCCTATGATATGTATGGTGCGGACTCAAATGTATGTAATTAAGCCCTTTGCCCGCACTAGAGGGTAGTTTAGTCATGTAAGTTACAGGACTGGCATACAGGGGTGTACACGAACTGAGCTAGCTTAGTTAGCTCGCTCAATTCAACTCGAAAAAGCTCAATTGGTTCAAGCCAAGTTGAGCTGATTTTTTTAGCTTGAAAATGAGTTCGAGCCGAGTTCGAACTAGCTCAGCTTGACTTGACTCAGATCAAACCCAACTCGAATTGTACTCAGATCGAACCGGTTTGGTGACTCAATTACTTTGCTATTGGTGATGCTCACCAAATGTTTGATGAAATGACTCAACGAAGTGTTGCTGGTGGCAAGGAAGGTATGTACATGAAATAAATACCCTTTTTTTCTCAGTTTTTATATTGCTAGGAAGGTGTTCAAACTTGGCCCAAGCTGGCCCGAGCTGATGACCAAACCGAGTCGGGCCAGTCAGGCTCGTGGACCGAACCGAGCCAAGTTTGAGCCGAGGTCAGCTAATGGCCGACCCGAGTCGAGCTGAGGCCAGTTCGACTCGGTTCGACTCAATGTACACCTCTACTGGCATACACAACGAATTCAATGGTGAGCCGACTTGTCTAGGTTCTGCCGACCCATAATGATGTGTGATATCACTTTTAGAGCATAACCTTTTAAAAAAAAAATGAGGCAGTTTCAAAACTCAAGTGAATCACATTACAAAAAACAATGAGTATTGAACTCCCCTCATCTAAAACATCTTCAGAGTTACAAAAGTTTCGAATGAATTGATATTTGTATTATCCGTTCATCATGTGACCGCACGAGCAGGTTGGAAGGCCAGCCTAAGAAAGGTTTTGAGGGTGGGCCTCGCTATCCCCACTGCTTGCTTTTTGTGGTGTGGTCAACTTGAGCCTTGGATCTGTCACATTTTTGGGCTCATGTCGTGAAATGATCTTGCAAAATGGGTGGATGGTGTAGATATAACACATATAGCATGGTGGGTCCATAGAACTTTGCAACATCAACACACCACTGAGGTCGGTGCTGTGTGCCCCACCACGCAATCCGCATCCGAACCTACCAGCATATGTAGCATCATTGTAGCTGCATCTTCTTTAGTGGCATTAGCTGTAAATTCACTCTTTGATTTGCCTTATTTTTTCAGTTTTTGTTATTATGCCAATCATTGGTGGGCCTTCTGCATGTGAGGCCACCGTAATTCGTGGACAGTTGGGGACCACCAAAACTCGAACGGAATTTTCACAGGTTCAACCGTCACCGTCAGCTGTCAATCTCCTGTTTAACGGTAATTCTCCTTCTCCTTTGTCTTACCCCTTTTGGAATTTAACTTGGAACTCTTTTGAAGAGCTGGCCGTTCAGCCAGTGGGACCCACCGTGAAGATGGTACTGGCACAGAAAGCGGGGGGGTCCACTCAGCAAGGCCACACGTGTATGAGAAATAGGTGGCTAGAGAGAAGCAGTGGTGCGATTTAGAGCTGTAGACGAACCGAGTTAGCTCAGTTAGCTTGGTCGACTCGAAAAAGCACAACTGGACTCGTGTTTGAAACTGAGTTCAAACCGAGTCTAGCTGATTTTTTTAGCTCGAAAAATTTTCGAATCGAGTTCGAGCTTGCCTGAGCTCGACTTGACTCAGATCAAACCAGTTCAGTAACTCAGTTATTTTGATATTAATGTTGCTCGCAAGTATTTGATGAAATGATTCAACCAAGTGTCAGCTCGTAGCAAGGAGGTATGGATATGAAACAAATACTATTGTATTTTGATTTTGATGTTACCTACCGAGTGTTTGATAAAATACATGTAAACTGTAATTGTTGTTTTACATACAGTGAGAAATTGAGAAAATGTTGCATATGATCAATCTTGACTCAAACTGGCACGAACTAAGTCGAGCTGGTCAGTCAGGCTCGAGGACCAAGCCGAGACAAGTCAAGCTGTGCCGAGCTCGACTTGGTTCAACTCGTGTACAGCTCTAGCCTGCAATTCAATGTCAACTGTGGCTAGCGTCCAAGCAATAGATGAACTGATCCAGATTTCAAGATGATTGTAGTTTCCGCCATTTCACGGTCTGGATCAACACTCGGGTGTGCAGAAGGGTAAACCTTATTGGGGCGGGCCTTCCTCCGAACACACCCGGAAAATTGAGCAATGGGTAGCCACCGTATGATCACGTGAGTTCGGATGCATGGTAACCAGTAACTACCGTACGTTGAGCTGCGTGGGGCCCACTGTGATGGACGCGGATTAGATACTGACGGGTTGAGTAGCGAGACTCGCTACTGAAGTGACGTCAACAAGTTCTGTGGACCCATTATGATGTATGTGTTGTATCCACAACGTCCATTCATTTGAAGATATTATATTAAGGCATATAACCCAGAGAACGATGCAGATCCAAAGCATTAGTGGACCCCGCCAAAGAAAACAGTGGGAAAATTGATGCCCACCGTTGAAACCTTCCTAAGGCTCACCGTGATGTTTTTTCAAAATCCAACCTGTTCAAAAGTTAACAAAGGCACTAAAGAAGGAAAAACACAAATATCAGCTTGATCAAAAACTTTTGTGGCCTTTAGAAGTTTTTAACGGTGGTGTCACTCTCCCCACTGTTTTCTGTGGTGGGTCCACTTGAGCTTTGGATGTGACTCTTTCTTTGGATATTACCCTAAAATGATCTCTCCATATGGATGGATGGCGTGGATACAAAACATACATCATGGTGGGGCCCACAGAACTTGGTGACGTCACTTCAATGGCAGTCTCTCTACTCAACCTGTCAGTAGCCAATCCGCGCCCCACTGTGATGTGTAAGTGCCATTCAAACCAATTCCAATGTTGGCACTAAAAACCAAAATCCAGCCTGGTCGATAACTGAACTCGGGTATTTCAAAAAAAAAAAAAACTATAAAATAAAAAGAGCCAAAAGCAAAGCATAACTTTCACTTTTTCCGAGTACAAGAGATATCGATACATGCAACGAAGATGGTCGTACGTGCATGTGACACTGGCCTGCCAGAAAAGAAAAAGAAAAGAAAGAAAGGCCAGATATCTAAGTCACGGTTGAACAGAGTTAGGATACTCCTGGAATTTCATTCCTCAGCCAACAATTTTATTTTTCAAATATAAATTTTTAATTCTTCACACTTTTTTTGTTAGCTTTTATATTTTAGATAAATTTCTTTTTCCAGCTTTTCCTTAAAGCTCCCCCACTAACCTAGGAATATAAATTATCATTATCCTTTTACCATCGATGATCAACATTTACCCCAAACAGATAGGCTCTAGGCAAAATTTAGAGAAATCTGATGTAATAAAAACCGGACCTACTGCTTTGATACCAATTTGTTGAGGGTTAATTAGCCACTTGCTCTAAAAGCTCGAACTAATAGATCATGACGAATTAATCTCTTTATCTCATAGTCCAGGCCCCATATCGCATGCGTTAGGACCTCAATCGAAACCTCCTCTTAAGCCCCGAATCCATGGGTTCCACCTCACATGGCCCCCAAATCCATGGGTTTTGCAAGTTGCTCACTCCAAGCGTGCCCTATATCACACATGCAACCCCATTTGAGCCCGGTATAAAAATGCCCCTGCATTAGTAACTCTCCTACCTTTAAAAATGATGAGGAAAAAAAAAATGAGAGATTGAAAATCCAAACAAAAAGAAAGGAACTACAAAACTCGCAGGATTTGAAATCCCCTTTAATCAAATCTGCCAAACAATTGATGGATTTGAAATACCCTCAAATCCCTCCAAAACTATGGTACCAGACGACCCAAAGATATTAGCTAACTCTAAAATTCTCCACAAAATGTAAGTATGAAATCCTCGACATCTAGATAAACTGCGTGTGGGGCAAGAAAATCCGGCAAATCCGGAGAATTTAAATAGAACTATTGACTATTCTTGATTGTCTTGGGAAACTCTATTCGTCAGCCAAACAAAATATAATTGTTTCTCTAAAAATATTAAGCCAACTCTAACATTACCTGAGAAGCCTGAAAGCCAATAAAGGAATTCCTCAGCAGTAGAACAGTCCCTAACAGATCCAGAATTTATGGGCATCCATCCTTCCGTCCGTAGAGGGATCCAGCAGATCTGGTATATAGATGACAGGACACTGGTCATAGATATCCATAACTGTGGATGATGCAGGACAATTAACCAATTGCTCTAAAAGCTCAAACTATTAGAGTGTGGCGAATTAATCTCTTTATCTCATAGCCCAGGCCCCATATCTCATGGGTTAAAACCTCAGTCGAACCCCCCCCCCTCCCCCCCCTCTCTCTCGGGCCCTAAATCACATGGACTGCCCACCCCAAGTGTATCCCTACATCCCACAGGCTACCCTACTCAAGCCCGGTGTGAAATGCACATTAATCACTCTCGGTGAAGAGTCTCTAATATGAGACCTCCCCCATGGGCCTCGCCCACCCCGATTGTGCCCCTACATCATACAGGCAACCCCACTTAAGCTCAGTGTGAAAATACCCCTGCATTAGTAGACCCTGAAGCAATTGCATCAAATGAATGTATCATCCAAAAGATGACGCGTTTGGCTGACATGGATGCACGTCTTGATGCTCTGACTCCCATTAGGAAGAGAGACATGGCACATGCTCTGATGTAATGACCTTCACCCTTTTCCAGGGTGGCTGAGTCACATCCACGCACTGCATTACGATGAAAACGTCGTTGCCTAATAAAAAGGCATATGTCACATGGTACGGTGAATCCAGACCACCCATCCTCTGATACCTTCCCATGGATGGCCCAGTTTGGAAAATCACACCAAACTAACGTACCGAGACCATCAGTTTTTCTCTTTGAATGCTGACCGGTAACCATTGTCATTTACCATCCATGAATTTCAAGGCCACTTTTCACATGACTAGGATAGACCGTTCAGAGTGATAAAGGCAGAATGCCGTGCACAATAAGACCTATTGATCAAGTGCCTTTTAATCTGGTGCAGAGATGTCCTGTCTTTAGTTCAACCGAATTAATCATTTGTTGAACTAATCATTTGTTTGACCGAATTAAGGGTGAAATGTCAGATTGCACGCCATCCACTTTTGCATATTTTCGGTTCCATCGAAGATGTTCGAGTCAGTTTGGTTCGGGTCGAAGGTATGTGTAAGTGTAGGTTTTATTTCCTAATATCGCAAGGAAATGTATAAATACCCTCCGTAGGTGTGACTAGGATTTGTAGAAACGAAAGCTAGAGAGTTTAACGGTGGAAAGGAGGATTTTGGTGCCTAGCAAAGAGAAAGCTAGAGTTTCTAGAATAAGTTGTTTCATCTCTTGTAATATTCTTCTGATTATAATGAATTGATCGTTGCTTTGTACCGCAATTTTTTTCCAGCAAGGGTTTTCCACGTAAAATCTCTATTTCTCTATGGTTGCGTAGATTTTTCTTTTTCTATTGCATTGCATTGTTCGATTTGATCTGAGGTTGCTTCCACGCCCAATAAGTGGTATTAGAGCCAAATGTTGAGGTGTTAGGTTAAATTTGAAAACATGACATCAAGGGAATCGAATACAAAATTCGAGACAAAAGTTCACAAGTAATAACAATTTTGAATTATGGATGTTGAAAATGAAAGCCCTCCTAACTCAACAAGGGCCATAGTATGCACTCGTTGAAAAAACAAATCGTCCAGAATATATGAAGGAAGAGGATTGGGATGAACTTGATCAGAAAGCGTTTAGCACAATCTAATTATGCTTGGCTGATGAAGTCATTTATAATGTCATTGATGAGATAACTATCACAGGCTTATGGACAAAGATGAAGAGTATCTATATGATAAAGTTGCTCCCAAATCGTCTATATCTAAAGAGACAGTTTTACACTCTAAAGATGACGGAAGAGTCATCTCTCTGAGCACATTAGTATCTTCAACAAAATGGTTTGCAAGTTGACAAGTGTTGAAGTGGAGATCAATGAAGAAGACAGCTCTAATTTTGTTGACATCTCTCTTGGAATCCTAAGAGTATCTGATTGATATTCTATGCTATGGTAGGGATACCTTGGACGTTGAGACCGTTATCTCAACCCTTCAGTCAAAGCAGTTGACAAGGAAGAGCAGATGTGTACTTCTAGGGAAGACCGTCTAAGTGAGAGAATAAAAAGTTGCAATCTATATCCAAGTTGAAAAGCAAAGTCAAGTTGAAGTGTTAGAATTGTCAAAGGGTGGAACATATGAAGAATGATTATCAATATCTCAAAACCCAGAATGAGAAGAAATCAAATGATTCGTCGAAGAAAGCCAATTCAGCAAAATCAAGTGAAAGATCGGGTGGTTGTTACGTGTTGTCAGTGTCCAAGACCAGTAACCTCTATAAAGAGTGACTTTTTTATACAGGGGCATCGTACCATATGTGTCTTCATCGAAGTTGGTTCACCACATATAGCAAGTATGATTGTGATTTAATTCTTATGTGCAATGATCATGCCTGTAAGATGGTCAGAATTGGTTCGGTTTGTATCAAGATGTTTGATGGGGTGGAGCGTACTCTGATCGATGTGAGGCACATTCCAAATTTAAAGAAGAATTTGATCTCTTTGGGAGCTTTAGATACACGGATATAAGTTCGTCAGTTATGAAAGTGTCCTGAAAGTTTCAAAAGGGGCACTCACATTTATGAAAACGCAAATGAGTGAAAATCTTTCCAAGTTGATCAGGAATATTATATTGCGTGAAGTTGCAGCATCTGTAGTGGAGTCTAAGTTGGGATGTTTGTGAAATGCGTGCCTAGGCCATATGAACGAGCGATGTATGAAGGTACTTATAGATCATTGGTTTAACTTCTAGTTTTAAAAGTTTTGATTTAGATATATGTAAGCATTAAATATATAGAAAACAATCAATATTAAGCTTTAAAACCAGGAAACATGTTAGTAAAAGTCACCTTGACTATGTGCATTCAGATGTGTGGGGGATGTCGTATGTTGTTTCTGGAGGAGGGTCATCATTCTTTGTTACATTCATTGATAATTTCTCTAAGAAGGTATGGATTTATTATTTGAAGCATAAATCCGATGTGTTTGCCACTTTCAATATGAGGGAAGCGATGGTTGAAAAACAAACTAGGTAAAAAGTGAAAACTCTAAAGACAAATAACGGCAAAGAATTTACTTCTGGTGAGTTTAATCAATACTATAAGAGTGAGAGAATAGTGAGGCACAACACAGTGAGGCATATACTATAGCAGAATAGTGTAGCTGAGCGTATGAATTAGACTCTCTTGGAAAGAGCCCAGAGTATGTTGAGTAATTCTGAGTTGGGCAAGGAGATATGGCCTGAGACAATCTCTACAGCTTGCTATTTAGTAAATCTATCTCCCTCTATACCGATTGATTGTAAAATTTCAAAAGAAGTATGGAGTAGTCATGTAATTGATTATTCAGGGTTGCAGATATTTGGTTGTGATACTTACTTAAGAGTAATAAGTTAAACTAAAGGGCTAAGAAGTGTACTTTGTCAGCTGTAATGATGACGTGAAAGGATACAGATTTTATGATTAGGTTTCACAGAAAATCATATTTAGCTGGAACGTCAAGTTTGATGAAGATTTCTTGTTTCGGAAGGATTTGCAAAAAATTTTTTAAAAAAATAAAATAAAATCAGCAATTAATGTTGAAATAAACAAGGGTGAAACATTTGAAGAACATGAGTCATGGGTAAGGGCGTGTTTGATTTTCAGTGGTGATGTAAATACCCGTAAAATTGGTAATTCTTACCATTTCACCCGTTTGATTTTCCTTTGAAAATTCACCACACTTTTCACCTCGAAAACCCGTTTAAAAGAATTATTTTATATTTGTGGATCCCGATGTGATGTATATGATAAATCCATTTCGTCCAGTCCTTTTAACACAATATTCTAAGGCATGAGCCGAAAAATGAGGCAGATTGAATACTCAAATGGTCCATACTTAAAGAAACAGTGGGCCTGAGAGGTTTTTAATGGTAAGTGTTTAATTCCCTTTTTCTTGTGGCATGGTCCACTTGAGCTTTCGATATGCCTTGTTTTTTGGCTCATGCCATAAATTCATTAGGCATAATAAATTAATGGTGTGGATAAGCGCTACGCATCACGGTGGGACCCACAAATATATTGTGACGTTCTTGGTTTTTGTGTCAAAAATGCATCTTGTCGAATCAAACATTGGATAAAGGGAGGTAAATACAGAGGAAGTAATTATTACATATTTTCACGAGTATTTACCCAGCCACTGAAAATCAAACACGCCCTAAAGGTATAGGAAGAGATGGAGCACCACCTATCAGAACAAATCCACCAAGGGATCACAGAATACCGTTGAGATACATGGATGACTCAAACATTGCATTTGCTCTCATTACAAATGATGAGGATCCGTCTACTTTTAAGAAAACAATAAAAGACAGATACTGAGAAGTGGATGACAGTGATACATGATGAGATGGACTCTCTACAAAAATGAAGTGTGGGAGCTGATGGAGCAGCTTCTTGGGAGGAAAGCGATCAATTGCAAATAGATTTACCAGAAGAAATTGAATAGGTTAAGGTTAAATTGGTAGTGAAAGGTTATAATCAGAAGGAGAGTGTCAACTTCGGTAAAATTTTCACGCTAGTAGTCAAACAAGTATCTATTAAATTTGTATTGACTTTGATTACCCAATACAATCTGGAACTGGAACAGTTAAATGCAAAGACGACATTTCTACATAAAGAACTAGAATAGTAGATCTATATGAAGCAACTTGAAGGGTTCGAGGTGCGGGGAAAAGAGAATTTGGTTTGCATGTTAAGGAGGTTGTACAGCTTGAAACAGTGGCCCAGGAAATGGTACAAAAAAAAATTATTTATTTCATTTTGAGTAAACAAATTATCAGAAGTGAATTCAATCATTATCTCGATTTTAGAGCATTAAGTGACAGTGAATTCATTATTTTGGTGTTGTATGTTAATGATATGCTTATCGTCAACCATAACAAGATTGAAATCAACATATTAAAGGCTCGGTTATCCAGAACATTTGAGATGAAAGCTCTTGGGGCTACAAAGAACATTCTCGACGCTGATATACACAGAGACAGAGATATGAGCAGGCTATAGTTGTCTCAGGAGGAATATCTTGAGAATGTCTTAGTCAAGTTTAGACTAAAAAAGGCAAAACCGGTTAGCACACCCAACACTACTTATTTTTAACTTTCTTCGGATTTATGCCATATGTCAAATGAAGAAAAGCGGTATATGTCTCATGTGCCCCACTTGAGCGTGGTTGGCAGACTTACGTATGCCATGGTCTGTACAAGACCAAATATTTCACATGCAATGGATGTTGTGAGCAAATACTTATCAAACATTGGCAAGCAACATTGGGAAGCAATGAAATGGTTATTGCGATACAAACAGAGTATGATGGACTACGTCTTAGTTTTCGAAAATACTGAGAGGAAACTTGTAAGCTATATGGATGCGGATTATACAAGGAATGTGGATGATAGAGGATTGACTACCGATTACTCATTTGTGGATGTTGAAGCTTCAGTCTATGGTTGCACTTTTCACAACCGGAGTTGAATACATGGCAGTAATGAAAGCATTTAAGGAAGTTGTTTGGTTTAAGGGGATGATGAGTGAGTTAGGGCTTTCAGGAAGTCATGCGATTTAGGTCGACCTAAATCACAATTCAAAATTACAGTGATTAATTTAGGTAAAAGGCTGATAACCATGGTGCAGGCGCCCGTAGGTGATCAATTCTAAATGTTATAAGATCAACTATAAAAGAGAGAGTTGTCTCCCACAACCATGGAAATCGACATTCAATGTGTTTTTTTCCATAAGAAACGGATATCTGTGTTTTTTAAGGAAAGCCTTAGAAATGCAAATCAATTAAATCAAACATTCAATGTGTTTTTTCATAAGAAACCGATATCGCGTTTTTAAAGGAAAGCCTCAGAAATGCAAATCAATTAACATGCATACTTCTTTTTTTCTCAAACAGCAGAAGAATATATTTCCATGGAAATCAATTTCTTTTCCATAGATTTTCCACCTTCACAAATGCAAATTATGTGTTAGGAAATATAAACAGACTACAATACATACAAATGGTTTGTGAAATCATCACAAAGAGCAAATCAGAAACCACAAACATCAGATTTTATAACAAACATTTTGGCCTGATGCAACCCGTTAGCATGCTGTAATTATCAGTATTGGCCATTTTAGTTATTAAAATTAAAATTTAAAAATTTAAAAAAAAAAAAAAAAAAGGAACAAGAAAGAGAAAAGAAACAGATCCCCTCAGGAATAGAGATGCAGATCACCTGATGTTTACAGTGCCAGTTTTGGATCCACTGTTCCTGAGACGCTGCCTTCTGCAGTCAGAGCCTGATCTGGGTCCTGCAGAAAATTCATCCTCAGAGTTCTGACAGGAAACCGATCTGTAGCGAGATGAGAAGATGGTTTCAATGGATATGTACCTCCATTCCCCATTTGATATAATCTGGGGATTCACAGGCCTTGTATTCCTCAACCAAGCTCTCTATAATCTCTCGAGACTCGTCGAATTCAGAGAGATCATTATCCTGATATGGAAGAAAATCACTTGAGGTAAAAAGGAACCAAATTAAAAAAAAAAAAAAAAAAAACAGTACAGAGTTGTCGGAGCTATGCCTATGATTTCAAAAGGGATTACCGTCCAGGTATCTTCGTTGCAATATCTTGGTCATCGGAACTTCATTCCAAGAAAAGGGGAAACCCCATATAGCCAATGGACTGCCCAATGATAAATGCTAAGGAGGTTTGAGGAAAGAGAATCAAGGGTTTTCCTCATGGCACAGACGTCCACAAGGCTACATGAACGAAATGCAAGATATTCATCAGGTAGGGCCCACCATAAACCAGCCCTGGCCCAAAATCAGTGAGAGAGTCAAGAAAAGAGGATCAAGGGTTTTTCTCACGACATGCGTCCACAAGGATACATGAACTAGATGTGAGATATTCATCAGGTAGGACCCACCACAAACAGGCCTGGCCAGTTTTTCAATTTATGGATGATTGTTTTGCTGGAATTTTGTATCTGTATGGATGTGGGTGATGGCAGTATCAGATAGTACAATACAACTGGAATGATAAAAGATCCATTGACAGTGGTGGCAGATCCTCCAAACTACAACGCTAACAAGTGAATAGAAGTAAATGCAGTTGGGAACTATTATGGTGACAGAGGGGACTTACTGCAAACATTGGGAACTTCCGGTAATTGTCGAGGAAGGCCTGCTTCTTTCTCAACTTCTCATACTGGCTCAAACACTTGCCGAAGAGGTGGCGTATACTAGTGTGGCTTGCTAGCATCAGGCCACTAACCTATAAAACAGAATGTACAAGCTTTAAAAGATTAGTCCTTTGAGGATTAATCTCCTAAAAAGCATTTCATCATGTGAATAAGAGTAAGGGACCATGGAGAAAGAAACACATGGAAACTGGCATTTATCAGTTTGGGAAACATGTTGGCGTGGGGCAAAGACTTGACAATTAAGCTTATCGTCTAGCACTGTACCTCTTGCAAAACTGGAAAGAGGAAAGTCCCTCCTTCCCATTTTGGAGAGGCAGACTGCAAATTGACAGCTCAATTGCTGAGCTGTTATCAGCAGGCCCACAAGTTTTCAACACTGATAAAAGAAACCCACTACATGTGTTTCTCACCCCAAATGACCACTAGAAGAATTGAATGCAGATGGATAGAAACGGAAATAAAACTTAAAGGAGACCAGAAGGAATTTACTCTATGAGCAGTTTGAACATATGGTGACTTCCTAGACAAGGCAACCTGCAAAAAAGTAAAATTGTCAACTCAGAGAAACCCAGGCATATTGAGAATAATCCATTTTAGACTTTCATCTAGTGGAAACCTGAATGCTTGCAGGGCCCCATTCAATGAAATTAACCAGCTTTCTTTCCCGTATTCTCTGCAAGCTTTCGTGCACCTGGTTCAAAAACACAGAAAATTAGGACTACTGTAAGCTGCTTCTTTTCTTCTTCTTTTTTCAAAAGGTGGACTACTGTAATTTTTGAACATTTGAAAGGTTAAAATAGTCCAAATCACGGCAGTTAAATGTCAGCAATGGCAAGTCAGTTATGACTTAGTTTGGGAGTTGCACTCACACACCTTAGAAATAGAATCATTTTTTTAACAAGTGAACTTAAATTACAAGAAACAAAAATATAACAAGGTACAAAAGGTTAGGGCACATCTGGAACAGGTTGACCCCTTTGGTGAAGAACATAACTGCAATGAAAATGACATCAGAAACAGTCCATATTCAGTTGTGAATTTCGATGCAGAATCTCACTAACCATGAGATTGCACAACCAAAAGGAACTTTTTGCTTGAAGCTAAAATGTGAACTGTAGTTGCCAAGAATAACCAACTGGAACGTGCATCCAGACAACAAATAGGATGGTAAGAAGCATGCCTGGGTGCATCACTGCATCTATGTTCTTGAGACATTGCAAGCACAGCCTCTGGGAGATTGCCGCTCAAGCATACTCTATTGGCAAAGTGAAACTGTTTTCATGCATCTAAATTTGTGAATTCTATAGTTGAAAAGATAAATTTCAGTTATTTTTTTATTTTTTAATTTATTGTTGAGAAGATAAATTGTGAACTCGGCTACACAAACAATAGACTAGTAAATCAATTTCTTAAGTGAATCCATATATTTCATTTCAAGTCATTTATAGGAAAAGAATCATGTGTAAAATGTAAAGTTAGATTACCAAGCCTTCTAATAATTAATGGAACTAATGAATCATAGCAAAAACATTTAAATTATAATGGAAATAAACAACGCCCCTTTGAAAAATGATATAAAGAACAGATTACAAATTAAAAAAATTAAAAAACAAAACATGTAGAAACTTCTTTGGAGTTACCTGTGTGGGGTCCACTTCTCCTTGAATGATGTTTAGTATTGAAATGTATTTCGCTTGACTTGCTTCTTTTGTTCGAGCATAGGAAGAAACCATGATATTTTTCGTCTGCAAAACAGAAATACTCAGAAGAATGTCTATTCAAAGCATGCAAAGGCATCAAGGAAGCACTTCGGCCATCTTGCCTGCAGAAGTCTTCTCATCACGTCTAGCACAGTTGTTTTACGAATCACATTAGCCTGCCAAAAACACAAGGGCATCAAACAGACCTGCTTGGATCCCATAAGCATCCAAATTCAGCTTGAATATTTGAATATAGGTAAATCAGCACATTACAAAAAGGACAATCATAACAGCCATCCAAGGGATGTGGGGCCATGCTGACAATTCAAATGAGAACCAAATAATCATGAATTTAACTCGGAAAAGTTAAAGAGCACCATTGGATTCAATAGTAGCAAAAGAAGAAAAGTTAAGAATTAAAAAAGAAAGAATAAACAAAAGCACCTCGGCAAGTTTCATTTGTAATGAAACATCAGTGCGTTCCAAATGTCAACTATTTGACCCTTAAGAGTTTTTATTCTTGGCTGACACATTTTCTTGACAAAGCAATTCATACCAGAAAAATGGAGTGCTTAGAAAAGGGAAATAAAAAAGGCATACCTTTCTCTTTAAGACAGTAATTTTAAACTTTTATCTACATTGAGGCTTCAAACATCAATTAGCCATGCGCGAAGCTAGGATTTTTTTCAGTGAGTTGTATGAAACAAGTGGTTTTCCATGTCTCTGCCTTATTAATTTTTCAGTCTTGACATCTAATGGTGAATTTTCTTTTTCTTCTTTTTTTCCCCTTTAGAAGTCCATTTGTGAAGAAAAGTACACAAAAAAGTAAGAGATATATTTAAGAGAGTCTGGTGAAGAAGGGAAGTGGGGGGAGGGAGGGAGGGAGGGAGAAAGAAGGACAACCCCACATGATAACATATTCTTACACATTGCCTGCATCTTGACAAGGGTGGCCTAAAGAAAGACTGACTAACCTTCCCACAGGGCACATGCATAAAGCTTGCTTCTTGATAAGTGAATCCTGAAAGTAAAACCTAATGCTTCTCGGTTGAAGTACATACAATTCAAGCCCTTGAAATGGGTGTAAAAGCAGATGGGTGACAGATGTACTCTTGAGTCGGTGTAAGACTACAAGAATAGCAGACTTTGAACCAAGAGCACAAAATAAGTGAGGCCATAATCTTGAGTCTTGAGTCCGATTATATGCCTCAGCATATGCATATGCTACTACACAGAAGTAATCTTTTATTTTATCACTTTGTTTCCCGAGTTATAATATTGAAAGGCATTCACTCTCTACAGTTATTTGTAAATTCAATTCAGATTTATTCTGAATAAACTATAACTTTGGACATAAATGTGCAACCTAATTATTTTACCTTTCATGGTTCTTAAATGGTTGATCCCTTCTACAAATTTGGAACTGATCTCTCAAGGAATAAACTGATTGTAGAAACTGCCATTTAATTATAGCAATGTGGCCTTACCATCCAACGGATTCAAGCCTAACATGAAGAGAAAAATATCACTGTATGCCATGGCAGAGCATATCATGGGGTACGCAGTATGAGCATTTTGCTTCCAAAGAAAACAAGTAAAAATGAGAATATTCCTGAGCAATGAAACTAATTGCGGGTTGCATGCAAAGAAAGAAGTTCCAGTGGGGTACTAGACGAATGAGAGTAGACGGTCTCTGAGCGTCGATGACTGCAATGCCGACGACAACATACACCTCTCCACCTATAGACATGGCTGCTCTCTCTAATGCTAATGGTGATTCAAAGGGTAAAGGAAAGTCCTGCGATCAGACTGATAATGGCAGTGCCTTCGGAAGGAAGACAGTTCTCCCACGAAACAGACCCAGACGAATGAGGGTAGACGATCTCTCCAAATATGCTTCCTATCCGACTTTATTCGTTCGAGGTTACCCCCATGGATGGTTCCCCCTCAACTTGGAGAGGGTTTTCGGGCGAGCGGGAGCGGTGATGGAAGTGGTCATGCCCAGGGACAAGGAGACAGGAGCATACCGTGGTTTCCCTCTCATTCGCATGGGCAGCGAAGCAGATCTGGCCAGGGCAGTGGCCATGCTTCATGGCGTTTCTTACGACGGGAAACGTATGCTAGTCCAGAGGGCTAGATATGGTCCTGAGTCTATAACCGCTTCACGGCCTCAGTCACACTCCTCTCAACGAGTGCCCATTCATCTTCCTCCTAACGCCCCGACTTCAGCTAAGCCGCCCCGATCCGCTTCTTCCCCTAAGGAATGCTCCTTCAAAGAGGCACTTCTTCATAACCCTAAGATGCCCTCATCGACCTTTGCCGAGTTGGATGATCCCGTAAAAGACTCCAACAACGTCTGTGCGGATGATCAGCCCGACCCTCTCATAATCGTCGAGCAGGATTTATTCGACAAGCAACGTGCTGACCTAGCAAAGTCGGTGGTGATCTTTACTGCTGATGGTGCGTCCATCCCTGTCGTTAAAGATTGGATTCAACAGTGTACTGGGATTCACATTGGCTTATCGAAATTTAAGCCGTTGGGTCATAATGTTTTATGGGTTAAAATTTGGCCGGCCACTATCCCTGATGCCCTTTCCATGGCTGATCGATTGATCATGGAAGGCCCGGTTCTGAAAATCTTACTATGGGAAGAATACTCCAACTTTGTAAAAGAGAATATTTGGATTCTCATCTGAGACATTCCTTTGGAGTGCTGGTTCGACGAATTTCTCATCAAAGCGGCATCGAAGGTGGGATTCCTTTTGGAACTCGATCTGAGGACTCACATTGGGATGGAGTTGGGAGTCATTCGTGCTCGGGTGCGGAGGAAAGCCGCTCCTCTACCAGAGCACCTCTCTATTAAGATCGACAATCGCATCATACTTCTCCCCATCCAAAAAGACTTGCCGACTTCACCATACCCTAGATGGGGGGATGTGTGGAGGGCTAAGGAATCGTTAAATCAGACATTGAAGCATTCGCAGCCATCTTTGCAGGAAGAAGGAGCACGCCTTGCATCCTCCGGTGGACCACCGGATCTGAGCCTTACAACTTTTCAAGCTACACGTGGTGAGCTCTCGTTCCTCCTGACCTCTATCTCGGCTAACGAGATCTCCAAGGTCGGCGCAATGAGATCCGCGCATAGCAGCTTCTCTACACGTGTCCAGGGGAGTACGCCGCCTCCTCGTGATGCAGTCCTCCACAGGCATCAGACGTCCCAGATGCAATCACGTGGCACGACCGTCCCTTGTCAATCGATAGGTCTTACTTCTCTCAACAGGCGATCCACCATTTTGCGACACGTACCTCCTAAGAATACAGACGGATCCTTTGCCCCGAAAGGTATCGGGTCCTTAGATGCGGGCCCCTTTCCTACCCGTATCCATTTATCCCCGTCCAAATGGGGCACTCGGAAGATATCTGAACCTGTCCCCATTAACCCTTCTTATGCCTCACACCACTATATTAGACCCGACTTAGCCCCCATCCAAATCCCTTCATGCCTTCCTACCATTGGGGACGATATCTCCCCTCATGACTCCTCTGCTAACCTTTCCTTTGATTCACGAACCGCCTCATCCCAACCTTCACCCCCCCCTCAAATCTTCCTGTCACGACTAGGCAGATTTTGGACCTCTCACACTTTGTCAAGAGGACACTACTCCAGAAGTCCTCTCAGTTGAACCCCTTCAGATGTGCTCTCCCCCCAATTCTCATCATCCTGACCCTCCCTCTTCAGCGTTATTGGACAGGAATAGTAAAGAAGAACGATACAAGGAAATTCAAGCAAAGAAATGGATTAGAGACGTTGTGGGGAACGTCGGAAGATCATTGGGAGTCTCTTTCGATAACAGAGAAGAAGATTACATGGATCTCTTTCAATTTATCGAGGACAGGGGACGCCTCCTCCCTCCGCCGAGAACCCTTGTCAAGAAAATCTCCCATTCTTCTAGCAACAGGGAACTCCTTCGCCTTCAGGGTTCTTCTGCAGTTGCTTCCGCTCCTTCATCCAGACGCGGAAGAAAGGTTCCCCAAGTCAGTTCAATGCCCAAATGAAGCTCCTCTCTTGGAACGTGAGGGGTTTAGGCTCCAAACAAAAAAGGCGCCTAATCAAGTGTTCAATCTCTAAGAAAAACCCAGACGTCATCTGTCTTCAGGAAACAAAAGTTTCGTCATTCTCTCAGTGCCTCCTTAACTCGATATAGGGCGTCCAGCACGCCAATTTCGTTACGCTTGATGCCTCTGGATCCTCGGGTGGCATCCTCATTACGTGGAAAGCTTCCAAGTGGGACCTTCAGCTTTCCATGATAGGGAAGTTCTCTAAGGCTGTTATTCTCCAAGATAAGTTCTCTTCTTTTCGTGGTATTATTATTGTTGTGTATGGTCCTAACGATGATGCTCTTAAGCCCACCTTCTGGGACGAACTAACTACTATTAGACAGTCATTTTCAGGGCCCTGCTGTTTCGCAGGCAACTTTAATGTCATCTGCTTCCCCCAGGAACATTCTCATTCTAGGAGATCCAGCCTCGCCATGCAATCTTTCTCTAACTGGATTCAAGCTCAGGAGCTGGTTGATCTTCTTCTATCTGGCGCGAATTTCACCTGGTCCAACGGTCACAGAGCTCAAATCCAATCCAGACTTGACAGATTTCTCATCTCTGCTGATTGGTTCGACCAGTTCTCTTCTTTGGTCCAGCTCGCCCTTCCTTGAACAACCTCGAATCACTGCCCTATTCTCCTCTCGGAAATCAATGCTGACTAGGGTCCCAAACCTTTCAAATTCAATCTCGCTTGGCTGCAAATTGCTGGTTTTCATCAGATGATCGTGGATTGGTGGCCCTCTTTCTCCACTGACGGTTTTGCTGGCCATAAGCTCTTATGCAAGCTTCGTCAGCTGAAAGAGAAATTGAAAGAATAGAGGAAGACTGAACTCAGGAAGAGAGAAGAAGAAACTGAAGCTATGTTGGCCGAGCTACAATAGATAGACTCTCGCCCGGACATCAACGACACCCCTCTGGAGGTCCTTTCCTAGCGAATCCAAATTATCCAATCCATCTCCTCCAGAGCTCTCGAAGATGAAATTTCTTAGAAGATGAAATCGAGAATTAAATGGATCGTAGAGGGTGATAAGAACACCAAATTTTTCCACGCTACCGCCAATATGCGAGCTCGAGCGAAAAGTATTCATAGTATTTTGGTGGATGGGAGACAGACTAATGATAAATTGGAGATCGAAGATGCAGCGATATTCCACTTTCGCTCACTTCTTTCTTCTCAAGGCTAGATCAGGCCTGCTTTAGATGGGATTCAATTCCAGTCGCTCAACCCGTCTGAGGCCAATTCTCTACAACTCGATTGAAGAGGTTAAAGCGGCCATAGACGCTATGGATGGAGATAAGGCCCCAGGGCCTGACGGATTTCCTATGTGTTTCTTCAAAGCTTTTTGGGAGATGCTTCAGCCCGATATTATGGATTTCATACATGAGTTTCACGAAAGGGGTAAGCTCTCTAAAGGCTTTGGCGCCTCCTTCATTGCCCTTATTCCTAAAACCCATGGAGCAAATTTTTTTTCAGATTTCAGACCTATCAGTCTTATCGGGGCCCCCTACAAAATTCTGGCCAAAATCCTTTCTACTTGGATGGCTTCGATTACGGACAGGATCATCTCAAAGCATCAAAATGCCTTCATCAGAGGCTGCCAGATAGTGGACGGGGCCCTTATTGCTAATGAAATTCTCCACTCTTGCCATAAGGCTGGTACTAAAGCCATCTTTTACAAGCTTGACATTGAAAAGGCTTACGATCATGTGGATTGGAATTTTCTCCAATATATGCTCTTCCGTATGGGTTTTGGTGCGCAATGGAGATCTTGGATGAAGGCTTGTGTCGAATCCCCTCATTTCTCGGTCCTCCTTAATGGCGCCCCGAAAGGTTTCTTCTCCAGCACGAGGGGTATCCGCCAAGGCGAACCGCTATCTCCTCTCTTATTTCTCAGGATCGCTAAAGCGTTGTCCCAGATGTTTCTTATGGGGCAAAATGCAGGTCTGTTTTCTGGCATTGCCATGCCCGGCCTCGACATACCGATCACGCATATTCAATTTGCAGATGATACGCTCATTACGTGAGAAGCAGACTCCAACACGATCTCTAATCTGCATACCACCTTCAGATGCTTCAAGGTGGTATCTAGGCTGCACGTTAACATGGCCAAATCTAAAGTAATTGGTATAAATGTTTCTAACTTGGATCTCACTTCCTATGCCCACAATTTGAGACGCTCCACATCCTCTTTCCCGACTTCTTTTGTGGGTCTGCCGCTGTCCATTGGTCCTCCGCCGATCTCCATGTGGGACAAGGTGATAGAAAAATTTCAAAGAATGCTTGCACGTTGGAACTGTAGATATCTATCCACGGAGGGAAGGCTTATGCTCATCAAGGCTACCATGTCAAATATCCTGATTTACTTCTTTTCCCTTCTCAGATGCCCAGCTACGATGAGGTGTAGAATTGACAATTTAAGGAGAGACTTCTTATGGTCTGGCAAGGATAATAAAAAAAAATTAATCTTATGGACTGGAATGAAGTTTGCAGTCACTTTAAAAGCGGCGGTGCTGGCGTAATAAATTTGAAAATCATGAACCAGGCCCTGCTAGGGAAATGGACATGGAGACTTGGATCGGAACCGGAAGCGTTGTAGAACATCATCGTCAAAGGCAAATATGGCTCTACTCTGGGTGGCTGGTGGACTATGGATACAACAGCCTACAGGGCCTCTTCTATATGGGGAGGCATTATGCGTCACAAAAAAGCAATAACTGACAACATCAACTTCCAATTGGGGAACGGATCGTCGATTTGTTTCTGGGAGGACCACTGTATTGGGGACAGTTGCTTGCGGGACTCTTTTCCTTCAATATTTAGGTTGGTCGTTCAGCACAATCGTCCTATCGATTGTTTCTTCTCTTTATCAGATGCTGGTACTGTTTGGGACATCAGATGCCACAGAAATCTTCAGGACTACGAGATCACTGATTATGCAGACCTTCTCTCTATCCTATCCGGGGCGAACCCATGCTCCTCTGAAAATGATAAGATCATATGGCCTTTGGAAAAATCTTCCACCTTCACCTTTCGATCCCTCTACTACAAGCTCATCCAATCTCAACATTCAGTCTCGCTTACTTCACACTTTATATGGAAATACCCCATCCCTCCTAAATACATATGTTTCACACGGCTGGCATCCAAAAATCGGATCCTCGTAGTGGATAATCTCATGAAAAAGGGTTTACAACTCCCCAACATTTGCCTCTGCTGTATGAACAGCGCGGAATCAATCGATCACCTTCTCATTCATTGCCCATTTGTTACAGAGATTCGTCAACACTTTATCTCCCGGTTCGACGCTATTGGATGCACTCCATCTTCTGCATCCTCTCTCCTTGCGTATTGGCACGATTTCAAGATGGGGAAAAGAAAGTCCAAGATTTGGAAAATGGCTCTCATCACCATTTGGTGGGCTGTCTGGAAGGAGCGAAATGATAGATGCTTTAACAACATTCACGCTTCTGCGTTCTCTGTAGGATCGAAAGTTAAGAAATTGCTTCTTGAATTGGCTTTGAATGTGCCTTCCCTTACTAGTTTCGATTTTCTCTTTGTAGGGAGTTAGCGTTTGTTTCTTTTCGCTTTGTCCTGTTATCTCAGCAGCCCAGGTTGTTTTTTTTCCTTTTTGCGCTTTTAATAAAATCTCGTTGCTTTAAAAAAAAAAAAAAAGTAAAAACCCCAGATGCACGGCAAGTTAAAGCAAGGCTAGCTAACTAATTATTACACACCCATGTCAAGCCCATTATTTGTAAACAAAAAAGCTAGCATGATTTGGGGGGGGGGGTTAACAATCCAAATTCAATGTACATGTGTGGCTCACTTGATGAGCATACAACCTGATTTTTACACTTGACAGATGGTCTGGATCTCTGACACGGGTGCCATCCACCCAAATACTTGGCACGTCTCCCTCACGTGATGGGGCCCTCATTGAATCAAAAGCCTATCCTTAGCCAGTCGCTGGTTTCTCAATGAAGTTGTTCCACCATGTGGCCCTCAGCACAAATCAAACCACCCCCCATGCATGGTGGGAAATTCTACCTATATGAGTCACGCTAGCGCATTTCATCTCTAAGCTACTTCAGAGTCCACGATCAGCATAACAGACTTGTTATAGAAGAAAAATTGTTCAGATATTTCAGTAAAACTAACATATCTATTCACTGGCACAATAGAGAAATGTTGGTCCCCTTGGGTTGTCAACAGGCAGACCAGGGCATTCCCAAGCCTGGCCTTATTTTCAGATGCTCGAGCCCATACCAACGGCCTCAATGTGAGGATGAGGCCAACCTGTGTAAAAACTAAGAAGGGAGGGAATTTAGGTATGGCAGTAGAAGTGGAGTTGGGAAGAAAACGGGATTGGGAGGGATGAGGATAGGATATCTTATAAGTTATTTACAGAAACGCGCTCCTCTCTAAGATATCAATCAATATAATATCTATTAATGGAATGTGCTCAGCCAGTCACTTGATTCAGGACGGTACCAGCCTGGTTAGGCAATGGCCTTAACTTTCAGGCTCAGGACCACCCTCAAGGCTTGATAGAGGAGCCCGAGACAATCCAAAACAGGCCAGGCCCGAAAGCCCCCTGGGCCAGCCCAGCCCATTGATGACCCTAATTCCAACTATATTTTCTATTAATATTCAGAAGTGATCTCATGTATAGTTGAAGTCTAACCTGACGCTCAACAGTAAGCGGTGTGTACCCTGTCATTAGAAAATGGCATCTTGGAGTTGGAATTAAAGAGGCAAGAAGTCCAACTAAGTCGTTGTTCATATATCCCGGATAGCGCAGTGTGGTGGTGCTAGCAGACATCACGGTGGAAACCAATGAGTTTGTTTGCGCAAAGGTAGGATTACTTAGATGAAGGCGTTCCACAGCAATCCTATTCAATGCAGTATTGTCAAGAACAACAACACAATCGGCATTTAAGGTCAGCCGCTTAAGAGTCAAAAGTGAGTTGTAAGGCTGGACCACAACATCACTCGTCTCCATCTGATTGGGAAACACACTGTACGTCTGAACAAGCTTTTTGCTGTAGCGATCATTCAGGGTCTCCAACAAATACGAACCCATTCCTGCGCTAAAGCAAGTGATGAAGGTCAACCAGGAAAAAAAATGGAAAGTGTGAAAGTAATAATTTTTTTATTGATAAAATAAGAAATTATATGAAGAGCTTGCCCTGGAAGAAGAGACACATTACATAAAAAAAGCCCTGCAAGACAAGTTCAGTATGCATGCCTTAATCTTATACATTGCAATCACTACATCAACCTAAATTCAAAACATACAGGGGAGAAGAAACATAATCATGCATTTTGCTATAAAAAACACACACAGCCATATCCATATGGAGACTCTTTACAGGAAATGTACTTCGGTATGAATTACACTAAAACTGGAAATAGAACTAGCTGGATTATAAATAGTAGAAAAAGGAGGAGGCAATGAAATAATGAGGTACTCAAAGTCTCAAACTACAAAAAAAAATAAAAAAATAAAATAAAATAATTGTTTCCAGCATATCACCAAATACAACAGATTAAAGGTATCACACCAAAACAGCGAGCATGTTAAAAACAATCAAATTCTGCACTGAAAACAATTAATCCACGAATCCGCAACATGATAATGATGCATGAGCAACTATGCAATACTGCTGAGGTTGTTAGATGAACAAAAGGTTATATTCGAGCAAAATCCTGCAGCCAAAGGAAATATTTGCAAAGAACGCAAAATTACAGTTTGTGAGGGCACCAAGCAATAAGTTCAGCACTTATACTTTTTGAAATAAAGCCACGTTGAGATCTGAAGGCTCAATCAACTAATGAAGCAATGTGCTGCCAACACCTTTTGGTTCAAATGAACTATTTTACTGATGCACCAGTATGGACACAAAGTACCACAAGCATGTCATGCAGACACAACATAACCAAAGCTGAAATCCAGTATCTGGATGCATGGCTCTATACAGTTGTCAGACATAAAGATGCATATTTCCCTTAAGTGGGTAAGCACGCCAACATTCCATACTATTTTCAATACAAAGAACCCAAAACCTTCCATAGCATTCAAATTTTTGGCAGTTTCCAGAAGAAAAATCTTGAACCATGTGCATAATGCATAGCATGGATATTAAGCAACAGAATCCCAGAAACTGTAACATTTGTACTACGAAACTATATATACATGACAGATGTCAATCATCCACCTTTACTATAGACATAAGATAGTGAATCGCCTGTAGCAGTTAGAATTGATATTAAATTAGCTTCATGGAGGGGGGGAAAACATGATTGTGAATTCTGTAGGAGTTAGAATTTATATTAAAGTAGCTTCTTGGAATGGGAAAAATAAGTAACTTTACATGATTGTGAAATTGCCTCAAGGACAAGGAACATCTAATGCCAGGTCAGGTACATAAATGAACTCTTCATACATGATAAACTGAAGTGACTGAATTAAGATGCATCTAATATCGGCATGGGCATGTGACAGGTAGTGGATGTATTATTGGGTCTGGAAGGATATGTTCACAAAAAAGTTCTATAGCTCCATCAAAACCCCTACATCCAACAGACCCCAGGCAACATAGATCGCTGTTTCACAAAAGATATGTTATTTGGTTCTCCAGCAGTGTAATGAATGATACACAGGCAGTTAAAAATTACCAAGAATTGCATGCGTGGCATACAAGTAATTCAAGCTAAATTGTCCAGATGATGGGTACCAATTTAGGTGCATCATGAACCAAAAATAACTCATACTTCATTAACAAAATATTATATTGATGGACATTTATTGAATGGTTAAAAATGAAAAGTATCCAGAGGCCTTGTTTCAAAAAAAGTTTCCCAAGTCTGAGGTTAGGATTGTTCAACCAAACTGATTTTAAGACTGCAACTTAGCGACATTGGGTTCCACAATTTAGTCGGTTTAATTTGAGTTTTTATATGCCAACTGTACAATTTCTTAGTGCCTGCGTATCAAGCGTCAGACACAGCCAGAGTATCAAATAACTCCCCTTCACGAAATATCTCATGCTGAGGAGCATGTAAATAAATAATAATAAATCAGACTAATGTAGGACACAAATACAGAATAATCCATTGGGGAAAAGGCAAGATATCCAAGAGAGGATGCTCTAAAAGCTCAAAGACCATGAGAGCCAAGGCAGATATCTAAGAAACATTAATAATGCGTAGGAAATACCTGAGCCCGTTCCCCCAGCAATTGAATGGCACAGAACAAAACCCTCGAGGCTATCACTACCATCTGCCTCTCTATCAACCATATCCATTATATCCTCTTCAACCTGCTCTCCCTGGTTAACAAATCATAGTTTAAGTATTAGTCTAAAGAAAATAACAAGTTGATATCCTCGCAAACATAAGCAGTAAACAACAAAAAAGGCACTATACCACTGCAGGTCTGAAAAAAATTTCAAGCCAAAGTAGAAAAGTAAGGGCATTGTAAATTGAGGAAGTATATGATCCTCGGCAGAGAAAATGAGGTTTGTCCTTGGATTGAAGTTCACAAACAGAGGTCATGATTCAGGATTCAGACCGTCCATCTGATTAACAACACCATGAGCAGATTATGACATAAAAATATCCCTAATTGCAAGATATCAGTGATTCAATCTCTAACCTTTTCCATTGAATGTGGACTATTGTTGCATTTCTTTTCTCCGTCACCTATTCATAAGCCACTGAGTAAATGCTTAAGATTATCCAAACTGGGAGATCTTTGTGTATGGTTGTAATTTCTTGTGTACAAGCCGCTTAAATGAAAGTAAGGGCCTGTTTGAATCGAGAGAATACAAAATATGGACATAAAAATCCCCTATGGATTCCTCAGGAAATGGAAAACTGCAGAATCCAATAATAATTATGTGGGCTTTAACACCATTCATGGTGGGGAGCATCGTATCAATGGCCTGGATCACTATAACATGGGTCACATTGATGGTCGATCTTGACCAGTGGGCCTATGTCATTTCCTTAGGCCAAGGATCATGTAATGCCCCTAGTAATTGCTGTGATGAAATTAAAAATCAGGGCCATTGCTCCAGTCCAGCTCCTATGAAAAATCAAAATTAACGACAACTTCAAAGCATAACTTGTTCGAAATTGTGGCATTTCAAAAAGTCATGCCCATCATTTTTTCTTTTTTCTTTTTCTTTTTTTTTTCTTTTTTTGTTTGAGAAGTAATAAATTTTATTAAAAGACAGCCCAAAGGCAAAGAATACAGCAGCAAGCCACAAGAAAACAAGAAAAACAAAACGCCCCAAGGGACCAGTGTTTTCGGTAGTGCTCATACCGTAGCTAAAACACTACGTAGCATAAGCAGGTAGCGTAGCTCACTGGTAGAGTAAGCTATGGGGCATGTAGCATACACTACATGTAACGTAGCATATCATGTAGCACAGGTAGCGTATGCTACCCGAAATCTCCTCTCTTTTTCTTCTATGCTAATTCAACACCTATTTTTAAATGGTGGTGACTCATTCCCATCGCATGTGTCACTACATTAGATCAATCCGGACCATCCAAATTGTGGTCCATATCATGGATAGAGCACTTGTGGTCCATATCTTGTGGTCCATATTGTGAATCTGTGGTGTTTAATGTTTCAATAAATTATTATATAAAAAAATAAAAAAAAAATAAATAATAAAAAAAGGTCACACTTAGAGATGTCTGAAGGCAAAGAAACAAAGAATTTGTGCATGGAAATATGTGCTTGACAATCCCTATTCGCAGTCAAGAACTCGTAGGAATTATGCATTTTGTTATTTTTATGATATTTTTCTATTATTTTAATTTAAAATAATAACTATCGAGTAACTTATGTTATACGCTGCTACACACTATACAGGACCAAACACTATGCTATACGTTGCACACTATTTAAAACATTGCAAGGGACAAACCGCTAGGGGTCTCACTCCCTAATAAGCATGCAGTCCTACTACTCACTGCCACAACAAAATTGTTATTATTGCTGAAGGTGCGGTTGTTCCTCTCAGCCCAAATAGCCCAAAAGCTAGCAAGGAGGGCTAAACGACACCTCGACCTACTCTTTCCACTGGGAACACCTTCATTCCACATCAGAAATAAATCTTCAATAGCTTTAGGCATAACCCATAGAACTTTGAACAACTACAAAATGGCGACCAAATGCCTAAGGTAAAGGAACAATAAATGAAGCTGTGGTCCACTAATTCGGCGTCCATCATACAAGGAATGCAAATATTAGGGAGCACCATCGCACTCATACATAAATTATCAATGGTAAGCACCCTTTCATGCCAACTAACCAACCGAACACCACAACCTTGGGTGGGGCTCATAATGCCAAATTGGGCTCGTAATGGCGCTACACATAACGTAGACAAACAATCGGGGACAAAGAAGAAACATGGTGAAAAAGGATTTCACCGGAAAAAAAAAATGCCAGATTTATCCATTCAAACCACAGAATCTTTCAAACCCGGATCAAAATGGATTCCTTGGATGCAAACGAAAAGATGTGGCAGCTCAAACACCTCATGGTAAGTGATATTGTGCTTGCACGGAGGAGTCCACACCCCACTATCACTCACCTCGGAGAAGCACTGGGCTATAGAAAGATCTGGTGATGGAGAAGGGGCAGCCAAGCCAGGAAACTCCAATCTAAGAGAAGATTCCCCCACTCAAATATCATCCCGGAATCTTATATGAGAGCCGCCCCTAACAAAAAATCCGATTCCCTCAAAAAGCTTTCTTAGAAAGATTGGTAATCCCTTTCCAAAGATGAGAAGCTCCATAAAGGGAGGAAGCTTTGGTCCACCATCCCATAATAAATATCTCATATTTTCCGGCAATAATGGATCTCCACATGTTATCCTCTTCCTTCCCGAATCTCCAAACCCATTTACCCATTAAAGCAAAATTAAAATCTTCACGATGCCTAATACCCGCACCACCACCCTCAAATAGCCTACAAACTTACTTCAAAGATGGAATTTACCTTTATAAGCAGCACCTTGCCAAAAGAAGTCACACCTTAGCTTCTCAATTTTGGCAAGAACAGATGAAGGGCACTTAAATAAAGACATGAAAGCATACTGGTGCCAAACGCGTCTGAAAGTACAGCTGGCACTACATTGTCAACATTGATGTGATGGTATGGTTCAAAGAGACCCCATAAATTATGATTATTTGCATATTAACTTCCAATAGAGTAGATATAGGCCATAAAGCATCAAGGATTCACAAACTGAAACTCATAATTTCCAATGATAATGGATCTCAATAATTCACCAATGCCTGATTGTGTTACAGTTCAAGTATCAATGGCATATTTCGGCATTTTGCACATTAGTAGCATGCATGAGTTTATTAGTGAACCTTGATGAGTCGAAAATACGGCACAAATCACGAACAAGACTTCTACAACAAGGGGACCACCAAAAGAAGTTGCATTGGATTCTTAACTGAGTTGAATTGCAATCGTTCAATCCAATGACAAGAACAAGTATAGCTTTGCTCCATTCACAGTGAACAATTGATGCCAAATTTGACATTGAGCCTGTTAAACAACTAAAAAGAAATAAGAAATAAGAAAAAACGTGATATTTATACTAAAAGAAAGGCTAGGACACTTTTACGTAATTAGACTAGATGACTTGACCCTTTTCATATAGATAGGAGTTACAACCCACTTTTCCACAAGCATCCTCCATATAGAACAAAACTCACAAGGCAACAAACGTAAGACACAACACAAAGGTTAAGCTTTGTGTTCTCAACATCCCCCCTCAAACTCAACACGGTGGAGTTCAAGATCTTCAATCGGAGCTTGTCTTTAGATTAAGCTTTTGACATCCATTGAATCTTTTCATGATGAGTAAACTAAACTCAAAATGGTTGAGAAGCGGACTACACCCACAAAAACATGTGAAGGCACAAGTGCAATAATGCACAACAGGTGAGAGGAGTACACCCACAATCAATAACAAAGGCTTAATAAAGAAGAGAAGAAGAGAAGAACATAAGAAGGGTGAGTTCTCTACCCCTCACCTTAAAGTTCTATTTATACAAAAGATATAAAGAATATGATTTACAATAGGAGACTTTAAACAAGAGATAAAGCTTAAAAGGAAACGGGATTAGAGGACCTAAACCTAATTCTCATCAGATATGGTATTCCACATGTGAACATAAAGCTGTGTACACCAACACGCTCTCAAGTTGGTGCATGGATATCATTTATGCCAAGCTTGATACTAAGGGGGCGTTTGGCGCATGGTATTAGATGGGCTTAGGTGGGATGGAATTGCATCTGGTCCTGTGCCAATTCCACTCCATGTTTGGGAAGAATGGAAAAGTTTGGAATTAGATTAGATGGAATTGCATTGGGTCCCGTGCCAATTTCCCTCAATGTTAGCAAGTTGTGTGGGTCTCACCATGATGCGTGGGCTATATCCACACCGTCCACCCATGTTTCGAGATCATTTTAGGGCATGTTTGGGCGGTGGGATTAGAAGGGATTAGGTGGGATGGGATTCAAAAAACATAATTATTACCCATGGCAGGGATTGTCCCCTGTTGTCATGGGATAAGATTAATTCCATGCTTTGTTGGTAATACGGTGGTACATTGAATGGATATACCCACCATCATTTGAAATTACTAAGAATAACACACATGTGTTATATCTAAACCGTTCATTTGTTTTGTAACCTCATTTTATGGCATGGGCCTAAAAATGAGGTAGATCCAAAACTTATGTGGCCCCAAGGAAGTTTTCAACGGTAAGTATTCAATCCCCGTTGCTTTCTATGGTGGGGTCCACTTAAGCTTTAGATTTACATGATTTTTTGGCTCATGCTCTAAAATAATCTCAAAAAATGGGTGGACGGTGTGGATATAGCCCACACATCATGGTGGGACCTACACAACTTGCTAACATTGAGTGAAATTTACATGGGACCCAATGCAATTCCATCTAATCTAATTTCAAGCTTTTCCATTTTTCCCAAACATAGAGTGGAATTGGCACAGGACCAGATGAATCCCATCCCACCTAATCCCTTCTAATCCCACTGCCCAAACACACCCTTAGAGCATGGGCCAAAAAATCAGGTAGATCTAAAGCTCAAGTGGACCCCACTTTAGAAAGCAACAGGGATTAAATACTTACTGTTGAAAACTTCTTTGGTGCCACATAAGTTTTAGATCTGCCTCATTTTTAGGCTCATGCCATAAAATGAGGTTACAAAACAAATGAACGGTTTAGATATAACACATGTGTGTTATTCTCAATAGTTTCAAATGATGGTGGGTATATCCATTCCATGCACCACCGTATTACAAACAAAGCCTGGAATTAAGCTTATCCCATGGTAACAGGGGACAATCCCTGCCGTGGGTAATAATTATGTTTTTTGAAACCCATCCCACCTAATCCTTCCCAATGTCATGCCCCAAACACGACCTAATCGTCTTAAGGCATATTGCTGATGTGGCTTTTATGAAGACATCCACTAATAGATCTTTTAAACAAACAAGAAGCGTGTGTAGAAGCTAGGCAGCTAACTTTCCAGGATGACATGATAGTAGACTTCAATGTGCTTTGCACGTTCATGGAAAACCGGGTCATGTGCAATATGGATTGCTTCTTGATTATCACAATGTTAAGGAATTAAAGAAGTCATCGCAAACCTCATATCTTGAAGGATGGCTTCCACGCATAATAATCCACATGTTGCATGAGCCCCGATATCCATCTTTAGCAAAGAAGCATACAACAACATATTGTTTCTTGTTTTTCCGAGTAGATTTCCTCCTACAAACATGCAATGCCCCATAGTAGAGCATCGATCAAAGGAGGAGCCAGCCTAATCAACATTGAAAAAACCAATGATATTCAAATGACCACAGTTTGAATAGAGAAGACCACGCCTAGGTACAACTTTCAAATAACAAAAAGTTCGATAGACAGCATCGAGATGATGATGACATGATCATTGCATAAACTTGATTACAATTCCCGCCACATGGGAGATGTCTGTACGGCACGGGTAAAGCCGAGATAAATTAGTCAACCCAATTTCGAATGATCAGGTCAAGAATCTATTAACATCATCTATCTCAGTTGTGCTCATGCCAATTGGAATGATATCATCGACATATATGACAAGAATTATCATGTTGCCATTTGTATGTTTTACAAATACGGAATGGTCATAACATTCCACCACGCTCTGCAGTAGCCCGCTTTGTAGCATCACTCACGCTGGCCTCTTTTCTAGGTAGCCCTTTCCACACATGGCAGCTACACTCTGGTTGTCCAGGTAACTCTCTCAACTTATAGTAGTTGCACTCTAGTTGTTCAAGTAGTCCTCTCCATGTTGTGGTGACCACTCTGTTTCAAGTTGCCCTTTCCATAAGTCACCCCTTCCATGACTCGAACACAAAATGTAGTGTTGGTTCTGGTACCATGATTAATAAGAAGAAGAGAAGAAGAACGTGGGAAGAGTGAGTTATCTCTCCCCCTCACCTTAAAATTCTATTTATAGAAAAGATACAATGAGCATGATTTACAATAGGAGACTTCAAATACGAGATAAAGCTAAGAAGGAACGGGATTAGAAGATTTAATCCTATCCTAATTCTAGTCATATATGGTACTCCAAATGTGTACATAACTCTATGTACACCAATAGATGCCGTGTTAAACAACTAAAAGAAAAAAGGAAAAGGATTTATATTAAGAGAAGGGGCACTCTTACTAGATTCGAGCTACCAAGTACACAAGGTGCTATATTGTTTACACTCTCTCCATGCTAGATGACTTGAGCCCTTCATATGGATAGGAGTTACAACCCACTTGGCGACTTTCCCACAAGTATCCTCCATGTGGGACTAAAGTCACAAGAGAATTGACATACGACACAGCCCAATAAAAGGCTGAGTTTGTAGTCTCAATAAAGCATATTCCAAGTCCACCTTGAAATGCATGGAACTACAATTAGGGGCTTAATTGTTGTTCTGAGGTGCAGCAAACTCCATTTAGTTTTATCTTCTCTTTACTGAATCCAGCTACTACAATTGAAAGCAAATGAACATCCAAACCTGCCAATGGATAATAGCTACATATTTTGTGCATGAATTGTAAATCATACTGGTGAGTAAAATGGATAACAGCTACATATTGTTCGCATGAATTGTAAAGCATACTGGCGAGTAAAATGGATAACAGCTACATATTTTGTGCATGAATAGTAAACATCAATATTCTTCATGAGAGGAAAATTCCACATAAACATGAGCGTCCTTATCATCTCCATAAGATGCATACGCATATTGCCTTAATTAACTACCAGAAAAGAAGAGTAAGCCTCGAAATATTTATGATTTTTTAATAATAAAAATATAGCATTAGGATATTGATTCGAGTATAAAAATGAGCTATACAAGTGGAAAAAGGCAAACCTGGTGATAGCCACTAGCCCAGTTATTGCCGGCACCGCCTCCATGGTCTGAGACAAATATGTTCTCGTGATTATAAAGATTACGGTACTCGCTGTTTTGAATTCCATTGATAACTCTGGGCTCCAAATCAATAAGAAGAGCTCGTGGTATGTAGTGCTGATCATCAGCTTGATAGAAAAATACGTCTTTCCTATCACCTCCCTGCAGCATTCCACATACAAGATATCTATGAAACAAGAGAAATGTGAGTTGCCTACACTCCCTACAACTACCCATATAGCACACAAGACATGTGCAACATCCAGGCTGTTCATCTGGTGGGGCCTGTTGTGTATTTCTGTGTCCAAAAGATCAGGCAGGCCTAGTCAGCAGGTGGACTATGCATAGATGAAGAAAATGAACGGTTAAAAAGAACTAACTGGCAGTCAGCACCTGTACATGAGCAGCCTGCCTGATGACAGCAGTGACCCAATTTTCAGGTAAATGCACATAGACAGTGGGAAGCACCTGAGACACATGTGATATCCCGATGTGCATCAGTGGGCCGCATGGATCCACTTTGTCCATAGGATCAGGCCATCAAATTCAGAAAGTGGAGCCGCACGTGTATGAAACGGAGGAACAGTTGAAAAGAATGGATCAATCGTTAACATTCAGAGTACAATGGCTACCCGCATGATCTTTGGGTCAGGGCACATGCACGGTGAGACCCACCACGGATCTTGCACACACGTAGCTAATTGGCACGTGCGGATGAGAATCGGATTCATCACATCTGGGTTTAGCTATAGCAAGCCTCGTTCACCAAATCAAATCCGCATTTTCATTTCCATGGATTTCCTCTTTTTTTTTTAAGAACATACACCGAAATGGCGTACATGAACTTTGCAGGAATTAGAGAGAGAGAGGGGCTGCCTGGGTGGCGAAATCTTCGAGAATGCCTTCTTTGCTGATGCCATGTTCGAGGCAGAGCTGCTTCCAGAACTCCATTCCTATCTGATTTCCACATTGCCCCACCTGCAGTGTTATGATCTCTCGAGGCATTGAATCAGAGAGAGAGAGAGAGCAGAAGATCGAGGGTTTTGGGGGAGAGAGAGAGAGAGCAGAAAATCGAGGGTTTTAGGAGGGAGCGCAGTTCGGTTTCGAGAGGGAATAATACATTTCCGGCCGGACTCCTATGTTAGTTTTTCACCGTTTAAAAAAATGGTGGTCACTTTTAAAACGTGCACGTGGAACTGATTTCAGCCAATCAGACTGTCCAAATCTCTGACCCTCCTGTGCATGGAGAATAATTGAAAATTTATACTTTGAAGATGCTGCCACTCTTCTGATTTATCCATTGGACCGCCCATTATTTTAGTTTTAAGCATAATTTGATAAGCCATTAATTGGATTGTTAAGATTTCTCGATCGGTTTGATCTCAGCGATGTGCTACATCGACGGTCGGAAACAGTTTGGATGGTCTCCACAGCCATACATCTTTACCACCTTTCATTTTTCAAGTAAACTTTTATTGAAATTTCTCTCTTACGAGATAATAAATTCAATGAAGGAGTAAATAATTTTTCAAGAGAATAAAATATTGAAAATTATGGTTTGCTTGGATGCCTATGGATTTTTAGATTGTAAGTTTCTTTCACCACGGAGTGATTGTCACTTACATTTATGTTGCCAGTTTACATGTAAACTACGAGTTAGGAAGTGAAGGAAAAGAAATGAGAGAGTATTACATCTCTCCTCTTTATGAAGTTGGTGACCATCATTCGGATATAAAAAAAATATGACCATTGCACCAGTAAGTTACTAACAAGTAAATTAAAACAAAGGTCTTTCCCGTGTTTTCAAATGCTATTTTCTACTAGCAAGTGATTTGATTCAACTTACAAGCATCCAAACAACTCCTTGTTAAAGAAAAATGACAATATGACTCTTAAGTAATTAACTAAAAAGAACGCAGAAAATAAATAAGAATAAGAGCAGTGTGTTTGTGCGGGCGTCCTTTCACTTGATTTCATTGACTCAATCCAAGAAACCTTAGAAGAACTATAGACTTCATTAAGCCTCCAAAGTCTCATGCTTCCGTACTATTTCAATGGACAAAAGGCCAAAAAAAAAAAAAAATCCTAAACTGTTGATTGCTAAACAAATTACCGAAGTACTCATTCAAGCATATCTATAACAATTGATGAGGTACTTCATTCAAATTATAAACTTAAATAGTTAGGCTAATAGAAAATAAGGGACAGTCTTGAAAATAATTTTTTTTTTTAAAAAAAAAAAAAACATTTTCCTCAATTTTTATTTCTTGTTAAAGGTCAAAACAGACCTTTTTGCATTATCTGAAGCAAAACAGATAAAATTTAGTGTGTGGTCAACAGGGAGGAGTTACTTGATACATTTGCAGTGTTGCTGATCCGTGGGGATGCACACATAAATTGTTTACGTGGCATGCATGAAGCTCGAATTGAACTTTGGGGCTCTCTTTAGTGGGCTGTGGTTCAAGTCCAATTTATCGGGTGATCCTCACCTTTTCATTATTGAATTTCTAATCCTCATCTGTTTTAATAATTCATTCGATGTTCATCACAATTTGGAGCGGAGAGTAATTTTCATGTTATGACAACCTACATGCGTCCATTATTTGGACAATTCAATTGAAAGTACATGTATATTATATGTACATTTTTTATATGCATGAATACGGAGCGTCACACTCTACCAGAGTATCAAAGTTATTGCTGTCGTGGCAAGAGAACCTATATATGGCCATCATGGCCAGAGAACAAAGATGTCCTACGATTCGCTTGACAAGGACTGTTAAAATAATGAACTCATGTTAAAATAATGAACTCATCTTTTAGGGGCTATTTAATTTTTAATTTCTCTGGTAAATACATGAAAATAAATAATTATTCCTTACTCCACCTGTTTAAAATTTGTCAGGAATTATGTTTCGAAAATTAGTCCATAAAAACCCTGTTATTACTGATTTAAATATGTGGGCCCATCATGACACATGTGAGGGTGGCAATGGGTTGGTTTTGGGCTGAGCTGGGGTCGGAACAAACCCAGCCCATCTACTGAATGGGCTAAGAATCCTTGTCCAAACCCGACATCTGACCCAGTACTGTGTGGCCCAAACCCAATCCACATAAAATTCAGCAAGTGTGAGCCCGGATTGGACCTGACCTGTTTACTTGTATTCATCTAAGCAACCTTACATTATTTTCTTTTGGGCTTCTGGGTCGAGCTGGGTCTGTCGTCCAGCCTATTCCATCAGTAATTTTGATGGGCGATAACGCCCTGTAGTTAAGGGAATGGATCACCTCCGGCACCTACAGCACTCGTTGTGGTACACACATCCAACAGCTGAAAAACGCCCTGTACCTCAACGAGTGGTGCAGGCGACTATATATGATCCGTACTTGTTTACATAAACAACCTGCTACCCTCATAAGCAGGGCAGGCTAATTGACACTTGACATGCGGACTGCTCTGACCTTTTGCCACCATTATATTAAACCGAAACTGTTATGGGCCGAATATCTGTATGATTGATAACAGTGCAACTCACAACTAAGATGTAAGACATCACAGGTCCGCGTTGACTTAAATGTCCACCAATCACCGATCGGGAAGGCCCAAGCAAACTGATTTGGAATACGCCATGATGTTATTTCCACCGTTTTGGACGTTTTGAATTTCGGCGCAAAATGCCACTAGGGTTCCTTGGACAGGGGGCTCACTCAAAATTTGCACCATGGGTGTGGGTAGAGCTGAACACTAACCAAGCCAGTTCGGTCAGCCCGTTTTAATTCAGTTGGTTCAGCTTGAATAACCTATTTAAGTCGAGCCAAGCTAGAAATTCCAGCTCGTTTTAAAATTGAACCGAGTTTATACTGTATGCTAGATCAGTTTGATTCGGTTCAAATCTTGGCTGAGTTTAGCTCAGCCAAATATAAATGTAGTATAAATACAAGGAAAAAAAAACACCTACCCAAATATTATCTTCTCTTCTTCTACACTGTTGGGGATTTTGACCTGCGGAATCACACAGATCTAGATCTAGGATAGCAATTCAATGGCACCAAGCACACAAGAGAACACACAGATTTAACGTGGAAAACCCTTGCGGGAAAAAACCACGGCACAAAGCGACGGATCTCTACTATAAAAACAGAAATTACAAAGAAAAAGGACTTAAGCGATTCGAACAACCTCGAATCTCACCCTTGCTATACCCCTTTAGAAAAGTTTTCCCTAGGAATACCTATTTATAGTTTAAGCAACTTCTCTTTCGCATCCCGGTTGTGAAAGGACTCAAATCCACAGTCCGCATCAGATTCGGAAACGAATCTGCATAACTTACGACTAGTCGAGTCGAGGCTACGACTGGTCGTAGGACCCCTACGACCGGTCGAGCAGCTCGAACACCTAAAAACCCATGTCGCTGGACTTTGAGTCGTGCGAGACACGACCAGTCGAACTATTTCTACAACCAGTCGTGGCTGACCCACGACCAGTCATCGCTACAGTAAAAAACAGATTAAAGACTTTTTTCTCAACAATCTCCACCAAGTCTTCAATCTTCAACGGTGTAGCTCCTTGACCTCTTCTCTTATCTCTGTATCACATCATAGCATCTTGTGCACACTTCGTCTTCCTTTTACGTCATCGCCAAGCCCAGAGAAGTTTCACAAAACTTGAACTTCTCTACAGGAACGACCTAGGTGAGCATGTCTGCCGGATCAAAATCCACGTGCTCAACCACCTTTGCTGCTGTTTTCTCAAAAAGAAAAACGTAGTCTTCTTACCATCTTACCGCTACCCAATATTGCTTGTCGGGGTACTTGCTCACAACACTGATAGCTTGTGAAATAACCGGTCTAAACCAGACCATGGCATACACTGCCCAGCGCATTCGAATAAGGCTCATGAGATATCCTGTTTTTCCTCATCTGTTTTGGGACATGTCCTGAGGAAAAACTTGAGAAGAGACGCGTACGGAATGCTCTCTAGCTTTACCTGGCCCACCACATCCTGGATCAATACCTACACACAAGGTATTCCTTCTGTGATTACCAAAACCTACTCCTCCTTCAGTCTCAATACCGAAAACCATCTTTGCAACCCCCCGATCCTTCATTCTCAATGTTTCAATTGACTGAGTCTTCAGTACATTGATTTCAGACATGTCACAATTGGCGATCCACACATTATCAACATAAAATACCTGACCCACCATGAAGGAATCAAACCACTGCCTAGGCGACAGGCCGAATAATGACCTCCTGCAAAATCTTTTCTCAGCCCCTTTCACTTCGAACCACCCTGGTTGCTTCATATAGATCTGCTCTTCACTTTTCCTTGCAGAAGTGCAGACTCCACATCATTCCTTCCAGCTCAAGATCACATTGGCCAACCAGCGCCAATCACTGATCTAATAGACACCTGTTATACCGTCGGCGCGAATATCTCTGAGAAGCCGATCCCTTCTCCCTGAGCATAACCCATCGCCACCAACCTCGCTCTGTATCTATGTTGTATTCTCCTGAAGATACACCTGCATCCAACCGCTTTCCGGCTCACTGGAAGCTCCACCCACTCTCATATGTCGGTCCGGTACAATGAATCCATCACATCGCTCATAGTCACCTTTCACTTCTCAGCACCAGGCACACTTAAAGCCATCTGAATAGAAGATGAATCCTCCTGCGATATTGGAGTCGTCCATGTACCTCGCCGATAACCTGTGATCATGCCGTGTGATTCTTCTCACAGGTGGCTGCTCCACCTGCTCTGTATCCCTGTCCACGCGTCTCAGCCTTCTTACCCTGCCTGCTCATGTGGCCATGCCCAACATGCCACACACGTGTAGAGGTGGAATCCACTACATCCACTGTAGCTCTACCTTTTGAAGTGCTCCCGATCAACTTGTACAAGTTACCGAGTCGCTGCACTTTCATGATTACCCGTGCCCCCTTGGATACTTTAAGAACACCATCAATACCTGTGTACTTGCACACCAAGAGAAATCAGATTCAGCTTCAAATCAGGAACGTGCCTCACATCTATCAATGTACGCTCCACCCCATTAAACATCCTGATGCGCACAGAACCAACAGCCATAACATTTCAGGCAATGTTATTACCCATAAATACATGTCCACCATCGCACTCCCTGTAACTGGTGAACCAACTCCGATGAGAAGTCATGTGAAAAGATGCCCCTGTATCTAGCATCCACTCGTCCTTACAATCATTGTATAACCGTCTGAGTGAAGACACAGATAAAATATCACCATCACATCCACTCGATCCATCTGACGTGGCAACATTGGCCTCCCTGCATGAAGCCTCAGAATCTTCCCACTTCGATTTAGAATTTTCACAATCCCTCTTCACATGTCATTTCTTCCCACAATTTCAGCATTTTACCTTTTCTTTGCCCTTGCCCCTGGATTTGGATCTAGAACCAGAAGAACCTGTACCTTGTCTAGAATTCCTACCCACTGTAAACAATGCATCAGAAGACGTCCCCATGTCGTTGTTCAGTTGTCTCATAGCCTTTCCTTGAAGGGCTGAGATAACTGTGTCGATACTCAGGGTTTTATTCATGCTGCACATAGTATCCTTGAATGCCTCATAGGAAGTTGGGAGAGAATTCAGCAGCATACATGCTTGTTCTTCATCTTTCATCACTTCCTCCATATCCAGCAATTTGCAAACCAATTTATTAAAGTTGCTAATATGAGCCTCCAGATCCCCACCCTCTGTCATCTCGAAGTTATACCACTGTCACTTCAAGTGTAGGCAATTTTTTGAGGATTTTTTCACATAGACATCCTCTAACTTCGCCCACAAACCAGCCGTAGTTTTCTCCCTCATGACGTTGTAGAGAACCTCATCCGTGAGACATAAACGGATCGATGATAAAACTTTCTTATCAAGAGTATTCCAATCAGCATCAGTCATAGTAGACTTCCGCTCCTCAAGAGCACCATCCTCGCCTTGCTTGGTTAACAGGATAATCATCTTAACATTCCATAACTCACAATTATTTTTTCCCGAGTACTTCTCAAACTTATACCTGGTGCTCGCCATTATTACTAATCCCTCAGATTCATATTTGTGCCCCAACGATATCTCTGATACCACTTGTTGGGGATTTTGACTTGCGGAATCACACAGATCTAGATCTAGGATAGCAATTCAATGGCACCAAGCACACAAGAGAACACACAGATTTAACGTGAAAAATCCTTGCGAGAAAAAACCACGGCAAAAAGCGACAGATCTCCACTATGAAAACAGAAACTACAAAGAGAAAGGACTTACCCAATTCGAATAACCTCGAATCTCACCCTTGCTACACCCTTTAATTTCCCTGAAACTCTTTAGAAAATTTTCTCATGCCCTAGAAAAGCCCTAGGAACACCTATTTATAGTTTAGGTAACTTCCCTTTCGCATCCCGGTTGCAAAAGGACTCAAATCCGCAGTCCGCATCGGATTTAGAAACGAATCTGCGTAACCTACGACTAATCAAGCCGAGGCTACGACTGGTCATAGGACCCCTACGACCGGTTGAGTCATCCCTTTGACCGGTTGAGCAGCTCGGACACTTAAAAACCCATGTCGCTGGACTTTGAGTCGTGCGAGCCATGACCAGTCGAACTATTCCCACGACCGGTCGTGGCTGACCCACGACCAGTCGTAGCTACAGTAAAAAATAGATAAAAGACTTTTTTCTCAACATACACTTCTTCCATTTTTTGAATCTCATATTCTTTTCTCTACTTATACTTAATTGGCTGACCCGTCCGCTGTCCAGCCCGCCTGCCACACCTGACTCCAAATTCTCATTACTCTCTCTCTCTCTCTCTCTCTCTCTCTCTCTCTCTCATATCTACTACTCTCTCCCTCTCCTCCATAGCAACCTGACTCGCACACAGCACACCCGACTCACTGGCGACCCAATCCAAAATCCCTAAATCCCCCAAAAAGACCAAAACCCCAAACTAAAATTTATTTTTTTTTTTTTAAAAAAAAAAAACAACAACAACCTCAAAATCTAAGCCAAGTCAATAGCCCAGCAAGTCAGCAACCTGACCCAGTAAGTCGGCTCAAACCTGGCTTGAGTTCAGTTCGATTCAATTACCAAATTAAGCCAAGTAAACTAAGTCGGTTCAATGATCAAGCCCAGCAGAACTCAAGCTAAATCCCTGGCTGCATGAGCCGAGCCGAGCTAGGCAGAGTTCGGCCCAGTCCAGCTCGTGTACAGTTCTAGGGTGGGAGATCAAAGTTGCTCATTAGGTGGGCTGCACCTTGATGCGATGGTCCACGAATTACTGTGGTCCACGCATCCACGACACACATATGCACATGAAATTGGTCCACAGTCTAATAACTTTTACCTTACTCGGAGCTGCCTGAGTTTTAAGCCAAGGAATCTTCTTTGTAGGCCTACCTAGTGAGTAGTTTAGATAGTTTACAGACTTGCTACGTGAGAACCTATGGCCATATTCCCTTGTCACGATCAGACTCGCAAAATGTAAAGTCTACTCACAGACGCACGCGATTTGGGTCTTCATAAGATGGGTCCTACTTTCTTTGTGCCTCTGGCCCACTATGACAGGCATCAGGTCGTGCTCAATGTTCTGAGAGCCAAAACCGGTTTGTTAAATCCCCGTGGGATATAAATATTAAATTGCAAATCATATCACCATAGGATTTATTTTCTTTGAATGAAAATACCGGTATCAATGGTTTGGATCATTGAGCAGTAGCCTCTACCTTGCAAATTAAAACACTGGGCCAGACCATCATACCGTGATGAAAATGACGTGCAGATGTAGTATCATACGGTGATGGGGATGAGATGCAGATGATGAGTTTGGAACCTTGGACATGTCCATAATGTGGGACCACTATGTGTTTTTAAAGTCAAAGCCGTAAACTGCAAATTCCTTACAACCATGTTCACACTCCAAATATTTAATGGAATGTGTGGCTGTTTTCTCAATGTCTATTTCCATGAAGGTGGGACACTTGCTGGTAAGTATCGAATCTGGATCTGAATGTTTGACTGCGTCAAGATGCATCATAGTGAGGCCCACCTGTTGAACAGTCAAGATATCATACGTGTGGGGTCATGGCGTGCATACAAAGGGGGCCTCAGAAAGGCTCACCATCCAAACTCAATATACCCTTTATTCATTGTGAGGGACAGTTCACATTAACCGTTGCATAAAGTGATGGGGTTTTCCTCCTTAGTTCAGGGGAGAGACAGTGCAACAGGTTGAAAATTTGGAGTAATTCACCGCGCTGCTCGACCGGTCGTGGGTGGCGCTCAACCAGTCGAGTGAGGCTCGACTCAAAGTCCAGTGACCAATTGATGTATTTTCTCTGGGTGCTCGACCAGTCGAGGGAGATACTCGACTAGTCGAGGACTTGGCTTGACCGGTCAAGTTTACGCAGATTTGAGTCCAAATCTTATGCGGACTACGGAAATCCGAGGCCCTTTCGCAAGGGGTGCAAAAGGAAGTTTCCTAAACAATAAATAGGGGTGTCTAGGGCTTTTCTAGGTAATGCAAGAGGGTTTCTTAAAGGGTTCAGGGCTATCAAAAGTGTCATGGAGAGAAAGAAAGAGAGAGAGAAAGCTAGTACAATGAAGGTTACGCTCGTGGAGGTGATCTACCACGCAATCAACATCTCAGCGCTTCTACATCCTCGTGATTGGTGAGATCTCTCCATTTTTCTTTTATTTTCTTATTGTTTATCCATTCTTGCGTAAGTGAAGAAGGTTGTAATGTTCTACTTCATAGTGGATTGTTGATTAGGACGAGGTCCAGTGATTTTTACCTCTTTGAGAGTTTTCCACGTAAAAATCTCTTATGTGGTGTGGTTTGTGCTTTGATTTAATTCATTGCTTTATTATTTCATAATTCTAGTTTGTTTCGAGAGGCTAGATACTAAGGTTTTGTGCAAGGCCCCCAACAAAGTGGTATTAAAGCTAAGTTCATTGAATGGAGTGGGATCGATTTTTGAATTATGGAAGGTGGCTCATCAAGGATGATCAGCTTCAATGGTTCCAACTGAACTATATGGAAGGCTAAGATGGAGGACTTGCTTTATTGCAATGACATATATTCTCCAATTTTGGGTATATCAGCAAAATCTAAGGATATGTCTGATGATGACTGAAAGAAGATGGACCGAAAGGCGGTGAGGTTTATTAAACAATGGCAGGACGATTCCGTATTCTACCATGTGTTTACGGAGACTTCAACTGCTAGCCTATGGCTAAATTTACAAGGGATGTATGAGAGGAAGATAGCCGGTAATAAAAAATTTCTGATAAGGCAACTTGTAAATCTTAAGTGCCGAGCACATGAATGGGGTCAGCAATATAGTGAATCAGTTCTCCGCTATAAAGATAGTCCTGGATGATGAATTACGGACTTTGATATTGCTTAGTTCATTGCCTGACAGTTGGGAGACATTGGTGGTATCTCTAAGTAACTTCGCGCCAAATGAAAAGATATTCATGAAACAGGTAACTAGTTGTCTCTTCAATTAAGAGACGAGGAGGAAGTCTCAGGGGTCTACTCAGCAAGAGACCCTTGTGACACAGGAACGGGGGAGAGAAAAGAACAGAAAAAGCGGGAAGGCCCGTGATAAATCAAGAGACAAGTCGAGTACCAGGAAGGATGTTGAATGCTATAATTGTGGTAAGAAGGGCCACTATAAGCATGAATGTCGTAAGAATAAAAATGACAAGAAAGGAAAAGGAAAGGAGAAGGAAGATAAATCAGATTTCACTATGATCGCTTCAAATGACGATGTTGTAGTTATTCTTTCAGCAGATCATGATATATGTCTCAAGACTATGAGTCAGGACACTGACTGGGAGATAGACTCGGGAACTTCTTTTCACGCGATTCCACACAGGGACTTCATCACAAGCTACAAGTCAGGTGACTATGTGACCGTGAAGATGAGAAATTTTGATGTATTGAAGATCGTAAGGGTCGGTGATATTTGTGTGAAGATCAATATGAGTTGCACATTGGTTCTCAGGGATATGAGGCATATCTTAAACCTTCGCTTTAACTTAATGTTGATGGGAAGGTTGAATAATGATGGCTATGAAAGCCGGTTTGCTGGTGGGCGCTGGAAGCTCATCAAGGGTTCATTGATCGCAGCCAGAAAAAATAAGTGTTGCACCCTTTACAAAGCAAGTGTTAGTATGTGTAAGGGTGGATTAAACGCAGTGGAAGATTCAACTATTGACATGTGGCCACATGAGTGAAAAAAGAGCTTCAGGTATTAGCGAGGAAGTGACTCTTTCCAGATGTGATAAGTATACCTCTCAAAACCTGTATTGATTGTTTATTAGGGAAACAACATCGAGTTTCATTTGATAAAACTGCTTCTCATGTTAATAAAGTGCATGCATTAGATTTGGTTTATTCTTATGTTTGTGGTCTTATGAGGACAAAAACCTTGGGTGAGACATTGTATTTCGTCACTTTTATAGATGATGCATCTAGGAGGGTTTGGGTTTATGTCTTGAAATTCAAGGACAAGGTCTTTGGTGTGTTTAAATTATTTCATGCTATGGTCGAGAGAGAGAGAGAGAGATAGGTAGATCATTGAATGCATCCGCACTGACAATGGTGGTGAATACATTAGTGACTTTCATGAGTATTGTAAGTCCCTGGGGTATACGGCGTGAACAGACGGTTCTCAAAACCCCCCAGCATAATGCTGTAACTGAGCGAATGAATCACACCATTATAGAGAGAATCAGATGCATGTTATCCCATGCGAAATTGCCTAAGACGTTCTAGGTAGAAGCAATGCACATAGCAATGTATCTGATAAACAGGTCTCCATCAGCCCGGTTGAATAGAGAAGTGTCTGAGAATGTGTGGATTGGACAAGATCCATCATACAATCATCTCAGGGTATTTTTTTGCAGGGCATCTGTTCACGTACTAAAGGACGAGAGGTTCGAGCTCGATATGAAGATCAGACAGTGTGTGTTCTTAGGGTACAGTGATGAAAAGTTTAATTATAGATTGTGGGATCTGATCGAGAAGAAGCTCGTCAAGTGCAAAGATGTGGTTTTCTTTAAAGATCAGTGTATAAAAGACATAGGTAAGCCAGAGAAGAACCAGCCTAGTTCAGGTGAGATAGATGACATGGATCCAGTTATTCCTCCCGTGGTGCCTGATAACGGGGGAGTACAACAAAGTGCAGAGGATGAGAGAATTCCTTTAAAAGATGGATTAGGGGAGTAGCCCTCACTTGATCTACTTGTTGAGTCATAGGTGAGGAGGTCATCTAGGGACAGACAATCGTCCAAGAGGTACTCGTTGCATGAGTACATTATGCTCACTGATGGGGGAGAGCCAGAAGACTATTTTGAGGCCCTAGCCGACGAGCATAAGGGGGAGTGGTTGAAAGCTATACAAGAGGAGATGAAATCCTTACATAAGAACCACACCTATGATATGATGAAATTCCCTAAGGGCAAGAAAGCTTTGAGCAACAAGTTGGTGTTCAGAAAGAAGGTTGAACAGAAGAATTCACAGACGAGATTCAAGGCCGGACTTGTGGTGAAAAGGTTTGGTCAGAGGAAAGGCATAGACTTCGATGAGATATTCTTACCAGTGGTGAAGATGACATCCATACGGGTGTTGCTTGGTTAGGCGGCTAGCATGGATCTGAAGATAGAACAGTTAGATATTAAAAGTGCCTTCCTCCGTAGTAACTCGGAAGAAGAAATCTACATGCACCAACTAGAGGGGTTCAAAGTCAAGGGCAAAGAGCATATGGTGTGTAGGCTGAGAAAAAACTTGTATGGGCTGAAATAAGCTCCACGGTAATGGTATAAGAAGTTCGATTCATCCATGAATAAGCATGGATATGACAGAACAGAGTCGAATCACTGTGTGTTCATGCGTAAGTTTTCAGATGGTGATTTCTTAGTTATGTTGTTATACGTTAATGACATGCTCATCATGGGAAAAGACATTAAGAAGATTGATAAGCTGAAACAGGAGTTGGGCAAGTCATTTGCGATGAAAGACTTGGGCCCGACTAAATAGATCGTATGAATGGAGATAATTCGTAACAGAAGCGGCAGAAAGCTTTGGCTGTCACAAGAGCGGTATATTGAGAAAGTCTTAGAGCGGTTCAATATATATGTGGCGAAACTGGTCAGTACTCCATTGAATGGTCACTTCAGATTGAGCGACATGCAGTGTCCCAAGACGAAGACATAAATGAAAGAGATGTAGAAGATACCCTACGCATCAGTTGTAGGAAGTTTGATGTATGCTATGATGTGTACACGCCCAGACATAGCATATGCGGTTGGTGTTATCAACCGGTATCTTGTCAATCCTGGCAAAGAGCATTGGGTAGCGGTGAAATGGATACTGTGATATCTAAGAGGCTCATCCAGGTTGAGTCTATGCTATAATGATGAAAAACCTGTATTAGAGGATTACATAGATGCAGATATGACAAGCGACATAGACTCCAGAAAATCTACATTGGGATACATGTTCATGTTTGCAAGAGGAACGGTTTCTTGGCAGAGCAAGTTACAGAAGGTCGTAACATTATCGACGACAGAGGCCGACTACATTGTAGTCACAGAGGCATATAAAGAGATGATTTGGATGAAGAGATTCCTACAGGATCTTAGCCTGAAGCAGGAGCAACACGTGGTCTATTGCAATAGTCAAAGTACTATACACTTGAGCAAGAATGCAAGTCAGCATTCCAAATCGAAACACGTAGAGATTCAGTATCACTAGATCAGGGATACCTTGGAACAGAAGGTGTTACAGCTTTAGAAAGTCCACACGGACGATATTGAGTCAGACATGATGACCAAGGCTTTGCTCAAGGGAAAGTTTGAGGTTTGTAGAAACCAGATTGACTTGAAGAAGATGAATCCCTCCTGAGTCAAAAATGGAGAGATTTGATGGGATTTTCCTCCTTAGTTCGGGGGAGAGATATTGCAGTGGGTTGAAAATTTGGAGTAATTCGCCGCGCTACTCAATTGGTCGAGTGGGATACTTGACCGGTTGTGGGTGGCGCCCGACCAGTTAGTGGGGCTCAACTCAAAGTCCAGTGACCAATTGATGTATTTTCTCCGAGGTGGTCGACCAGTCAAGGGAGATACTCGACTGGTTGAGTGGGCCACTCGACTGGTCGAGGACTCGGCTTGACCAGTCAAACTTATGCAAATTTGAGTCCGGATCTTGTGCGGACTGTGAAAATTCAAGGCCATTTCGCAAGGGGTGCGAAATGAAGTTTCATAAACTATAAATAGGGTGTCTGGAGCTTTTCTAGGTAATGCAAGAGAGTTTCCTAAAGGGTTTAGGGTTATCAAAGGTGTGTGTGAGAGAGAGAGGAAGCTTGTAGAAGGGAGGTTATGCTCGTGGAGGTGATCTACTATACAATCAACATCTCAGCGCTTATACGTCCTCGTGATCGGTGAGATCTCTCCATTTTTCTTTTATTCTCTTATTGTTTATCCACTCCTGCGTGAGTGAAGAAAGTTGTAACGTTCTACTTCATAATGAATTGTTGATTAGGACGAGGTCCCGTGATTTTTACCTCTTTGAGGGTTTTCCATGTAAAAATCTCTTGCGCGGTGTGATTTGTGTTTTGATTTATTTCATTACCTTATTATCCCATAATTCTAGTTTATTTCGGGAGGCTAGATACTAAGGTTTTATGCAAGGTCCTTAACATAAAGCACAGGAAATTAGGACCTGCTTGCAAGATTCTAGCCCACCACATCAATGGGGAGAAACACGGTGGCCATGGAACCGGTGTACAACATTTTCATGTTGTATTTAGGGATAAAGGTGAGCCTGGCTGGCCAGGCGAGGACCTAACTATTTTCCAGCACAGCCCGGCAAGGCCCACCGGCTTGGTGGGCCATGGATTGTAAACCACAATGCCTGGACTCGGACTTACATGATGAAGCAAGGTTGGGTCTAGGCGCAGTTCTCTATTCCGAAATCCGGACTTGATGAAGCCTATACCCGGACCACTGCGATCCATTTACACTTGGGCAACTGCACATCTGAGTTGCTAGCGTTGCTTTCTATCCTTTGCAAACCACCAATTAACGGTTAAAGATCATCGGATCAATTTTTTTTTTTTGTTCCCCTTTTCAAGTAGGCCACCATCAAGGGCATTGGTGCATGAGTGGGCCTACTGTTTTAGAGCTCGGATCATCTCACCGGACGTGCACAATTAAAATTGGGATGAAATAAAAATTTTGGTTATTGGGTCATGATTAGGAACCCCGAATCCATTATTAATTCTGGGCCACATGATCAGTTAAGTAAATACCAGTTGTAAGTGGGGAACTGCAGGGGGTTTGTTTGGCCGCGAGTGTAAGTTAAAATGAAGTTAAAACTAATTGAGTGGAATCAGGTTTTGAAGGCCAAATGTAGTGGGAGGTCTTGGCTTAAGAAGGATGAACAAGTACCAACGAGCACAGCTAGCACATTCAGGTGGTGGCCCACCAGATGAACGGTCCCAATCACCATACATGTGTTGCCACGTCTGTGTTGAGAAGAAAAGAAGGAATTCGTGGTGGTTCTGTGACACGAGCAGGGAACCATTTCCTGCCAACAAAACAAAAGAAATGATGGCTCTCTCCATTCTAGTGGATCCCACAACCATACGACAAAAGAAGTTGATGTTATGCATGTGGGTCCCACCCTATGGGGGTAAATCAAGTGGTTGGAAATTATTTTCATCATTGTGAAGAGCCACGTCATTCAATCCTGCATCAATTAATTACGCAGGCAAAGGATGGTTTGGCGCATTGAAGGAAGCTGCCCGAAAAGCTCATATGGGCGCCGCCCAGCCAAGCTCCAACGAGAATTGGATTTAGGTAGTAGATTCGGTAGGGCCAGGATAAAACAGAAACACATAGTTCTGTCTTCAAGGCTATTTCATTGGCCTACCATATGCTTGTCAGAGAAGGATCTGTAAATTTTTTAAAAGTTGTTGCGAATGAAATGACATCATCGTCACAGCCTAATAATGTTACTCCAGCCTGTTTGGAACCGCTGAGTTTGAGCTGAGATAAAAGTACATGAACCAAGCTTGGGCCCACTTATGGAACAATGTTACCTTATAAACTAGTTGTAAACAAACCTAGGCCTGCCCAGACTGGCCCATTTGCGCAGGCTCTACCTAGTATAGAAGGATGGTGATCCAGAACATCCATCTCCTGAGCCAAGTTGTCCGTACAAACCTTAATCCAGCCAACGTACGGAGGCGGGTCAAAAGGTGAGTGTTTCTTCACAGAACCTTTCCTGGATCACAAAATCAGTTCCTTTCTCTGTTGAACATGGACCATTGCTGTAGTCCTCTTCTTTTCTCTATTTCTCTTTTCTCTTCTTTGGACGTCTATTTATAGAAATAAGTTAAAAGGGTTACAATTGTCCTTTCGAGGAAACTTTAAGGGCGTACCACGTTGAGGCCAAACTCACCAATGGGTTTGATCATTAAACACTGTGGGCCCATTTATCAGAACTGAGAGTGCGAGTATATTGCCTAAAGCCTGAGACTAGAGGTACTCAAGCAGGTTTTGCGAATGATGATATCTGCCCAAAAATAAATAAAATATGGCAGGCGTAAGGTGGATCCAGGCTGTTCGTCTTGTGGGTCCCGTCCACTAATGGCTCATAAGCATATTATTCTAGCCATACAACATTGACCCCCGAAATGAAGGCTGAAAATGTTTAAATGTCCAACAGGAAAATGATGGCGTAAAGGATCATGCATCTGGTTTAATTTTTAATATAAACAATCTACCGGTGGAACACACCAGAAGGACGGTGTAGACCACCTCCCAATCTGGTCATGTTAGGTATTGGACAGTTAAATTTCCGCTCCAATCGCGCACGCGCATCGGAGTCCGTCTCCACGATTTGATGCTGATTAACTGCTTGTGGATGCATATAAGTTTAGTAGCTCCATATCGTCTACCGTATACATGGCGTATGTTTATAACGATCCAAACCATGGTTTCTTCTAGGAAATTTATTTTCCATTATCATAAAATTTTATCTAATTAGATGTTCTACCTTTAGCGGGCGGTTATCATCACTTAATATGAACCGTTGATAAGTTTTGTCTTTTAGTGTTAATTTGTACGCCTTAGATTAAAGGGTAAGGATTATTTGAACAGTTTGATTTTTGAACTGTGGAACATGAGATATTCTACATATCAAACAGACGCTTCCGATCTATTCTACATATGCCACGTCTGCAGAAACTAAATGCAAAGCAATGAAACCTCGTGTTTCCAGAGCTACTGAATCCAGCAATGATTTTTTAAGAGAAATTTGGGACTGTGGACCCCGCATTTTATCCAGCTGTTTTTACGAAACAATACAAAATTAGTTTGGGAACTTAGACCTGCTCGGTCCGACAGCGAATTTAAGGACGAAAATACCCCTCCTTTCGCGGAAACGGATTGGGTACTACCTTGCAACCGGCCAACGGTGGATGGTCAGTGGTCTATGGACCCCACCATAATGTATACTTTTCATCCATGCCGTCCATACATTTTTCCACATCATTTTATGATATGATACCAAAAATGAGTATATCCAAATCTCAATAGTACCACATTACAGGAAACAGTGTTGAATGAGCGTCAACCATTAGAAACCTTTAGGGGGCCCGTTGTGATGTTTGTGAGAAATTCTCCCCCATCTAAGTTCATTCATAGGGTCACAAAGAACTGGATGAAGAGGAAAAATAAATTTCATAATGATCCAAATCTACTGTAACCCCTAAAAGGGTTTCAATGGTAGACGTTCAATTCCCCACTACCTTTTATAATGTGGTTCACATGATTATTAGATCTATCTTATTTTTAATCTCAAGCCTTAATATGAGCTTGCCAAATAGATGGGCGGTTTGGATATAACACAAACCTCATGATGGGACGCATAAAAGCAAATATCAAAAAAAAAAAAAAACCATAGAATGCAGTGGGACTGCCGCCGCGCAGTCTGGCTATGGTTATAATCTGTAGTCATAATATATCGAAAATTGCAGAAGTTTTTTAGGCAAACTCGCTGGGCAGTTCTAGACTTTTTTGATAATATCAAAAGACCTTTGATATATCAAAGCTACGGTTACAATTCGTAGCTATAAGATCCCACTGACCTTAACTCACTAGCTTTTTTTTGTTTGTCTCTGCTGTAATCTCTATAGCATTTTATGGGGTCCCATTATGAGGTATGTGTTATATCCAAACCATCCATCTATTTGATGAGCTTGTATTAAGGCTTGAGACGAAAAATAAGACAAATGTAGCTATCAAGTGGACCACACTGTCAAAGGCGATGGAGGATTGAATGTCTACTATTGAAACTGTCATATAAGTTTTGGATCATTATGAAATTTGTTTTTCTTCTTCATCCAGGTCGTGACCTTATGAATAGATTGGATGGAAAATATATGTTATGGTGGGCCCTACAAAATTTTTAACAGTGAAAATCAATTTTTGATAATGCTTCCAAATAATCTCAAAATATGTATGAACGTTGTGGATATAATAAATACATAATTGTGGGGCCCATGTAACTTTGATCTCTTTTGAGCGGGGTGAACATGAAATTGAGTAGGGCAAACTAGAAATTGAGCGAGGTAAATATGAAATTGAGCGGGGCAAATTAGAAATTCAACGGGGTCAACTAGAAATTGAGCGGGGCAAACTAGAAATTCAGTGGGTCAAACATGAAATTGAGTGGGGCAAACATAAAATTGAGCGGGGCAAACTACAAATTGAGCGGGGCAAATTGAAAATTGAGCAGGGCAAACTAGAAATTGAGCGGGGCAAACCGAAAATTGAGTGGGGCAAATATGAAATTGAGCGGGGTCAACGAGAAATTCAGCGAGGCAAACATGAAATTCAGTGGGGCAAACATGAATTTCAACGGGACAAATATGAAATTGAGCGAGGCAAACATGAAACGAGATGGGGCAAACTAAAAATTAAGTGGGGCAAACTAGAAATTGAGTGGGGCCAACGAAAAATTCAGCGAGGCAAACATGGAATTGAGTGGAGCCAACAAGAAATTCAGAGGGGCAAACATGAAATTGAGCACGACAAACTAGAAATTGAGCGGAGCAAACATGAAATTAAGCGGGACAAACTAGAAATTCAGCGGGGCAAACCGAAAATTTAGTGGCGCAAACATGTACATTAAACAAATACCTTTTTTCTTTTTTCTTTTTTTGGTTTTTATGTTACTTAGAAGGTGTTTGATAAAACACCTGTAAAACTATTGCCTCATGGTAAAACAGTGGGTTTTAGAAGTTGGAATTAAAGTGTTTGTAAAAATGCGTCATGGTAAGGGCTGCATCACTCTCGGTGAAGCTGGGGTGCACTTAATATACTCTTGAAAATTGGGTGGCTTTTTACTTATAGGACAAGACGTAGTAAATCATTTGCATTCTCTCTGCTTGTGCAATCGTTTGCATTCAGCGGGGCAAGCTGCCATTATTAGTATGGAGCTATAAGATGTGAGACAAGAAAATTGTTTCCTTTTAGTGTTTAAATTGAAGGAAAAAAGTGAAATAGCATGAAGCTATAAGAAATCAAAGCAATAATAAAGAAACCTGAATTAACAAAGAGGAGAGGGAGACCCTCAGGACCATCTGTAAGGTCTCGACCTCAGCATAAGTTGTCGCAGCCACTTCCGGCTCTGCAGCTTAGGCCTGGATCTACTTCATTTTTTTAAAGCATGCCTTAAAATGAGCCATCAATTTCATTTTAGCGGGGCAAACATGAGCCATCACTTTGAAGCATGCCCCGCTCAATTTCATGTTTGCCTTGCTCAATTTCTAGTTTGCCCCGCTAAATTTCATGTTTGTCCCGCTAAATTTCATGTTTGCCCCGCTTAATTTTCAGTTTGCCCCGCTCAATTTCTAGTTTGGCCGGATCAATTTCGTGTTTGCCCCACTCAATTTCTATTTTACACCATTCAATTTCATGTTTGCTTCGCTCAATTTTTAGTTTGCCCCACTCAATTTCATGTTTGCCCTGCTCAATTTTTAGTTGCCCCGCTCAATTTCTAGTTTGCTCGCTCAATTTCATGTTTGCCCTGATGAATTTCTAATTTGCCCCGCTCAATTTTCATGTTCGCCCTGCTCAAAGGAGGTCAAAGTTACATGGGCCCCACAGTTATGTATTTATTATATCCACAATGTTCATCCATGTTTCAAGATCATTTGGGAGCATTATACACACACACACACACACACACACACACACAGAGAATCATATCCAAAGATCAACTGGACCACACTACAAAGAGTAGCGAGAAAATTGTTTTTCACCGTTAAAAATTTTGTAGGGCCCACCATAACATATATTTCACATCCAATCTATTCATATGGTCATAAAGACTTGGATGAAGAGGAAAAACAAATTTCATAATGATCCAAAACTTATATGACCCCTAAAAGGGTTTCAATAGTAGACGTTCAATCCTCTACTACCTTTTACAGTGTGGTCCACTTGATAGCTAGATTTGTCTTATTTTTCGTCTCAAGCCTTAATACGAGTTCGTCAAATAGATGGACGATTTGGACGTAACACATACCTCATAATGAGAACGACAAAATGTCGTAGGGATTACAACGAAAAAAGAAGAAGAAGAAACTAGTGAGTTAGGGCCAGTGGGATCATATAGCTACGGATTATAATCGTACCTTTGATATATCAACGGTCTTTCGATCTTATTGAAAAGTTCCAGAGCTGTCCATCGAGTTTGCCTAACAATCCTGCATTTTATGATACACTATGACTACAGATTATAACCGTAGCCATAATCATAGCAGATTACCTGGGCGGCAGTGTTGCGGACGTCTGTTTTTTTTTTTTTTTGTGTTGCTTTTGTGGGTCCCATCATGAGGTTTGTGTTATATCTAAACCGTCCATCTATTTGGCGAGCTCATATTAAGGCTTGAGACGAAAAATAAGATAGATCTAACTATCAAGTGGACCACATTGTAAAAGGCAGTGGGGAATTGAACGTCTACCACTGAAACCCTTTTAGGGGTTATAGAAGTTTTGGATCGTTACGAAATTTGTTTTTCCTCTTCATCTAGGTCTTTGTGACCCTATGAATGAACTTAGATGAGGATGATTTCTCACAAACATTACAGTGGGGGCCTTAAAGGTTTCTAATGGTTGACGCTCATTTAACATTGTTTCTATAATGTGGTACAGTTGAGATTTGGATATACCTCATTTTTGGTCTCATATCATATAATGACGTGGAAAAATACATGGACGACATGGATGAAAAGCCACCGACTCTCCACCATTGGCCGGTGGCGGGGGAGCGCCCAATCCGTTTCCATGTAAGGAGGGGTATTTTCATCCTCATATTTCCCGTCCATACGAGCAAGTCTAAGTTCCCAGACTAAGGCCGTGTTTATTAATGCTGAATTTTTGCACTTAACGCGGAATGGGGAAATTTTTCTGTGTTTAGTGGTGTTTGTTAATGCGTTATTAACACGGAAGACGGAAAGCACTGAGTGGTTTTTCACTGAATTCTTTCTGTAATAGGAGTCTGGCTTAATAGTGAACGCGGCATGCGCTCCGTGATTTTTTATTAAACAAAAAGTTTTTACTTCCAAAAGTACCCCTTTTCAAGTTACTACGTTTGCGCAATACAAAATCAACCTTTAACCTGTGAAACTTTTTTATGCCCCACCATGATTTATGTGTTTGATCCACACCGTCCACCAACTTTTTCAGATAATTTAAAGTGTGATCCAATAAAAGAAGCAAGTCCAATGATTAATTAGACCATAAAGTGGGGATTGAACGTCCATCATTAAAAACTTCTTGAGAGCTGAAGAAGTTTCAGATCAAGCTGATATTTGTGTTTTCACTTCATCTATGTCTACATGACCTAATGAATAGGTTGGATGGTAAAAAACATCACAGTGACCCTTAGAAAGGTTTCAACGATGGATGTCATTATCACTGTAGCATCCTTTGGTGTGGCTCACTCAAGATGTGGACCTGCTTCATCTTTCATATTACATATTAAAATAATATAAGAAAAATAATACACGGCTTAGATAAAACACTCACATCACGGTGGGCCCTATAGATCTCTGCCTGGAGCTCCGGGCAAGGGTAGGACGTGTTACGCATTCGAAGCGGATCTGGGAGTCTTAAAAAGGATTGAGATTTGGGAAGCAGATTGGATAGTATATTGATGTCAACAAGTTGTAGGTCCCATCATGACTTATTTGTTATATCCAAACCATCTATTCATTTTTCGAGCTCGTTGTAAGGCTTGAGCCAAAAAATAAGATAAACTTAAAAGAAAAACTAGACCACATTGCAAAAAGCAGAGGGGGAATGAACATCTACCATTGAAATTCTTTTGGGGTCACAGAAGTTTCAGATCAATATGAAAGTTGTTTTTTCTCTTCATACAAATATTTTTGACCTTATGAATATATTAGATGGAAAATAAACGTTACAGTGCGACCTGTGAATTTTTTAATGGTGAAAATCATTACCCGCTGCTATTTTTGGTGTGGTCCACTTGAGCGTTGGAGCCGCCTCATTTTTGTGTTCATGCCTTAAGATAATATGAGAAAAGGGATTGATGGTTTGAATGTATATATACATCGCGGTGGGCCCGCATACAGAACTGCCCATTCGGAGCCAGTGATGGGCGGAGGTAGTACGCAATACGTGTCCTCGTGCAACTCTGCGCTGGACGCGGATTTCCAGCAAAAGCCTTCCCGCTGGAAGTTCCTGCATTGTGATGCTAAGTGGGGTCCACCACGGTGTTTGCTATAAATCCATCCAGTCCATCCGTTTTCTGAGATTATTTTAGAGCATTATATCGAAAATAATGTGGATTTAAAACTCAAGTGGGCCATACGAGAGGAAAAACTGAGGAAATATTTTTCTACCGTTAAAACCTTTTTGGGATCCACCTTGATTTTTATATGTCATCCAAACAGTTTATAAAGTCATTCTCACTGGGATGAGGTGAAAACACAAAAATTAGCATGATAAGAAACTTTTGTGGCCTTAAAAATGTTTCAACGGTAGTGACAGAATCTCAACTGTTTCCTCTCGTACAGCCCATTTGAGTTTTGAATCTACGTCATTTTCGGTAAAATGTCCTAAGATAATCTAGGAAAATGAATGGACAGGATGGATTTATCAAAAATATCAGTGGACCCATTTAGCATCCCAGCACAGGAACGTCATGGGAAAACCCTTCGCAGGAAATCCCAGGAGCGGATTGCGTACTGAGTAATACATACATTTTATCCACTCCGTCATACATACATTTTATCTTTGGGTCCACCGTCATACATACATTTTATCCACTCCATCATACATACATTTTATCTTTGGGGCCCACCGTCATACATACATTTTATCCACTCCGTCCATCCTTTTCACCAGATAATTTTAGTTAGTTATCCCAGAAATGAAGCATATCGAAAGCACAAGTGGAGCACACCAACAGAAACAGTGTGAATTGAAATTCTACCGTTGAAAAGTTCTTAGGGGCTACAAAAGTTTTAGATCAAGCAAATATTTGTGATTTCCCTTCATCCATGTCTGTGTGATCTTATGAATATCTTGAATGACAAATAAACATCACTGGGAACCTTAGAAAGGTATCAACGGAGGAAATCAATACTTCCACTCTTTCTTGTGGTATTGTCCACTTAAGGTTTGGATATGCTTCAATTTTGGAATCAACGACTAAAATGATCAATAAAAATGGATGAACGGTGTGGATAAATGTAATGCACTTAAGGTGAGTCAAACAGAGTTTACTTAGTACGATAAGAGCATACTGAGACCGATTTTGAAAATCCCCGTCGGCGCTCGTCTTGGACACAGGACGGGAATGGATCGGCGACTCCCACTGCCATCGGCCGATAGTTAATGGTCCGTGCTCTGTGAGCCGTACCATGATGCATGTGTGTCATCCATGCCATCTATCTATTTTTTCAGATCAGTTCATGGTATGGGAGAAAAAATTAGGTATATCAAAATCTCAAGTGGGCCACATTACAGGAAACAGTGTTGAATGAGTGACGACCATTAAAAACCTTTTGGGGGCCATAAAAGTTTTAGATCAAGTTGATCTTTGTTTTGCCCTTCATCTGGGCCTGTATAACCTAATAAAAAGATTGGATGTCAAATAAACAGTACATTGAGCCTTAGGAGGATTTTAATGGTGCATAACCAATCATTGTTGTTTTCCTATGATGTGGTCCACTTGAGATTTATATCCCTCTCATTTATGGCGTGAAGCACTAGAATGATATTTAAAATGGGATGAATTGAATGGATGAAACACATACATTATGGAGGGGCTAATAAAGCACTGACCACGGTGGCTGGCGAGTAGCCAATTCGTTTCCGTCTTGTACGCAGATCTCTTGCCAAAACCTTTCGTGGGAAGTTTTTGCGCGAGGAACGCAGGTGGCCACTGCGATGTTTGTGAGAAATCCTCATCGTCCATCCGTTTTGTGAGTTCATTTTACGACATGAGGCCAAAGAGAAGCTGTATTCAATGCTCAGGTGGGTTGAAAAAGTGATAACTAAACATCCAAAGTTAAAATATTCGTGGGGCCACTGAAGTTTTGAATCATGCTAATATTTGTGTTTTCAGTTCATTCCAGTAGGAATGACGTTATGAACGGTATGAATGCCATGTAAACATCACTGTTGAATTAAGAAAGTTTTAATGTAAACATCACTGTCGAATAAGATAATGATATGCCTTAAATGGATGGATTATTTGGAAACTTTGAACAAACTATTATGTCCAATATACGAGAAGAAATTACCGCCACATTTATACATGGAAATCATTAATTTTTTATCTGTTTTTATAAATTAATAATGATATTTTAATTTTCTATTAAGTATTTTATAATTTATTTGAATTAAATAGAATAATTTTATTTTCATTTAATAAAAAATAATTTCTTCACAATGTAAAGCATTTTCAAACAAAAGATAGATAGGGGCAAATGTGTCAAATTTAGATATTTCAGATGTTTATTAACAAACAAATTGTTTCAAATTCAATAGTTAATTTTCAGACTTCAGCCATAGTTACCAAGCAAGTTTTTTGATTCTAGATTTCAGATACAGGCCTTCTAAATTTCAGATTCAGGCTCTAGACTCCAGATTTAACAAACGGCCCTAAGTTTTATTGTTACCCAAAACCAGCTTGATAAAAGGTGCGGTTCACAGTTCCGAATTTCTCGGCGCCTGCGCATTCGTTGCCTGATCCGGACCTCAGTAACGACGAAAGCGAGAAATAGCCATCGTCTCGGCGAATATTTAAATCGGTTTACGACAACGAGATAAAAATTAGCTGGTCTTTGCACGTGCCATGTGGCACGTGGTTGCGATCCCGGCACTCGTCAGATGGGGGCCACCTTGAATATGCCCTCGCAAGAAAAGGAGCAGGTCCATTTGGCCGGCATTTTCATCTATTCGGAGAGTCCATTTCTCTCTAATGCAGGCGGCCCCACTTGCGAACGACTGGCCTGGTTTTTCAGGCCCACGCATGTCCACGTTGGATCCCACCTGATGTATGGATGAGATGCCGCACACGAGAACCATAATTACACGCGTGATGAGCACTTTTTGATTACTATGACTGAGGTCGGTTCCTCTCCAGGTAATAGTTGACGAGTAAATTGTGGAAGCACCGTGAGTGTGGCCCACTAGTCTTGTCAGTGACATCAAAACTTCTGGAAAGGGGCGTGGATTAGGTGCCTTCCGGGTAGCAGCTTAGTGGGCCCACCTTAATGGTATTTTGTGTATCCACTCCGTCCATCTTTTTACCATTCCATTTTAGGACACGGGTTTCAAACATCAAGCATATTTAAATCTCAGATTGACTGCACCACAAGGAATAGTGATAATTGAACGTTCACCATTAAAAACTTTCCAAGGCTCTTTATACGTAGATCCATAATGATTATTTTTCATCAAATCCGTTAATAGGATCAAACAAAACTAGATGGATCAGACAAAAGTATAAATATTAGCCTGATCTAAAGCTTTTATAGCATATAAAAAGCTTTTAATAGTTATTTGCCACTTCTCCACCTGTGTAGTCTACCAGAGACTTCGATCTGCTTAAGTTAGGGGGATAACGCCCTTGAATGAGCTGCTACAAAGGATGGGTGGCATGTATATGCAACACATTGATCAAGGCAGGCCCCACATGGTAAGGGTAACACCCACTATGCTGTTACCCGGTTAACAGCTAATCCGCTCCCCTGAAAAGGATCTCCCTACGTTGAAAGTTCGACCACTCAAAAATGTCGCCGATCTGACCATCTAGAAGCCACAACACGAAGTTGAAGGCTCTTGGATGGTTGTCCATAGAAAAGTATGGGCCCATTTTTTTGGCATTCCATCATTCCGACGGACTCACGTTATTACGGTTTGGAAATCACACACGGCATGGTGGGCCCCACCAAAGAAAAGAACAAGCATATTCCGCGAGGACAGATTGACTGTCATGGACAGATTTCTGGGGGGCTTAACGCGCCACACTCGTGGAGCAAGCTTGTTGCGCAAGGGCATGCATAGGAAACGGCGCTGATCCGATTAAAAAAAATAAAAATAAATAAATAAATTATAAGCGGAGGAATATTTTCGGCTAAACTCCTTGGGAGATGTTTGCTGACGGTAGAAGTACCAAATACCCGCGGTTAAAGTTTTTTGCTTTAAAAGTAGGGGTTGATAATCATGGAGCCTGAGTGGTACATGTATTACATCCAGCTCTTCGAACATATGCAACCCATCGTAGGGATGACAAAAATAAAATAAAATAAATCTAGCTAATAATCATTAGATAGGCCACACTTGAATTTAAAACTTTTCAAGTAATCTGCATTGTTATTTTTGTATGGTTTGGCCTATTTTATAATCGAACTTGTCATATTTTCCACTTTTACTATGGTTTTTTTTTTTAAAATTTTCAACACACGCACATGGGAAAGGGAAGATAGGAAAAAGTAGTTTAAATGAAAAGTGTGGAGTATCTTAATATTTACTTACATAGTTCGTGTACCATAAGACTTGCGTGTAACACCGCGCACGCGCTCGGGCTCAGGCTCGGTCTCGGTCATGGGGTGCGCATCGTGTCGCAAAGGGTCGCTCCCTTCACGAACCGGAGCGAGACGTCTGCGAGTCGCGGTGCGACTAAGTGGCTAAGGCAGGTGATTGGTTGACAGAGAGACTAGAAGGCTGAGAGAGAGATCTCTCAGTATATATAAATGGACTGAAAAGAGCTGTTGCAGCAAAAACTGTAACAGCTGAGCCACTAATGCAGGGTCCAGCTGTAATTACTGCATGACTAGCCCAACAGCTAGAAAACGGCTAGCTATTGTCTCACAACGGTCGGCATGTAGCAGATTAATGGTCCATGTACAACTGTCAGAAAAAGGCTATAAAACGGCTAGTTTTCCAACAGCCAGAAATGACTTAATGGAATTTAAGTCTCTGGACCATAACCCCCTAGCCACCATAGCCTATAAATAGAAGGTCTGGATGGGTTTCCAAACCATCTCAATCCACTCCAACAAACCCATATGAACTAAGACAGCCAGCCCCACTCCACTCATATACTCCAGTGATTCCAGCAACATAGCAAGACTTGAACCTTAGCTTGAAGATCAGACCAGCAGTGTGGTCTAGAACGACGGTTCGATTGAACCAATAGCTGAAGGACAAGAAAAATAAACCAATGCAGTGGTCTCATATACATTTTCTTCTTTCCTTTTTCTTTTCATTGTACTTTCTGCCAGACTGAGTGTAATAGAGTTCCAATAGGTGGGTCTTCGTGTTTGCTGAACACAAACCCACAAAAGGCTCGTTATATCCTAGAAGCGGTTTGCCTGTAACCTATCAGCATACTCAATTAACTTGAGTAGGAGCAAATAACGCTTTAAGGATAGTGTTTTAGACGTGCTTATATTAATCTGTATAAATTTTCAACAATCTTAAAACGTTATTTGAAATGGAAGCCGACAGTGTTTCATCCATCAAGTTGATGAATTAGGACTTGATACGTCTTGATTGGTTTGACGAAACCAATTTTACAAAATGGCAAGACAAGTTGAAATTTCTTTTGACGACGCTAAAGATCTACTACATACTAGTTCCAAATCTGTAAGCGCTACCTGAAGCAACTGACAACAACACACCTGAACAGGTGGCTGCCCACACCAAACGAGTCGAAGACCAACTTTTATGTCGAGGACACATTCTGAACGCACTCTTCGACCTCCTGTACAATCTGTACCAATAGACATCATCAGCAAAGGAGATCTGACCCGCTTTAGAGTTCAAATATAAGGTTGAAGAAGAAGGGACCAATAAATTTCTCATCGCCAGGTATTTTAACTTCAGCATGGTAAATAATAAACTGTTGTTGTCCTAAATCCAAGAACTGCAACTAATAGTAAAAAAAATCAAAGCGATAAAGATTGTTCTTCCTGAACCATTCCAAGTCGGGGCTATAATTGCTAAATTGTCACCGATGTGGAAAGACTGTAAAAAGAAGTTGTTGAATAAAACCGAGGACTACACACTAGAACAAATCCAGAAATACCTCAGGATTGAGGACGAATCTCGTAACTGTGACAGAAAGAATGATAACGGGAAAGAATGATAACGGGAATGCCTCATTCAAGGTACATGTAGTAGAGAACACCAATAACAAGAATCTCGAGAAGGACGATTCTCTTAAACTCAATTAAGAAAAATTTAAAAAAAATGTCCAAAAGAATAATGAAAAGTTCAAAGGTTCATGTCATGTCTGTGGGAAAACCGGACACTATGCTCGAGTATGCCGATATCGTAAATCTAAAAAAAAGGCAAGTGCAGCAGAAGAAAGCGATATTGTGGCTATATCACTGAGGTGAATACCATCCAAGGCAAAGTTTCAGGTTGGTGGTATGATACTGCCGCTACAATACATGTGTGCTACGACAAATCAGCCTTCAAAACCTATAAGGAATTGACCGATGGTCAAGAAGTCCAAATGAGTAATGAAGTCCGATCGAAGGTCATTAACAAATGAACTGTCGAACTGATATTCACCTATAAGAAGAAAATGATTCTGACTAATGTACTGCACGTCCCAGACATGAGGCGAAACTTAGTTTCTGGGGATATTCTGGGTAAACCAGGTATAAGGGTGGTGTGCGAGTCAGGTAAACTGATTCTGTCTGAGAATGAGAATTTTATCGGAAAGGGATATGCTTGTAACAAGATGGTTAAGTTTTCTCTAAATGAAAGTAGCACTTCTGCATATATAGTTGAATCCGTTGGATTGTGGCATGATAGGGTAGCCCATATAGGGTATACTACCTTAAAGTTCATGGCTAAGAATGGTTTAATCTCATATATAGATAATGAAACCGATAAATGTAGAGCGTGCATACGATCCAAAATGACGAAGAAACCTTTTCCAAGTGTTAATAAATCGTCTCAAGTATTGGATCTTGTGCATAGTGATATCTGTGAATTAAACGACATTCTTACTCGTCGAGGTAAACGGTACTTCATAACCTTTATAGATGATTGCTCTAGATATGTGTATGTTTATCTATTAAAGAGCAAAGATGAAACATTGAACATGTTTAAAATATATAAATCAGAAGTAGAGAATCAACTAAATAAGAAGATAAAAATCCTTCGTAGCGATAGAGGAGGAGAATACTTCTCAAATGAATTCGATAACTTCTGTGAAGAACATGGACTGATACATTAATGTATAACGCCATACACACCTCAACAAAATAGAATAGCTGAAAGAAAGAATAGAAAATTAGTAGAAATGGCCAACTCAATACTGATAAGAGCAAAGTTACCACTAAATCTATAGGGTGAGGCACTGCTAGCAGCATGCCATATAATAATCAGAATTCTATCTAAAAAATATAAAATATCTCCATATGAAACATGGAAAGGTAGAAAACCTAAACTAGGATATCTTAAAGTGTGAGAGTGTCTTGTATACCGCAAAACTCCTGATCCAAAAAGAATTAAATTAGGACCAAGAGCTATTAAGTGCGCATATGCACAAAATAGTAAAGCTTATAGACTTCTAGATATAGAGTCTAATACAATAATAGAATTAAGAGACGTTGAATTTTTTAAAAATTCACTATCCTTGGAGACGAAGGATAATGAAAATCAAACTCCTAATAGAGAACCAGCTAGCACAACTCCACAGATAGTGAAAACTTCTATTGAACCCCGTATGAGTCAAAGAACAAGAATAGAGAAGAGTCTATGAGATGACTACATAGACTCACAACGCGTAATTTTTCATCTGGTAGAAGCAGATAAAGAAAATGTTATAAGACAAATACCTATAGTAATGACTATAGAAGATAATCCTAAAACATATAAAAAGGTTGTATCCTCTATAGACTTAGCCTTCTGGAAAGAAGCTATAAATGATGAAATGGAATCCATACTGTCAAATCAAACATGGGAACTTGTAAACTTACCTCTAATTTTTAGACTCATAAGTTATAAGTGAGTATTTAAGAAGAAATATCACACTGATGAGACTATCTAAACCTTTAAAGATCGACTAGTAGCTAAGAGTTTTAGACAAAAAGAAGGGATAGATTACTTTGACACATTTACTTTTAGCTAGGATAACATCCATAAGGATATTATTTGCGCTAACTCTATACATCATCTTCACATCCACCAAATGGATGTAAAGACCGCATTCCTGAACGGTGATCTCGATGAGGAGGTATACATGGAATAACCTGAAGGTTTCGTTTTATCAGGAAATAAAAACAAAGTATATAGATTAGTCAAATCATTATATGGATTAAAACAAGCACCAAAAAAGTGGCATGCGAAGTTTGATTCCAAAATACTGTCTTATGGTTTCATGCATAATGTAACTGACAAATACATATATTATAAAATAGATGGTAGTTATATCGTTATTATTTGTCTGTACGTTAACAACATGTTAATAATAAGTAATAAAATGGAAGGTGTGACTGAACCAAAGTAATTTTTTTCTTCCGTATTTAAAATAAAGGATCTTAGACAAGTTGATACCATCCTAGGTATCAAAGTTAAAAAATATTGTGGGAGTTATGCTTTGTGTCAATCTCATTATATTGAGAAGATACTAAATAAGTTTAACCATCTAAATATAAAGGAAGTAAAAATTTCATTTGATATAAGTATCAAGTTAAAAGAAAATACTGGAAGAATAGTTGCACAATTAAAATATGCGAGTGTTATAGGGAGTCTTATGTATACTATGCAATGCACTAGACCTGATATCGCATATATTGTAAGTAAACTTAATAGGTTTACTAGTAACCCTAATACTGAACACTGAAATGCAATCGGTAGAGTCCTTGGTTACTTAAAAGCAACCAAAGACTTATGACTATTTTATTCAAAATTTTCAACCGTATTGGTAGGATATACCGATGCGAGCTGGATATCAAGTGCAGGGGACAACAAGTATACTACAGGGTAGGTATTCACCCTAGGAGGTGCAGCTATATCATGGGGATCCAAGAAACAGACTTGCATAACGCATTCGATTATGGAGTATGAATTTATAGCCCTAGCTGCAACAGGTAAAGAGGTTGAGTGGCTAAGGGATCTTCTATTATAAATTTCTTTCTGTGTAAAGCCTATATCGGCTATGTCACTACATTGTGATAGTGAAGCCACATTAGCTAGAGCCTATAACGGTACATATAACGATAAGTCTAAACATATTAGTCTTTGACATGTTTATATCAGACAATTGATTCAAGATTAAATCATTGTTATTTTCTATGTGAAATCAAGCAATAACCTGACAGATCCTTTTACTAAACCTTTACCGAGAGAGGTAGTAAAGGCTACATCTAGAGGGATGGAGTTGAAACTCTTCAACCAAAATTCCATCAATGATGGTAACCCAACCTAAAGTCAGAAAATCTCTAATTTTGAGTTTAATGGGTAAGAACAAGTCACTGATATGTGAAAAGTTTTCAGCACTAAATTATAAAACCTCATCCATAATAGATAAGTGTTGAGTGTTATGAAAAATGGTTGAGTCTCTTAATGAAATCCAGTCTATAAGACAGGTGTTTTATAGTAACGGAGACATTGGAAGGATTTCACCTATATGAACGTAAAGATGATGCCATTTCTCATGAGAGTTAGGATTTTTCTCTCGGGATCGTTCACGAATTAGGATAAGCACATGGCCATTAAATGTGCTGAGCAAGATTGTGGGTGTCTGTAAGGCCTGTATCCTAGTCCGTACTGTTCCGTCAACTCTCTTGGTCTTCCTTGTCCAATTACGGTGACCCGCAACGTGTAAATAACAATTTCACATCCTCGTGAGTCACATCCTGTAAACTAGAGCCAACTCAACCCGAGACCTGTATCATTTCGACCACGTCGTAGTCGTAGTTCCAACGCCACGTCTCGTACGTCAATGCGACGCTCGGATTATGAGATCCGGCCCGTGCATTATCCCGTCCATTGATCGCTTGATCGCGGGACCCACCTATCCTTATTGTTGTATTTTCCTAGAAAGCCATAATTACCATGATGTACCCTAGGGGTGACATCACCCTATCCTACTTTACTCTACCCTATCCTACCCTAGCCATAACTCCTTACAAGCAACCATCCCTTCTTTTTCTCATTAGTCAAACTCATTAATTGCCTAGGAACCACCACCTCTCTCTCTCTCTCTCCCTCCCTCTTTCTTTCTTATTTCCTAGCAAGAGAGAAAGCTCCCAACGTCCATGAGAGCTCTCCATTTTCAACCATTTGCAAGCTCCCCACCCCCAATCCAACCCTCCAAAATCAATCCCAACTATTGAATCTTGTTCCCTTGGAGCTTTAGAGGCTATAGGCGGAAGAAGAAGATAAGATCCTAAGGTGGGTGCTTCTTCTTTTCTTTCTCTCTTTTCCTTTTTGTGTGATGATGTAGTTGAGTTGCCCACTTAGATGGACCCCACCTCGGTGTAGTCTTATCCATACCATCCTTGCATTTGGTGGCCCATCTGAGCAAGGCCCACCTTGTATGTGCATTTCACCTAGACCGTCAGGCGTCCAGGGACGTCCCTGGGCGTGAAATGGAAACACAAAAAAAAAAATATTAGCTTGTTTCAAAGTTTATTGGGTGGGCCACTCCTACAGGCTCCATTTTGATGTATGAGACTAATCCACACCATCCATTCCTTTCCCCACTTCATTTTAGGCGTTGAGCTGAAAAATGAGGTTGATCCGAGTATCTGATGGGTCATAGCATTAAAAAAGTATCATTACCATTGAAATACCCCCTGATGTTTTTATACAGTGAAATATATCGGATATTGGACTTGTTTGGTCCATCTCGGGCCATAAAATCCAATGGGTGGAGTGGATTCACCTGATATGGGCCCCACATGCAAAAAAAACTCCAAAAACTCCATCTTTTTTAAAAAATAAAAATTAATATAGGCAGCACCTGCTGCCGCCGGCGTCAGCAGCAGACGCTGCTGCGTTGACGGACGGACAGCAAGACCACGGCTCTAACCGTGGGCCCCACTGTGATGTGTGTCGTGATCAGCATCGTTGATTTTGTGGGTCCCTTCTTGAAGTGGGTCCCCTCCGAAAATCATCCCTAAATGGAGCTCAGGTGGCCCACATCACAGGAAACAGTAGGGATGAACGTCTGCCATTAAAACCTTTGTGGGCGTCCAGAAGTCCTGGACGATTACGAAATTTGTTATCCTGTTCTTCCAGACACGTGTGACCTTATTAATGGCATATAGGCACTAAGGTGGGCCCCAAGATGTATGTGTTCTATCTACACCGTCCACAGTAGTGGACGGTGGTACCCACTGTGATGTATGTGTTCAGTCACACCGTCCACACCTAGACGGTGGGACCCACCATGATTATGTTACATCCTCACCGTCCAACCTCTAGACGGTGGGAGGCTGGGCCCACTAGAATACCTCTCACCTGTTATATATATATGTATATGTATTATAATCTTATATTATATTATAATATTATAATATGATATAATATTATATTATGTATATAATATATATACATATTATTGGTATAATAAACGTATGGGCCCCGTGTGAGACCCACCTTTTTGGGATGGGGAGCTGGTGTACGTGTACAACAACTATACAGCTGCTGTATTAACGTTACCTAGCAACGTGTGGACACACCTCTGAATGTATGTGTTTTATGCACGTGGGACCCACCTTACATCCTAGCCGTCCATCCATTTGAATGGTGGGTCCCCACCATGGTATGTGTAATGTCCAAACTGTCCATCCATTGGTAAGCTCGTTTTAAGGCTTGAGCCTAACTGAGGCAGGTTCAAATCTCTAGAGGGCCACCACGTGGACACCCCATAATGTATTATTTCATCCACACCATCCAGATTATGTTGGATGGTGTTGGACAATATTTGGACATGTTGTCTAATGTTTGGATGAGCTGTTCAATGTTTGGATGGTGCAAATTTACTTAGCCAATGTTTGGACAGTGCTAATCATCATTAGTGGGCCATGTGCCCCATGGAATAATTGTTTACAGTAGTACACATGTTACACCTACAACTATTGAAATGATTTTGTTGTGGTCCAAGCCCATTTGACATATTTATGGCCCATGTTATGAGGCCCATTGTGATGTATTCAAGGGCCGTTATTTAGGCCCACCATGATGTGTATGAGGCCTTTTGTTGAGGCCCACCTTGACATATATGAGGACCATATGATGAGGCCCATTTGATGTATTCGAGGCCCAATGAGATGTAGATAAGGCCCTTTGTAATATGTGATTCCACCTTAGTTATGTAATGATGTTTATGGTAGACCATGTCTTGGGAGCAATGTTGGTTTGACGTCCACATTGTAAGGTTAATGTTGGTCAAATATCCGCATTGTCACTCTCCCGAGGGCCCATTGATAGGCCTAACTTGTTGTGTATGAGGCCTATGCACAGGGCCCACCTGTTTGTATTGTTAGGCCCAGATACGTGACTCACACGTTGTACATGAGGCCCACATATGGGGCCCATGGTGATGCATTTACGGCCTATTGGTATGGCCCGTTGGTGCGGTACATTAGCACGGCCCACTTGATATATATGATGGCCCATTAGTGCGGCCCATTGACGTAACCCACTTGATGTATGTTGAGGCCCATGGGTCGTAGCCCTTTTGATGCATTTGAGGCTCATGGGTCATGGTCCTTGGTAATGTGTATTGGGCCCGTGTATGCGGTCAACCGTGATGTGTGTATTGTATATTTATGACGTCCATTCATGCGGTCCGCCGTGTTGTATGTATTATACATCCATGCCGTCCATGTGCATAGCCCGCAGTGATGTATTTGCGGTCCATATGATGGGGCCCAATGTGGTATAATTGTGGCCAATCCATGAGGCCCATCATGATGTATTTTGGCCCATGTGCGGGGCCCACTTATTTGTACTTTTAGCCTATGTAATGGGGCCCATCTGTTTGTGTTTGAAGCCATATGATAAGGCTCATCATGATGTATATTGGAGGCCCATATGATAGGGCCCACCTACTTGAATCTGAGGCCCATGGGCAAGACCCGTTGTGATGTATTCAAGGCCCATGGTTGAGGCCCAGTGCGATGTACGTAGGACCTATTAAGTTGTGTATGAATCTCTTGTATAGGCCACTCCTTGAGAGCAGTGTTAGTTAAATGGCTACATTATTGGGCAATGTTAGTTGGATGTCCACATTGTGACCTTCCCTTAGGCTTGGATAGGCCCATTCTCATCACTCTCTAGTGGGTTAACCCAAACGCTTAGGCCCCATTAACATTGCTTAATCCATCATGGACCGTCCACCTATGAATCTCACCTTGTGTCGTGGCCGATTATCGATTGACGTGGCCGATTGCCGACTCTGCGTGTCGTGGTCGATTGACCGATTACCGATTGAGGCCGATTATCGAGACCGATTACCGATCGTGGCCGATTGTCGATTGACGTGACCGATTACCGATTTTGCTTATCATGGCCGATTGATCGATTCTGATTATCGAGGCCGATTACTGATCGAGGCCAATTATCGTGGCCGATTGTCGATTCCAATTGTCGTGGCTGATCGCCGATTCCGATTGTCGAGGCCCAATGTGATGTATATGCGGCCCGTTGTGATGTATATCCAGTCCGTGTTTAAGGCCTAATGTGATGTATATGAGGCTTATGTGATGAGGCCCACTGTGATGCATTTGAGGGCTAGGCGATGGAACCCATTGTAATGTATGTTAGGCCCATGTGAAAGGCCCATCGTGATGTGTATTAAACTCTTGAATGAGGCCCATGGTGTTGTATATTTGGCCCTTGTGTGAGGCCATGAGTCCACTATATGTTAGGCTTTATGTAGGCCGTTCCTTGGGGTAAATGTTGGTTAAATGTCCACGTCGTCGATGTCGATTGTCAATGCCTGTTATTGATGCCGATTATGAGTATGTGACTGTATAGCATCATGATATATGCCCATGCGCATCATTTGCATGTCTGTTATGAGATATGACTGACCATTGCATATGTCATAGTGCCGATTGTTATGAGACTCCCTGATAGGCGGAGATTATCTCACATGAGTGCATGGTATGTGCAAGATTGATGCATGACTGGATTGTATGACTCATGCATCTTACATTGTGTGCTGTGATTACTGTATGCCCTAGTGACATCAGGGTCGTAGCCTCCACAGGCATATCGTGGATGGCCAGATGAGACACCGAAAATCTGTTTTACATGGGGTGCTATAGATATCCCTGGGTGAAATCCCTAAATCCTCTTGGTTCCAGAGGTTGCTCCAACGTCTAGACCGAGTGGGTAGATGAGCGTTGAGTGCCAATTACCCGATGGCTGCACTCTCCACTGTGTCGTGGTCGGTTGGAAGGGGGTGCAGCCTTACCCGTCCGAGAGTAGGGGGCAAAGCTAGGTTGAGTTTGACCAGCTCGAGGAACGGGTCCGCTATCGACGAGTCGAGCCCGATATTGGCAGACGAATAGTGAGGTCTCTTCCACTTACCTTATTGCGCGCGATGTGGCGGCGATCTGGTTTAGAGTGTACTAGACCCCGGTGATTTTTCAGAAAGGAACCATACTGATATGTTGACTTATTGAGTAGGAGTTGCATGCTCATTCATTCATTCATTCACTATCCACTCGGGCTGGTGGTGCGCAACCAATTATTGTGTACCTTCATTATGGCAAGAATTTCGGTTGGGCGCGCAACTAACATGAGATCAGGAGTTTACCACATTGAGTCTGACTATCCAAATTTACGTATGAGACTGGTTTGGATAAAAGTCCCTTGTGGTGGACCCCGTAGCCTGCGATACTACGTACTATCATCCCGACTTCACATTCCCGCATAGTCATTTCATCCGCATCACATATTACATTACATCCGGAGGCATATGGTATTTTGAGTTGTTATGTTTTTGCACTTACATGGCCTAGACAGACTTAGCAGGATTTGTATATTGCATTGCATCCTTAGCATTTGATATTTGGCTCTTGATGACTCCTCATCGCATAGCTGTTCTATATTGCGTATTTTGATATTAATTGACTTATGGACTTGTCCATACTTCCGCTTACTCTGTTATCGTATGGTTTATGATCTTGTCAATATTTCTGCTTACTTTGATAATTCCTACTCTTGTTAGTATTTCTGCTTACTCTGATAATTCATGATTTCATCAGTGTTTCTGCTTATTTAGACGTTGTATGGTGTATGGATTACTAGCTTTCTGATATTGTATGATTATAACATTATATTGAATACTTGACACTTACCTTGAGCACACACTTACACCACCCTCTAGGCTTTCTATAAGCTTATGCACGATAGATGCGTGCAGGTGATGTTAGGTTACAACAGTGTTGAGCTTGGAGCGTGTAGTGGTCTTCTGAAGCTTGATTTTTTATTTATGTATTTTCCTTTCAGTATTGTACTCAAATGATTATATTAGTGGATATATGATGATAATGTTGCCTTTGTGATTTGGGTAATCTTGTGGTTATGCTTATTACTAGTTAAATGTACAAAAAAAAATAAAAAATTCTCCTTGTAGGATCCCAGGATCGGAATATGGCATATGAATGCTAGGAGCCGAGAATGGGGTACTACGGAGGCTGTCGGCACCGGATTCGACGATCGGGATTCCTGTGAATCCGATTTTTTTTTTGTAATGGAGTATAACCACAAGTATAACCAAGTCACAAAACAACAACACCACATATCCACTATATCTAAAACCTTAAGTATAATGCGGAAAGGGAAATACAATATGATTAAGAGGCTCCAAAATAGACTGATGCGCACTCCTGCCTCAGCGTTGCTGCTGTCTAACACTACCTGCACGCAACTGGCGTGCAGAAGCTTACAAAATCTTAGAAGGTGGTGTAAGTATGTGCGCAAGGCAAGTGCCAAGTATATAATATCAGAGTAATTCGAAAATATGCGGTAAGTCCATGAATACAACCAGCCATACCAAGGCTATGTGATGCAAGACATGAATGCTATTGGCCATACTAAGGCCATGCGATGCGAGACATGAATGTTATCGACCATACCGATACAATGCAAGGCCTACGTAGCTGAATGTCATATGCGAGGTGCAATCTAAGCAAGCTAGTATTCATCAAGTACACATATCAGTACAGTTCCTCTCTGGATGTCACCGGGGTCTGGTACACTCTACACTGACTGCCGCCTCCCTAGCCGTACAGCCCAGCGAGCGGAATAGACTTCACTATCCGCCTGACCAGTGGTCTACCAATACCTACCCGGCTCATCAGTAGCGGACTTATTTACGAGCTAGTCAAACTCAGCTTAGCTTATAGCCCCTTCACTATGGGTGGATAAGGCCACACCTTCTCCTAACCGGCCAATATACAGTGGGAGACGCGGCCTACTGGTATTCGGCACTCAGGCGCTCGTGTATCCACTCAGTTTAGATGTTTGAGCAACTCCTGGTATCAAAAAAGTTCTGAGACTTTCACCCAAGGATATTCTAAGTGTCCACAGTGCTAGAACTAAGTATTTTCGGTATCCGATCGGTCATCCACGATGTACCTGTGGAGCCACGACCGTGATGTTGCTAGGGTGTATAATGATCAAGTCACACATATGCGAGATGTATGAGTCACACCGTCAAATCATGCAGCAATCTTACCCGTACCATGCGCTTATGTGGGGGCACTCCATCTCATAAGGAGTCTCGTAAATGTCTCAGTCCAACGGCTTATGCTATGATCAAACATTTCTCATATCAAGCATACATATGATGCGTATGGGTATGAATCATGGACCTATACTAAACATGTTATAAAGTGATGAACTGTCCTTACAATAAAGATGGGCCTAAATGGCGTACACACAACAAATATGGGCCTATCAATGGGCCCTAGGGAGATTTATAATGCGGACATTAAACTAACATTATTCTTACAATGTTGATGTCAAACCAACATTGCTCTCGATGCATGGCCCGCCATAAAATATCCTTACACAAACCATGGAGGAATCACACATTGCAATGGACCCTAAGGACATCCCGTTGGGCCTCGACCCCGGGGCCTCAGATACATTAAATGGGCCGCCTCATATGGGCTGTATATAAATTAAGTGGCCCCAATAATGGGCCTTATGTACATTGCAATGGGCCATATCCCATGGGCCTTGAATACATCCCAATGGGCCTCGTAACATGGGCCTCTTATATGTCAGATGGGCCACCCAATTGTGCCCCATATGTACATCAAATGGGCCACAACCAAATAAAAACGGTGATAATGGTTTTCCACCATTAAAATTCCCAAGGCCCATCATAACATTTATTTCCCATCCAATCTGATCCTAAGGTCACACTGACCTGAAGGGATTTTAATGGTGGACGGTCAAACCCACTGATTTCTATAGGGTGGTCCACCTAATCCTAGATTTGACTTATTTTTAATCTCAAGCCTGAAAATGGGCTTTCAAAATGGTTGGACAGATTGGATGCAACACATGCATCATGGTGGGGTCCACAAACATGGCCCACCAATTAAATGGACGGTTTGGATATAACCCCGACATCAAGGGTGGGGCCTACTGGCCGTCCAGTAGCCTAGCCAAATGGCTGGATAGCATAAAACACATACATTTTGGTGGAGGCCATTAGCCGTCCAGCAGCCAACAATATGGCTGGACGACATTGATGAAACACATACACTCTGGCGTGGATGGTGTGAATAAAACTCATACATCATTATGGGTCTCACGTGGGGCCCACCATAATGCTTATTTGTCATCCAAATTGTTGATAAGGTCACGTTGACTTGGATGGAAGGAAAAACAAATTTCATATTGTCCCAAAACTTCTGTGAAGACCCAAATGGGTTCAATGGCAGCCATTCAATCACCATTGTTTCCTATGAAGTGAGCCAACTGAGCTTCATATGGGGCTGATATTTGGAGGTCGGCTCACTGTCCCAAGGGCCTACAAAATGGACAGTGTGGATATACAAAACACACTTCATGGTGGGGCCCACGGCTAGGCCGTGGGTCTGCTGTCTGCCCGTCCAAATGCCGCAGGCGCTGCCTGTGCCTCTGGCAGCAGCAACATCTGTAGCATATTTTATTTTTATTTTTTTTTGTAAAATCACGTAATCTTAAGGTTTTTCAGGCGTGGGGCCTGCGTCGAAAGAATCCACCTCACCCAATGGATTCTATAGTCCATAACCAATCCATCAAGCCCAATATTGGACATGTTTCGGCGTGTAGAAAAATTCAGGTGGATTTAAATGGTGAAAATTACTGTTTGCTAAAATATGACCCACCAGTTAGTCGGATTGGCCCCATTTTTCGGCTCAACACCCAAAATGGGTTAGGAAAGAGGATGGATGGCTTGGATTAAATCCATACGTCATTGTGGGGCCTATACAAGTGGCTCACCCAAATAACCTTGAACTAAGGCTAATATTTGTGTTTCCCATTCAACGTCCAGCGTCTAGGGACACTGGACGGTTGTGCATTTCCAGTGGGTTACCCACGTGGGCCACCAAATGAGGGATGGGGTGGATACATCACTTATAAAGTGGGACCCAATTATGGATGACTTGGATAAAATACATGCCTTATGGTGGGGTCCATCCGGGTGGGCCACATGGCCACATTATCACATACAATAGGAAGAAATGAAAGAGAGATGGAGAGAGAGAAAGAAAAAAAAAGTGGGACACATGTTTGATGGAGGGACCCTGGCACTATGGGTCCTCCTTTGCATGATTTACAACATGCATCAAGTGGGTCCTATTACACGTGGGCCCATCAAATCGAAAATCAACGGTGGAGATCCTTTCTCCACCAAATGTAAGGTCTAGATGACCCTACCCATATAAGAAAAATAAACATCATGATGGGGTCCATGGAGAATGACCCCATCATGAAATGATTATGAGGATCAAGGTGGGCCATTGGCCACACCTAAGGTCCAAAGTGACATCCATACCATTAATCAGTAGGCCTCACTTGGCCCTTCACCAAAAAAGAGAAATCTATGCCTAATAGAGCACCCACCATTCGATCTTCTCAGTTTATTGGAACGTCGGTCTCCTTGTGCTTCACTTTGATGGAGGGTGATGAGGGATGAAAAGCTAGGATGAAGGATTTGGGATAAGAATGTGGGCCACCAAAATCACTTTTCTCTCTCCATAGGAAGGCTTGGACATCCACTTTTTTTTGCTCTCTTTGGTGTATCTTGGAAAGTGTGGAGGGAAAGAGAGAGAGGGTTGTTGTAAGAGAGGTGATGGTTGATGGATGTGAGGTGAGTAATGGATGTGAGGTGATGTTGTACTTGACATAAGAGTTGACTTGGTGGTTGCTTAACTTTGGGAGAAAGAAAGCATGGGTGTGTACTTTGATTGATTGATTGATTGATTGATTGGATGAGTTGTAGAGATTCTCTTGGGATTGCAAACGCGCGACGTTTCTTCAAAATAAATGCCACCTCACATCTCCTAGTCAGGGTATCGGATTGGTACTCAAGACGCGATATTGAAACCGCGGTGACGGTGCGGTCGCAATGGTACAAGTCTCAGATTAAACCGACTCAAATCTACATGATATGACTTAGGGTCGCGCACAAATATCGATTATACATTGTGGATTGCCGGACTTCGAAGGAAAGGATCGCGGGAGTCGATGGAACAATACGGACTAGGATATGGGTCTTATAGTGGGAACTCTAACAAACACATAGCGAATGTGTGTGTGATTTCTTCAACTCTGTTATATAGGAATAACTGGTTCAAAGCTACGGCTATCAGTCATTTCGACAGAGTTTTGAGATACTTACACTAATAAAAGATTAAAATCGAAAGATATCTTTCTTTATGCATATAAGTTGATTATTCTGGTAAAAATATTTAACCGAAAAAAAAAATATATTTTTATAAAAATCAAGTGAGCGATTGTTGTAAAAATGTTGATTTTATAAAATATATATTTTAAAATAAAAATATAATATAATATATAAAGTGTTTGAAAACACCTTTTAAGGGTTTTTTAGAATAGTCCCACATGGGAAAGGGAAGAGAGAAAAAAGTGGTTTAAATGAAAAGTGTGGAGTATCTTAATATTTACTTACCTAGTCCGTAGACTATGGGACTTGCATGAACACTGCGTATGCGCACGTGCTTGGGCTCGGGCTCGGTGCGAGGACGTGGGCATGTGAGGCAGTGTGGTTTTATAGGAGCGGGACATGTGCGAGTCGCGGTGCGACTAAGTGGCTAAGGCGGGTGGCTGGTTGGTAGAGAGACTAGAGGACTGAGAGAGAGATCTCTCAGTATATATAGATGGACCGAAAAGAACTATTGCAGTAAAAACTGTAACAGCTGAGCCATTAGTGCAGGGTCCAGCTGTAACTGCTGCAAGACTAGCTCAATAGCTAGAAAACGGCTAGCTGCTGTCTCACAACAGTCAGTATGCAGCAGATTAATGGTCCATGCACAACTGTCAGAAAACGGCTAGTTTCCAACAGCCAGAAATGACTTAATGGAATTTAAGTCTCTTGACCATAACCTCCTAGCAACCATAGCCTATAAATAGAGGGTCTGAATAGGTTTCCAAACCATCTTAGTCCACTCCAGCAAATTCATACGAACTGAGACAGCCAACCCCACGCCTCAATAATGGTAACGGTTTTTTTTTTTTTTTTGCCTACTCATTTTAGAGAATAAACTTAAAAATAAAGAAGCTTGGATGTTTAAACAGATCACACCATACAAAAAAGTGGTGATTGAATGGTTGGATGTCAAATAAACATTGTGATGGCTTTAGGAAGGTTTTAATTATTGATGTCATTATGCCTCCCACTGTTTCTTATGGTGTAGTTAACTTGAGCTAATTTGGATCTACTTTATTTTTTAGATCATGCTCTAAAATGAGCGGAAAAAATGGATGTACGGTGTGGACATAAAACATATATAGATATCATAGTGGGCCCCACAATGCCTAATATTTTACCAAACCATAGCTGGGATGGTGTGGGCAAATCCGCATCTGTGGTGATGCTCACCCTTCTTTATTATTTGGGTTAATTACAATGAAACCGTTATATCTATGTTATAATTATATTTATTCAACTATTCATCACGTAATTACATTTATCTTCTAAATTTTTTACAGGACTTCCTCTTATACCCTTGCCAAAAGTGAATAAATGAAATTTGTTAATACTCTCTTTTATGATACTGGCTAATCCAACACTTGTTTTGACCTCACTAAAATTTCCTTCAATTTTAAGTCTAAAGCATGTAACTTCATGTGGTGTGGTTTATCTGAGTTTTAAACTATACTAACTTTAAAAATAAAAATGAAGATTCCATTGATAATATTGACATTTTTAACTTCAAGTTTTTAATGATAGGATGGTTAATCACCATTATTTCTTATGGTATGGTCCACTTGATAATTGGATCTGTTTTCATTTTTTGTATAATGTCATAAAAATGATCTGCACAAACGGATGGACAGCTTAGATACATAATTCATACATCAAGGTTGGCCCCACGGAAACCCCATGGTAAGGGCAGCATGGTCTTGGGTGAGTTCGGGCACCACCGGACTGCGTCCTAGTTCGCCCATCTCTGACCACGAATGGGCAGTTCTGTGGCCAGGCCTACCGTGATGCATCTGTTCATCCACGCCGTCCATCCATTCTATCAGATCATTTTAAGTGATGTACAAAAAAATGAGGCAGATCGAACGCTCAAGTGGCCCACACCAAAAATGACACTTACATTTAATGCAAACCAAACATGGACAGCATGGATAAACACATACATCACGGTGGGGCCGCCCACAAAATTGCCTATTTGTGGCTAGAGATGGGCGGGGGTAGGACGCAGTCTGCGTCCCTGGACTCTTCATTCTAGTCGGTTGCATCAAATGAATGAGTTGGATGGCAGATATACACCACCCTGCACTCCACACAAAATTTTGACCATTTTAATGGTGGGCATCTCCATCCCTGATTTGGGCCATGGTTCAAACACAAGGTGGCACAACGTGAAGTGGTTCCATCCACGTTTGTAGAAGGCATGCTCTCATCACTTAGCAAGTTCACGCTGGCGAAACACTTGCAGTTATGGTTTTCTGTGGAAAGTTCACTTCCTACATGGAATGCGCTCCCCAAAACAGACAAGAATCCTGCACAAAATTTCACCATTTCTCTTTGGAGTGCACAGGGTTGCTTGATTTGATTGACATGCCTATTGTTCCTATGTGGCAAAACTTTGTAGGCACCAACTTTATGTATGTGTTTTATCTGAACCGTCTAGTGGTGGCCTAGAACGGTGCAGGTCTATTAGATGTGGTCCATGTCAATGGTGATAGTGCTCGACTTTCTTTCATCGAGTAGAGCTTTGATGAGCGGGCCTCTGCACTTCATTAGGTAGGCGGTCTGTTCTGTGATATCCACGATTTCCAGTCCGGTCATCCGTTCGCTCTCTCATTGTAGGTCATGAGGCAAAACCGAAACTCATGTGGCCAAAACAGTTTCTGATGGAAACTCCCACCCTTGAAACCTTCTTGTCCCCTTCGATGGTTATGCTATGAACGACAAATCACTTTATTATTATTATTATTAAAAATATATATATTTTTTACGTATCTTAAAAAATCAAATTTGTTAAATATGAAGTCTAGAGCTTGAATCTGAAATCTGAAACCTGGAGGCCAATCTGAAATTTGAAGACAAAGAACTTGTTTGGTAATTGTGGCGGAAGTCCAAAAATTAAGTATAGAATTTGATGCTATGGGCCTGTTAACTTAACATGGAATTGAGAAAATACCTCGCATTAAGTGGTGTTTGTTAACACTAAAATTGGAAAGCGCTAAGTGATTTTTCGTAAAATATATTTCGCTGAATTCTTTCGACGATGGGAGCCTGGCTTGACGGGGAATGTTGAATGCGCTTCATAAACTTTTCTATTAAAAGAAAATTTTGATTTCAAAACTACTCTTACCGGTATTTTTTTTCTCTTAGAAAACTATCTTTTAACATGTGAAATTTATTTATATTCTAATGTAATTTATGTGTTTGATCCACACCGTCTATCAACTTTTTCAGATCATTCTTGAGCATGCACCCAAAAATAAGATATATGTAAAACTCAAGTAGGCTACACCATAAAAACCAAGGGAAATTAAATAAAACTCAAGTTCACTATTAAAAACCTTTTGGAGGCCATGAAAGTTTTGAATCAAGATGATCTTTATTTTTTTAACTTCATCTGGCCTGTATGACCTAATCAACAGATTGGATGTCAAATAAATAGTAGCATCAGCCTTAGGAGAATTTTAATGGTGGATATCCAATCATCATTGTTTTCCTGTGGTGTGGTCCACTTGAGATTTATATTCCTCCTATATTTTTGTTGTGAAGCCCTAAAATGATGGGTAAAAATGGATGAAAAACATATATGATAATGGAGCCCACGGAGAACCGACCGCGAGCCGGTTGATGGCAGGGGAGTTGATACGATGTCGTGGGAAGACGAGCGCCCACGCTCCTCGAGCTTTTAGCTTTTTAGTACACCCACTGTCAGATCACATTAGACTGTTAGCCACCCCACCAGTAAGACCTCAGTGTTGAAACGGGTTATCTTTCACACAGTTTACCACTTGAGCTATCGATCCGGGTGTGCGAACGGTTCAAAGGAGATCGAAGTTACATGGGCCCACAATGATGCATTTATTATCCACACTGATCATCCATTTTTTGTGATCATTTTACAACAGTTGCCAAAAAATGAATCATATCCAGAGCTCACATGGAATGCACCAAAAAGAGCAGTGGGATAATGATTTTCACCATTAAAAAATTCATATGGCCCACCATAATGTTTATTTTTCATCCAATCTGTTCATAAGGTCATAAATATCTGGGTGAAGAGGAAAAACAAATTTCATATTGATACGAAACTTCTGTGACCCAAAATAAATTTCAATGGTAGGCATTCAATCCCCTACTACTTTTTGTACCACGGTACACTTGATCTTTAGACCTGCCCTATTTTTCTGCTCAATCCTTAAAACAAGCACCAAAAATGGATAGAAGGTTTGGATATAACACATACTTCATTACGTTACCCACACATAGGTGCGTGGCACACCAGCCAATCCGCTTCCGTCCAGATCAGACGCGGACTTTCAGAAACGGACTGGCGACTTCCCCTGACACCGGCTCGGGCTGGTGGTCGGTGCTCTGTTGGCCCACTCTCATGTATGTGTTTCATCCATTCCGTATATTCATTTTTAAATAAATGAGAGTATATAAGTATGAGGTCGACCACATCACATGAAAACAAAAGAGATTGAATATCCACTATTAAAATCCTCCTAAGGTCCACTATACTGCTTATTTGACATCCAATCCGTTGATTAGGTCATATAGGCCCAGATGAAGGGAAAATGTAAAAATCAACTTGATCCAAAACTTTTATGCCCCTAAAATGTTTTTAATGGTCGATGCTCATTCAACACTTATTCCTGTAATATGGTCCAACTGAGATTGGGATATAACTCATTTTTTGTCTCATACAATAAAATGATCCGTAAAAATAGATAGATGGAATGGATGAAACATATTCATCATGGTAGGCCCCACATAGCACCGACCACAAGCCATTGGCAGGTGTCAGGGGAGTAGCCAATCCGTTTCTCGGATTTCCCGGGAAGGGCACGGATTAGCAACTGAAAGGTTGATTAGTGAGGATGGCTACTGATGTGCGGTCACCATGTTACGTTATGTGAGACCAACCATGATGTATGTGTTGTATTCACACCATCCATCCATTTGGTGATATAAATTCAGGATAAGAGCCAGATAATGAGTCAGATCCAAAACTTGATTGGACCCCACAACAGAAAATAATGGAGAGAGTGCCATCCACCCTTAAAATTTTCTAAGGGCTACAAAAGTTTTAGATTAAGCTGAAATTTGTTTTTTACCTTCTTTCATGTTGTCTTAACTTATGAACACGTTAGATCTTGTATAAACATAATAGTAGACCTTAGGAAGGTTTCAACAGTGGGCGTCACTCTTCCCACTGTTTTATTTGGTGGGGTCCACTCTAGATTTGAATGTAACTCATTCTTTGTCTCATGCCTTAAAATGATATCTCCAAATGGATAGATGGTGTGGATACAACAAATATATCATGGTGGGTCCTACAGAACTTGGTGATGTCGCTTCCGTAGCCAGTCTCCGACTCAACTTGTCAGTATCTAATCCACCTCCTACGATGTTGGTGAGAAAATCAGTCCATCCATCCATTTTTGGAGTTTATTTTTGGGCATGCAACAAAAAATAAGATGTATCCAAAACTTAAATGCGCCACACATTAAGAAATAATGGAGATTTTGTGACCACCGTTGAAACATTTATATAGCCATGAAAGTTTTGTATTGGTTTAAGTTCATGATGTTTTCACTTCATCTTGTCTAAGAAGGTTCTAACGGTATGCATTCCTTTCTCATTGTTTCATCGTATGGCCTACTTGAGTTTTCGATACTGAATGTCCTAAAATGAGTTTTGGATACTCCTCATAAGAAATTTATCTGTTTTTTTTTTTTTTGAATAATGATATTTCGATTTTCTCTTAATTACTATAGTATATTTGAATTAAATAGAATAATTTTATTTTTATTTAATAAAAAATATTTCCTTTATAACGTAAAACATTTCCAAACAAGAGATAGGGGCAAATGCATCAAATTTCACTCGCGCATGTGAAATGGACAGGTGGCTTCAGGAACGGTTATAAACATGGCTCGTGCATGATAGATCGCGTCGTAAGGTCCATAGTCGGCACGCCCTGGCAGAAAATCAAACTGATCCTTCGATTGAGCGAGCTATACTTGTAAAAGATAAATGAACGCTTGGCAAAAGACATCAACCGTCCATCCATGTGTGGCCTATCTAAACCTGCCGGATGTTTGTCACAAGGGATCATGAATATCGACCTCACCTAGAGAATGGCCCAATGTCAATGATGTGTGAAGTGTGCTATGTCGGCTGGTGTGCTGAGAAGCTCCATGCCCTTCAAAGACTCGAAGTATAAAGGACGATTGACGGTCCCAGTTCAACGTAGAGACTGAAATCCTCTGTTACACCACTTTTCTTCGGAAGCGCGTCCAACCCGTGGGGCTCAACGTAATGACTCTGTAACATCCACACCCACCCATCGGTTGTGCCACTGTTGGTCACTATAGTTGGGCATCGAGTCGAGTCGGACCGGATTGGGTCCAACTCGACTCGATCCTATTTTTCAAAGAACCTGACTCGAACTTAATTTGATTTGAGACCAAGTTCAGCACGGCTGACTTGATCCGATCCAAATCCTTGTTGGCCTGACCTGAACCGAGTCCAATTTGGTCAGGAAAACCGAACTGAGTCAGATTGAGTTGAGCTTGTCCAGTCGATTTAGACTGGGCTAAATCAAGATTGGGAGAGAGAGGGAGAGAAAGGAGGAAAGAAAGAAGGAGAGGTGGGAAAGAATGAGGAAAAAGGAGGAGAGAAAGAAGGAGGAGAGAGAAAGAGCGAGAGATGAGTGCGTGCGGCGCCGTTTGGGTAGGGAAAAAGAAGGGAGAGATTAGGATTTCGTTCGGGTGAGGCGGGTAGTAAAAAAATGAAAATAAAAATTACTACTTATATAGTATTGATTGCTTGCCTCCAAGTGTAGAGGTTCGTAAGTAATATTTTGTAAATACGGGGTCGATCCCATAGGGAGATGAATTGCGAGAAGGAGAAAATCAAATGTAAAACAAACTAAGTAATAAAAACTAATCTGATGATTTGATTTTGGAATTTTTGAGTAGATATAATTCAGCTGAATTAAAACAACACTCAAGCTTCAAAGTTCCACACATAGATTAATGTTTCAAAATCATGATGACTTGAATAACACAATTAGGATCTGAGCACTATGGTCAGTCTAATCGAAAAATAAAACAATTTAAATATTTTAATAAATGATATAAAAAATTAAAAAATTATGCATTTGTACCATTGATATATATTTTCAAGCGCCAATGATTTTAATAATTCAACATCAATGAGATAATGAAAATCAAAGAAATATAACAGGTTGAGAATCTATCATATTTAGGAAATCTGATTGATCTAGGGTAAGCCTATTCATCAATGTGGATCTCATATGATGGAAACATATGAATCTCACAAGAGGATAAAAAATAAAACCTAAATAATAGATAACATGCATGCAGTATTCTTCTCATTATTAAAACAATCAATCATTATAACTTAAAGAATTGTGCTTCCCTTTTAGCTTAGGTTAGAAGGAACCTAGAAAAACATAATTAAAATAGAAAAAGAAAGCAACAAGAAAGAAATAAAATGTAAATAGAAAAGATATAAAACGAAAAAACAACTTATAAAATTGAAAACCCTTTAAAAATTTTAAATATTGCTCTTGAATGCTTCTAATTATGCTTATGATGTCCTAGGAAGCCCTATTTATATAGGGAACTCTAATTTTCATACAAAGTTGGAAAACTTTAGAAACCGCCTCAAATATACACAGTTTTTCAAAATAGATTTTTCGCTGCGAAATTTGTTTAAAATAGATTTTCTGCTGCGCAGTTTTTCAAAATACACTTCAGAGCTTAAGAATACACTTTTTCAGGATGTTTTAGGATTCTTCACTTCAAATCATCGATTCTCTTCATTCCTCACTTGATTTTTTTGGATTATTGATATGTATATTTTTCAATCTTAGTCTCTTAAGATTCATCGTTTGCCTTGGTGATTATTGAACATCAAATCCATACTTTTAATACCTTTTTTCAATTCAAGCACTTAAATTAACTTTGCAACACATACATAAGTAAAATAGAATATTAAGCTAATTCATATTCATAAAATCAAGATATAAATGGAGAAAATTATACAATATTTGAGTCTCAACAAGTACCTGACCGAATCGGATCGGATTGGATTGGTCCAAATTGACCACGATCCGAACTCGATCCGATGTATGATCGGATCTGAGTGGTCCTATTCAAACCGTATCGATCCAGGCCTTCGGTTTGGTTTGGATCCGCCGAATCGGGTCGAATTCGCCAAATCAGAGCGAATTCTTCCTAGCTCTAATGGTCACTTACCTAACAAAAATTAGAAAGATGCTGAAACATATGCAAGCCATACCACGGAAGGCGGGCCACACCACTGAACGGTGTAAAATCTCAACAAAACCTCTAATCCAGTAATCCACTTAGTGGAGGCCATATGAGTTTTGCACAAGGTTGTTTTTTAAACAAATGTCCATCCCTGAGGGAAGCATGGTAGCTAGTGACGGGTTGAGGAGCAGACTCCCACAGGAGTGACATCACCAAGTTATGTGGGACACACCATGATGTATGTGTTGTATCCACAGTGTCCATCCAATTGGAGAGATCATTTTAGGGCATGAACCAAAGAATGATTTAGATCCAAAGTTCGAGTGGACCCCACCATGGATAAGAGTGGAGAGAGTGATGCCTACCATTAAAAATTTCCAAGGGACACAAAAGTTTTTGATTAAGCTGAAATTTGTTTTTTCCCTTATTTTGTGTCGGTCTTAACTTATGAACATGTTGAATCTCAGATAAACATCATAGTGGACCTTAGGAAGGTTTCAAAGGTGGGCATCACTCTTCCCACAGTTTTCTGTAGTGGGTCCGCTCCAGATTTGGATCTGACCCGTTCTTTGTCTCATGCCCTGAAATGATCTCTCCAAATAGATGGACGGTGTAAATGCAACACATACATCATGATGGGTATCACAGAACTTGGTGACGTAACTTAAGTGGCCAGTCTCGCTACTCAGCCTGTAAGTATCTAATCTGCGTCCATCCTTGAAGGGGCGTTCGGAGTAGCCCTCCTGAACTATCTGGGCTATCTGCCTAATTTCATGTCGTAACTTGAGGTTTTACAACTGGTGGACTAAGAGGATTTCACAAACAAATCACGGTGGCCTTACAGAGCTCGGGTTTTGGACGCTCTTCCAGCAGGAGGGTGTGTAGAGGATTACGTTCCTCAACATACGATCGTGTCCTAATAATCTCATATTGGACTGAATTTCTTTTTAGACAGGCCATCAGCATGGCGGCCCGGCCTAAATCACGTGGATGTCCACCACATGTGGCTTGGCACGTGCACCGTACAAAGAAGTGCCTGCGGCGGGGACCAAAGCGTCTTGTCCGATATTCTGCGAAAAATTGCAGAAGCATATCGAATCCTCGAGTTCTCCTCCAATGGCATCATAGTAATAATCTAGCAAACAAGCGGCATTTTCACTATAGAAAGTCCAAAGATTCCATTTCCCAGTCCCAGCTTGGGCAAGCTTGCGCTCCAGAGAAAATTCGCAGCCATAAATGCGCCTGCAGTCGGCCCTAATCCAAACGAAAAACACACGTTTCTTCTTCCGTTTTTTCAGATCCTACCATTAAAAAACCCTTCTCTCTGGCTGTCTCTCTCTCTCTCTCTCTCATTGAATTCCTTCCGTTTTTCTACTTCGTTTTGAATTTCATGGAAGAAGCTCTTTTTTGAAACAATCAGATGAAACTCTTCCAAGAAAATCGAGATTCAAAGCAGGTTTTTCTGTAAATTTTCTTGTTCTTGGGAGTTTGAAGAACAGAAGAGAAGCCCGAGGTGAGTTTTTTCCCCGATCTTTCCACTCTCTATTTTCTATAGAAGACAAGTAGTAGAATTATATGTTCTGTTTCTAGTTTTGAATCTGATTTTTCTTGGAAGAGAAATTCTCTTCTACTTCTTCTTTTCGTTTTTTTTTTTTTTTTTTTTAAAAAAAAAATTTTAATTTCTTTTTTTTTTTTTTAAAGACAGCTCATATTCATCTGGGATTTTGAAGCTTTCTTGCTTCATTAGGTGGTGCCAGATAAGAAATGGTTGCGCAGGTGCGTAATTTAGCTAAAATTGGATAGCTGCCATCATTTTTCTTTCTGTAGGATGCGAGTGGCATTTATGGTTTTAATATACGATTCCGCACATGCGGGGCTATTGCTTGGGTGATCCGAAAGGATGATTTCGTGGGCCCCGCCTTGGATAGAGATCTGATAAGAAAAAAATTCCAGACTGGAAGAACCTAGCCCTTCTACCAGTGCCCTGAAAAACAGCAGTGGTCGACAATCAACCGAAAGTAGTATGGTGATCGGAGGGACAGGACCTTCCGATCAACGTGATTTTCAGGGAGTCTCCCATCCATGGCAGGATCCGTCCGATCAACGTTTCGGATCTTAGAACCATGGGCCTCATATGCGTTGAATCTTGCAGGGTGGGCAATTGTAGGTTTGCTGATGAGCACTACCCTCATGTTTATTTATTTATTTAAAACTCTTCCGCATGTTTTCATTTTCAACTGACTTCATATTCATTATTAAGTCTGAGGGGAGTTAGCATAAGCCCATAAACCCTTCATGTGAAAGTTAGAATTTCTTCATCTGCATAAATTTAAAAGCCTTTAACACGAATGCATGTTTATAGGGTGTTACGTATAGACTTGTTACCCTGCTTCAATGTACGCATTGAGCACCAAGAGTTGCAAGTATTATCTCCCACCTAGAGCTGTCAAGTGATGCAACCCAACGGTCACACAAGCTGCTTGGTCAAGGATCTGACCAATCCAACCATTTAGATTGTCTTGATTGATAATATGGACCAAATTAATGGTTTGTAATAACTTTGATGAGATCAACGGTCAGTTTGCAGTTTGGGGCCCATGGGATCAATCTTATGGTCTTCAAGTTCATAGGTGTTTACTTATTTAATTAGTCTTTAGGGTGAGAATGAATCATGAGTTCTTTAATAAATTTCTCTTTTATATTTTTTCACTTTCTTAGTGGGCACACTTTTGGGACACCAAATTATGTTCAAATGATATCTAATTGGTTCTGTTTGATAGCCTACTAAGCTGCCTTTCAAGTGAGCCTAAAATTATCCCATCCAAATGCTATTGGAATGAGTCATGGCCGAATTACAGAAGGCCCATCGGGTTGTGATGCATTTCAAGTGCATTTTGGTTTTTTGCTGGTTAGGGTTTCTTTGTTTTAAGCCTAGATAAGGTTCTGCTTTGGGTGTAAAGTAGTGTGATACATTGGACCAGTGTTTTAAATAGCGGTAGCATGTTGCGTAGCGTTCAACTCTCCGTAGCGTGTAGCGTAAGCTGTGCAATACTTTTATTATTATTATTATTATTTAAAAAATATGATAAATATTAAATAGTAAGAAAAAAATAAAATATATAAATGTCACGTTCTTCAAAATAAAAATCCCAAATATAGTGGTTCCTACCTGGACTACACAACAAAAAACAATGCACACATACGCACACAGCACACCACAGTGGGCTCACCATAGAAAACAATGCAAATCCACCCCTTCACGCACCTCAGTGGGCCCCATGTGGGCCACACCATAGAAAACAATGCACATCCACACATACGCACACCACAATGGACCCCACGCGGGCCACAACATAGAAGACAATGCAAATCCACCCCTTCACACACCTCAATGGGTCTCACGTGGGCCATACCATAGAAAACAATGCAAATCCAACCCTTCATGCACCTCAGTGGGCCCCACGTGGGCCATACCACAAAAAAAAAATCTATATTTACAGAGATATTGAAAAAGAAATGAAAAAAATTACAAAGAACAAAAAAACACACAGTAACCGGCATTTTAAAAGGAAAAAATGAGAAAAAACTCAAAATGCCAAGTTATTTTCATTGTACATCGAAAAAAAAAAGAGAGCGTGCGTACCTATTTTTGTCTCAAGATGAGATTGAATTAACGAAATATGCAAAAGTTGAAGCTCCACAGCCGATCGCAACCGGAATAGGGGAAATCCGATTTCTCCGTCATTCTTCTTCATTGTTGATGAAACTGCACCAAATGGAGCTCCTTGTAATCTCCAACAATCGGCCACAAAAGCCCCTTCGAAGGGCCTTTCAATCGCGAGATTGAAGAGTGGGGAGAGGAAGTAGCGTTGGTTTGGGGCTATCGAATACGTTGTTCAATAAGGCCTAAGGGGTTTTTTTTTTCAAAAAAAAAAAAAAAAACTTAACTTCCTGTGGTGTGAGTTCACCACTATTTATGGCAGTGAAAAAATAATAATTTACAACAGGTAGCGCGTGCTACCTGTGCTACACGTACGTGTCTGTAGCATACGCTACGACCCCTATAGCGTGTGCTACAGGGGATTTACGCTATTGGATGCGCTACGTAGCGATTTTGCAGTGCTACGCTATGTAGCGTACGCTACCAACACTACTCAAAACATTGCATTAGACATAGAAAGTCCTTAAGAGGGTTCTTTTTTTTTTTTTTTTTGGGTGATCCCCTTAAAGAGTTTTTGCTTCGGTAGAGGATTGTTGGGTTCTTTCCCACAATCTTGTTTTCCTTCCTTTGATCATTTGCATCCCTATTCGAGGTTGCAGGTTCGGTTCAGATAGTGGTGTACTTGTACTAGACCCCAGCTAGGGACCAAATTTGAAACTGTTGGGTTTGGATATGGGTACATGAGGTACTGGGTAAAAATTTGATTGGATTTGGGTATCCCATTAGATTTGATTAGGTTTAGTTTCAAGCATGACTTGGGATTAAAATGGGTTTTGGACTTGGTGGGTTTAAAATATGGCCATATTAATTCGGGTTAGGATCTAAATTTGGATCTTGATTCGAATTCAGATTGATACCAAAAACAGTCTATTGTAAGGTTCGCAAATGAATGATAAAACTTTTTTTAAAAAAAAAATCATAGATTTGGGCACCCAACTCGATCAATTTCTAGTCAGATCCAAAATGTTGACTTAAATATGACCCGATTATCAATCAAATTTGGACTTGGGTCTTCAGTTATTTGCAGATCTGAGTATCCATCAACAGTCCTCCTCCCACCATTACAAGACAGGTTGGCAGGAATATGGCAAGCATTTCAAAATGCGAATTTTTAAATGCCCTTTTGAACCGCATGTTAAGATTGCGGTGGCAATGGGCCGGGTGGCTGACCTGATAGGGCAAGGGCTTGGGCCCCTAAACAAATGGTTTAAAGACTGCCGTTAAACCATTAGCTTTCAGGAATGGCTTGGTCCAACTCACTAGTCCTGTCTGATCTTCAAGTGAGCTATCTTACAAAAATCACTTTACAGTGGGTTTGCTTTTCGCTTCTTGTTGTTTGAAGAAACCCTCAACTTCAATTGGTCTTTTTTCATGAAAAGCAGACATGAGATTACAAATCAAGTGTTTCACTAAGATTTCGAATAGCTGTCCCGAATTCAAGTTGATTATCTTTCGCTTCTTCCTCAGACAAAGACGATCAAAGAATTCCCGATCAAGGTCATTGCGGATCGGATACGGCGAGACGAGCCGTTTAACATTATGATATGTGTCAAGTGGTAGTGCAGTGATGTATGCAGCTGAGGCATCCTAACAGACCAGGAGATTTGAACCTTGTTCCTACATGACCCGATCAATTCGATCAGGCACTCGCCATCCATTTTCCTTGTTCAACTGTATGACAACATGAAAAAACCAAAAGCTCTGCCCTCCCACTCTATCTATCCAAGGGATGGAAGGGCAGAGGCCTTTGGTGTATGCATGTTTGTTATTATAATCACATTACCAGTATTTTATAATTTATTTATTTTCAATTTAGAAAATACTCCAACAATTGTTACCAGTGATTTGGCACATCTCAACAGGCAGGCCATAACCCAAAGTCCCACTAATCAGACATTCCTGACTGTCCAACTGGAGGAGTGAAAACAGCCTGATTTTTATGGCAGAGGATCTAAACAGTGCGGGCCACCTATTGAAAGCTTGGATCTCACAGCCATGTGCCATATTGGCATGTATGCTTGCATCTGGATGAGTTAGGCTCTGCATGCCTGGGCTTAGTAAACCTCTTCAGATGTGAGTGTCATTATGTCAATTTTCTAGGTCCCTATGCCTGACACATCGAGTCCATGTCTAAGTAATACATGTTTGGTTGGTTTTGGAAATATAAGAGCATCTTGGTCATGTTAGTAAAATTTCTTTATGTTCCTGTGTTCTTCGTGTGTCATAACCTCATTTTCTGATAGGCATTGGTTCCCTTAACTCGCCTATGTGAACCTAATGAATCTTTTCTGTTTGCATGATAATAGTACAATCAAGATTTATCAATGTTGGTTTGGACAATTTTAGAGCATTTTCTTGTGTTTAGTGAGATTCGACAAGTGATGTGTGTTTTCTTCATGTCTCGTGACCTTATTTCGATTTTTATGATGTTAACTAAGTGGAGTTACAGACATACAGAACTCGTTCATATAAAATGGCAAAAAAAACTTGCTAGCTTGGTTAAGGTTTTGTTTACTTTTCAGACTGAAGGTGAATGCAAGTAATTTGTTTAGTAATTGACCAAAACATAATAATAATAATAATAATAATAATAATAATAATAACATAAAACATGATTTCTGTTTCAGATCTTCATGCATTTGAGCTTGAGAGGATTTTCATTCATGGAGATGGCTTCATTTCAGGGTGATGCATGTTAAGGAAGGTTTACAATAAAAGCAGAAACATCAGAGATGAAGAAACACAGATTAAGCGGTTTGCTTTCGTCTTTCTTTGGGAGACATGAGAACTCTGAATGGCTTGAAGAGGACAAGAAAGGTGACTTTCCCCCTACATAAATGTTGTAACGATCTTATTACCTTAAGTTCTGATGAAGATGTCTGTTTTTGTCTTCTATTTGCAAACTGACTATGAAGTTTTTGTTTTCTTTGAAAGATTGCACAAATGAAAATCGCATGTCTTGTTCTTGTTGTTGGAAAGATAGTCACTTGTATTTAGTTGGGTTTTAGTCCTTGTTCTGAATGATTGTCCAGACAACAAAAACAACCCAGAAATTCAAAATTTGAACATGTTGTGCACATGGATTTACAGCTGAATCAACCTTTACGATTTTTTTTATTAATCTAAATCATCCACGTTTCATGTTAAGAGGCTTTTGTCCATATGCCTTTCTCAATATTACTAAGAAAAGGCACTGACGGAAGAGATCTATAGGTGTAAAATAAGTCTTAACTCATTGCAGTTTTCTGTATTATGTGTTCGATGTATGTTTCCTTCTGAAGGTCTGGCCTTGATAGAGTGAAATGGCAGAACATGATTCATGTAGCCAACCCCAATTAATGGGATAAGGCTTTAGATGACGACGACGATCCTGATGTATGTTTCCTTCTATTCTTTTATTTGGTGTGCTCTTGGGACTAGACTGTGTTTTTCCCAAGATTTCTTAAATGTTGGTGACTGGTGAACAATCCATGTAGACTCGAGATCTGTGTATGCCAATCCAGATTCCAGACTGTCTGAACTCATGGGCCACATTTAAATGTAGCATAGTTAAATCACATAGATCAAACACTATGATCCTACACCCAACTGATGACCTTAAAATGGACAGGAAAATGGTCAGTGATCGATTCAGTGGCCAATATGAGATTGGTAAAGATGGTTGATCAGTGTGATTTTTGGGCATTGCGCTGTCCACAATGCAGCCGAAGACTTGGACAGTCCGGATTGACAATTGATATACTTATAGGAGACATCTGTAGAGTATGGGTCAGCACCATCTAGGAATTGCAGAAAATGCACACAATAGTCCAGATCACAGTTTAGATAACTTACCCATAATATTGTCTGATAGAAAGATTTAAGGTTGCAGTATGAGTGGTGTTGTTGCAAAAGCTGCTAGTTTTCTTCTTTCACCTTCCAACTTGGTGATGTGCAAGCAGCAGTTAAATAGTTACCCTTCCAAATAATAATAATAATAAGTAAAAGGCTCTTGTTATTGCAGATATTGAGAAGAATGTAGAGAAGATACTCAAGCTGATCACTGAAGAAAAGGACAGAGACTCTGTTGGGAATTCAACTGTAGGGTCTGAATTGGCAACACTTGTTGAGGATTTCTACCAACGCTACAAATCACTGTATGAACACTATGATCATCTGACAGGTGAGCTAAGGCAAAACGTTCATCACAGAGAAAAAAAGGATAGCAGTTCTTCCTCTAGCTCAGACTCAGACTCAGAGCATTCATCTAATGAGAAAACAGCTAAGAGCAGAGAAGGCAAAGCTGGCAAACAGAAGATTTCTGCGTCGGAGTACCAAGCTCTGCAGGAGCAGCTTGGGAGTTTAACAGAGACCTGTAAGGTCTTGCAAGTCGAGAATGGAGGACTGAAGAAAGAAATGGGTGAGAGATTACGAACTATTAATGAAGAAAAAGATGCTCTTGAGTTGGTAAAGTTGGAGGCTTTTAGCAAGATAGAGAATGCAGAGAAAAACATAGATGAACTTAAAAATGAAGCTGGATGGTTGAAAGATGAGAATTCGAAATTGCAAGTAGAGAATGGAGGTTTGAAGCTTGAAATGGAAACCACAGTGTTAGAAGTAGCTGATCTCAACCAGAGATTGGCAGCTGCAAATGAAGAAAAGGTTGCTTTGAGCTTGGAAAATTCAATGGCTTTGAACAAGATACAGCAGTTGGCATCAGAAAATTTGGAGGTTTTGAACAGGATACGGCAGGCAGAGAAAATCATAGAAGAGTCTGGTTCTGAAATGGGGCTGCTGAAAGACAAGATTTCGGAATTTCAGGCTGGGAACGGCAGTCTGAAGCTGGAGCTGGAAGCTGCAATTCGGGAAGTGATGGATCTGAAGCAGAGATTGTCAACTACAAATGATGATAAGAATGCCTTATCCATGGAAAACCTTGCTCTTTTGGGCAAGGTAGAACAGGCAGAGAAAGCCATTGAGGAATTCAAAATCGAAGCTGAACGGTTAAAAGGTTTGAAACATGATCTGGAAGTTGTAAATCAGCAAGTGGCTGATCTGAGCCAGACACTGCAAGCTACAGAGGAAGAGAAGGCTGCTCTGTCTTCAGAAAATTTGGCGCTTTTGAACAGGATCCAGAAGGCAGACAATCGTATAAGTGAATCAGAAAATGAGAGCAAACGGTTGATGGAGCAGAATTCCATTCTGCAGTCAAATCAAAGTGACCTGCAAGATCAGTTTCTGGATCTGGAGAGAAGATGGGAAGAGAGAGGAGACCAGGTTTCTACTCTTCTGAAGAAACTAGAAGATGCTGAGAATGAAGCATCGGGTGTGGTCAAGGGTTTCACGTTACAGGTAAATGATCTGAAACTGGAGCTGGACCTGTTTCGTACTCAGAAAAGTGAACTGGAAGAGCAGGTCCAAAGGAAAAACAGTGAAGCTTCAAAAAACCAGGTTCAGTTGGAAGCTTTGAGCTGCGAATTAACAAACAGGATTTCGGATCTGCAGATGACACTGAAAGAGAAAGAAGATAGTTTGAACGGGTTAGAGGTGAATTATAAAAAACTTGAAGATCAGTTCCGGGAGTCATCCAAGAAGCTTCAGATTGCAGAAAAGAAGATTGAAGAAATAACAGAAGAGAATGGCCTGACAAAATCACATGTAAATGATCTGCAACTAGAGCTGGATTTGTTACGTGCCCAGAAAAGAGAACTGGAAGAGCAGATTGAAAGGAAAAACGGTGAAGCTTCAGAAAACCAGATTCAGATGGAAAATTTGAGGAGGGAATATACAAACAAGATTTCGGATCTGCAGATATTACTGAAAGAGAGAGAAGATAGTTTGAACGGGTTAGATGTGAATTATAAAAAACTCCAAGATCAGTTTGGGGAGTCCTTTGAGAAGCTTCAGATTGCAGAAAAGAAGTTTGAAGAAATAACAGAAGCGAGCGAGCAGACAAAATCACAGGTAAACGATCTGCAACAAGAGCTGGACTTGCTACATAGCCAGAAGAGTGAACTGGAAGAGCAGATCAAAAGGAAAGACGATGAAGCTTCAGGAAACAGGATTCAGATGGAAAGTTTGAGCCGTGAATGGGGAAGTAAGAGTTCGGATATGCAGGTAATGCTCAAAGAGAAAGAAGATGGTTTTAATGAGTTACATGCAAGTTATAAACAACTCGATGAACAGTTCAGGGAGTTGGCCGAGAAGCTTCAAATTGCAGACATGAAAATCGAAGAAATGGCAGAAGAGAAAGAACTGATCAAATTAAAAGGAAATGATCTGCAACTGGAGCTTGATTTGGTGTGCACCCAAAAAATTGAATTGGAAGAGCAGATTGAAAGGAAAACTAATGAAGTTTCTGAGCTAAATGGCAAGATTTTGGATCTGGAGAGAGTGCTGAAAGTGAACGAAGATAGTTTCAACAAGTTAAATGTGAATTACAAGCAACTTGACGATCAGTTCCAGGAGTCATGTGAGAAGCTTCTGATTACAGAAAAGAAGATTGAAGAAATGGCAGAAGAGAGCCGGATGACCTTCGAATCTAAAGATGAGATGATTCGGAAGTTGGAAACAGTCAGCCAAGAGCACAAGAAGGAGATTGAAGCTGCAGGAGAAGAAATCAGTAGGTTGAGAATGGAAATAAATAAATTGGAGGAGAATCGGAAAGAACTCCAAGAAAAGCTTGACCTTGCAGAGGCCGAAAAGATGGAAATGGCTGGAGTGAAGGAGGAATTGGTCCGATCAAAAGATGAGAAGCTTCAGATTGCAGAAAAGAAGATTGAAGAAATAACAGAAGCGAGTGAGCAGGCTAAATCACAGGTACACAATCTGCAACAAGAATTGGACTTGCTACGTACCCAGAAAAGTGAACTGGAAGAGCAGATGGAAAGGAAAGACAGTGAAGCTTCAGGAAACAGGATTCAGATGGAAGCTTTGAGCCGTGAATGGGGAAGTAAGACTTCAGATATGCAGGTAATGCTCAAAGAGAAAGAAGATGGTTTGAATGAGTTACATGCAAGTTATAAACAACTTGGTGAGCAGTTCAGGGAGTTGGCCGAGAAACTTCAGATTGCAGACAAGAAAATTGAAGAAATGGGAGAAGAGAAAGAACTGATGAAATTACAAGGAAATGCTGTGCAACTGGAGCTTGATTTGGTGAGTACCCAAAAAAGTGAATTGGAAGAGCAGATTGAAAGGAAAGCTAATGAAGTTTCTGAGCTAAATGGCAAGATTTTGGATCTGGAGAGAGTGCTGGAAGAGAGAGAAGATAGTTTCAACAAGTTAAATGTGAATTACAAGCAACTTGACGATCAGTTCCGGGAGTCTCGTGAGAAGCTTCTGATTACAGAAAAGAAGATTGAGGAAATGGCAGAAGAGAGCCGGATGACCTTCGAATCTAAAGATGGGATGATTCAGAAGTTGGAAACAGTCAGCCAAGAGCACAAGAAGGAGATTGAAGCTGCAGGAGAAGAAATCAGTAGGTTGAAAATGGAAATAAATAAATTGGAGGAGCATCGGAAAGAACTCCGAGAAAAGCTTGACCTTGCAGAGGCGGAAAAGATGGAAATGGCTGGAGTGAAAGAGGAATTGGTCCGATCAAAAGATGAGAAGCTTCAGATTGCAGAAAAGAAGATTGAAGAAATAACAGAAGCGAGTGAGCAGACTAAATCACAGGTACACAATCTGCAACAAGAATTGGACTTGCTACGTACCCAGAAAAGCGAACTGGAAGAGCAGATGGACAGGAAAGACAGCGAAGCTTCAGGGAACAGGATTCAGATGGAAACTTTGAGCCGTGAATGGGGAAGTAAGACTTCGGATATGCAGGTAATGCTCAAAGAGAAAGAAGATGGTTTGAATGAGTTACATGCAAGTTATAAACAACTTGGTGAGCAGTTCAGGGAGTTGGCTGAGAAGCTTCAGATTGCAGACAAGAAAATTGAAGAAATGGTAGAAGAGAAAGAACTGATGAAATTACAAGGAAATGCTGTGCAACTGGAGCTTGATTTGGTGAGCACCCAAAAAAGTGAATTGGAAGAGCAGATTGAAAGGAAAGCTAATGAAGTTTCTGAGCTAAATGGCAAGATTTTGGATCTGGAGAGAGTGCTGGAAGAGAGAGAAGATAGTTTCAACAAGTTAAATGTGAATTACAAGCAACTTGACGATCAGTTCCGGGAGTCTCGTGAGAAGCTTCTGATTACAGAAAAGAAGATTGAGGAAATGGCAGAAGAGAGCCGGATGACCTTCAAATCTAAAGATGAGATGATTCAGAAGTTGGAAACAGTCAGCCAAGAGCACAAGAAGGAGATTGAAGCTACGGGAGAAGAAATCAGTAGGTTGAGAATGGAAATAAATAAACTGGAGGAGAATCAGAAAGAACTCCGAGAAAAGCTTGACCTTGCAGAAGCTGAAAAGATGGAAATGGCTGGAGTGAAAGAGGAATTGGTCCGATCAAAAGATGAGAAGCTTCAGATTGCAGAAAAGAAGATTGAAGAAATAACAGAAGCGAGTGAGCAGACTAAATCACAGGTATACAATCTGCAACAAGAATTGGACTTGCTACGTACCCAGAAAAGCGAACTGGAAGAGCAGATGGAAAGGAAAGACAGCGAAGCTTCAGGAAATAGGATTCAGATGGAAACTTTGAGCCGTGAATGGGGAAATAAGACTACGGATATGCAGGTAATGCTCAAAGAGAGAGAAGATGGTTTGAATGAGTTACATGCAAGTTATAAACAACTTGGTGAGCAGTTCAGGGAGTTGGCCGAGAAGCTACAGATTGCAGACAAGAAAATTGAAGAAATGGTAGAAGAGAAAGAACTGATGAAATTACAAGGAAATGCTGTGCAACTGGAACTTGATTTGGTGTGCACCCAAAAAAGTGAATTGGAAGAGCAGATTGAAAGGAAAGCTAATGAAGTTTCTGAGCTAAATGGCAAGATTTTGGATCTGGAGAGAGTGCTGGAAGAGAGAGAAGATAGTTTCAACGAGTTAAATATGAATTACAAGCAACTTGACGATCAGTTCCGGGAGTCTTGTGAGAAGCTTCTGATTACAGAAAAGAAGATTGAGAAAATGGCAGAAGAGAGCCGGATGACCTTCGAATCTAAAGACGAGATGATTTGGAAGTTGGAAACAGTCAGTGAAGAGCACAAGAAGGAGATTGAAGCTGCGGGAGAAGAAATCAGTAGGTTCAGAATGGAAATAAGTAAATTGGAGGAGAATTGGAAAGAACTCCGAGAAAAGCTTGACCTTGCAGAAGCTGAAAAGATGGAAATGGCTGGAGTGAAGGAGGAATTGGTCCGATCAAAAGACGAGAAGATCCGAATGCTGCAGAAAATAGAAGGAGAGCAGAAAGAAGAGACCGACAGAATCGAAGTTCAGCTCCGCCTAGCGAGCCGGAAGCTTCAAATCACAGAGACTGAATTCAAGGAGAAGGAAGAAAATTATCAGAGGATGCAAAAGAAGCTGCAAGAAGAACACAAACTACTTGAAGAACGCATCCTGAAGTCAGACAAAAAGACAGGTGTATTAGAAAAGGAGCTGATGCAAATCAACGAAGTGGCGAAATCCGCGATGGAAGCGCTGAGCATTGGACTCTGCGAGCTGGAAATTAAAGTCCAAAAAATTGTGGAAAATCACGGGTACGTCAAAACCCGATTGTCAGATTGGTCACAAGCGCTTCAAGTTGCAAAGGTGTGGGCTGCGGCCATGATTAATGAGAAGCAAGTACTAAAGAAGGAGAAGCATGATTTATTGGGGAGGCTTAAGGATACGGAGGAACTGATATTGGCGTTGAAAGAGAAGGTCAGAATCTTAGAAGTAAAGGCTGGCGAGAAGGAGAGAGAAAAGGAGAGAGTGGTAGGTAAGATGGTTGAATTGGAGAAGAGAGTGAAGGAGAAGGAAGAGGAGATGTTGGATAGGAAGGAGGAAAAAAGGGAGGCCATAAGGCAGCTCTGCTTGTGGATTGAATACCATCGTGAAAACTACAATCAACTCCGGGAATCGCTCACGATGGTGCTTAAAAGGAACCGGCAGCGGCAGTCATGATTCTCTTTTTTTCTTTCTTCTTTTTTTTTTTTTTTTTTTTTTACCTGGTAATTTTGTGTTTCCTGCATCCTTGATTCTGGATTGTCAGTAAATGGTCTTATATTTGTTCATTTTTATTTTTTTATTTTGTATAAGACAGTTGGGCTTGTTGGTGAGATATTATTGATTTTTTTTTTTTTTTTTGTTAGGTAAGACAGTAGCGTCTGTTGGTAGATAATCGTGATTCACAATAACAAGAATCCACCTAATGGTGGTTGAGGATTTACATGATTCTCAATCGATGATGAGTCAGATGCTGATATGGTCAAGTGACTGAGATTGTTGATTTGATGGGCCTCACAGTGGATGGATCATGACCCCAAAACTTAGCCCCCAATACCAACACTTGGAGTTATAGTGACCATTGAGAAGAGAAATACTCAATTGAAAAGATGCTTTAGGTTGGATTGCTTGGATCCTTATGGCTCATCAAATCATGGGCCCTGCTTTTTCAAATTGAAAAATGAGGATACAGTGTATATCTTTCATATTTGTGGATCACATAATTCCTCCAGGAATGATCAACGGCCAATTTTAGTTCTTCAATACATGCTAACCTCCCTGCTAGTCTGCAGATGGTGCGTGAAACTGTTCAGCGAACTCCACTGGAGAACTAAAATATGCGGACAATATAACACCATTATGGCACTCTTTATAGGTTAGGATTAAAGGGTCACCCTGACGTGGCTGCAAGCTAAATACATAAATGTGAGGGATGTCTTGAGATGAGGGAGAACTCTCTTTTCAATTATGAAAAGAAAGTAAAGGTTAGTTTCCATCGTTGCTGAGATCCAGAAATTGGAATAAATAGTCATCACCCCCAAAAGTGTTGTGGGCCTCGGAATGAGTTAAATGAGAGAATAGAAAGTGATAAAAGGAGGTTTCCTCATGGTTGGTTGCGATCATCAGGTGTAGGATCTGCTCCCATCAAATTAGTTTCTTGCCAGAGGGGAGGACCAACCAGCAAAGCTCGCCACTGTGGGGTCCTTGCATGTTGCCAACTGAATTGCATGCGGACAGGCCTCTTACCCATATACCATAAAAATCATCATCCTCATCATGATAGCCTGGCCTAGTTATATTGGGCCGGCTTCTGGAATCCAATTTTGATAATCATCCATGGCTGTATCCTTGGTAAATAAGTGAACAGGCTTTCAAATCCATTTTCACCACCTAAATCTAAGTCCTTTGCAACAGTGCAAAATTCCTGATTTCTTTTGTTTCTCTTCTATTTTTTCATATCACAATGCATCAAAGAGGCCTTGACAATTCCAAAGGGTAAAGGAAATGACATATATCTAATTCACTTCCCATGTAACCCGGCAAATGAAGAGAAAGTAAATAACATATAACACATAAAGAGAAATCTAAATAACAGGCTAATGGCCATTATAAGACATGAAAAAGGAATTTAAGAAAACTACGAAAATTCTCATCTATTGCCTTGTGTCTTATTCAGTTAGGCGAAAACCAACAGGCGGAGAGGGGTATTCAGTTGTAGAGAGAGGAGAGAATGCATGGAATATCAACATGGGCTTACAGGGCTTTTCATCCTCTGATTTCTTCACCTACCTTGATCTTTCTATCCTTTCGCCTACAAAAATCACTCGGAATTCCCTTTCTTCCCTTTTGCTTCAATCTGATATTCTCATCTCCACTCCAAGGACATCCTTCACCAGTTCATATGTAACAAATGCAATTGCAATGGATGGCACCACCTGAATAAACAACAAGCATCATACATAATAAAATACCCAAAGGAATCAACAAAAATGTCTTGACAAACTAAAAGGCAATTATTTCTCTGGAATTTCATCTTGACTAAGTGAAATTAAGGTTCATGGGATAACAGTTTGTAAGGTAGTCCATCGTCTTAGCTGGAGACAAGGATATGACGATGACAGGAATGACTTTCTTTTCTTTTCTTTTCTTTTCCTTCTTCTTCTTCCTCTTGTTCGTCTTTTTATTTTTTATTTTTAAAATTTTTTTTTTATCCCTTTAGTATTCAGTGACTCTAATATGAGATTCAGATTTCAGGCTGTCCATCGAGCTGCACTGTTGATTGGCCAAAGCCCAACACAAATAAGGCTATCACAACCATCTGATCAGAGGCCTTCTACCCATTCAAACGTTGGATTTCGGTTGACAGCAACCGAACATTTCCAATTCTTTGAGTCCTCCAATCGATGGTTAAGATTATCTGATCCTATGAAGTGTAGATTCATCAGTAGCCAGAAGAAAGGGTGGAAAAGAGAAAAGAGGAGAAAACTGATATTTAATTCTTCTGTTATGTGGGAAGGTAGAAATCTAAGATGGGTGATGTTGACTTACCTTCACAGAATTGGGGACCAAACCCTTGTACAGTGCTCCAAAACCTTCATGTCTGACTGTTTTTCTGAATGCATCAACCATGCCAGAATACTCAAGTGGTGCTTTGCTCCTACCATCACCGGTCACTATAGAGGAAGCATCTTTCCAGCCAACCATCTGCATTCTTCTGCGAATGACATCAAGGGGGTATGCAACAGTCTGGCCAATAGTTCCAGCAGCAGCTCCACATGCAAGCCTTGTCATCACCCCTAACTCATTGTCTTCAACCAGTCCAAATGGTTTCAATTTGAGTAACCAGTCCTTCAGAGATTCGTAGACAGCAAAATTGAGGCCCACATAAGGAACCTGCAAATATCAAACACCATTCAAGTTCGTTGAGGTGGAATATCATGTAGAGACACCACAAGTAATAACAGGGCTGCAAGATGAGAAAAGTGGTAGCTGGTTCATTTTGTCAAGTTCAGGGTTCCAGTTCAACATTTTCTGAAGTGTGGTGAATCAAATATGGAAATCAATGGTATTTTTGTCATTTTACCTGAACATCCAAAGTTTCCTGTCTTTTATAAAGTCAAAGTTCAGGAACAGTAGAGAAACTGTATACAGACATTGTACTTATTGAAAAGGCCTAGTTACAGATGGGATTCAAAACATGTGACAATGAGGTCAATATACTAGAATTGCTCCCTAATCTGATGGAAAGTAAATGAACTGAAACTAAGAAATATAAGGAGTCACTAGCTAAGGCTGTAAAAAGGGCTATGCTGAGCATCATAACACCAGAATTCCATCATCAATACTCACCTGTTAGCCAGCCCTCCAGCAACCATGTAGCCTCGATAAGAGTAATTACAAAAATAAAAAATAAAACTCTGACAGAACATTACCTTTTGTTTCCAATGGGACAATTAGAACTTACAATGTTTAAGAGAAAATTTAATAGATTATGATGTGAAAGCGTAAACTATGAGAATTTTGCCAATGGGTTGGGGAAGGCGCCACTCACCACTCCGATGACAGATGGAAGCCATCCTTTGTACAGTGCCCTTGGGCCTTCTTGTCGAAAAACAGTTGATAGTGCATGAAACATCCCTCTATACTGGTAAGGAGACTTCTCTGTCTGCACAAAGAAAAGAAAAATGTAAGGGCCTGTTTGGCAGACACCTAAAACATGGTCTGCAGAAATGCGCTACTCTCCCAGCAAATTATCTGAAAGCAGCATGTTTTGTAGCAACATTACATAAATGTACCAAAGCTTAAATAAGCCTTAAATTTGGTTGAGATTAAAATGGTAAGGGGCTGCTTCTTCTTCTTCTCCTTTTTTTTTTTCCGAAAAACAAATTGAAACTTGACTCCTTGCAATGACGCGCCCTTCTTGTAACACTCACACCAAGCCCATGTAACCCAAAGCACTCTGGGGCCCACTGTCATGTCCATGTGTCATCCACTCCATCCATCAGTTTTGCCAGCTCATGCTAGGGTGTGAGATAAAAAAGGACAGATCCAAAACTCTAGTGGGCCCCACCATAAGAAACAGCTGGGATTGAAAGCTCATCATTGAAACCTTCTTAATGGCGCAAAGAAGTTTTGGATCAGGCTGATATTTGCATTTTTCCCTTTATCCTGGTGAGAATAACCTAATGAATGGGTTGGATGGTATATAAACATTACAGTGGATCCAAGAAGGCTTCAATGTGCGCAAAAATCCCACTGTTTCTTGTGGTGTGGCCCACCTGAACTTTGGATTTGCCTGATCTTCATTCCCACGTCCTAACATGTGATGGTGAACATATCAAGGTGGGCCCCAAGTAACCATTTTTACATGCCTCCACACAATACTTTTAGTAGGAAATCTATAATTGTGAAAGCTTGAAAATGTGCATTCTTCTTGGATGGGTTTTGATAGGGTATGCATCCCCGTAGCACATTACCCTACAGCGGATGGTTTCCACCTCCAATTACAACTTACATGATGATCTGAACCATTCACATTCTATATTCTATGCTACACGAACCATTGTATGAAACATTTGCACCTTTCAAATTTTTTGTTTATTTTTTAAATAAATAAAATCATATGAAACATTTGCTCAATGGATGATTGTGTACAAGATGAATATGAAGCATTGAAAAGTTATTTTTACTGGTTCCTATTCAAATTCGAGATGCAAAACATTTTCTCAATGGATGATTGTGTATGAAAGTGAATATGAAGCATTGAAAAGTAATTTAGTGGTTCATATTCAAATCCAAGCTTGAAAGGTAGGATTATCAATGAAGTATGATTATAAGAGCATAGCTTCTATATGGTAGTAGTGAGAACATGAAGAGTTCCAATTGATCTTGGATGTGCAATACAGGGGTTGGTAACCAGCCACTGTAGGTACTGTTGCTATGGGGCCACTGGACCCTATCAAAACATTTGCTCAATGGATGATTGTGTACAAAAACGAATATGAAGCATTGAAAACAAATTTTAGTGGCTCGTATTCAAATCCAAGATTCAAAGATAAGGATCATATATGAAGCATGATGATAAGAGCATAGCTTATAGATGTTAATAGTGAGGTCATGTATTGTTCCTATTGATCTTGGATGCAATCCATGGGTTGGTAATCAGCCACTGTCGGTACAGTGCTACGGGGCTCCATACCCTATCAAAACTCTTCTTCAGATGATGTTGCATTCACAGTAACAGTAAAGAATAGTTTGAAAAATGAAGATGCATGGGCTAATCCGTATAATTTATGTTGAATCAAAACTGTTAAAATATTTTATCACCTAATTTCCACTGTAAATACCAAGAGTCATCCTGATCCAAAATTTAGGTCAGGCACACTAGAAGGAGAAATGTATAATCACATCTCACAACTGTACATTCATGTGGGTGTAGTGTACATAAGTGTTCTAATATACTATTGGGTCTTACTCTTGCTCGGGTGGTAGACTCTCGGGAGTTTCAACACCCCCTCAAGGGTTCGAGTACCCATAGGTGGTGAAATTCCACTAGGGCGTGAGTGTGTGGGGGTGTGTGTGCGTGGGTTAAAAAAAAAAAAAAAGTGTTCTAATATACTATATTTTGGTGTATCCCTTCATTCTAGTGGTTCTTACTTGATGACTAGTTTGGATGGTATAGATTGATTAGAATAGAGGTCTTATTAATGATCTGAACCGTCCATCATGTGAGCCCTACCTTTGAATGTCAATCCCTTTCAAAAGCTCCAATGATCCAATGGCCATTACCATCAGATCAATGCCTAAGAGAATGGATGAGCAATATTTATTATATCAGAGAGGTCCAACTAGTGATCTAGGCTACCCATCATGTGGGGCCCACTTTCAATTAACAATCCCTCTTAAAAGTCTCTTTGATCTAGATTTAAAAAGGGACCAATCAATTATGATTAGAATAGAGGTCCAGTTAGTGATCTAGACCACCCATCACGCAAGGCCCACCTATGATTGCCGATCCCTTCCAAAAGTCATTTTGATCTGTAGCCATCAGATCAATGCCTAGGAAAATGGATGTGTTATATTTATACCGGAGAGGTTTAGTTAATGATCCGAGCAGCCCATCATGTAAGGCCCACCTTGCATCAACAATCCATCTTGAGAGTCACTTTGATTGTATGCTCCTAGCCTTCCAATCAAATGGCTTGAAAAAGGGACAATTCATATTGATAAGAACAGAGATCCGATTAGTGCTTTGAATTGTCAATCATGAGAGTGCTACCTCTGATTGCCAATCCCTTTCAAAAATCACTTTGATCTAATGGCCATAAACATGCAATAAAGGGCTAGGAAAATGCATGGTCTACATTGATTACAATAGAGTCCAGTTGTTGATTTGGATTGTCCATGAACTGGGTCCACTTTGATTGTCATCAAGTTGCATTATTTCATAAAATAAAATTTCCAACGATTGTCATCCAAACAACATTTAAAGAGAAAAGGATAAAACAGAGAGTATCATCCAAACACCATTTGAATATAAAATTAGATTTTTGGAGGTAAGTTTTCCAAATTTGCTTTCCACATAAATCTGCTTCAAATTTTTTTTTTTTTTCTGGGAGTGGCTACCTGTAACACTCTGGTTTTCTAATACTCAAGTACTGAGTATCCTGGGGTATCACCACATATTTTTATTTTATCAGCTATATAAATACATGCGCACGCACTCCATTTACACTCGAGAACCCTAAAAATATGTACATAGAACCTGAATTCTAAGATCCTGATTCCAACAAGGCTTCATAAAACCCCATAACATACAAATTAAATCATTCATTGTCAATATCAGGTCCTGGATTACTAGATCCACCGTCCATCAGATCTACAATTAATATTGGGCGATCCAACACTTAATTACCATGCTTAGATTGTTTGATCAATAAGTATACTGCTAATGTTCATCTAAACTAGACCGGGAACCCTTCGAACCATTAAGATCAAACTGAGAAGTCATCCGACCATTGGATCGAAAGAAATCAACATCTAAAACCCAAAACCTAGCAGTGTGGTCCACCTGACCTTTGGATCTACCGACATATGATCTGAATTGTTCATTAGACTGGACCCTAGTAAGACTCTTAACTATAGATGAACTCAAATATTGCGGCCTACATGATAGTCGGAGACTTGGAATAATTAACCTCATTTTTGAGCTCATGACTACCACGACAAAGTTGCATTAGACGAGCGGAGTGGATTTCCCACAAACATCATGGTGGACCCCACATTGCACAGATTGTACACTGGTGGGCATACACCCCTATACCATTGAACTTAAAACCCAGTCAATCAAGTTTGACCCAAACCGAGTCGAAGAGGAAACTTCCTCATCCTCTTTTCATTTTCCCGCTTGCGGGCGTTTAAAACAGGAACCATCCATTGTGATTGATCGTGGCCCACCATTTGCGATCACATGCCCAATCTGATCTGTCCATTGTGTTCGGGCAGTGGTTCCAACCAAAACCCTAACGATCTCACACGTTGGTGCACACATGTACAAGTGAAATCCGTGCTGCGTGCGACCGTTTTGCGAAAGCAGAAACCCCATTTCTCCTTGCCATGTTGGCAATCCAAAGAGAGATACTTCCTTTAATCTTAACTGTCTAGTAGAATAGATCTCGGCCTTCTATTTGTTTCAGTTTTAGGGTTTCCACAGCTAGAGCGAGAGGCTCCCTAGCTTCTAGAAGCCTCATCAGTAGATCTCGAACATCAAAATTAGGGTGTCAGGAGATCCTATACAAAAACAACGATATCTCGTGCGATATTCCAAGCCAGCGCGAGTCATCTCGGGCGGAATCATGAAACTCAAAAAATCACTAATCATGGGTCCCTTTCGCATCACAAGATGGGTTCCACAAGCTTTGTGGGGCCAATCAGGATTGTTCAGAGGCCTTGGATCAAAGGATGACCCCCTAGACCAAGAATCACCATGGCTGATCGGGTCATCTTCCTTGTATGGCTGGAAAAACCCACCATCCGATTATGGGTTATAAACATTGATCAGAGCCATTCACCTAGTGGGCCGTGGTATCTGAAATCCAGTTGTAACATCGTTTTACTACCGTGCAAACAAAAATTGAGATTATCTTTTCTAACCCATCTAGGAGAACACTTAATAGTTGTAACTAATCCATTGATTAGTTCCACCCGAATGCTCTAGAATCGAATTAGAGAAGCCTATAAGAGCAGTCTTTTTAGGGCATAAATTTTCCAAAATAGAAAGTTCGTGAGGGTGAGTGTGCTACATCGAATCCATACTACCAAGTCGGGTTGTGGTGCTAAGTCTGGACCGAGTCCAAAGCTCCACGAAGCGTCAAGAAGAAGGGGGGAAGTAAGGAGAAGTAGTAGAAGAAGAAAGAATGGGAGAGAGTATACTCTCGTGTTGGCTCAGTTGAGTTGTGAGGGGAGCAAATCAGCGTTTATGCCGCATTGCGCCGGGTCACCGACTGAGTCTATCTGAGTTTTCAGGTTGGGGTAGGTCGAGTTCAGATCTCACTGAATACTCCAGAGAGAGAGAGAGAGAGAGAGAGAGTTTCCGTGTCATGATTGAGTCAACTTGTTGGCTCGACTGGTGCTCGGATTTCCAGTGTTGTGTCTGTTCAGCCAGGGCATTCTCTGGCCATTCATATAGAGAAGAGGAGGCGAATGAGAGAGAGAGAGAGAGAGAGAGAGAGAGAGAGAGAGAGAGAGAGAGAGAGAGAGAGAGAGAGAGAGAGAGAGTGGAGTTGGGAAATCGGGTTGTGCGGACTCAACCAAGCCAACTCGCTGAATCAGTATTGGGCCCAAGTTTGGATCAAGGAAGGTTAAGCTGGGGTTGGAAAATCCCTAGTGTGGGTTGATCGTGAATCAAGAATAGTTGGTTTGGCTCAAGTTCGACCGAGTCGGGTCATTGAGTTCGTAGTGTTGGTAAGTTCCGAGTAAACTCATTGTATGTTGCTGAGTTTTGCCCTTTGAATGGAATCTGATTTTGAACATTTTGTTTGCCTCGGCTCAATGTTGGTTTGGGGTTTTGATTGCTAGCTTGGATTGAGTTGAATGTATCCAAATTGGAACTGAGTGGTGAGTCTTCTTCTATGAGTTTTGGAATACAATTCAAATTCAATAAGCTTGTTGGATTTTGAGTCTTAAAATTAGTTGTGCAAAGTAAAAAAAAATTCAAATCTAACCCTAAATCTAAGTAGTCTAAACCAGAGGTTATGATCTTAACCATATATAGTGTGTAGAACTTGAATCTAACCGTATAATATCACAATTTGTCATAGGATTCGATCCTAAGGGGCGCACGCGCTTCCTAGCGACGTTAGTAGGCGATTCGGTTCATAAAGTGATGATTTTTCCCCTTGGGCTTTCCGCCTTCATTGTTAGTTTAAGTGATAATTTACTTTTCACCTTCATCGATGATTGATAGCTTTATTTTGTGCTTACCTATGTTAGTTAGTTGAATAAATCTTCAAGTCATTTGCTTGACATTTATTTACTATAAGCACTTACATGTTGCACATGAACACCTTCACATGCCTTGTGGATTGTTTATGAAGCTTCACTTACCATATGGACTAGTGGGAAACTCAACTCCCATATGAAAAACTGGACTTTTAATATGAACTTGAATAGTGGCGGTCACCTATATAGAATGGTTCCTCAAACTAGTGGCCACTTTGGGAAATGGATTAAATGGAAACTTGATTGTAGGCTTACCATCTTGTGAATAATTTATGTCTCTTGATGAACTATTTTGTATAATCTTGACCTAATAAGATCTACCTGTTACATTATAGCCACTAGTTGTAGATGTTACCCTCAAACATCATACTTGCTAAAGTCTGAGGAGTTGGGGATGGTGGTGTGGGGCACTATGCCCAAGCTGTCGGCTTATATTGGGTGATGAGCCTCCCCCCCCCCAATAATGACTTTTGAGCTCCATTAAAATGGTTGTTTGTAAAATTAAATAATAACAGTTGGGCTAATCATTCATTCCATAGCATGCGGGCGAGATCGGGTGGCTAATCTGAATTCTATAGCACGTACCTTTCTTGGGGTATTTTTCGCCAGCTCCTAGAACATTGTCGATTGACCCAATTTGTGTGAGCTTGTCACTTGAGCCCGTACTCAATGTACATTCTCTGGTGACTAGCCACTTGAAACTGCATGTGGGTTTTTGCCCAAAGCTAGTTGGATGAGCATCCTCAGGTTGATGTGCATTTCATGCATCCATGCATTTAAACAAGAATACATGATGAATTATTTTGCATGTTTTCTTGTTTAAAACTATAGTTGACTAATATGATGATGTGTAATCTTGAGGGGAATTTACACTAAGCTAGCCACGCATGCTTTGAATTATACAACCATACAAATGATGTAGGCATGGATGGTGGAGTTTATGAAGCAAACCCTAAGGACGTTCCTGCTATGGAGAGAGAGGATCTTGTCGAGGAAGAGCCCTACCAAGATATGGCTGAGCTCTATGGTCTCAACCGGTGGCTTCTTAGCATTTTCCTTTTAGCTGTTTCGTTCATAGCATTTGATACTTTGGGTTGAGTCCCCAGCTGAGTGGACTTGTATTTTCTAGTAATTCCCATGAACTATGGTACTTGATGTTATACCATGATTAGTTTTCTCTCTCGTCTTTGATGCCCACTGATACGAATCATGTGCATGTTATATTTTCCTAAGTTAATGCTCAGGTTTTTGTTGGCAGAGTTCTATACTCGAGTTACAAAAACTGGGGTGTCACACTACCAAACAGGGCCTAACCATTAAATTACTGCAAAGTTCCCGCAAACTGCAATAACCAAAACCGGAAAAAAAAAAAAGGAATTGTCAGGACATTCAAGAAAATACCTGGACAGTTAGCCTACCCCGTGCCAAGTCCATTGGATAAGTTGCTGACATGGCAATGATTCCAGCACAGGCTCCAGCTCCGAGACGTAAGAGAGGAGTTAACTGGGCATCTTCTGTAAAAAGGTTCAAGGGGGGAAAAAGTCTTAGAGATCTTGACCCATAAAGATCAGTATCATAAAGGTATTAAGTATCTATCAGAGGATGTGTAAGTAACTTGAAAAGCCGGCCAGCAAATTAGAGCATCACAACACAAGTTTCATGATAGTTCACCCAAGGCGAGAATCAAATAACAAAGTTATACAAGGAAAGAAGGCAGTCAAGAATTCAGATTCACGACTGTGACAGGCACCACTAGGTTCCCAAATCTAGCTCGTAAATTTGTAACAGGTGTATGTGTGCATGTGTGGATGACAACCTATCAAATAACTCAATAGAATGAAGTGTGTCGTTGCCGCATTTGAGTGGGAAATTAGAGCCAAGTGCCATCTACATCACTGTTAATGCTAACCTAGTCTTCAGTGATAGAAGCAAACGAAAAGGCTTATGATCATTTGGATTGCAAATTTTTGGACTATATGCTTGATCGAATCGGATGTGGAAGTAAATGTAGGGGATGTATAAGGGAATGTATTAGCTCAGTTAAAATTTTGAGGTTGATCAACATGTCCTCGAAAGGTTTCCTTAAAAGCTCAAGACATTTGAGGTAAGGGGACCCGCTGTCACCTCTTCTGTTTGTGGTAGTAGCTGATGTGTGGCAAAAATGTTGGAGCGTGGTCAAGAAATTGGTCTGTATCGCGGGTTCAGTGTTTGTTGTAGGATAAGCATCCAATCTCCCATTTGCAATATGAGAATGATATGATACTCTCTTATTATCCTAATGGGGCAATGGTGGAAAGATTGCAAATGTTGATTAGTTGCTTTGAGGCCATCTCTGGATTAATAGTAAACATTACTAGGAGGGTCTTGTTGGGCGTGCATTTATCATCTGAAGAGGTCAATCACTTGGGTGGGTTTTTTAGGTGTGGAGCGCGGATTGTTTTCTCTCCACCTAACTTGGCCTCCCCCTTTGTATTGGAAAACCGGCAAAACATTTGTGGGATGCAGTAGCAGGAAATATTTGAATATAAACTTGCCCAGTGGAAGAGCCGGAAACCCTCCTTTCGTGGCCAAATCACTCTTATCAAAGCAGTCCCTTCTAATCTTCCACTTTACTTTATGTCCTTGTTCAAATGCTTGAAGGCAGTGCTGGTCAGGCTAGAAAGGTTGAGGTGCAATTTTCTGTGGCAAGGCGCGTAGAGAGGAAAAAGTTTCATATCTTATCCTGGGTTTAGGAGTGCAGGCCTTAAGATAGGGGAGGAGAGAGAATCAAGGATTTGGGGCAAATGAACTTGGCTCTTACAGGAAAATGGTTGTGGAGATTTTGGGTAGATGAAGATGCACTTTGGAAGGAATCTATCACTGCCAAGTATGAATGTAATAAGGGTGGGTAGAAAAACAAAAGATTCTTTTAATTACAGGGCCACAGCAATATGTAAAAGGTGATGTCTGAGAAGGTAAAGTTTGTTGAGGCCTGAGGGGATCGGTTTTTCTCTTGGAATTAGGGAGAGAATCTAGTCTTGGGAAGATGTGTGCCCAAGTGACACCCCACTAAAAGATCTGTTTCCAAGGATTGCTCGCTTGTCTCCGAATCCCAATATTTTGGTCTCTTCGTGTTATTCCTTCTGTGGTGATCATTTGGTTTGGTCTCCCCCATGCCATAGATCTCTTACAGATGAAAAGGTGGGCGAGTTTGTAATGTTGTTAAATCAAGTTTGTCTTTGCCATTCGGTGATTAGGGAACAAGATAAGATGATTTGGAGGTTGGATAAGTCCAGAGTTTTCTCAGTTTGGTCTTTTTATGATATGATTGATCCTGGCGAGGAAAGTGGTGGAGCGCAAACGCACCACATATGGATGTACAGAATTCTTTCCAATGTCGTAGCTTTTGGGTTGTTAGTTGGAAGAGAAAGGGTGCTAATAGTGGATAACCTTCAGAAGCTATCGATGATTATTCCAAATACTTGTCTTATGTGCATGGTGAATGCTGAATCGGCGAATCATCTTTTTACTCACTGCCCGTTCGTGCATCAGATGTGGTCCAGTTTCCTAAAGAGTTTTCATATCTCACGGACTGTACCAAAAATCTGTTGGCACCCTTTTGTTGGTTTGGAATGGTGGGCTTTTGGAAGCAAGTTAAGGCTCTGTGGAGGCTAAGTCTGCTAGCTGTCCTATGGGCTTTATGGCTGAAAGAAACCTAAGATGTTTTTGTAATGTTAGTAATAGTGGGGACAAGGTCCAGTGTGGGGTGATGGGTTTAGTTGTGGATTGGGCCTCTTGTATAAATGGTTTAAGGGATTGTTGTTTTCCTTTTTAGTTTGTAATTTTGTGCTATCTTGGCGTGTCTTTTAATAAATTCATCGTTATCTTTCGAAAAAGAATGATAGAGGCAAACACATTAAGGCACGTGTTAATTTCTAGGGACAAAAGTGAACACACCTGCAACAAGAAACATGCACATATTTCAAATATGCAAAATGTGTTATGTTCATTGATGGGAACTGTCAATTATATTTGCATTAGCTCAACATTGCATGTAATGTATTCACACATATTTCAAGTTAGCTTGCACACATTTCATTTGCATTAGCTCGTAATATATTCACTTACATATTTCACTAATGGGAACCATTTCCTAATTGTCAAGTTCGTTTGCATTAGCTTATCATTCCATACAATATATTCGTCAGGGATGCTTTTCCTTTATGAAAATTATGAATGCCAACTTATTCATCAAGCTCATAATCGAGAAACAACTGTTCCCTAACTAATACACATTAGAACTGTAGAATGAAACTTCAACTTCATATGCAACTATAAACAAAGGAATAGAGTCACAGACAAAATAATGAAGATCATACCGTTGCCTGGTTGTTGCCGGTAGAACCATAAAATTCCTCTGTTAGAAAGACCAGTTAATAGTGAGCAAGATAGGAAAATATTTTATTAGTTGAATAATAAGCACACACTGGATGGTAATGCAATTGAATTCTCTTCTTCTTCTCATTTAAATATGACTGAAATTGGTGATTATCAATGGATAGAGATATCATGCAGAAACAAAGAATGATGCTTAAAATAAGTATAGCAAGCATTTCAGAGCAATTGGAAAACATAATTCAGAAGCTTAGAATGTTTCCCATGCAGACAATCTCAACATTTAACATGGAAAAGGTAAATACTCTCAAGCATACAAATCAAACCAAATTCTGCAGGGTTAAAATATATCTTTTGAGAAGCCAAACTGTAAATATCAGGTTAAATTCATCTTCCCAAAAAAAGTATCAGGTAAAATAGATTGGAGTTTTTTTTTTTTTTTTAAAAAAGTCTTCAAAAGAGAATATCTATGAACAGAAAGACTGGTCCTGTTCCCAGTTGAACACCAAGTATGATAGTACAAAACAATTACTGCCATTCGCCCAGAGGGCCCAGGCATATAAAAGTAATAATTTCCAGCATCAAACTTTCACCACTACTTCTCATACATAGCCGAACCCAATTAGTTGGGATAAGGCTTAGATGAAGAAGGTGACGACGATGATGATGAAATGAATACATACCCTATCTCATCAGCGAACAATGTTTCAAAAGCCCACCACATTGGCAACTATGAACTAATCTGGACTACGACCCAACTTCCAGATATTATCCTGACCATGGAGTTTGTCTGGTTTTTCTAGTAGAAAACTAACAAAATTGATGAGCAGATCAAAACTAATATGTTCTGTACTAACAAACTGGCTCTATAGTCTGCTTCAAAGTTTAAATATCAGTATGAGGAGGGCATATCAGCTGGGCCAAAAAAAGATACAATGCAGGTCAAATTGGACTGTATCAGATCTCTGTTGATGAGCCCATATTGACCTCTCTCTTTTCTTCTTTTTTTTTCCCCTTTATTTAGGGAGGGGGGGGGGGGGGGGGGGGTTGGTCAAAAATTAGAAAATTTATAAGGAATTATGAGAAAATGTCAAACATTGGACACTATCATTGTTTCTATGTTTTTAACATGTAATCAATGGTGTATCAGACTATTCTTTCATAAGAATTTTGTCTGCCAGCCTGTCCAACTGAAAATTGTCTAAATGGGTCATAATTGAACACAAATCAAGTATGATTTAGTGGATTATGGCTCATTACATTGAAGTATAACAAAAAGGAAATGAAGAAAATGGAGAGAAAAAAAAAAGGTGATGGTTTACCACTTTTTCTGATTTCCCCCGAATGATCCATCTGCCTCAAATCTTGTGTTTTGATCCTCAAAAAAGGCTTAGATCTAGCCTAAACTGAGTTTCTAAGCTTCCTTTAGGGTTGAAATTAAGTAAAGGTTGGAAAAAATGAGAAGAAAGATTGAAAAGGAAAAAAAAAAGGGGGGGGGGGGGGGGGGGGGCAGCTTAGATGCACTTCCTGATTGAACTTGTGAGCTACTAAATAGGAATTCTAATAAATTAATCTCTAGCAAACATATAAAAAGCTGAAAGGATGGCATGTTTGATGATTATGTCATGCACTCTTACAATAACATTCCAAGTAAATGTTTTGGTATGCACAATGAGGGGACTTTTATGCCATTTACTAAAACAAGGATCATAGGCACCGAACATAGATGTCTACAGAACTTGACATCAATCATGACAAAATGTTATGCATTCATAGACATCAATCAGCACAAATAAAAAGGGATATTGGCATCAGCCTTCAAACAAGGTAAGATAATGACTCGATGCAAAGAAACCAAACCTAGATGCTTGCTCATAGCTAAAAAACTTGACTGCCGAGTTCGGCACTATGCGTGCACAATTGGTACCATTGCCTTTAAATAGGCCACGAAAACCCTCAGTTCTCCATATATACTTCAAGCCTTGTACTGTTCCATTGTACTTTATATTTTGATGATTTTGAACCTGCATTTTCCAATTACCAAGGAGGGTACCTTGCTTTAGATTGAAAATTGTAACAAAAAGAAGAATAATGGAGAGAAGGCTAAACGATGAAGTTACTCCTTGTTAGAAAATATTTCAGCTCTTTACATTTCCAACCAGGAACAAGCTTTCAGGCACTAAACATTGAATGTTTTTCAATGATCTATACAGTGGTCATAAATGCATTTGAATCAAGGGCAAATGAAAGTTTATTTAAAAAAATTTCATCACTTCCAAAAAATAATTTATGACTTGTAATTTGAAAAAGGCAACTTTATTTAAAGATGTTTTCCAACTAAAAATTTGCAACAACACAAAAAAAAGAAAAAAAAAAAGAAGAAGAGCATACTCAACTCCATTTACAAAAATGTAATCCGTAAATGCAATAACTTGATGTAGCAGTTTAGTATAGAACCAAAGCCTTTTGCTCAATGATTAGATAGAAAACATAAAGGATACAAAGCAAGTCAAGATGCAAAGAAGTTGCAATACAAAGAAAGATCCCAAACCCTTAAGAAGGCATTTACAATCTTTAGCTTGCTTCTCTCAAAGAGGAAAGAAGGAAATGACAATCTAGGGCAATAACTAAAAAACCCCATTCCCAGTAAAGGGTATATAACTAGATTAGAACCCAATTTTCAGAAAAAACATGACTGAATTATGTAAGAATTAAGATGTAGGCTCAATCATTGGATAAATTTTCTCGATAATAATGGGGTTCCTCAAAACTGACTTACTTAAACCTGAACTAGCCTCAGCAGCAATGGCAGCTGCAAAAATAAGCCAACACAACATTTCACAGGTTTTAAGGAAAGTACTTGACTGCACAGAGAAAAGGCCAGTCTTTAGTTTTTTTTTTTTTTTTTTCCTGATTGGCTACTGATCTTTCAATATAATTAAAAAAACGAATGAAATTCTCAGTTATTATCAAGGTATTCCAAAACAGTTACGGCAGTAAAGGTGTTAAGCGTTACACGTTGCAGGGTTGTAACAGCCGTTATGGAAAAATTGCCCCGTAATGGTCCTATAATGGTCCCATAACAGCACCAAAATACGTTTTTTCCAAAAAAAAAGAAAAGAAAAAAGGAAGCCATTATGGCCTGTATCATAATGGTAACGGTGGTGGCCATTACCACCACCATTACCATTATGGAATACTTTGATTATCGTCATCTTTATGTTTGGAAACTAGGAACTCGGACTCGGCTCGGCTGACCAATGAGTCAAGATCATAGTTAGCAAAATGCCGTACAGCAAAAAAGAAAAGAAAAAAGGGCACGGAAAATATCCACGTGTAATGTAATTTGGTTTCTATCAGCTGACTGCTATTAATTGGTATAAGGCTTAGATGATGATGAATTTGGTTTCTATCATTAAAAGGATGCTAAAAAATTCAGTCAAAGAAATGGAAACACCAAAAGATCGGTGAATAAAGATTTTGGGTCTAACGTAATTGATTGAAAGAAAGAAAGAAAGAAAGGAAAAAGAAAAAAAGAAGCTGTATATGTGATTTATATTATATAAATAAGCTTAGAAAACAAGACAGCAAATAAATGGATAGTTCTATATGCATAACATTGTATATAGGCCTTCTTTCCCTCTCTCAAATCCTTCATTTTCAAGTATACCTTCTATAAACAATCCGCCTACCCTAAAATTTGTCACCTTCTACTCAAATCTATCAATGGATGATGCCCACAAATCTTTGTTTTTAAAATCGTATTAAAAGTTTTTTTAAAATAAAACACTTTTTTTTTTTTTCAAAAAAGGTGTTTAATTCGGTTTGCCCAAAAAAGAGTTTTTTTTTTCCTTTCCAACTACCATTGAAATATGTGTAGTTTTAAGTGTTTGACTAATTAAATAAGTTTTTTTTTTTTTTTTTTTTCCAATAATGAGTTTAAAATGGAGTATTGCTAATTTTGAAAGATGATTGTATGGCTCTATCGGTACGAAATGGATGAAGTTGTTGCGTTTCGCTGCCCTGGAACTTAAGGGTATGGCCCAAGAGTGTTGGTATGCTGTTGAAGAAGACTTGCATCACTGTGTCCTTCCTGTGAACAACTAGGAGGAAATGAGGGTGAGGCTAAACAGATGTTTCTACAGTTTTGATTACGAGACACCTCCTCTCAAGAGCTCTTCTCGCTACGTTTGGAGTTACGAAAAGTTGATTGTGGAGGAAAATATAATAGTATCATGAACTAGTAATCTGATGCCACCTGAAGGAAACAGTCAACAAACAAGTGGTGCACAGCAGACTACAAGTCAACATCCAATGATCCCATGATTGCTCGACTAAACAGTGTGGATGAAGCGTATTAGATGGCATGAAAAGTGCAGGCATAAACATGTACTTTTATCAACTAAAATGCATGGCTTTCTCTAGAGAAAAAAAAAAATCATGAGAAAGGGCAGTAATGTGTCACTGGCACAGGAACCAATTTGCATTTGCAATAATCACAACGCGGAATAGCAAGTTGCAAGCACCACACGACCTGTTACGGTATAGCTCTTATTTCATGGTATAAGGGTGGATGGTGCCAAATATTTGCTTTTTGTTGGAAAGAGAGAATCTATGTTGTAAGGGAGTTGTAGACCCACCTCCTCTAGTTGTTTAGTGCGGAGTCAGTGATTGATGTGGGCCCAATGTTCCATCATAGGGTCCAACATGTGCTTTTTTGAGCTGCTCGTTGCTAATTTTGGGGGCTGCATTTCAGAGATTACCATTTACTATTTTGGAATATTAGAGTTGATGATTGTGAAGATATGGTTATTTGAAGTTCTGCTAAAGATTTCAGGGAAGCTTTTCTATATTTACTTGCTATTTTTAGGCCATTACAAAATGGCCAATTTTTTTAAGATAAGGGTTGTTACTATCTTGATGACCTATGGTACAAGTGAAGGCACTAAAAGGGCAAGGGGAAGGCCCAAAAGGACGTAGGTGGGGGTAGTAAGAAAAGACTTGATGACGTATGGTCTAACCAAAGTTATGGCCCTTGATAGAGTGGAATGGAGGAAGAGGATTCGTGTAGCGAACCCCAACTAATTGGGGTAAGAAAAGATTCATATATATTTTAGGGTGTCTTTTAGGTTCTATAGAAGGATTTTGTTCTAGCCTTCTAGGAAGTAAAAGGTGTTATATTTTTTAGTTTTTTGGGGTTTTACTAAGTAGTTGTAAGAGATGAAGAAATTCAATTTTAATATTAATCGCTTTCCAGAGGACCACTCCAGATGTAGAAGATCTTCCATCGCAATAGCCCGTTTTTCTGATTGGATTCAGTAAGAGGAACTGATTGACTTGCCCCTTCTAGGTGCAAGATTCACTTGGACTAATAGTCGGGCCTCTCCTATCCAGTCTCGTCTCGACAAATTCCTTATTTCTCCTAAATGGATTGAATATCATCCGAAGATCAAACAAATCGCTATGCCTCGCACCACCTCCGATCACTGTCCGATCATGCTGACTGAGGAAGAGGATAATTGGGGGTCGAAGCCTTTTAGATTCAGCTCCTCTTGGCTTCATTCAAAGGGGCTCTGCCAAAAAATCATTCTTTGTTGGCAGTCTTTTCAGGTGAAAGGTTTCGCTGGTCAAAAATTAACCAGCAAACTTAAACTTATCAAGGAAAAACTAAGGAATGGCGCAGGATAGAAGGTCAGAAACGAGAGGCAGAGACTGAAGCTCTTCTGACCGAACTTCAAGAGATTGATCATCAATCTGAAGAAGAGCCGTTGTCTAAAGAGGTTTTAGTCGGGCAAATATCAATCATTCAGGTCTTATCCAACAAAGCTATGGAAGAAGAAGCTTCTTGGAAGATCAAATCCCGAGCCAAATGGATTGCAAAAGGGGATAAGAACACTGAGTTCTTTCACCAAATGGCCAATATGCATTCTCGTGCTAAGGCTATCATCAGCATTAACGACAATGGCAACAGAATTGAGGATAAACAAGAGATTCAAGATCGCGCCATTTCTTACTTCCAAGATCTTCTTACGGCCGAAAATTAGGTTAGACCCACGCTGGACTTGATTTCCTTTAACATGTTGCAGGCAGATGATGTGATTTTTGTGGAATCCCCATTCATTGAAGAAGAGGTCAAGGCAATCGTGGGTGCTCTGGGCGGCGATAAGTCTCCAGGTCCTGATGGATTCACTATGGCTTTTTTCCAGTCATTCTGGGATCTAGTGCAACAAGACGTTTTACAGTTTCTTCACGAATTCCACTCTAGTGCCATATTATCGAAAGGTTTAGGAGCCACCTTTATTTCTCTAATCCCAAAGGTGGCGGGCGCTTCTTCATTTTCTAAATTCAGACCGGTAAGTCTCATAGGGAACCCTTATAAAATCTTGGCTAAAGTTCTTTCTCTTTGGCTATCGAAAGTCATCGGGAGTCTAATATCCAACAATCAGCATGCTTTCATCAGAGGTAGACAAATCATCGATGGTGCATTTATTGCTAATGAAGTTTTACATACTTGCCATAAATCTTAGGCCCAAGCTGGATATTGCTAAGGCATATGACCACGTGGACTGGGACTTTCTGCTATATATGCTAAGGCGGATGGGGTTCGGAGCCAAATGGAATAGTTGGATTGCTGCTTGCATCGGATTGGCCCATTTTTCAATCATTTTAAATAGCTCTCCTCGAGGTTTCTTCAAAAGTTCAAGAGGTTTAAGACAGGGGGACCCTCTATCTCCGATGTTATTTCTTATTGTCGGAGAGGCGCTGTCTCAAATGCTAAAGCGTGGCCAGGAGCACGGGCTTCTTAGGGGTATCGACATGCCGGGTCTGTTAACCCCCCTCACTCATATTCAATTTGTTGATGACACCCTTATTTTTTCTGAAGCTTTGGAGGAGAAAATGGAGCACCTTCTTACCGCTCTTCGTTGCTTCAAAGCAGTGTCGGGTCTACGGATCAATCAGACTAAGTCTAAGATTCTTGGGGTAAATGTGTCTCAAAAACCTCTTCAGAAGTTTGCTTCCCTGCTCGGGTGTCGCATAGATTCCTTCCCCACTTATTTTGTAGGCCTGCCCTTATCTACGGGTCCCCCATCGAAAAGTATGTGGAATAAGGTTCTCAGCAAATTCCAAAATTATTTGGCTTCGTGGAAATGTCGCTATTTGTCCATAGGTGGTCAGCTCACCTTAATCAAGGCTGCCCTTTCAAGCCTTCCCCTTTATTTCATGTCCTTATTCAGATGCCTGGGGTCGATTCTAAATAGTATGGAGAAAATTTGAAGAGATTTCTTGTGGCTTGGCAAGGAAAATCAGAGGAAGTTTCATCTCCTTGAATGGAAACAGGTCTGCAGGCTCTTCAAAGACGGAGGTGCTAATAGCAAAAATCTTCATTTGATGAATTTTGCTTTGTTGGGGAAGTGGATGTGGCGATTTGCCTCCGATCAAAACAACCTGTGGGCGTTGATTGCTAAAGAAAAATATGGCGTTTCTCAAGGGAACTAATGGCCTAAAGACAAATCATACTACAGGGCGTCTCACATATGGAGAGGAATCCTCAAAGCCAAGGCTCATGTGGTTTCTAATAGCAGATATGTGTTGGGAAACGGCGTTGTGATTCGCTTTTGGGAAGACATTTGGATTGGAGACAAGCCCCTCAAAGCTGCGTTCCATCAGATATACCTCCTCTCCCCAGATTAGGAGATCTTTATCAGTAGATGCAGTTTCTTCAATGACGATCAATTTGTTTAGGACATCAACTGCTCCAGAAATCTCAAAGACAGCGAGGCTGAGGAATATATGACTCTTCTAGATTGTATCTCTAAATACAAGCCTTCTCCCTCCCACCAAGACAGCATTGTTTGGCCGCTAGAGAAATCGTCGATCTTTTCAGTTAGGTCCCTCTACACTGCTATCTATCCTACGGCTCAGCCTCAAAGTGAGATGACTTCTTTTATTTGGAGATATCATGACCCACCAAAGATCAAATGTTTTGGGTGGCTTGCGGCGCGAAACGGAATTCTAACTATTGATAACTTAACCAAGAGAGGCATGCAGATGGTCAATATCTGCCTCTGTTGTATGCGTCAGGCCGAATCAGTGAACCACTTGCTGGTTCACTGTTCTTTTATCTCGCAGATTCTGATGGAATTTTGTCATCTTTTTTCTCTTTCCTGGTGCGCCCCGGAAACGGCGGAAAAGTTGTTGATCGCGTGGAATGGGTCCAAGTTGGTTAAAACCAATTCTATTTTATGGCACATGGCCATCCTTGCCATTTGGTGGGCTGTTTGGGAGGAAAGAAACGACAAATGCTTCAACGATCACTCCTCTTCGGCAAATGAGGTGGGCTCTAGGGCTAAATTGATGATAGTTGAATGGGCAGGCATTGTAAAGGATATGAATGCGTCTAATCTTTCTTTTTAAGGCCTCTAGGAGTTCTTTGCTATCTCAATAGTCCTCCTTTCTTGCTTTCTTTCTCTTTGTTGTTTGTTTTTTCCTCCCTCTTTTAATGAATTTCTTCGTTGCTTTTAAAAAATAAAATAAAATCCCTTTCTATTCCAAATTTTTTGTGGGTGTGTTCTTCACCCAATCTAGTGATTCGGGTATTGAAATCTCATCAATTTGATGACAAGGTCGCATCAGTGATTGGGGTGTGGGGCTTTTCCTAGGAAGGGAACATCATTTGGAAGATGGTTTCGATGTGCTATCATGTGGACCTTCCATAATAGAGAAATTGGAGGATATTCAGGAATTAGGCAACATTAGTGGAGAGTATCAAAAGAGTTGTTTTGTCAATCTTGGTGGAGTGGGTTCAGATGAAGACCGACTTAGGAATGTTTCCAAGGAGTTTAAGGGTATTCTCCTACAAATCAGGAATGGGGTCATTAGTTGGGTTCTAGGGAAGGGGGATTTGAATTAGGGACATTTTTGTCTTGTAATGGGACTAGGTCCTTGTTTTCCAAGATGATTTTTTGTCATCTTTGCTTTGTTTTGCTATGAGGTCTTCTTCTTTTTTCTTTTTCTTCCCCCCCCCCACCAAAAAAAAAATGAGATCCTTTGACTCCTTCATATTCAGTTGTATATCTTTTTGGTTTTCAATAAAGTTTTAGTATCTATTCTACAAAAAAATGGTGTACAAAAGCATGCATTGAACAGAGGTAACATGGGTACTAGATGCTTATGTTTGTAGATATTCCGAAGTCTTAAATAGAGTCAACTCTCCTAGAGGCATTATCAAGGAGATCCTGAGTTTCTTCCATCATAAGCTGAATACAAGTTCCATGTAGTCACTTATTTATCTTCAATGATATTTGAAAGCCGACTCAATTATTTGGACAAAAAACAGTTCATTCGTTCTACCAAAGCAGTTCTTACTAGATCCACATTGCTTCAATATCAATAAACAAACAAATCAGGTATATAAAATCCAATAGCCTGCTTCTCCAAAACAGCATTACTAAAAATATGATACATCTGCATAACAGTTTATCATACAAATATGCAAAGACTTCCAATGGTTCATTGAGACTTCAGACATTTCCTGATCTATGGACTTCCACAGAAAAATTGAAAACGGGCAAAGAAACAAAATACACAAAATGAACTGTCGAGGGTTAACATAATCTAACAAGGTCGCGAAGAAGAATTACCTGAAGCAGAATTTTTAACCTCTCCAATGGAGCAACAGTAGTCCGTGACCTGCAAAAGAAAAACACAACAGAGATGTCAGCGCAGGCAAAATATGGTATAGCTACAATTACAAACTCAGACCATAATAAACACGAATATTACAGTAGTGAAATTCTATTATTGTTCAAACTTCAAAAATTCATCAGTATAAGAGAATGCAGTGCAGATTAAAGGCATCCTCCAGTTTGTCCAGTCTAAGAATGACAGAAGCAAATAAATATAGAGTAGACCAGGCATCAAGTTATCATTTGTTCTTGGATCAAAGAGTAATGGACTCCACTCGATTGTGCCAAGTTTCTTGTTATCTAAAAGACTTAGGGCCATCTTGGTTGCCACTTCAAAATCAGTTCATCTCATTTTTGTTATTATCAATTATGTACTGAAGATCATAGTTTATAACAATTGTTGGTTATATTTTTAATCCCTACCATTTTTTTTTTAATCTCTAGTACATATGAGATGAACTCGTTTTAAGTGGCACTGGGGCAACCAAGCAGGCACTTAATTTGGAAAGAATCAGCATGTTCATCCACTAAAATAAGGTAAATACAATTATGAAATATTAACTTTTGGCAAGTAACCTGGCAGATGAAATATATGCTTCAACTTCTGTGTTCATTCAACTCAACGATGTCTCTCAAAGCTTATCTTAAATTTGGACCTTTACATGCAATATGAAATTTGCCTTCAATTGCCAAGTATCAGAGAACACTTGGTCAACACAGGCTTCTTCCTTTGCTCTGCTTGCCTTACAACACTTCCTGAATTAGAAGGATATCAGGCAACCTAATCCTTTTGTAGGTACAACCTCTAGACAATCACATTCCTGTTGGGGTAGCTTGATTAAAAAGTCCAATGGATGTCCTACTTTGTCTGTTCCAGTCCCATTAAGAGACCGAATTTTCTATTTCTTCTTTCTTTCTTTCTTTCTTTCTTTCTTCCAGGAACATGTAAACAAGAGGACTGCAATTCTTGCAGTCGGGCTTTGGAGAATGACTATTCTTGCAGTTTGGTGGTTTGTTTGAGAAGAGAGGAATGGTAGATGTTTTAGGGACATTTCTAATTCTGCAGAGGCTATAGGTAGTAAGGCTAAGCGTCTATTGATAGAATAGGCGGTTCATGTAGACCATCTTAAAGAGTGTGATTTTCTTTTTTCTTGGAGCTTAGTAAAGTCTGTCTTCTCAGCGGACTCTCTCTCCTTTCTTTTGTAACATTTTTTCCTCTTTAATTCAAATCTTGTGATCTTTCCAGAAAAAAAAAAAAAAAAAAAGAGGACCGCAATTGCACTTTCAAATCTCAAACCAGCAAGTGATGTGAAGCCCATGTTTCCACTCACCCAGTGAATCTAGAAGTTAAGGGGAACCCGTTGGGTAGATCAATACCTAGTGAAGTGACACTACAAGGACTACTGGTAACTTTTTTTTTTTTTTTTGTAAGATCACGATATTTGTATTAAAAGGAAAGAGGAAATACAAAAAATGGAGAGAGAGTCTGCTGAGGAAGCAGACTCTACTAGGTTCCAAGAAAAAGGAAATCATAGCCCTTAAGATAATTTACATATACTGCCCATTCTTCCATTAACTGCGTTGCCTTACTCGCTATAACCTCTACAGGATTTGAGATATCTCTAAAACGTCTCCCATTTCTTTCTTCCCAAACAAAGCACCAAACTACGAGAATAGCCATTCTCCATAGCTGAGTCATTTGCTTGCCTATGTTGACCCCATGCCATGCTTTTAGGAGATGACCCGCTGAACCAAACAAACACCAATCAATTCTGAATCGAGTAAAAAATTCTGTCCAAATTCGGGTGATAAAAGGGTAGTGAACAAGAAGGTGATTGACAGATTCTTCATCCATCATAAAACATAGACAGACGTTAACTATAATCATCCCCCTTTTTCTCAATTTATCAAACTAAAAGAAGCTATCTTAGGAGGGATTGAATATTTCCTTATGTGATTTGTCAGATGATCATCTTTGGGATACAGATTGCCATCCAACAATTTTTATAATGATTCAACCGAAAACATGTTGGACTTATCAGACCTCCACTTAATCTGTCTGCACTTAATTGATCTGGCTTAGATCTGTAAATGCGATCAAGAAGGTCCACATACTCATTTATCTCCCAATCTTGAAGATTCCTTCTGCAAACCAAGTTCCACTCTACTTTCTCGCTAGAGACAGAGTATCAGCTAGCTACAGAAATAGCTTGATGAGGGGCGAGGAGGAATATATTCGGAAATTCTTCTTTCAAGGGCACATCTCCCACCCATATATCTTCCCAAAAATAAATATTATCTCCCTTTCCTAGATCGAAACCAACACCTTTAAGAACCACCCTTTTCATAGATAAGATTCCCCTCCAAAGGGCCGAAGCCCTATAAGAGGATGAATCCTTGGTCCACCATCCACCCTCTGACCTGTCGTATTTACTTTTAATGACCTTGTTCCAAAGACTCCCACCTTCTATACCTAATCTCTAGATCCACTTCCCTAGGAGAGCCCGATTCATTTTCTTAAGATCTTTTACTCCTACTCCGCCTTCTTGAAAATGCTTGCACGCCTATTTCCAATGAACGAGATGGAATTTCTTCTTCTCTTCCTTACCATGCTATAGGAAATCCCGTCTTAATTTTTCTAGAATAGCCAAAACTGAGCCCAGGCATCTATATAAGGACACGAAATATAATGGCAGATTTGAGAGAGCGGCCTTTATAAGGGCGAGACGACTTTCCAGAGATAAATATCTACATTTCCATCTTGCGAGATACTTTTCAAACCTGTCTATGACCTTATCCCATAAGGTCTTTGGAAGTGAACCTATGCACAAAGGAAGGCCAAGAAAAGTAGTTGGGAAAGTAGCCACTGAGCAACTGAAATATTCCGTATATTAAATTATCTCTTCTTCCTCCATATTGACCCCAAACATCTTAGACTTCGTCATATTAACTCTCAGCCCCCAGACAGCCTCAAAACATCGGATCGTAGTGCGCAAATTGTCCACCTTCTCTGAAATTGCTTCGCTAAATATCAAGGCATCATCCGCATACCAAATATGAGAGATCGGAATAAACATTCCTCTCACTCTAATACCACTTAAAATACCTACGTCTTGACCTTTGTGTAACATTCTGGATAAGGCCTCCCAAACTATAAGAAAGAGAAACGGGGACAATGTATCACCTTGTCGAAAGCCTCTCGAATTTTTGAAGAAGTCTTTCGGGGACCCGTTAAGAAGAATAGAGAAGTAAGTCGAATCAACACACTGTCCCAAACTAGTAACTGTTAGTTTGGAGCCATCAGCAAGGTCAAGTATCCCTAACATGGGGAAGCTTTCCCTTCCCTATCTCAGGGGCCCTTGCTTACGAAGTCCAAGCAGATCTAGGTGGAAGCAGCTGAAGGGTTAAGGGATAGGAATGAAAGGCATGCGCATCAGGGCATGCGAGTTTGAGTCAATTACTCAGTGTCTGACATTTTGGAACCAAATGCCCACACAATCTATCCCCGAAATAATTAATAGAAAAGAAACAAAAATCCAAGTCTAAGAGGTATACAACTTCATACCAACAAAGCTTCAGTAAATAATCACAATCTGGATTACTACATCTAGACATCCTGAGCAGCTTTTTGTTTCCTTTCTAACTTTAAGACACCCTCTCCTTGTGCCCCCTCACATATTAAGGGGATGTAGAAGTCTTTTATGTTTTTCTTATTAACATGAAGTTCAGCTGTTTCCGCAGTTTACTTCACAGGTAAATCAGTTATCGATGAGATAATCTTACAGTTACGGCTGGCTGTAGGTTAGCTTAACATACAACCCGTCTCATATTCTAGTCATGCAAAAGGTGGGCTCCAACATGAAGTTCTAATGCCAAAATCCACTCATCAAGTGGGGATAAAAGTATGTTGAACTAGATGGTAGGCGGGTCTGGTTCAAACATCCCATTGCTCTTGCGCAAGGTGGCCACCTGATGAGTAGACAGGCCCAATTTTTGCAATAGGTGAGCTTGGCGTTGGGCCTACCTTTTGCACTGTTAGGATGTCCTACAAAGGTAATGAGTTGGTACTAGGGCGGTACACAAACCGAGTTAGCTCGGTTAGCTCGCTCGATTCGAAACTAAGTTCGAGCTGATTTTTTTAGCTCAAAAAAATTTCGAACCGAGTTCAAGTCGACTCAGATCGAACCCCAAACTTGGATCGAACCAGTTCGGTGACTAGGTTACTTTGATATTGATGTTGCTCACCAAGTGTTTGATGAAATGACTCAAGGAAGTGTCGGCTAGTGCAAGGAAGGTATGTATATGAAAGATATACCCTTTTTTTCCCTTGATTTTGACGTTGCCTACAAGGTGTTTGATGAAATACCTGTAAAACTGCTGCTGCTGTTTTACATATGGTGAGAATTTGAATGTGCAGTCCATGTGTTTGTGAAAATGCTTCACAGGCGAACTCGGCTCGAACTGGCCCAAGTTGCTGACCAAACCGAGCCAAGCTAACCAGTCAGGCTCGAGGACTGAGACAAGCTGAGCCGAATTCAAGCTGGGGTTAGCTAGTGGCTGAGCCGAGTCAAGCTTGGCACAAGCTCGACTCGTGTACACCTCTAGTTGGCACATGAGAAGCTATCATACAAGGGGTTGAAGGTGATCATTATTCACATGTAACTTAAAAGTTTAGCCGAACAAATTAAACAATGTTCATGCATGTTTGCAACCAATGTCATTTTAACTCTCCATTTTCAGGCGCAACTCATTCAATACATAATCACTCATCTCTCATACAGACCATCACCCATCCATCATTATTGCCTCACAAACCATCACCCATCCATCGCTATTGCCTCACAAACCATCACCCATCCATCATTATTGCACTGTGAGGCCCACCTGATGAGTGGATCAGCCTGGTTTTTTGCGAGTTGATCTTCATGGTGGTGAGAACGGTACCTTCAGGACAGCTCCGACTGTGAATACTGGCGAATGTGCCAACAGGAGAATGGTAATTTGTCGTCCATTTAGGTGTATGCAGACAGAAACGTAAATGACAAAATGAAGAACTGGCCAAAATCCTAATTGAGGTTCATCAAAGTACATACGAACGGATCAAAATTTCCGAAACTTACCCATAGCGATTAAACAACATACAACGGTATTTATTTTTAAAAAAAAGCCAACAGATTACTAGGAAGGACAAAAGCACATCACGTTGCCAAGGTGTGAGGACGGGTTCAAAAACCCTAACTAGGGTTTAAGCAACTACGACCAGATTAGGAAAAAAAAAAAAAACGAAAAGAATTTCTCATCGACGAACAAAAGATAAAGGGCCGAAGAAATCGGAAACTCACACTCCTCCAGCGACGCCTCCAGCGACGAGTGATTTGCAGATGGTGAGGATCGCGTGTCCGGGGGCCTTAACGCCTTCGCTCGCAAACTTCGCCTCCTCGGCCAGGTTGACGATCGTAGAAACCGCTGATTCGCTCGTCGTCTTCCCCACTACATCTTCCGAAGCCATCAAAACTCTAGAAGTACGATCGGTCGGTTTCCGATGAAGGAGAACGGTTTCTAGTCTTCCGGCGATCGATCGGATACCGGCGATTATTTTAGGGCAGAAATCTGCATTTGCTTGTCTTCGAGGAAATGAAAGAGAAGTTTGGAGGCTGGGGTTAAAATCCGCCGGGAATGAGGGTTTTCAGGAGTTTTCAGTGACGGCGCATTTTGTAGAGAGTGGTTTCGAATCTCTTTTCTGTTCGGCCAGCTACCCTTTTCGAGACGGAAACCTACAGGCGGATCTCCGTTGTAAGGCTTATTAATTCCGGCCGTTTGGTCGAGAGGGGATTTCTGAGTTTTTTTCAATTGACGAAATTGCCGTGGAATTTCCAGTCCTTCACTCACTCCAGCTTTGTACGGAGTGTATTAGGTCGTTACAAAACTTCCAACAAAATCGGGAGCGTTTCGGTCAAATTGGACGCGGACTGCGTCCTACCCCCGCCCGGACGTTAATCCGTCCGGGCAGGGCTCTGTGGGCCCAAAGTGATGTAAGTATTTTATCCACGCCGTTAATCGCTTTTATTAGACCATTTTAAGCTACTATTAAAATAACGAGGCAGGTCCACAGATCCAGTGGACCACACCAAAGGAAGCTGAAGTGATAATGACACCCACTGTTGAAACGCTTATGAGGGCCACTGTGATGTTTTATACCATACAACCTATTAATAAGGTCATGTAAACGTGGATGAAGAGAAAACACAAAAATAATCTTGATCAGACACTTCTCCAGCTCCCGAGAGCTTTTTAATGGTGGACGTTCAATCCCCACTTTGTGGTTCACTTAAGAGTTTTATCTGGCTAATAAATTTCATCATAGTTTACAATCATCTGAAAAAAACGATTAACAGTGTTGATAAAACACTTACATCACTGTCGGCCCCAAAGATCCCAGCCCGGACGGATTACCGTCCGGGCGGGGGTAGGACGCAATCCGCGTCCGGTCAAATTGGGCACAGAAATCCTCTGCGACACTTGTTTAGAGTAAATCCATATCCATTCCTATAAACAAGATTTTTTTTTGTATACGTGAAATCCATTCCGTCCTAAGTGGGAGATCCTCCATTCTAGGCCTTTCAAATAAAAAATCAGGCAAATCCACAACTCAGATGGGCCACGCCTCAAGGAGTGATGGGGATGTGACACCAACCATAGGTTTGTTTGTAAGGATACGATGGTGTATACATTTCATCACCTGTGACTCACCCAAAGATACAAAAGTCAGCTTCATCCAACACTCTAGCAGCACAAAGCGTCAACATACAGGTTTTAGCAATAATTTTACACTGTTTCCATGTTTGTAGCCCTATTGAGATTTTTATTGGGTTGATATTATTTTTTGTACAGTAAAAATAAGAGTTTTTACCTGATGGACGGATTGGATTTTATATTTACGGTCTTGTGGACAGTGTTTTACGTGCTGCCTAATTCAGCAGTGGTAGACGAATCGGGTCCAACATTAACGTCATTCGACTGTGGCCGTTGGGGTGCGCTGCAGACATCAAGGTGTATTGCAGAATAATCAGCCCGCATTTTACAATACGATCGCATTTTTATTTTCTGCAAGTGGCAGCCACGGTTCATCGATTCAAAACGTTGATACAGTGGAGTTCGACGTGGACGCCACCACATACACAAAATCAGATAGATCCAGAGATCCTAGCCATAAAATATTTGACCTTTTATTATTTGAACGGTAACCGTTGTTGGGTTTTCTTTCTTGATAACCTTTCCATGGGCCACCTTCCCATGCGATTAGAAACTAGTTGCAACGTAGTGGATCGACTGATGAGCGGCTCTGATCTCAGACAGGCATGCCTTGTATTTCCGCCTACGAGGCGAGTACACTTAAAAGAGCTTGCCGTAGCATTTATCTTCCCATCATCTTCGAGGAAAGCTTTGATATGGCTAGATAAGTTTCCATACACAGCACTCAGTGGTTCTACATGTAGCACAAAAATAATAACAAATTCAACCGTCCAAATGGTCAGATTTAACTTAGATGGATTTTAAATTAAAATTTATGATAATTTAATTAATTAACTGATAGATTGATCAACATTCATTGGACGGCTAAAATGAAAAAGACAACGGTCCGAATTCAGCAAACGAGTTCCTGCTAATCAGAGGATAGGGTTGTTCACCTTATCTTATATTTATAGGATGACCTATGTACGGTGGGTCCCACAATTTGGACAGTTATCTTATTTATGTGTGCCACCTATGTAATTTCGCATCAACCATCAGACGCTGAAGAAGTATTGAATAATTCTCATCTAGGTTCCAGAACATGATGTTTAAGTCGTGGGTGGTCTAACTCAGATTCGACGTGCTGATCCTATATTAATTGGATAGTTCTGTGCCTCTTACAAACGGTAGCGACTCATCCTCCCCACAAGTGGCTTACATCTACAGCTATCCGGGCCGTCCAAGTTGTGGGGCCAGCTGTGGATGGAACACATTATTTAAAATAACACTTATCAAGGAATCTCGACTATCCAATAATGGACATCAAATGAACGGTGAAGAGTAAAGGAGAAAGTGGTCCAAATTAAAAGGGAAAATTAGATAGCTAATATGATCTTCTCGGTTCAGTTTCTAGGTTATACTCCATTGAGTTGGGTCAGCAAATTTGGACAGTCAGGATTGCGTGTAGTTGAACCACGCGTACAGTTAAATCGACTCCACCACTTTTCTTTTCTTTTATGTTGTTGCAGAACTCACATATGAGTGTAATCCTCTATCAATCAAGGTCACAACGAAAACGAAAATATCCTCTCATCCGAATCGAAAATATTCTATAAATAAATAAATAAAAATAGGTGAGAAGTTATTTTTGGTGCATAAATGCGACCATGTGTAGCTCTCTATTGGGCCCTCATGCTGACATAGCCCGATGACTTGAACCGTCCATGTTTTCCAAGCTGCGTTGTATAGGCTACCGAAAGAAATTTAGTTTGAACGGATGATTCTTACCATCAGATACGTGTATAGCATTGGAAAGAACATTGTCTGTGGTTTATATTCCACTCAAAAATTCAAAGGTCAGGATTATTTATCGTGCTAGTTATTGGATTATAGGTTAATAAAATGTATCATCAAGAAGATGGACGGTTCCAATAGTCAGAAAATGTCTTCATGTGAGCCCCATGGTGCGATGCAGAAAAAACGAACCCGTGAGGTGTCACTGCCAAAAAGTCACGAATACAACCTCCCTTAGTCTTCACGAGACATGGAAGCTATATCCTATCCATAGTCCGTACAACGATTGGTAGATAACTACGTTCTTATCACCTGCGAACACGTGACCTGTCACGTGAGGCTAGAGATTACTTTGGGTCGCATGTCAAATCCACACGTCCGAGCACAACACGCTAATTAATAAGCCACGAAACCTGCGTGTTCGATTCAGGTCCGAAAATCAATTGAGCTGTATTTGAAGACAACACCGATCAAGAGGGGGATCACCGTATGTATGCACATAGCTTCAGTGCACGTGGATATCACCAGTGACCTGGTTCTTTGGGGCCATCATGTTATCCTCCGCGCCCATTTGTTACTAGCTTATTTTAAAGCATAAGCCGTTTACATCCAGAACTCAAGTCAATGGCGGTTAGGACGGCCACTGTTGATAACTAAAGATCAAGGTAACACCGCCGTAGCAAAAGCGGAACACAACTATCAGCGTAATTCAAAACTTTTATCACTCCCAAAAAATTTTCAATAATAGGCCATTTTCAATCTTTACTTTTGGTGTCGTACGGTTTACCTAGCTTTGAATATGCCTTAATTTTATATTAATAAATTAAAATGAGTTGATAAAATAGTTAGACGGTGATCATGTAACTCAATTAAACACAAGGCTATATGTGTGATTAAGGGTCTGTATTTAGTTTTCACGTGTGATTAAGAAGGGTGAGTATGCTAAAGTTATACTCAACTTGATGTTTGATTGAACACTAACGACCCCATGCTGAAATGACTGAGTAAGATTGGTTTATGAAATCCAACTATCAAGTCAACCATTGATAGTGATTAACAATCAAACGATTTACAAAAGGATAAGAGTTGTTCCTATACGATGAATTCATTTTACCTTGTATTTAAGAATTTATACTTTCATTAGTAATTACAATTAATATTTTTTAAATAAATAATGAATATTGACAAATAAATAAAAGAGGCTAAAACCATGTTGATTTTATTAATATTTGAATGTAACTCATTATAATTGACGGAGTATCAAAATAAATTAAAGAAATAAATAAAACAAGAGATAAATATCTAATTTATCTGTAAGAATAGATGTTTGAGGCGGATGGTCAGTAAGATGTAATTAGAAAGATGATTGTCTAAGTAAAGACTCAGTTAATAAAAATCTAGCAACTTAGGATTGTGGATATTTAATCTAATTATATGATATTGTAGTGGTAGTGCTAGACAGTAGTGTTATATACAAAGATTAGGATATACTAAACTAAACATAAGGATAAAAGTAAAAGAACATAAATTATGTTTGGTGTGGGTCTTGAGTTCTTCCTTGCGTACTCATTTTATAAGTTGTCAAGACGACAAAACTCTTATTAGTTTTTCTTACTAATCCTGGATCATTTGCATTTACGACATGTATTTAGAATACAGAAAACTTTGTAAATTTGGATCCATTGGTTTTCAGATCTCTACTTATGCATATATGCTCTTATATCGGAGACCTTTAAGACCCTATTGCATCTATATTTGAAATCAATCAGATCTATTTCCATCGTTCATCTCATACCTAAAATCAATAAGGTTATCATTACATCCGAATGACCCAATCTATATTGTTTACCTTTCCACAATCTTAGTCCCTTCTGATTATGGAACTAGTGGGATCGGATCTATTGGATCGAATTCTCCCATTCTTTTTTTTCTTGATTATCGTATGGCCAAGGACTTAATCTGATGATGTAAGGACTTGATCTGATGATGTCCCATTTCTTGATTTGGTCTATGTTGTGATCAATCTACTCGAATATTGAATTAATCTTTGGATATTCGGAATCTTCGTGATCACCGCAAACCCTCTAAATATTTCTAGAAAGATCTCTCGTTTTAAAAGAATTGTAAGAGACAACCTTGCCGAGTATATAATAGCCAAATTCGGGGGAAGAGATCTTTTAATTGGTCAGTCTTTATACACATGTTGGGCACGCTACCTTATTAATTGGTTCATTAATCATGACATCGTGGCACATGACGTTTTGCTCTCATAAAGACATGGGTATGATTCCGTGCCATTGCATTAATAACTTAATTCGTATTGTCAAAGGAAGATTGAAAGAAGATATCTCTAATTATGATTATGATTCTATCAATACCAAACTCCTAGTGGCGACACATGATTGACTTCTCATTAATTTATGTTGGTGCGTGGAAAATGAATATAAATTGTTGATGTTGTTTTCACCTCGCCTCTTCTATGACCCTGGAATCTGCACATGTAAGAAGGAAAAGGTGGCCCTAGTCTTGCCAGGGGACCCTCCAATGCTAAAGTCAGAATCTGGGTCTCTTTTGAAAGGTTTTTAGGGCAAGAGTTTTTGCATACCTTTTACCATGAAGGTCATTGTATTTATAAGCTGTTGTACCTCATAAGGTTTTCATGATTTGAGTAGATTACATAATTACGATAGATTTCAATCTCTTGGGATCCATAATCTCCGATAATCCTTTATTTTCGAAGATCTTAATCTTATCTATCCGAGAATCCCGAGTAAAGATCAAAAGTTTTATCAAATAACTTCTGGATATGGAGCGATAAAGCTCGGCCGACGCTTATCTTTTCGACATTGTCGTACTGAGATAAACTCTACGACTGATTCTCTGCCTACTCTATTGCCCGACTCAATCCTTGAGTCGAACTAAAGTTTGGGCGGCTTTAGGACTGATTAATCTTATTTTATTGGTCTAAGTTTTCCTCTATCACGCTTTTTAATTGGGCCTTGAGGTGCACTTCCTCTCTTAGAGGTTTCGCTTTGTGGCTCTGGACGCTCAGGCTACGGCTGGGTTAGGGACCTCGCAGTCTGAACTACGTCTCTCCATCCAGTGTTCTTATGAATTTTGGGCTTTATCCGGACTCGGCATCCAACAAGTCTGAGCCATAGCTTCATTACTCTTCTGCTTTTCTGGCCACCTCAAAGACTTGTTATATTTGTTTCCCCAACATAAACAATGGCATGGATAAAACATATACACCACCGTAGCTGTGAAGAGGCACATCATGGATATCCGCGTCCATGTACATGTGTAAATGGTGAGGCCCACTGCCCACTTCAAGCGAGACATGTTCCCATAATTTAATTTAATCTAATTGGAGATCCTATCCTCCTATTAATGGTCATTTGCTAGTAGAATTTTGATCACTATTAGTGTCTTGAATAGACCATCCATTTGATTCCGCAAATAGGGAATTTCGAAATCATCTTCTCTGTGTTGTCTCTCGGTCATAATCCATCCAAGTGGGCAATAAATTGGACGGTTTGGATTGAGCTATATGTATATCTTGAGTACATTTACTATGTGCACAAGCATGGATCGTCATATCCTGTTATTTTATCAAATATCTTTTGGCATTATATTAATAGGTTCGCACGCCTCACACATGAAGAAGTGACACACGTGTATGACATGGGTGTTATAGTAACAGGCAACAGAACACAAAATAGAAAGAATGGAGAAAATCTATGCACACTTATTCATTAAGCAATCAACCTTTAAATAGGCATTACACCAACTAATAAACTAGAAAATAGGAACTAACTTATATACTGCAGAATTTGTAGATTTAATTCTTAAAGAATAAGTAAACATATATAACAAACTCCTATTGACTAGAACAATAAGCCACATGACAAACTAATTACTTCTGACTTATTCAACAAACCCTCCCTTAAACTAATGATTAAATATTAATTTAAATACAAAAAAACTTTGAATTAAACTGAATTCTTTGAACAAACGCCAAGCAGCTCCCTAAGCTTCTAAAATGCGCTTGGTTTGAGGGCCTTTGTGAATGTATCACCAACTTGATCCTCACTTCTGCAATGCACTAGATCATATCTCCCAAGAAATGGTACTGTACATTAATGTGTTTGCTTCTCCCATGAAGAATTGGGTTTTTGGATAATTTAATTGTTGAATTGCTGTCACAAAAAATAGTCGTAGTTCCCTTTTGTTTAAAGTGAAGTGCTGCAAGAATGTCCCGCAACCAAACAGCATGACAAGCACACGAACTCACAGCTACGAATTCGGCTTCAGTTGTTAATAAAATGACGATTAATTGCTTCTTTGATGACCATGATACTGCTCTTGACCCCATTATGAAGATATAACCAGATGTGATTTTTCTATCATCTGGATCTCTAGCATAATCGCTATCCGTAAAGCCAAACAACTCTAATTTTTCTCCTTTCATATATAGGATCCCATAATCAGCTGTTCCTTACAAATATCTGAATATCCGTTTTGCAGCTAAGAGATGCATCTCCTTTGGACAATCCATGAATCTGTTGATGTGACTTACGACATGCATTATGTTTGGTCTCGTTGCAATTAAATACATTAAGCTTCCCATCATTTGCTTGTAAAGTGTATCATCAACCCTTTTTCCTTGGGAATCTTTGGTAAGCTTCAACCCCGTTTCTGTTGGTGTACAATTGGGATTGCAATCTTTCATCTGAAACTTGTTGAGCATCTCTTGGACATACTTTTTTTTTGAGAAATAAAGATACCTACAACAGATTGAACTACCTCCATACCAAGGAAGTAATGCATCATTCCTAAATCAGACATATCAAATGCTGCCATCATGGACTTCTTAAATTTGTCAAACATGACCTTATCATTTCCAGTATAGATTAAATCATCAATATATAAACTGACTATGAGGTTTTTCCCAACATTTTCTGATTTAATGAAAACTGAATGTTCATAAGGACATTTGTGAAAACCTCCCTTCAAATAATATGCTTCAATACGACTATATCAAGCACACGAGGCTTGTTTTAGTCCGTATAAAGCTTTTTTTAACTTATAAACTCTGGACTCCTCTCCAATTTTAACATAATTAGGAGGTTGATTAACAAATACCTGCTCCTTTAATTCTCCATGCAAGAAAGCCAACTTGACATCTAATTAGAAAATAGGCCATGATTTTTTAGCTGCCAATGCAATTATCAATTTAATTGTGTCGTGCCGTGCGATGGGAGCAAACACTTCTTTGTAATCGATGCCGAATTCTTGCTTGTATCCTTTTGCGACTAAACGCGCCTTGTATTTATCAACTTCACCATTCTCCTTCAATTTCGTCTTATATACCCATTTCACATCAATGGTTTTCAGTCCTTTTGGAAGTTCCATCAACTCCCAAGTGTTATTCCTTTCTATAGCTACAATTTCATCATTCATGGCTTCCTCCATTTTGATTGTTGAATAGCCTTTTTATAAGTTACAGGATCACAATCTGCAAAGAGAGCAAAGTGTATGAGTGGATCGTCAAACTGATCAATCCCTGTTACCTCATAGTCATGCATCTGTGCTGGCCACCTTCTGAGTCGTGGTGACCTTGGTTCTCTTGCAGCCATAGATGAATCATCTGCTTGAATAATGGTGGATTGCTGCTGATTCCCCACAAGATGTTGTTCTTCTTCATCTTTTTCTCCATCAAAATCTGTAGGAATATGATGTACAACCCTATTTGCATTCCATTGCCAAAAATTGTCTTCGTCAAAGATTACGTCACGGCTGATAATAATCTTTTTAGTGTTAGGATTATATAATTTATAAGCTTTTGAATAGTCACTAATACCAAGAAAGATACACTTTTCTCCCTTGTCATGTGGCTTATTGTTGAATAAGTCAGCAGTAATTAGTTTGTCATGTGGCTTATTGTTCTAGTCAATAGGAGTTTGTTATGTTTACCTATTCTTTAGGAATTAAATCTGCAAATTCTGTAGTATATAAGTTAGTTCCTATTTTCTTGTTTCTTAGTTGGTGTAATGCCTATTTAAAGGCTGATTGCTTAATGAATAAGTAGTGCAGAGATTTTCTCCATTCTTCCCATTTTGTGTTCTATTGCCTGTTACAATAACAGTGATATCAGAGCCAAGTTTTCAAAAAATACAGCAATAGTTTCCTCTTCCCATAACCAGCTTTCTTGCAATGACATCTGAAACTTTTGTACAACTAGCTATACCTCGCTTTGATGGTCATTATGATCATTGGAGCATGTTGATGGAGAATTTTCTTAGGTTAAAGGAGTATTGGCAAGTTGTTTCTGATGGCATACCAGAACCAGCAATGGGCACAATAGTGTCAAACGCATAAAAAGCAGAAATAGAAGCAACAAAGTTGATAGATCTCAAAGTCAAGAATTATTTGTTCCAAGCCATTGACCGTTCAATTTTGGAGATAATTCTATGTAAAGATACGTCCAAGCACATTTGGGATTCCATGAAGAAAAAGTATCAAGGCTTAGCAAGAGTAAAGAGGCAACAGCTTCAAGCACTTCGTACGGAGTTTGAAACTCTTCGAATGAAGTTCGGTGAATCAGTCATAGACTATTTTTGACGAGTCATGACAATTGTCAACAAAATGCGGATTCACGGCGACAAGTCAAAGGATGTTACAATTGTGGAGAAAATATTGCGATCCATGACTCCGAAATTTAATTTTGTTGTATGTTCTATAGAGGCATCTAAGGATATTGATGAACTTTCACTTGATGAATTGCAGAGTTCTTTGCTGATCTATGAACAGAAACTCAATCAGCAAGACAAGGATGAACAGGCATTACAAGCCTCCATTAATAGTCAGTCCTTGGCCTTAAATATGACTGATAGAAAACAGAATCAAGGATCAACCAATTGCAAAAAGCAGCAACAACAGCAATCAGACTATCAGTCTTTTGATTCACAAGGAAGAGAAAGAGGAAGGGGAAGAGGACGAGGTAGAGGTGGATGTCATTCAGCTACTCATAAACCAAGTTCAAGAGACAAGTCTAACATAGAATGTTATCGGTGACACAGGTATGGATATTACAAATCTGAATGTCATATTAACTTGTCTAAAAACCATGGAGAAAAATCACATTTTGCATAAAATGAAGAGGAAGTTTCTCTTTTGATGGTTTGTCATGTGAAAGAAAAAATGGGCAGGAACATGTGGTACTTAGACTCAGGCTGCATCAATCACGTATGGTAATAAGTCGCTCTTCTCCACCTTAGATGAATCTATCCGAGACAATGTGAAATTTGGGGACAACTTCAAAGTCTCTGTCATGGGCAAAGGAGAAGTAATTATCTAGACTAAAGGAGGTGCCGCTCAAACCATTTCCAATGTTCTTTTTGTTGCAGATCTAAAGACCAACTTATTGAGTATCGGTCAGTTGCAAGAGAAGGGTTATGAAGTTTCTATCAAGGATGAAGTGTGCCGACTTTAAGATGTCAAATTGGGCTTAATTGCTCAAGTTATGATGATTGCAAATCAGATGTTTCCTCTCTATCTCGACAATGTTAATCAAACATGTTTTACAGAAAAATTAAAAGACATGGCTTGGCTATGGCACTTTTGCTATGGTCATCTCAATTTTGCTGGTCTAAGAACACTTCAACAGAAAAATATGGTTGCTGACCTTCCAAGATTCTCAAGCACCTCAAATGCTTGTGCAGACCGCATTGTTAGCAAACAATATTGAGAGCCATTTTCAAAAGGAAAAACTCAAAGAGCAAGACAGTTATTGGAAATTGTCCACTCTAACATTTGCGGACCTATCAATCCCGTATCTAATGGAGGTAAATGATATGTTATCACTTTCATTGATGATTTAAGCAGAAAAACTTGGGCTTACTTCTTACAGGATAAATCTGAAGCCTTAATAGCTTTCAAAAGCTACAAAGCCATGGTTGAGAAAAAAGTAGGATGTTCAATTTAAGTGTTGTGGACCGATCGCGGAGGTGAATATAATTCGTACAAATTACAAACTTTTATGAAGAGCATGACATCAAAAGGTAACTCACCATCCCCTACACTCCACAACAAAATGGAGTGTGCAAAAGAAAGAACTGCACAACCATGAACATGGTAAGGAGCTTATTGATGAAGGGTGAAATTCTAAAGAAGTTTTGGCCAGAAGCTGTCAACTGGAGTGTTCACATTTTGAATAAAAGTCCAACTCTTGCAGTCCAAAATATGACACCCGAGGAGGCTTGGAGTGGTAGAAGACCAAATATTAGCTACTTCAAAATATTTGGGTGCATAGCCTACGCTCATATTCCAGACGAGAAAAGGAAAAAGCTAGATGACAAGGGAGAAATGTAACACCCCAGAATTTTACCAACCTGGAGTTAAACGTCCTTAGGCAATGGGTCAACCATATCACTCTCAAAGATCAATCCCAAAGTCTAAAAATCGATTTTCAACCCATTATCTTCAAAATCTTACCTTTCACCACCTCATTCTTCAAATTTCTCCAAGTACTTTCATATTAGACACAAATCTTAAAGTTTAAAAGGTGAAGAACTATACTTAAACTAAAACTTATTGTAAATGGTACGTACATGAATAAAATGAGATTTCAACTATTGAATTTTTAGAATTTCATGATGTAGACAGGTTATATGGATGGATTAGCTTCTTTTACCTCAAAATCATATATTGTACGTTGCGTAACTCATTCTGGTTTACAAATGAGACTCGATAAATGGTTCAACGGACTCGTGGGCCTAAACGGCTCAATCTGGTAGGACCCGAGGTGGGTCTCACATATTTTCGGCATCCCCGGGGGGGAAGAATATCGACCCTGGGGCGAGCCCTCGCCAAAAAGTCCAGTGACCGGCGAGGGGCTCTCCGGTTTGGCGAGGCCTCGTCCGTACAGCGGTCAGGCGGCCTGTATTCTGTATTTTTTTCTGTACATTTTATCCAACTTTAAAAAATTATATCTCCCTCGTTATAACTCCAATTTAGGTGATTCAAAAACTAGATTGAAGATAAATGAGTCTAGTTTTATATAAAAATATGTAAAAAATATAATAAAATATTAAATATAGTTTAAAGTATGTCGTTGTTGCAACTGTCTGAAAATCACTTGTTGGACTGCTGCTGCTTTGGGAATTTTTAAAATTTTTATACAATACAAAATCTCATAAAATTTGGTGGAGACGGGGTAAAATTAATGATGAACCACTAAAAAAATAATTAAAATAATATAATAACTAGAGGTTCCAAAAAATGGGGCATAGAATGACCCTATGACAGTATTCTGCTATAATTATGGTAGAATTTGGTTAAGTACTAAACTGAATACTCAGTAGAATTAGTTTGAACCACTTTAAATATGAAATACAAGATTCAAAATGAGTAGGACCGCTAATGTTACATTACCTAGAAATATAGGATCAATCTCTAGACCCAGTTGCTCTTGGGAGCATCATGAAACTTCGTATCGGACGTGAGCCGCACGTCAAAAGTTTGATAGCGACAAACTTAGACAATTATGACCGCCTAGTTGAACTTGACAATCACGTCAAAAATTAAGCCCAAACGATGTCCTGAGACCATTTCCTTGAGTCCAGAGTGAAAAGTGTGAAAAAATGAAGTTTTTAAAGAAATTAAATAAAAATTTAAGTAATTCGAGTCGTGTCGCTTGCGCGTTATTTATAAGCATTCTAACCGTTGATTTTTTACCCAAATTCACCCTCGGATCAGGAATGGTGGCCCATACATGTCAAAGTACTTATGGCCCTGATCGAGTTTCGGTGACCGTTGAACTGAAACTGGTCCACCACGGTCGATCTGTAAACCCAACCAGACTGAAAACTTAGCTTGACCTAGATTCGATATTAGAGAGCTTAAGTCCAACCGTATTTAGTAATAGGACCTCCGAAAATACTCCGTTGGATCGGAACAAGGCCGATTTGGTTATAACCTAAGTATACCTTGGCCTTAGGGCTATTTTCATCGATTTAGGCTATTTTCATCGATTTAGGACTTATAAAAAGGCCTTAAACCCTCTCTCATTTGCTCCATACGAATTTAAGAGAAATCCTAGGAGAGTAAAGAGAGAGAAAGTGAGAGAAAAGTGGTGTTTTCCTCTTGTCATTCCACCTAGCTGCACTACGTGCCAAATCCATCCATCTGAATCATTATTCTGGCAATTCTGACTCCGTACTTGGGTAAGAAAATCAAACCCTAACTTGTTTCTAGCTTAAAATAGTTTAAGTGATGTTTTAGCTAACCTGTTTCATGCCTTAGGTAGCCTATCCACCGTTGACGAAGACTTATCGTCTGAATTACATCTATTATGCGTTTTCTGGTTTAAGGTGCGAATTATAGACGTATAGGTTATAGTTTTCAAAGCTTTCAATGCCAGATAATGATTTATTATTGACGTGGATGCTATTTCACATGCAAAATGTGTCGTTTGTTTTGCGTTACGAATACGTATGAAATATGTATACTGTAGTGTATTCTATGTATTTGTTGAAATACATGTATACATATAAATTTTGGATCTGTGATTGCCATGATAAATCATTATTAGTACATGTTTGTTATGTATGCGACAACTCCTTAGCAAAAGGAATTGCCCAAATATGCAATATGTCAACATATGTGATGTATGTTGAATAGTGTAATCTAAGTGTTTGTGTAAATGTCTGAATGAGTTAGAAATAGGTAAACTAAGATATTTAAGTGTATTAAGAGATGACTCTCAATCACCTTGCTGGTATGTATGATTTCCTTCATGTTGTATTTAGCCTATTTCAATTCATGCTAACTGTGTGTATGATTTCCTCCACGTATTGTATTCATGTTTAAGTTATATTTCATAACATACTCATATGTATGTGGAATTTGAATCGAATGTCTACTATTGATAGTGTACGTGATTAGGGCCATATTATGGTCAAGGCATTCAGTAACAGACTGGAATTAGTGGCTGAGATTGATTCGCTACATAAGATGTGTTTGACGAACCCGGGCCGTATTAGAGTTGTCGGCAGTGGTTTGGCCACACGAAGTATTTACTCACTTCATGTCGATTCACTCGACGTGCGCTCGTGCTAGTCGAGCCCATCAAGCAACCCGATTGACCCGATGTATGTTCACCATGTATGGACGCTTCTGTTTGAACCTAAGGTACCAAACTCACCATTGGAAAGCTCCTCTAACCTTGGTACCTCGATCCACTAAGACTCATGGGCCGATTATGGTAGTATGAGACACTATATTCGAGCTGTTAGCCTACTCTGATTGGTGATGAGCCCTTTGTAGTGACCAGTGAGCACCTATACTCGTGAATTGATTATGGTGGTATGAGACATTATATTCGAGCTGTCGGCCTACTCTGATTGGTGACAAGCCCTTTGTAGTGACCTCGAGAATATCCTGAAATTGTAGTGGGGCGACGAGCCTTATTGCAGTATATAAGGTATAACTAGACCTGTACTGATTGGTGACGAGCCCTTTACAGCGATTTAGAACCATACTATCGTATGAGATTGTCTCGGACTGACGACCCGAGAATGGATCATCGTTTGGATAATGATACAAGGGAAGTACCTTAACTTCCCAATCTTGCTGTATGAAAAGGACTAATAATAACTCGGTAATCATGTTCATATCATCGCACTGCATGTGCTGACGATGAAGTGCACAGAGGGCTGGAAGCATGCCGCGAACGTAAGATGGTGTCGCATGAGGGAGTGTAGGTGAGGGCATGCATTCATAAAACATCTCATCCCTGCATTAATAAGAGTATTTAGGAATGGTTGATATGTTTGCTTTATCATTACTGCTTGACTGAATTGATAACATGTTAATCTTTACTCTATGATTCCACTGAGTTGATCACTCACTCCCATGTTACGGGAAGGTATTTACAACACCAACCAGTCCCTGTTTTAGTTTCAGATGGTGGCGATGCTTGCGAGGCAGAGCCGGTCTTTTATGCCGATGAGAAGGATTTCTCCTATATACAGTTCTCAGGCGGGTTTATGTGAACAATGCTCTGATTGACGGAGATTCAGGGCTATGTTGGTCGTGATTTATCACTTTTTTGATATATGTATTTTGAGACACAACTTGTAATTATGACCCGACAGAGCATACATATCTTAGGGACTTATGTTGATTTATATATATATTTCAGTCTTCCACTCGTATTTTCAAACTGTCCCTAAATTATGTTTTGCTGTTTTGGCTTAATCCACTTCATGTCTTATGCACTAATACAGCCGACATTCATCCATTATTGAAAATGTTGCATAAGTGATGTTCTGAAACTCGGGAGTGAAGTTTATGCTTGACCCCCGATTTTCAGGGCGTTACAAGAAAAGTGTATCTTTCTTAGTGTTAGTGATTGTTCAAAAGCTTACAAATTATATAATCCCAACACTAAGAAGATCATTATCAGACATGGCATAATCTTTGACGAAGATAATTTTTGGTAATGGAATGCAAATAGGGCTGCACATCATATTCCTACAGATTTTGATGGAGAAAAAGATGAAGAAGAACAACATACTATGGGGAATTGGCATCAATCCACCATTATTCAAGCAGATGATTCATCTATGGTTGCAAGAGAACCAAAGTCACCATGCATGACTCAGAAGGAGGCTAGCATGGATGCATGACTATGAGGTAACAGGGATTGATCAGTTTAAGGATCCACTCATACACTTTGCTCTCTTTGCAGATTGTGATCCTGTAACTTATGAAGAGGCTATTCAACAATCAAAATGGAGGAAAGCCATGGATGATGAAATTACAGCTATAGAAAGGAATGACACTTGGGAGTTGACGGAACTTCCAAAAGGACTAAAAACCATTGATGTGAAATGGGTGTATAAGACGAAATTGAAAGAGAATGGTGAAGTTGATAAATACAAGTCGCATTTAGTCACGAAAGGATACAAGTAAGAATTCGGCATCGATTACAAAGAAGGGTTTGCTCCCGTCGCACGGCACGACACAATCAGATTGATAATTGCATTGGCAGCTCAAAATTCATGGCCCATTTTTCAATTAGATGTCAAGTCGGCTTTCTTACATGGAGAATTAAAGGAGCATGTATTTGTTAATCAACCTCCTGGTTATGTTAAAATTGGAGAGGAGTCCAAAATTTATAAGTTAAAAAAGGCTTTATATGGACTAAAACAAGCCCCATGTGCTTGGTATAGTCGTATTGAAGCATATTTTTTGAAGGGAGGTTTTCACAAATGTTCTTATGAACATTCACTTTTTATCAAATCAGAAAATATTGAGAAAATCCTCATAGTCAGTTTATATGTTGATGATTTAATATATACTGAAAATGATAAGGTCATGTTTGACAAATTTAAGAAGTTCATGATGGCTGCATTTGATATGTCAGATTTGGGAATGATGTATTACTTCCTTGGTATAGAGGTAGCTCAATCTGTTGTAAGTATCTTTATTTCTCAGAAAAAGTATGTCCAAGCGATGCTCAACAAGTTTCAGATGAAACATTGCAATCCCAGTTGTACACCAGCAGAAACGAAGTTGAAGCTTACCAAAGATTCCCAAGGAAAAAGGGTTAATGATACACTTTACAAGTAAATGGTGGGAAGCTTTATGTATTTAACTATAACGAGACCAGACATAATGCATGCCGTAAGTCACGTCAGTAAATTCATGAATTGTCTAAAGGAGATGCATCTCTTATCTGCAAAACGGATATTCGGATATTTGCAGGGAATAACTGATTATGGGATCCTGTATAAGAAAGGAGAAAAATTCGATTTGTTTGGCTTTATGGATAGCGATTATGCTGGAGATCCAGATGATAGAAAATACACATCTGGTTATGTCTTCATGATGGGGTCAGGAGCAGTATCATGGTCATCGAAGAAGCAATCAATCGTCACTCTATCAACAACTGAAGCCAAATTCATAGCTGCGAGTTCGTGTGCTTGTTAAGCTGTTTGGTTGTAGGAGATTCTTGCAGCACTTCACTTTAAACAAAAGAAAACTACAACCATTTTTAGTGACAACAATTCAACAATTAAATTGTCCAAAAACCCAGTTCTTCATGGGAGAAGCAAACACATTGATGTACGATACCATTTCTTGAGAGATCTTAAAAGAAATAAAACAATTGATCTTACGTACTGCTGAAGTGAGGATTAAGTTGCTGATATATTCACAAAGGCCCTCAAACCAAGCGCATTTCAGAAGCTTAGGGAGGTGCTTGGCATTTGTTCAAAGAATTTAGTTTAATTCAAAGTTTTTTTTGTATTTAAACTAATATTTAATCATTAATTTAAGGGAGAGTTTGTTAAATAAGTCAACAGTAATTAGTTTGTCATGTGGCTTATTGTTCTAGTCAATAGGAGTTTGTTATGTTTACTTATTCTTTAGGAATTAAATCTGCAGATTCTGCAGTATATATGTTAGTTCCTATTTTCTTTTTTATTAGTTGGTGTAGTGCTTATTTAAAGGCTGATTGCTTAATGTATAAGTAGTGCAGAGATTTTCTCCATTCTTCCCATTTTGTGTTCTGTGGTAACAGGCAACAGAACACAAAATGGGAAGAATGGAGAAAATCTCTGCACTACTTATTCATTAAGCAAACAGCCTTTAAATAGACATTACACCAATTAATAAACAAAAAAATAAGAACTAACTTATATACCGTAGAATCTGCAGATTTAATTCCTAAAGAATAAGTAAATATAACAAACTCCTATTGACTAGAACAATAAGCCATACGACAAACTAATTACTGCTGACTTATTCAACAATGGGGCCGCTCGTTAGAAGATCCACGCTCCACAATTAGGCTAATACGATCATCAGGTCGGCTGCGACTGGACATCACAAATGGCATCTGCAGGGCATATTAGACGTATGCCTTGTTTTCAAATGCGAGCATCTCTCAAAGGCTGTAACATTTTTTTTAAACAAGAGATCAGCCGGTCAAATGTAGGGCTAAAAGTCGAGTAGGTTCAACCTGATCGAACCGTGACCGACTCAACATTGGGTCGGGCTTGGGCAGAATGTATCGCCCAAACGCGATTGTGCTTGGGTTAAACCCGATAAAATTTGGGTTGGGCTTGGGTTGAGGTCTTGGGTTGCCTGACCTAATTCAAACGATATATAATTGAGTATGGATCGTCTTTGTTCAAGCACTAGAAATTCAAGTGCCGTCAGGTTTCATTAGTCCATGTTATTTCGGATGACTCAAGCTAACAAGATACGCCAGATTTCTCTCTCCCAAATAGATTGCGTACTACACAACATTACTTTTAGAGTGGTTGTCCTATATTTTAATTTGTTTATTTAGAAAAAAATGAAGTATAGTTAATAATGCCATGGGAACAAAAAAAAGACGTGTAATGAAATATAATAATGTAATAACGAAAATATTAGCATGTATCCATCGGACCAACCCGACTGACCCACTTGGGTTAGGCTTGGGTTGAGAATTCCCAACCTGAGGGTGGGTTGGGTTAGGGTTGACGTGTAGGAACCTAGGGTTGGGCTAGACCGACCCACTTGGGTTAGGCTTGGGTTGAGAATTCCCAACCTAGGTTGACGTCTATTAGGGTTGACGTGTAGGAACCTTGGGTTGGGCTAGGGTTGAGCACCAACCCAACCGACTTCCAGCCCTAGTCAAATGATATCCAATGGTGTAGTCTCTTTGATAGGTCAGGTGCAAGTGCAAGTCATTGTTAGATGCAGTTGAACTTGGGTCCTTGCTCATTATGCCTAAGTGATAGACTCACGAGAGTTTCGACACGAGGTCATGGGTGAAAAACCATCGTTCGTGTGGACGTGGGTTGTGTGTAATAAGATGGATGGCTTTGATCAAATTCGATCCAGATCTGGGCATGCACTGTCAGATCTAATTAGATAATCTCCTAAAGCACATGGACATGTCCAAAGAGAACTAATTTTTAGGTCAAAAGGAGCTGCGGTTAATGAGATATGATAAGTCTACATTAGAATGTTGTTTGGCAGTTTGATTGACCTCCTACTGACCTACGTAGCATGGCAAGGCCTATAAAAACATGATCAAGAGAATCCAATGATCAACAGGGTGATGTGGCTGGACATGTGGTGCCTTCGCCTACAATGGCCTGTGGGTGGGCTCCACACCTCCCATATATGTGGACATCCATGATCAATTATACTTTTCCATAATAGACATTATTATAACATGCATGAAATAAATGGTCATGACCATTACCAACGTAGATGACCCGCCTATCCACCAGTATGGGTTCTTTCCGGTTTGAATATGGACCATGAATGTTGGTTGATCCCAACTCACCACACATTACCTTACGGTAACCGGACCCACTTAAAAAATATCAAGCCCAAGCCCTACATAACATGAACCATTTATTTATAATTGGGTCGGACCCAACAAGGCACAATGCAACCCAATTCATGGGGTGGCTAACATTGTGTGTGTACTAACAAGATCTCCCCCCCCCCCCCCCCCCCCAAAAAAAAAATAAAAAAAAAAACCTCATGCTCAAGAAAGGAATATGGGGAAAAAGGTATTGTCCAACATGCCCAAATAGAAAATAGGTACATAACACATACAACATGCTCATGTGTTTATGCATGTTTTGGGTTGGGTCGTTTGACCCAGCCCATTGATAATATCTATGTATCAGTGGATCAGGCCAGGTTGAATAGGGTTCAACCATAGCTTGGCCCATTGACTTACCGGCCTACAATTATAGGTCATTCGTGGCCTGCTACCCATGTAGCTCGGCCAAAACCCCCCCTAGAAGTGGGTTAGGCCAATCGGCGCCCCCACAGGCCAGTAATTAGGCCTACATTTCAGTCAAGATCCACTCCATTTATTAATTATGTCCGAAGTCAGGCCCAAGTAGACTGTAAAAGTGATGAATGCCATGAGCCCAGGCTCTAGCCAGACCCAAAAACCGTCTTAGTGAAGAGTTTTTAGCCAAGACAAAAGGTACTTTTTACCCCACCTGAACCGACCCAAGTTTCATTAGGGTTATTAGAATAGATTAGGTTGGGTCGGGTCTCAGGCTGGCTCCTCTTGAGGTCCGCATGGGCCGGTGGTTACTTTCCTGACCCAACCCAAGTTTGTTCTTCAAATGTAATAATGAAATGTGGGAGGAAAACACCATATTTATCTTATGTGTGAAGTTGCAAACCATTGCTTACTGGGGATTTAAAAAAGAAAAGGAAAAATAAAAATAAAAAGGGGAGAGAGAGAGAGAGAGAGAGAGAGACAGAGTTATTTAAAATGAAGTTTAATAATTCTATGGATAGGCTCATTTTTTAATTTTAATTAAAAATTTAATTTAATTTTTTATAGTCGCATTTTCACAATGGTTGCGCAGATATATAAAGATAGATGCCTGTGCTGTTAGAGTTCACAATGCCATTTGTGTCGCTCTACATTGGATATCATACGAGAGAGCATACCATGAGTTATCTATGAACATTATGACAAATATCACCGAGATTTTGAAAAACTTGCAATATTTTTCAACGAAATATTCATTGAAGGATTGTCATAAGAATATTGTGAGCTTTTCAAATCTCCACAGTTATTAAATTTTCTCAAATTTGTCATGAAATTATTAAAATTTTAACAAAATAAATATTTCAATGTTTAAATTAATTTATATTTAAAATATTTTAAAATTTAAAATTAATTCATTAATTTATAATAAATATTATTTAATAATTTACTTTTAATGAGCTATTCCTCATTATATTGAGGTAGCAACCTCAAAATAAAAAAACCTCATGAGAGACTCTCTTGCCGTGGAATTGCTCATAAGGAGATTTTCACAACATCTACTAAATCCTCCTGGTAGGACAGAATGTATCAGGTTATTATTAGTGGCGAAACAATTGACATGACAAGGTACACAACTTATGATGGCTACCTTGAAAATATCCATTTAGAAGAACTTTGATCAATGGCCCACAAAACAGTTATTAAGTGCTCCATCCCCATTGTAACGGATAGCTCTGGGACTTTGAAAATCTCATGATATTTTTTTGAAAAGTATTCATCAAATGGTAATATTGTGAGATTTTCAATATCTTAGTATTTTTAATTTTCCATGAAACTGTTGTGATTTTAATAAAATAAATGTTTGGAAGTTTATACTAATTCAACTTTATCCATATTTTAGAAATTTTAAATCATTTATTAATTTAGGATAAACGGCTTTAACATTTGATTATCAGGAAGATTTTTAATTTATTATTATAATGGAGAGAAACATCAATATTTGAAAATATCTCAAGAAATTTCCATCTCGAGAAATTGCCAAGAATATATATATATATATATATATATATATATATATATATATAAGGATTGTTACTATACATATATCTATAGGGATTCATATGGATGGTATATATACACATATTGGTCCTGCTTTGAGTTCACCTATGTTAAATTAGACAAAGCGATCTAAGCTGATGGTCTATCAAGAGATGTAATTGAGAAGATTTTTAAGGTTCAAAAACTTTAGGTTAGCACATTACAAATCAATTACAATGAAGAATTACATGAAGATTTTCTTTGTATGTATATCATGTGTATGTATGTATGTATATGTGCGTGTGCATACATATACATACATACATAGTTATGTGCGTTGTGTATGCATAGGTGAATCCAACTATCAAAATAGGAGGCCCTATATAAATGTGGATATTTTCATGCGGTTTGATGGTTTTTGTGATATGGCCCACTTGATAATTGGGGCAACCTGATGGGGCATCCTAATTTCTTGGTGGGACAACATTGTTGGAAGGGCAAAATGTCGTACAAACACCATGGTGGGCCCCATGTTGAGTCCTTAGGGTCTATGCAAATGGAATTGCATATAATACAATTTCAATTAAAAAATCCACTCTAGAAAACTCCAATTGCAGTAACTTCAAATTTTTTTTAAAAATGTATATTAATGAGATCAAACCTGAATATCATGATCGAGTAGATGATCTTTATAGTGTAGATTTGTCGATATTAATGTCCTACATTAAGGAGTCTCTTCTTGATATATTGTAAATGAAGGGAACGGAAGGAGAGTGTGTTTTTTTTTCTAATAGGGGATAAGAAATTGCATCAACCGCCCTTAGTGATGGACCACATAGAAAAGGAAACATGTGGGAGAAAGATGGATTGAAGGAGGGATGGAATTCTCCCCCTCCCTCTCATTTTCTTCTTCTCTCTGGATGAGGTTGTTCAAAGGAAGAATGTTTAAACTCTTCTTTTCATCTTAGGGTATTTTCTTTTGCAGCAGGATCTAAATATAAATAGGGGTTAGGGTTTTAAGGGCATACTTATTATAGTGTACTACTATCCTACGAATTTCATCATACCTTATTATAGAGGAAGCTTGTAAATTTACCTGTAATATGCATATAGGTATGAACTAATCCATTTGCCGTCAAGGCCATCCATCAATTATTTAAATCCAACGCTGATCATTAATTTGATCAAATATAAGCCATTAAATCATCATCAAGTGCAATAAAAATAATTACAATAGTTAAAAAAAAAAAAACTTAATGGTTGTAAATTTTAATATTTATTAACTTTTAAAGTGTTAGGCTCAGCAAAAAAGCCACTTGATGACATGAGCCAAAACATTTCCTATCTACTTATCAGAAGGGCTGAGGTTTATAAAATAAAATAAATGGATGATTATAACAAAGCTTGCTTTGGTTTTTCTAAGTCATCCCATTGGTTCTTTATCATGAACAATGAGGGTAACTGACGCAGGGATGAACGTGATGAGGTCGATCACCATCTTCCTCAAGGATAACTACTCCGAATCCACAGAGCTTCTCTGGACTTCTCACAGAGACTTCTCGAATCCACGAGGAAAGAAAGCAGGAAGATAGAAATAAATTCTAATAAATTCGAAATTAATTGATGAATTCCCAAAATCGAGTTCACAACCCTTTAAATAAGGGAACCAATCAATAAGAAAGAAATTAGACTCAAACTACAACTAAAACTCCTAGAATTCGCAACTTACTATAAATAGTAAACTTACTATTTATAGACGGTCATGATGTCTACTAGTGCGCAAGGTTTTCGGCCAAAAATAGTAAGTGTCCTATTTGGCTTCACCAAACCGTTCTCCTAATTATCCTAAGTACTTTTCATGTTGGACACAACTCCTAAAGCCCAACGGATGAAAAGTTATACTCAAACTAAAACTTACTATTTATAGTAAAAACAAAATTAAAACGAGGAAACGACCGTCGATCAGGGGGTTTCTCACAAATTCGGGCTGCGCAACCCAACATAGCGGGGTTGGTTGGCTAAAGTAGCTCGTTCTACCCCAAAATCATATATTTTACGTCGGATAACTCATTCCGAATTGTGAGATACGCCCGATCTAAGGTCCGATGGTCCGGATCACTTCTATCGCCGACCGTGCCTTTTCTGATCCATCTTGGCCATGAAATTGTCCGCAACCCGCTCTACATCAGTCCTCTCCACTTGAAAAGAACTCGTCCTCGAGTTCTCCTTCTGCGCTAGTTTATGATACTCGGTCAGGTCCGCAACGTTGAAAGTCCGTGAGATCGCCATGTCATCTGGAAGATCAACAACATAAGCATTGTCATTGATCTTTCGGATGATCGGTACCGGTCCAATCTTCTTATTCTTCAGCTTGTGGTACGTCCCGGTCGAAAATCTTTCTTTTCACAAATGGACCATTACCTGGTCGCCCACCTCGAACACCTTTTGTCGACGATGCTTGTCCGCTTGTTCCTTGTACTTTTCGTTCGAGGCATGTAGCTTAGTCTGCACCTCCGCATGAATACCCATGATCCTGTCTGCCATATGTTCTGCTGCAATACTCATGCCTGGGAGCTTGGGCAGAGGGACCAAGTCTAGTGTGTGGCGAGGTACTCGTCCGTAAATAACCTGGAACGGGGATTTTCCTGTCAAGCGGTTCACCATGTTGTTGAATGCAAACTCCGCTTGAGACAAGGCCAAATCCCACTGCTTCGGCTTCTCTCCTGAAATACATCGAAGGAGGTTTTTCAAAGTACGATTCACAACTTCGGTCAGCCCATCAGTCTGTGGGTGGTAAGCACTGCTGAATTGAAGTCGTGTATCGAATCAAGTCCACAAAGTCCGCCAAAAGTGGCTAATGAACTTCGTGTCACGATCAGAAGTAATGGTCTTAGGGACCCCGTGTAGCCGTACGACTTTCCTGAAGAATAAATTCACCACATGTGTTGCATCAAGGGTCTTCTTGCATGGGATAAAGTGCGCCATCTTGGAGAAACGATCGACCACTACGAACACCGAATCCATGCCGCGTTGTGTTCGTGGAAGACCAAGCACGAAGTCTATTGATAAATCCTCCCAAGGACCGTCAGGCACAGGTAACGGGGTGTAGAGGCCCGTATTCTGAGATTATCCCTTGGAGGTCTGACAAATATGACAACGTTGTACGGCTCTTCCCACATCACGTACTAATTGCGGCCAGTAATACCGCTCTTCCACAAGAGCTCACGTCTTGTCTCACCCAAGGTGTCCACCGAGGCCACCTCCATGTAGTTCCTGAATAATCTGCTCCCTTAGAGAACTTTGGGGGATACACAATCGATTCCCTTTGAAGAGAAAACCATCCTGTATATGAAAGTCACTGGGGTGACCTTCTTGGCACTTCAACCAAGAATCTTTGAAGTCTCCATCCTCGGCATATAGCTCCTTGAGACAGTCAAAGCCGACCACCTCATTGCTCACCGTAACAAGTAGTGACGCACGACGGCTAAGTGCATCAGCCACCTTATTCTGCTGACCTGACTTATGCTTCAGAACAAACGTAAATTCCTGTAAAAACGTAACCCATCTAGCATGCACACGATTCACATTAGTCTGACTATTAATAAACTTTAATGCTTGATGGTCGGTGTACAGAACAAATTCCCTTTGAATCAGATAATGCCGCCAATGTCGCAGCGCCTGAACAACTGCGTACAACTCAAACTCGTAAGTCGACCACTTCTTTCGGGCTTCACTGAGCTTCTCGCTGTAGAAGGCTACCGGTCTGCCTTCCTGTGATAATACTCCTCCTATTCCGACATATGAAGCGTCACACTCCACCTCAAATAATTTATCGAAATTAGGAAGCACCAAGACCGGTGTTGTAGACAAACGATACTTGATCTCATGAAAGCTCTTGTCAGCTTTATCGGTCCACTGGAACGGCCCTTTTTTCATGCAGTCTGTTATTGGCACGACTATGGTGCTAAAATCTCACACAAATCGACGATAGAAAGTTACTAATCCGTGAAAACTCCTCACCTCATGAATGTTTGTCGGGATCGGCCATTCCCTAATAGCTCGCACCTTTTCATCGTCCACCCGAATGCCTGTGGACGTTACAACAAATCCTAAAAACAACAGGCTGTCAGTTAAAAAGCTACGCTTTTTCAAGTTGAGGTATAACTTGTTATCTTGTAGGACCTTCAGCACCTGCCTGAGATGTTTCTTGTGCTCCGCCTCATCCTGGCTATATATCAATATGTCATCAAAATATACTACCACAAATCGGCCAGTGAATGGTTTTAGAACTTGATTCATCAAACGCATAAAAGTACTTGGTGTGTTCGATAGGCCGAAAGGCATGACCAGCCACTCATACAACCCTTCCTTTGTCTTGAATGCCGTTTTCCATTCATCACCAGGTCGAATACGAATCTGATGGTACCCGCTCTTTAGATCGAGTTTAGAGAACACTTTAGCCCCTCCTAACATATCGAGCATGTCGTCCAATCGTGGTATTGGAAACCGATATTTAATAGTAATTTTGTTAATTGCTCGGCTGTCGACACACATGCGCCAGCTTCCATCTTTTTTTGGCGTTAATAATGCTGGTACAGCACATGGGCTCATGCTCTCTCTCAATAGACCCTTACGGATCAATTCCTCCACTTGCCCCTGAAGTATTTCACACTCTTTCGGACTCATCCGATAATGAGGGCGATTGGGCAGGGTAGCCCCAGGGACGAGGTCTATGTGATGTTGGATGTCCCTCATGGGGGGCAATCCATCAGGTAAATCTTCAGGCCAGACCTCCTTGAATTTGTTTAGCAACAGTTTTAGGCTTGGAGGGATGTTTGAAGGTTCCTCTTCCTCGCCTTTCACCACTACGGCGTATACCTCCCCGGTTTCCTTAGATTCCTCCATAAAATCTCGAATGGTCAAGAGAGAACTCCCCTCTACTTTAGAGGCTTCAGGGTGGTTCTCTAGTGCCATAGGGGTAAGGATTATTTTTCGACTATCCTTGACGAATATGTAGACATTGTCTCGCCCCCGATGGGTTGCATCACGGTCCGACTGCCAGGGTCGACCGAGTAGCATATGGCAGGCTTCCATGTCAACCACGTTACAAAGTATTTGATCCTTATAATGTTTATCAATTGAAAATGAGATAGTGCATTGTTCAGTTATCTTGGTCTCGTTCACTTTTTTTATCCAGCCAATTGAGTATGGGGAAGGATGTTTCGTCGTTGGTAGCTGCAACTTATCCACCATCACTCTTGAGACGATGTTCTCGCTGCTACCACTGTCTATGATCACATCACAGACCTTTCCGTTGACAGTGCACCGAGTACGAAATATATTGTGCCGCTGTGGATGTAATTCCTTTCGTGGGGTATACAGTAGTCGCCTCACAACGAGAGACTCGCCACGATCCTCACCTATCACTTCATCGCCACCTGCTATTTCTTCAGTGGTTTGTTCATATTCGTCAAAGCCATGATCTTCTTTTGCGGCTTCATCTTCAGTGCCCCCTTCGTTTATAGTCAAGTGTGCTGCCGGACGTTGAGGACAAGTGTTTGATAAGTGGCCTGGTTGGCCACAGTGGTAACAACTGTTCGGCCTTAGCCGAGCATAAGGATTCGGAATCCTACTCGGGCCCGCTGTTGTGGGTGCTGCCCGTTGAGGTCTGGATGGTCCGCTCCCCGTATCACGGTTCGCGGGTGGAGGAGGTTGAGGACGTTCTCCTACCGGATCTTTTCCTCGAGACAACACTGGATCCTATGTGGGACCTGTCATAGGGGGTCGATTTGAAGGATAGGGACGAGCAGGAGCTCTTGCAAGCTGTGTTTCTGTCCTTCCTGCCACTTGAACTGCTTCATCTACGGTCCTGATTGGGTACATCTGAACTCGATCCTGAATTACCAGTCGCAACCCACCTATAAATCGTGCCACTTTCTGTGACTCAGATTCTGACAAATCGTTTCGTGTAGCCAACCGCTGGAATTCTTCAGTGTAATCTGTAACAGTTCGATTCCCTTGTCGGTAATTCTGATATTGCTGGAATAATATCTGCTCATAATCACTGGGGAGAAATCGTGAACGAAGAAGACGTCTCATCCGAGGCCATGATGCGATGGGCGCCTTGTTCTGGCGGGCTCATGAGAGTTGCAATTGTTCCCACCATGCAGAAGCACCAGATTTTAATTTAAACGCTACCAACTTCACCCTTTTATGATCTGACACATCCATATAATCGAAATATCTCTCTACTTCGGCTAGCCAATCAAGAAAATCTTCGATACGTAATAAACTGTTAAAACTAGGAAGTTCAGCCTTACCTCGATAATCTCTTTCAGCACGATCTAGACGAACGCCTCCATGGATTGGTCGTCGATCAAAACCCTCATTAATGTCCTCGTCGTTGGAACTAGAATCATCTGGTGTAGCCCTACGATTTACCGCTAGTAGTGCTCTGTGATAATCAGGGTCACGTCGTACAGCAACCACGGGTGGTGGGGCGACCATAGGTGGTGGAGCACCGCCTAGGGCTCGGGGCGAAAGTAGCGCATCAGCAAGACGGTCGAGGGTTGCCTGCAGCCCTTGCATGGTCAACTGACTCTCCTGATGGAAAGCTTCCATTCTTTCCGAAAGATAACGAATCCCTGGATCACCGTCCACGGGATTTTGATTCATACCTTCGTTGTTTGCCATCGGCCCGAGGCAAAACCTCGCTCTGATACCAAATTGACGCAGGGATGAACGTGATGAGGTCGATCACCGTCTTCCTCAAGGATAACTACTCCGAATCCACGGAGCTTCTCTGGACTCCTCACAGAGACTTCTCGAATCCACGAGGAAGGAAAGCAGGAAGATAGAAATAAATTCTAATAAATTCGAAATTAATTGATGAATTCCCAAAATCGAGTTCACAACCCTTTAAATAAGGGAACCAATCAATAAGAAAGAAATCAGACTCAAACTACAACTAAAACTCCTAGAATTCACAACTTACTATAAATAGTAAACTTACTATTTATAGATGGTCATGATGTCTACTAGTGCGCAAGGTTTTCGTCCAAAAATAGTAAGTGTCCTATTTGGCTTCACCAAACCGTTCTCCTAATTATCCTAAGGACTTTTCATGTTGGACACAACTCCTAAAGCCCAACGGATGAAAAGTTATACTCAAACTAAAACTTACTATTTATAGTAAAAATAAAATTAAAACGAGGAAACGACCGTCGATCAGGGGGTTTCTCACAAATTCGGGCTGCGCAACCTGGCATAGCGGGGTTGGTTGGCTAAAGTAGCTCGTTCTACCCCAAATTCATATATTTTACGTCGGATAACTCATTCCGGATTGTGAGATACGCCCGATCTAAGGTCAGATGGTCTGGATCACTTCTGTCGCCGACCGTGCCTTTTCTGATCCATCTTGGCCATGAAATTGTCCGCGACCCGCTCTACATCAGTAACCAACGTGAATTTTGGGTCGGCGCATTTGCAATAAAAACCCACCTATGGGCAGCTTGGATTTTGCAACCATTAAACACATTGGCACATGTCATATCATTAAGCGGTTGTCCATATACAACTTATGAGAATAGAAAACCCTTTTTAAAAGAGGAATGATCAAATACGTTGAACAGTAAGAACTCACAAGATTATAAGTATGTCATTTCAATACTATAAGAAATATTTAGTTTTAATTGTTTCTTTTAGAAAAGTTTCACCTACGTTAGATTTTTTCAGTTAGATGTGTCTTATACAAATTAATTCTTTAAATTAATTAAATTGATTATCGTTGGATCTTTGGACTATAGACTTATATCAGCACATCTTACTATTGTGTGATCATATCATGTATGTGCGAATAAAGGGTCACGGATGTCTTTCTATTTTGTCATGTGTCCAGTAGCAAGCAGGTATGTGTGTATATGAGGAGAAAATGAAGTTTGTAGTGAGCTTTATACATATATATGTCACGCCCCAAAATTTGGATACCTGAATAGAGTGTTCAGGACCCGAATTCCAGACCCGTGATCTATATAAAAAAAATAAAATAAAATTAAAAGATAAGGTATAACAATTTCATACACATTTCATTTTCTCCCACCATAGTCCAAAATTTTAAAATCAAAACACATACTAAGATCACTAATTACATAATCTATTATTACATCAATGCATACTTATTTAACTTAACTTGGAGTAAGAAAACTAAATCAAACATTACTACATTCAGAGTTCTAAAATAAAATTTATCCTATGTAGAATGACATGCCACGTGCATCTAACCACATTCCATGCTCTACTACTAATAGTAATGTCCTGCATCTTCAAAATATTCGTAACCTGAAACGGTTAAAACATAATGAGTTGACAACTCAATAGGATCACATTAATCCCGAGTTGAAAATCTCACAAATATACCAAATTTAATCTCGACATTTTAATCACAATAAGACGAACATTAGATGTAAAATCATAGTAAATAAATTGACACTCATGAATATGGAATGAATAAATAGCTTTTCTAAAGATGCTAAGATTTGAAGTGAGCAAAACACTCATGTGTGCTGATCCTTTTAGGGGATGACCCACGACAGAGCACCGGTGTTGATCCTTTTAGGGTATGACCCTCGGCAGAGCACCGGTACAACCTTTTAGGGACAAAAGCCTAGGGCAGTGCACCCGTGCATACTGATCCTTCTAGGGAATCACCCAGGGCAGAGCACCCGTGCTGATCCTTTTGGGAATGACCCTGGGCAGAGCACTTGTGTCATGCTGATCATTTCGGGAATGACCCTGGGCAGAGCACCCGGGAGAATCATTGCATAAAAATAAATAAATCACATAAAATGCATCTAACTTACAAGGAAATATGACAAATATAGTATAAATGTTCACATAATGAATATTCATTATTACCATCAGATAATATTAAATAAATAAATAAAATAATGATATTTGCATTGGTTCAATTAAATAAAGAATATCTCACTGTCTAGATTAAATACGGCCGTTACTTATGAAATTTTCAAATAAGGAATGATCACCTACCTGTTGTGAAAATAAAATAGTTTGGGCTCTTACTAGATTCCAATTCGAGAGTCATTTGATATAGTTAGCCACTAGGTTGATATCTGGCACACGATGTTTGATTTCCTTCAATGGCAGACTGTTGTCTCACAAGGATTTGAGGGCTTCAATCCTTCCAATTGATGGAGATTAATACTGGGGAGCTTGATGTAACGAAAGATCGAAGTTCTCAATATGTTTTGCTGGTGGGTTTCAGAAAATTTGAATTTTGGCATTCGACGATTGGTAAAGATAAAAAAAATGAAGGAGAAAGCGGGGAGATTGGAGCCTTTTTTATTAGCTCACTGAGGTGGGAAGGTGTTGGAGAGTTGTGGAGCGTTGAACGAGGAAAGAATAACCGTCACAATTCAAGGTGAGGGCATTACACGAATTGCCTAGTGCGGAGACGTGTGCGGCACCGTCGCTAAAGCTAAAACGGAAAATCCCCGTAATAGTTATGGAATTCCAGACTGGTGAGATGAGGTGGGGTCCACAAATGCATCAAATGTAAAATCTACAACATCCATTGGTTTTATAGCAACAAGATAAAACATGAAGTTTAAAATCAGTCTGATCGAGGTATAAGGTGGACCACACCAGAGGTTTCTGGGCAAGAGATATCAACGGTTAAGGTTATGCAGAGGTGTCATTCCAATGAACGGTTTAGATTAAGGAGTGGGTCCCACCATGATGATGGCATGGATAGCCAAATTGGTTCAAGTGCGCAACTAAACCGCAGAGAATAAGGAAGGAGAGAGAGAATCGTGGAGGAGAGGGGCGTTCATGGGGTGACGTGCGTCAGCACGTCACTTGCTTTTCTTTCTTTCTTTTTTTTGAAGAATGGGCCCCACATGAGTGATGTGACAAATCCACACCGTTCATTAGTTTTGCCCATCAAAGTTAGGGCATGAGCCCAAAAATGAGGGCCATCCACAGCTCAGGTGGGCCACATCATATGAAACAATGGGTTAACGGTGGAATCCACTGTTTACAATAACAGAGTATTACTATATATATATATATATATATATATATATATATATATATATATATATATATATATATATATATATATATATTTCAATTGTTTTAATTCCCCAATTTGCACAAAACATAGCTTGTCCATTTTCATCTTTTACTAGCTATTTGGATTAAAATGGGGGAAGACTGTAAATGTATTTTCGTACATCAAGAAAGTTCAAAGAGTACCATGGTAACAAGAATGAACATGTCCAAGAATGCATTTCTGCCCAAACAATTATATGCAATCCGAGTATGCATTTCCGACACATGTTTAAATGCATAGAGATCTTAGGAAATATAGGAAAGCTGATCACACTTTTTTCCCATCATAAGCCGATAGAATTCGTCATATCCTACTTCATCACTCATTGATGTATGACTAAATCAAACTTCGCATCTCAAAATTAATTGGCATTTCTGTCTCTCTGCTTAAAACCTTATTTCAATCCCCACTGCTTCATGTGGTGTGATCCATTTGAGCTTTGGATGTGCCTCACTTTTGGGCTTATCCTCTTGAGTGATTTTCAACAAATTAATGTATAGTGTGGATCTAACACAAATCATGGTGGGCAAGAGAAAATTGGTGCATTTTGGAAGTTGTCATCGGTAATGACATAGATCAAGAAGCGATGACATTGAATTTCAGTGTGCTTTCAATGGGAGTGGATTGCTTGTGATCCCACACACACAGGTATCGCTGTCCTCGACGCTGTGTGGGGCCCATAGAAATGTCATAATAAATTATTAGTTTTAAAAGATCAAAATAGAAAATGTTGGAAAATTGGTTGAATTAAATAGACTATTAAAATCGAGAACCAAGAAAAGAAAATAAAATTTTGAGATAGAAAAACTTATTGAATTGAGTTGAGGCGTGACTGAGTCACTCGGCTTGAAATTGAATTTGCTCCCCTTAGACAGCGTCCCAAGTGCAACAGGTTTTCAGAACAATTGACCTCTAGGATACAACTACTATGACCCCGTCCCAGCAGTGCACTTACTGTACACGGGCTCGAACCACTTGCAATCTAATCCGAAAGTGCTGAGTTGACTCAACAATGACCTCAGTAAAAATACTTAAAACCGTATCAGAGAGAGTTTTATAAGAGTGATTATTTTCGTATATTTGAAACTGGAATCGGAAGTCTATATTAGACTTTGAAATGGTGCATAAGCACCCTTTGCAAAAGGTTAGATCCGTTGAGTTTAAACCCAACAGGGGTGACAAACCAGAAGGGATGCATCTCTTTGGTTTAAAAAGAAAGGGCGTAAGTGCGAGTACACTCTCGCACATAAAGTCCTGCGAGTACCCATGCACACACACCCACGCGAGTACACTTACACCGCACCCACACCCTCACCCGCGCCAGCGCCCGCACCCACGCCTAGCCCAGCCCGTCCCGTCCCGTCCTGTCGCGTCGCCTTGCGTCGCGCACGTGCACATGGACTCGGACTCGGACTCAGACTCGGCTCGGCACGACTCGGCTCGGTGTGCGCACGCATGTGGTTAATGACATAGATTAGAGCTATTAGCATAGGCCCCCCACAGGACCAAATTCACATGCCCCCTGAAAGGGGCTCAAGCCCTAGGTAAAAATACTATCTTATATACAAGATAGTTTACTTTGTCAAATTCGATGTGTGACAAAATTCACAACTCAAAAGTACTTCAACTTTTCAAACTTAGAGGGAAAACACCTAAAATTTAAAAATTCAAATTTTATTATTATTTTAAAACAAAATATAACAATCCCCAACATGTTTTAAAATAAAACTCTTTCGGATTAAAGCGTAATAGTTATGCAATGGTGCCGGTGTCGTCATAGACTTGAACCAACATTAAAGTAAGTAAGACAGGTTTACAAGAATTAGGTGACATCATAGTTTTGAACCTGAATCCTTTTAATATAGATCGCAAGTACATGCCACTCACACAACTCTTCTTCTGTAAGTGATTCTGCGGTTCTGTGTGTTTCGGCCATACACCATTACCTGAATTTCATGAGTGCTTTAGAGAATTCACCTAGATTCTCATACGAAGCGGCCTCCACCTCCACACCCATATAGGTGAATTCCATCAAGTGTATGCAGCAACTGTATACACCACCAAATATATGGCTATGGATCCATTAAGAGTTCTAAAAAACTCATCCTTCTGCGTTGCTGCTCGCACTGTACACCATAGAAGGGGCTCATACAACTCAGTGCAATCGTCTAGCTCGTGTCTTATTGTTTACCCATTGAACCTATCTCATGAGATCTCCACTTGTATAGGTTGGGTTATCGACATTAGCAGCTCATATATTAGGCTCAGCCCCATTCCATTCGATGTATCATTGACTAACTTTTTAGATAGTCTTTTGGTCAGAGGATCTGCTAGATTCTTTTCTGACCTCACAAAGTCAATAGATATGACTCCATCACAGAACATGTATTTCACAATGTTGTGTCTGAGTCTAATATGTCTGCTCTTTCCATTATATATTTTACTCTTTGCTTTCGCTATAACTGCTTGACAGTCACAATGAATAGACACGGCCGAACAGGCTTTGACCACAATAGTATATCAACTAAGAGATTTTTAAGTCATTCGACTTCTGATCCAGCCCTTTTTAAGGCAATAAATTCAGATTCCATAGTCGACCGAGCGATATATGTCTGCTTGGTAGACTTCCAAGAGACTGCTCCTCCACCTAAAGTGAAGACATATCCACTTGTGGATTTTGTCTCATCTGAATCACTGATCCAGTAAGCATCACTATATCCTTCTAATACAGTAGGATAACCATTATAATGTAAACCATAGGCTATACTGCCTTTTAAGTATCTCAAAATCCTAAACAAGGCATTCCAATGCACTTTTCTAGGGTTATGTGTATATCTACTTAGCCTTCCTACTGTAAAAGCTATATCTGGTCTAGTACAGTTTGTTAGATACATGAGGCTACTATTATTCTGAAATATTCCAATTGAGACACACTATTTTTTATATTCTTCATGGGAGTCACACTATAATTATAAGGAGTACTGACAGATAAACAGTCAAAATGATTAAACTTTCTTAATATCTTCTCAATGTAATGAGATTGTGATAATACAATAACACCATTTTTTCTAGTTACTTTAATATCAAAGATTACACTAGTCTCTCCTAAGTCTTTCATGTCAAACTTAAATGATAAGAATTTCTTAGTTGCATTAATTAATTTAATATTAGTTTAAAAAATAAGCATGTCATCAACATAAAGTCATATAATAACATAATCATTTTCAAAAATTTTACTATATACACATCTATCTACATCATTTATTTGATAACCATTTGATTTTAAAACACTATCAAAGTTTTCAATGTCATTGTTTAGGAGCCTGTTTTAAACCATATAGTGATTTAATTAGTTTACATACTTTATTTTCTTTACCTGATATCTTATAACCCTCAGGTTGCTCCGTATATATTTCTTCTTTTAAGTCTCCATTTAAGAAAGTCGTCTTAACATCCATCTGGTGTACCACTAGTTTATATATGGAGGCTATCGCTATTAAGACTCTGATAGTTGTAATTCTAGTTACAGGGGAATATGTATCAAAGTAATCTATTCATTCCTTTTGTTTAAAGCCTTTCGCTACCAACCTAGCCTTAAATTTATCAATAGTTGCATCTGGTTTTAGTTTCTTTCTAAAGACCCATTTATAACCTATTGGTTTGTTACTAGGTGGAAGGTCTACAAGTTCCTAAGTATTATTAGATATAATAGATTCTAACTTATCATTTATTACTTCCTTCCAAAAGATTACATCTGGAGAGTTAATAGCTTCTATATAAGTTATAGGATCATCTTCTACTAAGAAGGTGAAAAAATCATCTCGTAGGTTAGTTTCTCTTCTAACCCTAGTACTTTTTTTTAGTTGTATCTCTTCTACTACTTTCTCGTAAATATTTTTACTAGTAGATACAATATCTGATTCATTGACTTCCTCTATTCCTATAAATTTAGATTTTATATGGAATACGTTCTCAAAGAACTCTGCATCCATAACTTCTATAATTGTATTAGGATATAGAATATTATCCTTAGTTTTTAAAACTAGAAACCTATAGGCCGCACTGTTTTGTGCGTATCCTATAAATACACAATCGGTCATTTTAGGACCTAATTTTCTTTTCTTAGTTTTAGGCAATCCTATTTTACCAAGACACCCTCACACTTTAATGTATTTATAATTAGGAACATGATTCTTCCAAAATTTATATGGTGTTTGTTCAGAAGATTTAGAAGGAATCCTATTTAGGATATAACAAGCAGACAAAATTGCTTTTCCCCACATATTTAAGGGTAAGCCTGAACTGTTTAACATGGCATTGATCATCTATTTTAGAGTTTGATTCTTACGTTCTTTTATTTCATTCTGTTCTAGTGTATAAGGAGCAATAGTTTTGTAAACTATTCCATTCTTTTCACATAATTCTCTAAATTGAGAAGATTTATATTCACCTCCTCTATCTGTTCTAAGTCTTTTAATTTTTATATTTAACTGATTTTCAACTTCAATTTTATATTTAGAAAAAACATATAAAGCTTCATCTTTGTTCCTTAACAGATATACTTTAGTAAACCTAGAGTAGTCATCTACAAAAGTTATATAGTATCTTTTTTCACCTCTAGACATATGATTTCTAAAATCACCTAAGTCACCGTGTATAAACTCTAATAGAACAGATGATCTTTCTATTTGTTTAAAGAATTTTCTAATGAATTTTGATTTTACACATGTTTCACATTTTTTAAACTCTTCATTAGATATAATAGGTAATAAACCTAATCTTTTCATTTTCTTTAAAGATACCACATTCACATGACCTAATCTACTATGCCATAGATAAAAAGGTTAAACGATATAAATAGAACTAGACGTCTTCTTATTATCATTGGATACATTTACAATGAATAAAACATCGCTACAGTACCCCTTACTAACAAAGGTTCCATTTTTAGTCATTACAAGCTTATCTGAATCAAAAACTAACTTGACACCAACCTTATTGAGGAGCGAACCAGAGACCAAGTTTCTTCTAATGTCAGGCACATGTAGGATATCATTCAACATTAGAGTCTTTCCAAAAGTGAGTTTCAGAAGTACTTTCCCTTTCCCTACAACTGGAGAAGTTCTAACATTAACCATGAACACTTGTTCATCATTTCCTAATACTTGGTAGGAGAAAAATATGCTACGATCCTTGCACACGTGCCTAGTTGCACCAGTGTCTAGAACCTACTTTAAGTTGTCTACAAGGAAGACTTCTGACACCACAGCTACTACCATGTCAGACTCATTTCCTATTTCTGTAAGATTATCCTGCGGCTTATCTTTGTTTTTCTTAAGCCTACATGTTTTAACATGATACCCAGGCTTTCCATAGTTGTAGCAGTTTTCCTTTTTCTTGAATTGATTGTTTGCATTCTTCTTTTTGAGCCTGCATTCATTTGCATAATGTCCAGGTTTGCCACAGTTATGATAGTTACCATTTTTTTTTATTATTTGCCCGACTTGATTCCACAAGATTCACTTTTGAATCTATCTCATTTTTATTTTCTTTTTGGTCTCTAAGTTTATTAGCCTCCTCAATTCGTATGTGTACAATAGTGGTTTCTAAAGAAACACCATTTTTTTTAATGTTTCATTCTATTCTTATATTCTTTCTAGGAGGGTGGTAACTTTTCTATTAACGCTCCTAATAGAAACACTTCATCCAACTTAATTCTTTCTGTCGATAGTTTGTGAACTAGACTTTAAAAATCGTGAATTTGATTTGTGATAGATTTATCATTTGTCATTTCATAATGAAGAAAATTAACAAATACATGTTTCTTAGCGCCTGCATCTTTTAATACATATTTTTTTTCTAAAGCAGTCTATATGTCTTTAGCAAACACGTAAGAAGCATACACATCATATAGTTAGTTGGATAAAAAGTTTAGAATATAATTTTTACAATTATTTTCATCTGTTACTTCATTTTGATTTGCTGGATCTATAGTAAATGATTCAGATAAAATATATGAAACTTTCAGATTGGTTAGAGCGAACATCAATTTCTGTTTCCACCGTTTAAAGGATTGTCCAGCGAACAGTTCGATTTTAGCTAACTCAGTAGAAGCATTTACTGTTACTGTAGCAATAGTCTATGTAATTCAACAATTTCGATTTCAAGATTGTTGAAAAATTGGTTGAATTAAATAGACTATTAAAATCGAGAACCAAAAAAGAAAAATAAAATTTTTGAGAAAGAAGAGCTTATTGAATTGAGTCGAGGCGTGACTGAGTCACTCGGCTTGAAATCGAATTTGCTCCACTTGGACAGTGACTATGACCCGGTCCCAGCGGTGCACTCACTTTACATGGGCTCGAACTACTTGTAGTTTAATCCGAAAGTACTGAGTTGACTCAACAATGAACTCAGTAAAAATGCTTAAAACCGTATTAGAGAGAGTATTTTCGTATATTTAAAACTGGAATCGGAAGTCTTTATATAGACTCCGAAAATGGTGCGTAAGCACCCTTTACAAAAGGTTAGGTCCATTGGGTTTAAACCCAATATGAGTGACCAACCGGAAGGGATGCATCTCTCTGGTTTAAAACGAAAAGGCGCAAGTGCGAGTACACTCTCGCACATAAAGTCTTGTGAGTACCCATACATATACACCCACGCGAGTACACTGCACCAGCACCCGTCCCGTCCCATCGCGCACGGGCACACGGACTCGGACTCGACACGGCTCGGCTCGGCGTGCGAGCGTGTGTGGTCAATGACATAGATTAGAACTATTGATATAGCCCCCCCACAGGACCAAATTCACATGCCACTTGAAAGGGACTTAAGCCCTATGCAAAAATACTATTTTATATATAAGATAGTTTACTTTGTCAAATTCGATGTGGGACAAAACTTACAACTCAAAAGTACTTCAACTTTTCAAACTTGGAGGAGAAACACATAAATTTTAAAAATTTAAATTTTATTATTATTTTAAAACAAAATATAACAAAAAATGATAATTTTAAAAATCATGAAGATCCAAAACTCATGTAGGTCATACCACACAACAGTTGGAATTGAACACAGACGTGACAAAAGTACAAAAGTTTTGTATCAGTATAGTATTTGTTCCTATAGTTATTTGAGTGATAATAGTTTTATGAATGGTTTGGATGGCATATAAACATCATGGCCGACTCCAGAACAGTTTCAACAGTGGACGTTGTTGTTCCCACTATTTTGTTGGTGTGGCCCACATAAGTTTTTGAATCTTGTCCTATTGTGGTCTTTAAAAACAGATGGGCAAAGCGGATTTGTCTCAGACATCTCTACGGCGGCCCATAGCCACATGCAATCTGCTCCCACATTCAACACAAGTAACACGTACTCTTAGTAAAAGAGCTGGTTGACTTAGATGATAATTTTATAATTTTTGAAAATAAAGTTTTTAAACTGTATAAAACACAGACACCATTATACCCCAGGCTGGTATTACTAACTGTGCAAAACATAAGCTTATTAATTTAAATATTTTAAAAGTGGGCAATTATAAGTGAATGGTCTTAAAGGCGGGCTTTACACTGAATTTTTTATTATAAACTTTTGGTAATACATAGTACAAAGCTGTACAATTATATAACCAATAATAAAAAGACTATCTACCCAAAAAAGGTTTGGCTGTAAATATCACTTACCAAAAGGATAGTTCCTAAGTAATGATTAATGTTGAATCTTAAATATAAAGTAGAAGTAGAACCATCACTACATAGTAGAGCCCAAAAATACTTATGCGCACCAATCATGAAAATGGATAATGCTAAATGGGTTCACGCGTCCTTGTAAAGCAACACCCATTACAAGAAAAATGGCCACAGAGACACCAAAATGGAGATGGATGATAGCTGAGTTGAAGGATAAAAGGTTTGCTGATCTGGTGGTAGATAGCCATCCATGCACACGTGTAGTGCCAATCTACCCATGTGGCATATTGGGAACCCAATACAAGCTATTGAAATTGTGGGGCCCACTTTAGATGGCCATGACCCAAAAAAGAAACACCAAAGGGCCATTATAATTGTCCAATTGGCAGCAAACAAATGGACGATTCAAATGGAAAATATTCAAGCAGACCATTAATGAGAGGTTTGGATCCAGAAAATCAATACGGTTTTGGGGACATTAACCATCTACACTGGGACGTACCGTTTGGACGATTCATATTGTGATTCTTATGTGCCAGGTGGCAATATGCATGCGTATGAATGCTAGTACTCTGCCGACCTATCAATTCACTCGCTCTAGTTAAAATAGAAGGTATTTCGTTTTCAACAGGAGGTGCAGGGCCCTGGTGTACCTTTGAAAGAGCTTTTTTTCAACCATTTAATAATCAGATACTCTTGTGATGGTCAAGATCCGAGGGAGCGGATTAGGTGTTAACCTTATCATAAGGGGCCCACATTGATAATTTTTTTGTATATCCACCACGTCTATCTGTTTTTGCAGCTCATTTTAGGAAGCGAGCTTAAAAATTAAGCAGATCCAAATATAAGGTGGACCAAACCATTGGAAACAGTGGTGAATGACTATTAAAAGCTTTTGATGGGCCATAGAAGTTTTGGATCAGTTTGATATTTATATTTTCCCTTCATCCATATCTGGTTGACCTTATCAATAGGTTGGATGGAAAAGAAACATTACGGTGGGGCATTACAGTGTGCCCTAGGAAGTTCTTGACGGCGGGCGTCAATCACCACTGTTTCCCGTGGTGTGGTCCAACTGAAATTTGGATCTGCTTCATTTTTGGGCCCACATCCTAAAATGGGCCAGAAAAACGGATGGAGGGCGTGGATATACAACACATCATTAAGGTGAGCCCGACGGTAAGGGTAACACCTACTATGCAGGCGACAAGATGTCCTGTATGGACCATAGAAGCCGTCCATCAGGTGGGTCCTGACATGCAGATGACTTGGCCCAAAATTCAGGCTGGCCACAACTAAGGTGGGCCAAAGCAGAAGGAAAAAACCGGTCGGACAATGTAGATTGGCCATCTGATCATTTGTTTTGCCCACGTATTGAATGGACGGGCCTGATTTTCGGGCCAAGATATCTGAAATGTGGGACCCACCTGATCACTCTACTTGGAAACTTAGCCTCGGCTAGTGCACGTGTGCATGCGTATGATATGTCATACTCTGGTGAAGTATTCTGTCAAAGATATTCAAAACGCTGAATGTGTTGGACCTGATTATAAATGGATTGATTGGATGAGGGGTGGCAATGGGCCACCAGTACCCAACAGTAGCCGCCCAAGGCATGAGCCTGACCCAAGCCCATCATAGGTCTAGCACAACAGAACTAAGCTTGCGCCTGATAATATTCGTTAGCCCCGAGCCTGGCCCAAATTTTTTTTTTTAATCAAATCCCTTTTTATTACAGTGAATCCTGCCATGGCATCTGTTCATCAAGTGGGCCACACATATATAAAGAAATAGACATTTAGAAAAATGAAAACCAACGGTCCACATGCAAGATGCAAGTGTTGCCTATTTTATGATTGGACTAACATAGTTGGATCGGAGAAGTATATACACGTGCACTTGAGTCTGTCATAGCCCGACCCAAAAATTTATTGGCCCATACATGGAAGACCTGAACCCAGGCCACAGACCAAACTCATAGGTCCAAGCCCGGGCCGCCCGGCCACGAAAAACTCGTACGTGCTTGTATTAGAAAGATATTTTGCTTGCAGAGGTGTATTTGACACAATGCTCGAGCCTAACTTTGTACGGTATATTTCTACAAGTCATACCACGATTCGTCGATCCAAACCGTTGATATGATAGGCCACAAAGTGGATGGCCTATGCCAAAATTCCTCTTAAGTAGAAGATGCTATGTAAGGTGTTTGGCAACATACGCTGGATCCAAAGTCTCCACAGAGAAAAATGAACTCAAGGCAAAATGATGGATGCATCACAAGTAGAGATAGAAGATGCAATTTCCCATGCATATGGCGGGGACTATTTTTTTTTTTTTTTTAAAAAAAAAAAAAAAAGAAGAAGAAGAAAAAAGTGAGAATTATTACATTAATTCTCATTAAAAAGTTTTAGTTCTTTGGTCATTTGATGTCTTTTTTTTTTTTGAACATGAACAATTACCTTAACCTTTTGATAATCAAAGGCTATAAGATTTTTTTTACCTTTATTAATTAATGTACTTGTCATCTAATGCAGGGTATGCAACTACGTATGCTTATGAGTCCGGTTTCCTAGCTTAGTGGTATACAGGCTCAGGGATCGAGTGTGCATGTGGTGTGGGCTGGTGTGTGAGTGCGTGGGTGTATATGAAGAAAAATCTTTATAAAAATAAAAAAAGATGCCAATCCAGTTACCAGAGTCCCGATATATCCCATTTCAATCGGTGGGGATGTATTCGACAAAACCTCTTTTAATGGGAAAGTTTGGCAATAGAAACGATGCGGTTTGGCTGGTTACCCTAACAACAGCCGGTTAGCGGGGGTCCAAGCTTTGTGAGCCCCCGCGATGATGTATGTGTTTTATATATGCTGTTCATATATTTTCCAGCTCATTTTAGGGCATGAGCATGCCCTAAAGTGAAGCAGATCCATATCTCAGGTGGACCACACCACAAGAAACGGTGGGGGTTGAGAGCTTCCCACTGAGGACTTTTGTAAGGCTAGCTACGTAAGTTTTGGATCAAGCTGATATTTGTGTGTCCCTACATCCAGGTCTGTGACACAATATCAACAGGTGAGATGGCAAATAAACATTACCGTGGGATCCAGGAAGTAATTTTAATGGTGAACGTCCAATCAACACTGTTTTCCTGTAGTGTGGTCCACCTGAGATTTGGATGTGCCTACCCTAAAATGAGCTGGAAAAATGGATGGCCAACATAGATAAAACACAGATCATGATGAGTCCCATTGAGCTTTGACCCGGCTAGCGGGATGGCGCTGCCGTCACTAGCTAAACTGATTAGCCAAACTGCATGTGAAGAAAGATCTCTCGGCTAGAGAAACGGGATGCGGATAAGGTGTTGTTGCCAATACCATCTAAGTGATGATTTGTTGATGAGTTAGGCGTTGTGGGGCATATAGACGTGATGTATTTTATTTATTTATTTATTTATTTTCATGCCATCCATCCATTTTGCCCCTCATTTTAGGGCACGAACACAAAATATAAAGTAGATATCCAAAACGCAAGTGCACCACCCCACAAGAAACAGTAGGAATAATGACATCCACTGTTAAAACTTTTATGGGACCATTGTAATGTTTATTTCTCATCCAACCTCATGACAAGGTAGCTCGGACCTGGATGAAAGCAAAACAAAATACTAGCTTAATCCAAAACTTTTGTGGCCCCGATAAGTTTTAATGGTTGGTGTTCAATTACCATTGTTTAGTGTAGGGCGATCCACTTGAACTTTAGATCAGCTTCATTTCTGAGATATGCCTGATGGGATTTTTGTCCCGTACTCGACTGGTCGTAAGCCTTGCACGACTGGTCGTAGGCTGGTACTCGACCAGTCGTGAGTTGCACGACTCAGAGTCCAGCGATGTTTGGATATTTTTCTCCGGGGTGCTCGATCGGTGGTGGGAGGTGCATGACCGGTCGTAGGTGGCTCACAACCGGTCGTGGACTCGGTACGACCAGTCGTAGTTACACAGATTCGTTCCGCAATTTTACGCGGATTTCGTTTCACAACTCCTTTCGCAACTGAGATGCGGAAGGGAGTTTCCTAAAACTATAAAAAAAGATCTCTAGGATTTTTCTAGTACAATGATGTGTATGAAAAACACAAGAAGGGTTTCCTAAAAGCTTTGTAAGAGTTTGCTAAAGGGTTTAGGGGTGAGAGAGTAAGAGAAAAGAGAGAGAGGAAGCTTGTGAAAGGGAGCCGTCGTCTCAGCGCTTCTACGTTCTTGTGATCGGTGAGATCTCTCTATTACTTTTATTCTCTTATTGTTTATACGCTCCTGCGAGAGTGAAGAAGGTTGTAACGTTCTGCTTCATAGTGGATTGTTGATCTGGATGAGGTCATGTAGTTTTTACCTCTTTGAGAATTTTTCACGTAAAAATCTCTTATGTGGTGTGTGATTGTGCTTTGATTTATTTCATTACTTTGTTATTCCATAATTCTGGTTTGTTCGGGAGGCTAGATCCTAAGGTTTTGTACAAGGCCCTCAACAAAGTGGTATCAGAGCTAAGTTCATTGAATGCGTAGGATCGGTTTGGAATTATGGAAGGTGGCTCATCAAGGATGATCAGCCTCAATGGTTCTAACTGGACCATATGGAAGGCTAAGATGGAGGACTTGCTTTATTGTAAGGACCTATATTCTTCAATTTTAGATATATCAGCAAAATCTAAGGATATGTCTGATGATGATTGGAAGAAGATGGACCGAAAGGTAGTGGGGTTTATTAGACAATGGCTGGATGATTCTGTATTCCACCATGTGTCTATGGAAACCTCAACCGCTAGCCTATGGCTGAAACTAGAAGGGTTGTATGAGAGGAAGACAGTTGGTAATAAGATTTTTCTGATAAGGAGACTTATGAATCTCAAGTTCAAGGATGGTGGTTCTGTGACCGAGCACATGAATGGGGTCAGCAATATAGTGAACCAGCTCTCCGCTATAAAAATGGTCCTGGATGATGAATTGCAGGCTTTGTTATCGCTTAGTTCATTACCTGACAGTTGGGAGACATTGGTGGTGTCTCTAAGTAACTCTGCGTCAGATGAAAAGATATCCATGGAACATGTGACTAGCTGTTTCTTCAATGAGGAGATAAGGAGGACGTCTCAGGGGTCTACTCAGCAAGAGGCCCTTGTGACACAGGAACGAGGGAGAGGAAAGAATAGGAAAGGCGGGAAGGCCCGAGATAAATCAAGAGGCAAGTGGAGTAACAAAAAAGATGTTGAATGCTGTAATTTTGGCAAGAAGGGCCACTATAAGCATGAATGTCAGAAGGCTAAGAACGACAAAAAAGGAAAAGGAAAGGAGAAGGAAGATGAATCAGATTTCACTGCGGTCGCTTCAATGGCGACATTGTAGTTATTCTTTCTGCAGATCATGATGTATGTCTCATGACTACGAGTCAGGACACCGACTAGGTGATTGACTCAGGAGCTTCTTTTTATACGACTCCACGCAGATATTTCTCCACAAGCTATAAGTCAGGTGACTATGGGACCATGAAGATGGAAAATTTTGACATATCGAAGATCGTAAGGGTCGGTGATATTTGTGTAAAAACTAATGTGGGCTGCATATTGGTTCTCAGGGATGTGAGACATATCCCAAACCTTCGCCTCAACTTGATGTCGATGGGAAGGTTGGATGATGATGGCTATGAAAGTCGGTTTAGTGGTGGACGTTGGAAGTTCATCAAGGGTTCGTTGATCGCAGCCAGAGGAAAGAAGTGTTGCACCTTTTACAAGGCATATCTCAGTTTATGCAAGGGTGGGTTGAAGGCAGCGGAAGATTCAGCTATTGACATGTGGCACAGGCGTCTAGGCCGCATGAGTGAAAAAGGGTTTCACCTACTAGCGAGAAAGCGACTCCTTCCAGACATGACAGATACGCATTTCAAAACCTGTCTTGATTGTTTATCAGGGAAACAACATGGAGTTTCATTCGTTAAAACTGCTTCTCATGTTAATAAAGTGCATGCATTAAATTTGGTTTATTCTGATGTTTGTGGTCCTATGAGGATAAAAATCTTAGGTGGGGCATTGTATTTTGTTACTTTTATAAATGATGCATCTAGGAGGGTTTGGGTTTATACATTAAAATCCAAGGACGAGGTCTTTGGTGTGTTTAAATTATTTCATGATATAGTCGAGAGAGAGATAGGTAGATCACTGAAGTGCATCCATACTGTAATGGGGGTGAATACATTGGCGACTTTCATGAGTACTGCAAGTCCCTGGGTATATGACATGAATAGACGGTTTTCAAGACCCCCCAGCATAATGGTGTAGCTGAACGAATGAATCGCACAATTGTAGAGAGAATCAGATGCATGTTATCCCATGCAAAGTTGCCCAAGATGTTCTGGGGAGAAGCAATGCACACGGTAGTGTATTTGATAAATAGGTCTCTATCAGCCCCGTTAAATGGAGAAGTACCTGAGAAGGTGTGAACTGGACAAGATCCATCGTACAGTCATCTTAGGGTGTTTGGATGTAGGGCATCCATTCACGTACCAAAGGATGAGAGGTTTAAGCTCGATATGAAGATCAGATAGTGTGTGTTCTTAGGGTACGATGATAAAAAGTTCGGTTATAGATTGTGGGATCCGACCGAGAGGAAACTTATCAGGAGAAGAGATGTGGTTTTCTTTGAAGATCAGTGTATAGAAGACATTGGTAAGCCAGAGAAGAACCAACCTAGTTCATGTGAGCTAGAGGACATGAATCCGATTATTCCTCCCATAATGCCTGATGATGGGGGAGTACAGAAAGGTGCAGAGGACGAGAGAGTTCTTCAGAAGATGGACCAGGGAAGCAACCCTCACTTGATCTACCTGTTGAGCCACAGGTGAGGAGATTATCTAGGGACAGACAGCTGTCTAAGAGTTACTCGCCACATGAGTACATGATGCTGACTAATGAGGGAGAGTCAGAAGACTATTCTGAGGCCCTAAGTGACGAGCACAAGGATGAGTGGTTGAAAGCTATGCAAGAAGAGATAAAATCCTTGCATAAGAACCACACCTATGATATGGTGAAACTACCTAAGGGCAAGGAAGCTTTGAGCAACAAGTGAGTGTTCAAAAAGAAGGTTGAGTAAAAGAATTCATAGATGAGGTTCAAGGCCAGACTTGTGGTGAAAGGGTTTGGTTAGAGGAAATGCATAAACTTCGGGGAGATATTATCACCAGTGTTAAAGATGACATCCATACGGGTGTTGCTTGGGTTTGCGGCTAGCATGGATTTGGAGATAGAGCAGTTAGATGTTAAAACTACTTTTCTCCATGGTAACCTGGAAGAAGAGATCTACAGCACCAACTAGAAGGGTTCGAAGTCAAGGGCAAGGAGCATATAGAGTGTAAGTTGAGGAAGAACTTCTATGGGCTAAAACAAGCTCCACGGCAATGATACAAGAAGTTCAATTCGTTCATATTACAACATGGGTATGACAGGACTGAGTCGGACCACTATGTGTTCACGCGTAAGTTCTCAGATGGTGATTTCTTAGTTCTGCTGTTATACGTTGATGACATGCTCATCATGAGAAAAGATATCAAGAAGATCGACAGGTTGAAACAGGAGTTGGGCAAGTCCTTTGCGATGAAAGACTTGGGCCCGACTAAACAGATCCTAAGAATGGAGATAACCCGTGACAGAAACAGCAGGAAGCTTTGGCTGTCACAAGAGCGGTATATTGAGAAAGTCCTAAAGCGGTTTAATATGAATGCAGCAAAGCCGGTCAGTACTCTACTAGATGGTCACTTCAGATTGAGCGACAGACTGTGTCCCAAGACGAAGACAGAGGTGAAAGAGATGTAGAAGATACCCTACGCGTCAGCCATAAGAAGTTTGATATATGCTATGGTGTGTACACGCCCAGAGATAACATATGCGGTTGGTGTTGTTAGCTGGTATCTTGTTAATCCTAGTAAAGAGCATTGGGTAACAGTGAAATGGATACTACGGTATCTAAGAGGCTTATCCAGGTTGAGCCTATGCTATGGTGATGGTAAACCTGTGCTAGAGGGCTACAAAGATGTAGATATGGCAGGTGACATAAACTTTAAGAAGTCTGCATCGGGGTTCATGTTCACGTTTGTAGGGGGAGCGGTTTCTTGAGAGAGCAAGCTACAGAGGGTCGTAGCATTGTTGACGACAGAGGCTGAGTAGATTGCAGTCACAGAAGCATATAAAGAGATGCTTTGGATGAAGAGGTTCATATAAGAACTTAACCTGAAGCAGGAGGAGTACGTGGTATATTGCGATAGTCAAAGTGCTATACACTTGAGCAAGAATCTAAGTCAGCATTGCAAGTCGAAGCACATAGAGATTCAGTATCACTGGATCATGGATACTTTGGAACAGAAGGTGTTACAGCTTGAGAAGGTCCACATGGACAATAATGGGTCAGACATGATGACCAAGGTTTTTCTCAAGGACAAGTTTGAGGTTTATAGAAACCAGGCTGGCTTGAAGAATGTGAATTCCTCCCAGGTCAAAAAGGGGGAGATTTGATAAAATTTTTGTCCCGTGCTTGACCGGTCGTGAGCCCTGCACGACCGGTCGTGGGCTGGTACTTGACCAGTCGTGAGTTGCACGACTCAAAGTCCAACGATGTTTGAATATTTTTCTCCAGGGTTCTCGACCAGTCGTGGGAGGTGCACGACCGGTCGTAGGTAGCTTACGATCGGTCGTGGACTCGGTACGACCATTCGTAGTTACGCAGATTCGTTCTGCGATTTTACATGAATTTCATTTCGCAAGTCCTTTCGCAACTGGGATGCGGAAGGGAGTTTTCTAAAACTATAAAAAGGGGTCTCTAGAATTTTTCTAATACAATGATATGTATGAGAAAAACACAAGAAGGGTTTTCTAAAAGCTTTGTAAGGGTTTGCTAAAGGGTTTAGGGGTGAGAGAGTGAGAGAAAAGAGAGAGAGGAAGCTTGTGGAAGGGAGCCATTGTCTCAGCGTTTCTACGTCCTCATGATCGGTGAGATCTTTCTATTACTTTTATTCTCTTATTGTTTATCTGCTCCTGCGAGAGTGAAGAAGGTTGTAACGTTCTGCTTCATAGTGCATTGTTGATCTAGACGAGGTCCCGTGGTTTTTACCTCTTTAAGGGTTTTCCACGTAAAAATCTCTTGTGTGGTGTGTGATTGATGCTTTGATTTATTTCATTGCTTTGTTATTCCATAACTCTAGTTTGTTCGGGAGGCTAGATCTTAAGGTTTTGTACAAGGCCCCCAACAATGCCCTTAAATGAGGGACCAAAATGGATGAACTGCATGGATATAAAACACATGCATTATGTTGGGCCCCACAATATCCAACACATTGACACACCATCGTTGGTGTGGTACAAAGAAACTAACTTATAGAAATAACTTTCAATCTCTATGCGCAAGTAGGTCCATGCACCCCACCCAAATTGTGAGTGATTTATAAAGTCATGCAGGTGGAACAAACCTAAGCATCTAATTAATGAATATTAAAAGAATTATTTAGATGTGAAATAGTGAATTCTAAGGGTTTAATTTGGAGCTTGTAAATAGAAGTAAATGGAAAATAGATTTGAAGGTAAATAAATTGAGATTATATTGCTTACAAAATTGTGTTTGGATGAGAGTAAATATGAAGCGGTGTAAAATTGTGCCTAAAGCCTATAAATTCTTGTAATGTGGTCCATTCATTTTAAAACAATTTAATTTTTTGAATGTCCTTTTATCTTGAAGAATTGCGTAGATAAATGGATTGTATGGCTTATATAACCACTATGGGTCCCATGCATAACTAATGCTCGGCATCCCAGTTCTTCCATATGCTGTTGCCTTCTTTTATTTGGACCTGCTTGCTTTTGGGCTCAAGGGTGAACACAAGGCAACTGATGGATGAGGTGGATCTTATGCATGTTGATCCCCATGTCCCCTTCAATCACTAATCTCCTTCAATCACTAATCTTTGATGTGCATTGGTAATTGTAATGGAATGTATGTAAATTAAAATAATTAGTTGTGTTTAGCATCCTGTAATTAGAATCCTCTAGAATTTGATAATTGAAATCACCAAATTATGTTTGGTAGCTTATCTTTGAAAGAGAGTAAGAGTGAATCTAACTTGCAAATTAGTAATAATTAATGTTAATTGAAATTCATGTGAAATGAAATTACATGATTTTACTATGTTAAAAAAAAAAAACCTTTTGATGCATTTGATATGAATTGAATTCTAGTTTACAGCAAATACATAACTCTCAAACACATTGATTCTTGCTCCCGAACAACCCCTTCTATATATGCCTACACGTACCTAGGTAGTGTAGCTCTTCGGAAGAAGTAAAAATGTAATAAGCCAATTACATATTCTTGTAACGCATTTCCCAACATGTGGCATTTAGAGAGTGGTGAATAGTTGAATCCCCCATTCACCAGTGATGATGGTTGGCATACATTAACTCATATTAACCTAATCAATGTCCATATGTTTATGGAGCCAGATTATTAGCTATTTTTAGTTACAACAGTCCATTGAATGTCCAAAAATCATTTAGTTAAGATATTTAATCATATAAACTTTGATATATGGTCTATCGAAATCAATGCTCATTATCTGCATATTCTACTCCAAGTCGATTGTACTCACGTTTACAATTTCAATTATTGTCTATGCAACAAGCAACACACAATAAAGATATCAAAAGCATCCCTCTACCCTTTACCATGATTTGCAAATCAACTACTCTACAAATCCACCTTGGTAGAAATGTGAGAAGTTGGGACCCACTATTAGCATGTCCTTCCCCAATGCTAAGTGATGCAGAGCAGGTCGCAGATCTATGTTTGGCACATATGGACTGATAGAAGCCCGAATGTAAGTGGGCCTAGTCCGTTAGATCCGAGTTCAGTCCTATGTAGGGCGTGATGTAATTGGGCTTCAGGCGCAACTGAATCGAAGAAATTCATTCAGAATAGGGAGAAATTGTAGTTCAAAGTACGAACCTTAAATCGGTCATAACATTTTATCCAAACATTGCTACGAAAAACACAACTTATGAATTTTGACTAGAAGAGACCATCCGGGGCCAACCAACTTCATAGGCAATTACTTTGTTTATAAGAAAATGGTTTCTTTCAATTCTAAATTGTAATTAAAAAAATATTATTTTCAGTACGTTTTAAATTAGATGCATTTCTTCCATTTTAAAGTTTTAGTATATACTTTCTTCCTACAAATGGCATCTAATTATGTGAGGAATAATTATGCATAAAGCTTTTTATTTTTAGTAAATTTTATTATTTTTGATAAAGTTTAGTATAGTTGAGTAAGAGATCTTAATTAAGGTGTGCGTTTTATTATTTAAAGCATTATAATTTTATTTTAAATATAGGCATTAATAAAATATTTTAAAATTTCTTTTATTTTTTGTGAATTCAATACAGATTACATCTTTTAGATTTCATATCACATGGAAGAAAGTGTTCTTCTTTTATTCGACGTACACTCCTTCCCTGCATCACCAAACCGGTCACTAATCATTATAATTTTATTTTAAATATAGGCATTAATAAAATATTTTAAAATTTCTTTTATTTTTTGTGAATTCAATACAGATTACATCTTTTAGATTTCATATCACATGGAAGAAAGTGTTCTTCTTTTATTCGACGTACACTCCTTCCCTGCATCACCAAACCGGTCACTAATCATACCCAAGGTTCGAAGGGTTTAACTTGAGTGGTACGTGTGCCAAGAATGCCAACGCAAGCGCCTATACGTATGATCCATCCAATTCCGCCAGACATCAAAGTTTCTCTATCGAATTTATGGGGAAAGTATGGTAGTTCGTTGGACCACCAAAGGAGTTAATACCTTGGGCTTCATTGTTGAGATGGATATGCCCTACTTGTGAAATGATCGGGCTTCTTTCAATGCATGGTCCCCAAGCGAAACTGGCTACATCCATTGCCCTTTCATAGGGGTGCAAGGGTCCCCGGAGCATTTAATCAATGGTCCAGTGGACTACCAAAGGCTTTTTGAGTGGGAAATTTATTTGATATCCAGTAGACTCGGACGTTTGATCAGGACGCCGGTTGGATGCTGACAGCGTATTAGATGCGGACCCGGCCTCACCCAACACGGTGGGTCTGTGTCAGTGGGTCCACTTGATCTATGTATCGTATATCCAGGCTGCTCATTTTTACAACTCATTTTAAACCCAAAAAATGAAGCAGATACAAGTCTCAGGTTGACCACACCACAGGCAACAGTGGTGATTGGCCATTAAAAACTCGTTGCAGATAATGAAAGCTTTGGATCAAACTGATATTTGTTTTTTTCCTTCATCCAAGTCTGTGTAACCTTATCCACAGATTGGATGGAAAATAAATAGTACAGCGGAGATTATAATAGGCCCTCAAAAATTTTAATGTTGGATGTTTAATAACTATAGTTTCATATGTTTTGGTTCACCTAAGATTTGGATCAGCTGAGTTTTTGAATCATACCTTAAAATGAGCTTCCAAAATACGTATATGACATGGATATACAATACATACATACATCAAGGTTAGCTCCACAGTCAAGCCGCACCGTGCTCGGTGAGGATAGGCTGCACCCAATCTGCTCCCATAGATGCTAGCCTGCCCATACGGAGCTCGCGACAGGTGCAAGACGTGGGGTCTAGCCCAGTGCATACTCAACCCAACCATCATGAGAGTGACCCGGGGTCCAATAAAAAATGATCATGGATCCAGGCCTAAAATTTGAATGGTTATTCTTGATTCAAATATCTGATTTTTCAGTACCAGCAGATTTATACTCAATCTATGTCCATGGGAACTCAGGCACTCAGAGATTGTACAAATACTCGAATTACACCCACTAATGTGTGGAAATGAGTGTTGGCTCGGTCCTAAGGCCAGTATCATATTGGTTGAACTGCCTTGACTGATGAATGGTGGACACTTGTTTGTTGGAACATTACAATCTGAATATTATTGATTTTTAACTGTTCGATAAATGTCCACCAATCTGATAGTTAGATAATTGAATAATTATAATTTTTGATTCATGGGGCATCTAAGCTGGAACATTCTAATTTGAAATACTTATTTGCCTGTAATTTATAAGGGCACGCGTGTTATTATTACACTTACATTGCAAGAGTATCCAAGTTTTTCTATTTTTAAGCCTGCAGAGTCAACTGTACCGGAAACACATGACCTTCTTTCCAGAGTTCACATGCCAAGAAAGAATCTAGATCTTCGCCGTCTATCTTGCGGGACACATCATGCATGTTCCATCCTTTTGAAATACCACAATATTTAGATAATTCGATTCGTAACTTTTTTCTACCTTTCTTAGCGAGTTTCTGATCGGGCCATGAATCCCGGCCCAAACAGAGACAGAGAAATAGACATTTTGGATGATGTGTGGCCCACTTTCTGACTCAATCGACGGATCTTTTGATTCAGTGAGGTTACGGATGGGATCAACTAATGAACGGTTCCAGTAGTGTACCTACGTGAGAAGGACGCAAACACTCCATGCATCGCAGGCAGCATGACATAGCCGACAACGCCCCATGCATCGGCGTCCAGTATTAGATGGTCCTTTGTTCACGTGTCAAGTCCTGAAAATCATAGCCGACCCATTAGCTGGATACACATGTACGTGTTATCAGTGACCATTTATTCACAACGAGTAGACCATCTGCACCTTTGAACTAAGGAACAACTAATGAACGGCTCGGATCTTATATATATATAGGTGCGAGTTGGCACGTGCAGGGGCTCTTCTGTTTTGTGGTTGAAAAACTGATACTGTGATCGCACCAGAAAAGACTGAATTCTCGGGCATTTTTTCCAAACCTGGTGTACATAAGCGAGATCTGAACGATTCATAGACTGAGCGACGTCTTGGTCAATGCGTGCCCTGAAAATAATTGTTATCCACTCATTAGGTGGGCCACATGTTAATGAGAACAGCAGACGGTAAGAAGGAAAATATGGACCAATGGTACACGTTCAACATTGAATTCATGGTACATCAAAGGAATGTGGCTACTCATTTTTTGGCCTTGCATGTTCATGGTCGGCCCCTCCAAAGGAGTGGTGCTGGTACGACACACGTGAGCTACGTTGGCACATGTGCCGCGAGTGGCCTCTTCAATCCCTCTAGGTGATCCGTGATCCTCTCAAACATTTCTCAAGAAGTATATTGCCGCTGGAAACATAGAATGGAAGGACATCCCTTGATAAATCTGAAATATCTCCTACGAGAGATGCTACAACCACTTGCAATGGTGAATGGCGAACACGTGGCAACTTGGAAGAGGCGTGAATGATATGGGCCATGCACCGGGTGGGGTTCCCCATGACTATTTGCTGGTTTCTTTCTAACTGTCAAACCGTTTATTACAAGTGCACACACTTCGATGATTGTGGTCTACCCTACATGATAATGGCACGAATATGACATGTGTGATCCCCACCGTTGATGGACCATGCCAAAAATATTTCCTCGATAGGACCACTGGCCTTTCAATTTGCGGACCACAAATAGACGTTTGAGAAGAGAAATTATCCAACGGTCCACATTCTACTTAAAAGTCCTAAAATCAGTGGTTAAAACATTCCAATCAATAGTCTGGATCACCAAAAAGAGGTCCCACTTGTCATAATGATTCCAACGGCTACTGTGCAACTTGGGTCAAAAGTCTAGATGGCCCATCCATGAGGAGGACCAGAACTGTAAGGAGAGTATTAAACGTTTTAAATGTGTTCGATATGATGATCAGAAATTACTGAATTTTGGGCCAGGAAATATACGATGCGACCACGCGGCCATCAGCTCGGGATGGTCCCTTCATGGACCATTTCAAAAATGCCATAAAGTCAAGATCTTCCATTTATCAGGTGGACCGGTGGTTGTAAAATGAAAACACCATATTTATGAATATTCACACTACTTTAAATATTGGAATTTAAATTTCTTTGGGATTTTGCAATTTTTTTAAACATTGCACATTGTAGTTGTCCAATGAGATAATTTTACAAGAGAGGAATTATCAAAATATCCTTATCTATTTTGATCTTTAAAAGCAACGGTTAATTATAAATTCATGTGATATATGTATTACATTCAACCCGTCTAACACATGCAACCCATCATAATTAACACAAAAGAAAATAATCGAATCATTGATCGGCCATACTTGAAATTGGGTGTTTCTTAAGGGAGGCACGTGCGCGCGTGTGTGTATATATACACACACACGGAAACGCTCACCTGCGAACCATTCGTACGTATTACGTACGAACTTTTTTGAGAACCCATCATATGTGATGTGGATCCAAAATCTGAACCGTTCATGTGAAGAAGCACGTCGTGAAACCCCCCGGACCTAAGTTTTACTTTGATCTAAAACTTTTATGGGCCATGAAAAATGAAAACAGTTTCCTCCATTGATTTGAATTTCTCTTTGGTATGGTCCACAAGAATTTTAAAACGGGGTCGCATGGGGTTTGATGGGATTCCGCATCACATGAACCGTTCAGATTAGACACATATAGAACGTGTGCAAAGGTGCACACGTGCATAGGTGCGCAGAGGAGCATGAATCACACACATATATATTTGGTTTGGCATATTTTGTAACTGAACATGGCATTTTTTTTTCACCAGTTGAATAATCTGATTGTAGTGCACCTGTTGGACAATTCAGATGTCAGACGCATGTAATATAGGATCCACAATTCTCTATTATGCAATTTTTAAAGAAAAATTAAACGAGAAGATGTGCATAATTGCTTCCCGCAAAAGTCACCATAAGAGAATTCTGTTTCTCCCTTGCATTATTTGGGAACATCTAAACTGGTGAGGGGTTTTGCTGTAAAAATTCGTTAAATATTTTCTAGTTAATCATTAAAGATCAAATCAAGTAAATACTCAACGATCTTCGGAGTATCCTAACTCGTGTCAATGGCGTGTGGAGCGGAGATTTCAGGTCTTTGAGGTATGCACTTGTTACATTTGCAGAGCTCATCAACTTAAAAAATAATATAAATGGAAAAACTTATATCAAGGTGGTAGAAATAGATAAATAATTTTCCCAATGACCATGCCATTTGCCTTTTTATTCGAACATGCGTCTTCTCCTCTCACTTATTTGGACCGAGGTCCCCTGAAACAGAATTCTTTATACGCCAATCATTATGTTTGCGTGAAATCTGATCCGTCCATATTTTAACCAGCTCATGTGAGGATGCCATCCTAAAAAATCAGGCCAATCCAAAATGCAAGTGGCCACAACACAGAAAACTTTGAGAAGATGTACACCTTTGAAAACTTCCTGGCCTCACGGAATGCCCTCACGCTATAAACGAGTAGTATGCCATGTAAAAATTACGGTGGACCATAAAAGGTTTTCAAAGGCGGGCACTCATATTCCCACGATTCCATGAAGATTGTATGATCTAATTTTTGGACTCAATGTCTTGATGTATTATATGGAATAACTGATATGGAGTATATTTCACGTAATAATATGGTGGGCCCTATGACTTCCTTAATGAGTGGGCCATCATGACAATTGAGAGAGGGATTTTGATGTCCAATCGTAGAACCACAGCAACGAGGTGAGTACTTTGTTGAAGAGGTAAAACTCTCTAAGCCCCATAATTTTGAGTGTTATATTCACACTGTCCACTCATTTTATGAAGTTATTCAAAAACGAGGCAGGTTCAAAGCTCAAGACTACCTTACTGTAGTATTATAGGATAAGGTGGAAATTGGGTGCCCACCGTTGAGAATTCATCCGATCCATGGAAGTTTTGGATTAAGTTAGTAATTATGTTTTCATCTAGTCTGTCTAGCCTTATAAAAAGGCTTTAAGAAGGTTTTTGTTATGGATAAATCTGAACCGAGTCACATTGGGATTAACTTAGAAACGTCAATGAGCAAAGCCTTAGGTTGATAGCGTCTGACCCCGAGGCGATTCCAAGGGCTGTTGTAGAATTACGACACCAACCTAAGACCAAGTCATCACACATCCGATGAGCAGGATCTCGGAACGATAATAGTACGTTCAAGGCAACCTCCCTCTAAGTCCTTTTGCAAGAGTTCTCATGTCAACTCAGAATGTAGAAGAGGTCATTGCGCACCCATCTAGTTGACCTCCGACCCGATCTTCCATGCCTTGTGCGACAATGAACAACTCATTCGTGGGCACGGATCGTTGAGCAAGATCTGAGATACGAGGTTGGCTCGGATGAGAGCTTGGTCAACAATGACATTAATGGACTAAATCCAGTAACGCATGACAGGAGTTATGCTTGGCCCATGATCTTCTGGTAACGGCCCACAACCGTACACGCATAGCTCTTGCATAGTGGTGATGATCGTGCTGAGATTATCACGCACGTTTAGTATGATCTTCAAGTATAAATATGAATCATTTCTATAAGAATAAGTACTCGATATCTTATACCATAACCCTACTCTACACTACTTGGACCTAGATTCTTAGCCCGACTTTGATATTAGAGGGTCCCTTGCTCTATCCAGGGTCTCTTTTGTCCTTCTCCTGTATAGGTTTATAGGGCTTAATGTGAGTGGTCGAAGCTTGGCGAGGGTGAACCAGATTTTTGCATCAACAGTTTCAATAGTGAGTGCTATGTTTCAACTACTTTATGAGGTGTGCTTTACTTGAGGTTTGGATCTACCTTAATTTTTAGTTCATGTATTAAAATGACACGTAAAAATGGATGGACAGTGTAGATATAACATATATATCATTGTGAGGCTTGCAGAACTTTGCCACATCAATATTATACATGTGTAATACACATGAATAGACATGTTGAGATTTCTTGCCAAAGCCTTTAGCATAAAGTTGCGCTAGACGCTAAATGGGGCCTACCATAATGTTCCTAAAAATATCCATCCCTTCCATCTATTTTTCCAACTATAATGTTTCTAAAAAATCCACCCCTTCCCTATCAATTGGATCCAAAATAATCTTGAAAAATCCACCCCAGCCATCCACCTAATTTTTGATCTCGTCCTAAAATAATTTAGAAAAAAGAATGGATTAGGTGGATTTTTCAGAAATATCATGGTGGGCCCTACCTAACATCCCCAGGAAGGAACTTACTGCCAAAGCCTTTCTAAAAAATTTGCTAGTACTGAATTTAATTTGTGGGCCGTGCCATGATGTAGGTGACTTATCTATGCTGGCTATCTGGTTTAATGTTACATTTTAGGCATGTGCCAGAAAATGGGACTGATGTAAAGATCCAGTGGTCCTAAAGATGTCCTACCATTGAAACTTATTTTTCTACCTCAGGCCATTGATGTTTACCTGCTCAAAAGGCCATACAGTCGTGGATAAAGGGAAAACTAAAATATCAACTTTATCCAAAACTTTTGGTGCCCCTAGCGAGTTTTCAATGGTAGGCATTAATTCCCACTATCTCTTTTCGTGTGGTCCACTTGAGCTCTGGATCTACTCCATGTTTGAATAATGATGCCTAAAATGAACTGGTGGAAGAGATGGACGGTGTGGATAAGACATATACATCACAGCAGCCCCAAAACATCAGTGCTTTTCTCCTAGGGAAATAAATAGGTAAATAATTATACGGACAAGCTTGATTAGAAAATTAATCCACGTGTGTTTGGTGGAAGTAGATTGACTGTTTTGTGAGCTCTACTATAATGTATGTGTTATATATACGCCGTCCATCTATGTTCGGGATCATTTTAGGGCATAGACAAACATATTCAAAATTCAAGTGGACCCACCATAAAAAACAATGGGGAAACTTGTTCGTAAGGTCATAAGGACCCGACTCCATGATGGAAAACACAAATATAACTTGATCCAAAACTTTTGTGGGCCCAAGAAGCTTTCAATGGTAGGAGTTTAATCCCAACTACTTTTTGTGGTGTGGTCCACTTGGACTTTGTATTTGTCTCATTTTTTGGTACATGCTCTAAAATAATCTCTTGAAATGGATGAACAGTATGATACAAGACATACAACATAATAGGTGCCGGGGAATTGGGTGATGTCAACGCACCAACACACCACCGAAGTCAGTTATGGGTGACACACCACGCAATTGGCTTCCTAGTTTGGTGCTTTAGAAGGGAGTGGATTAGAATTTAGATGAGACCTTGAATCAACCGAGGTGGGTGGAACTCCTAATCGTGGGTCCCACTGTGTATGTGACTATCCATCCGTATTAAAAGCTCAATATAGGGAATGATCCAAAAAATTGCAGGAATATGGCACACAAGCCTTGGTGATCGATTGACAATTAAAAACTTCCTCTGGACCACAAAAGCTTTGGATAAAGATGATAATCTTGTGACGGTCCTTCTGCTTGCCCTGGCGGTGCACTCGCAAGTTTCAACACTAGGTCAAGGGTTTGAGCTTGCGTGTGAAAAAAGAAGATAATGATATCACTTTGAGCCCCGTAATCAGGGTCCACCTACCTTGTGGATCCGGGTCTCACCTAATCAGATGGTGTAACAATTGCTGTGGGGCCTACCTTGATGTATGTATTATGTATCCATTCTAATTATCCATTTTTTTTTCCCATATCATTTTAGGGTGTTATTTCAAAAATGAAGTAGATTGATCAATCATAAGGGGACCATACTATAAGAAACAATTGTGATGGACCGTCCTACTATTAAACACTTCTTAAGACACACCTTAATGTTTTTGCAGTATTTATTTAACATCCAATCGGATCTGTTGATAAGGTCATAGAAACCAGGATAAGAGAGAAAAACAAATATCAGCTTAATATAAAACTTTGTAGCCCATTAATGGTCAATCACTACTGCTTCGTATGGTATGGTCCACCTAATAATTAGATCTGTTTCATTTTTGGATTAATGTCCTAATTTGATGTGAAAAAATGGATGCACGGTGTGAATACATAATAAATACATTAAGGTGGCCCTACGTTAATAAATACACTAAGGTGGCCCCACGTTAACCCCATGGTAAGGGCCTCACCGTATTGGGTGAGGCCGGTGAGGCCACAGGGATATCACCTAATCTGCTCTCTCCCGCTTTAGAAATGTCATGTGTAGGTGCTGCATGATTTACAAACAGGTAGTATTTTCAGGCCAACATGCCACGCCCGGAATGGGCGCAGCTTCGGTGGATCCCCGAGGTGGGTGGGATCCCCACCCCTGGTGCCCACTGTCATGGATGCGTCTAACCTGTTTTGGAAACTCATTGTAGGGCATTATCCTAGGAAGAAGTATATCCAAATCTTTGGTGGACCATAATATAGAAAATAATAGTAATTAATTATTAAAAACTTTTTACAGGCCACAAAAGTTTTGGATCAAGATGATATTGACGTGGTCTCTTCATTCATGATTTTGTAATAGTATCAATAGATGGGATGGAAAATGGATCCAGTCATTACTATTTCATGTTATATGGTCCACTTAAGACTTTAATTGATTCATTTTTAGGATCATGCCTTAAAATAAGCTTTCGAAATGAATGAACAGTGTTGGTTTAAGTCACATACATCACAATGACCCCACAGTTTGGGATCCACACAAGATGGGCACAGATGGGGTATGCCGGCCCATCCTGACTCATGAGCTGGTAACCAGGCTTTGAGGGGCCCACCATGATATGTAGGTCTTATACACATCATTTATCCATTTTGTCATATCATTTTAAGATGTAAGCCTGAAAATAAGACAGATTCAAGGCTCTAAGTGGACCACACAGTGGGAATTGAAAGCCCATTATTAAAAACTTGGAGTTGCAGAAGTTTTGATCAATGGTGATTTTTTTTCCATTCATCCAAGTCTATTTGACATTATGAATAAGATTGATGATAAATAAGCATCATGGTGGGTCCTAAGAGGTTTCAATGGTAAGAGCCAATATGATTGCTGCTTCCTGTGGTGTGGTCCACTTGAGCCCTGGATCTGGATCTGCCTTATTTTTTAGCTTGTACCCTAAAATGATACCGAAAAAATGGATGGACGAGCCCTGCATGTTCCAAGCTCGGGACAGGGGTAGTACCCAATCGGCTTCCGGCTCGAACTTCAAAAGTAGACAGCCACATGATCATTACCCGGTATGGAAATCAGGCCGTTCCACTCAATGGACAGGCTGCATCTGGACACCGACTGACATCGTCGGCTGTCAATTAGCCTGATGTTTCCCACTGATTTATGATGGATCAGCCTGATTTTTATATCAGATGATCATAGTGGTGTGTCCCACCTTTTCGTATGATTAGAAAATCTACACATGTGACAGGTGGCAGAGACAACGCCTGTATCATAATTTTATCCTAAAGCTGCAATATTTATCGTCGTTCGTCTGGAAATATTTATCGTTCTGAGTGAAAAGGAGAGTCATTTGATACTCTGGCTGCATACGAAGCTTCATATGCAGGCACTTAGGGCCGATTATGTCGAATACTCTAACTCTTATCCAACCAAGTAAATGATGGAATCCACTATTGCCAAGCTTTGGTCACAAATACAGATGAGTGGAAACAGATGCAGATTGCGTCTTGCCCCTGGCAGGACGGATCATCCTTGAGGAGGTAGATTCCAGGTTTAAGTGGACCACACCAATATAAAGCCGTGGTGATAATGATACCCACCATTGAAACCTTTCTAGGGCTTAGCTGAATTTTATTTGCCATCCTAACTGTTTATAAGGTCATGTAGACAAAGATGAAGGGAAAACACAAATATGAAAAATGTCCCTGGCTCCCAAAAAATTCCTTATGATAGGTGTTGGGGAAAAATATGTTAAGTCTCGAGACTCAGATTCCAAGTAGGTCGGTTCCGCCGGCACTGTCCGAAGAGTCCGAAACAGCGGTCAGAGCCGAGAGAATAAATGATAGGCTAAGAGGCATAAGCATAAGACGACTAAAGTTACTCTGTCGGAGAGATAACCTCGTCTGCATAAACCCACAGAAGGCTGAGAATGTTATAAGCCACCCGACCGATAGAATAAAACCGACCTAATAAATTGGTTCTGTCGGCCACGGAGTAAGGAAGGACGACGGATAATCATCGAGACTATTCCACCCGTGAGAAGGTAGAAAACTTATGCTCTTGAGCCGGCCGAGAATCTCCTATAGTCGGTAACGACCGAGCCGAAACAGGAGAAGGCGGTATGAATGCAAATATCGCTCATAAAATTCAGAAATACGGGTGCCCGATCCCGAGATTCTTGGGATCGGGCGCAATCAGTAAAGATGATTAAATCTCCTCGGGATCGGGGGCAATCAGTAAAGAGAATTAAATCTCCGGATAATCAGGAGAAGAATCCTCGTATGATGAGGATTCTTAAAATCTATAAATATCCTATCTCTTTACAGATGAAGGTACGCAATACAGAACTGAAAAAATCCTTTGCCATTGATCAGACGACTGACTTAAGCATCGGAGGTTCCCCGGCTCTAGCCAGGGTCCCCTTGATATTGTCGATTGTGCAGGTGGAAGAAGATCCGTCTCGGAGAAGCCGTCCCATAAAAATACACCAACAGTTTGGCGCCGTCTGTGGGAACGGACAAAAAGCCATTTTTTACAACTTGTTAAATGACAAGAACTAGGAGGACGGATCCAAATGAAGCGGGGGAGGCCGCTGCCAGCACAGCTCAGGGAGCTCCCCCAACAGCACCGCCTGCGACTACCAGCCACCCTAGCCGAGGGAACGCCCACTTGGATCGAGAAGTCAAAGAGATGCGTTCCGAGATGGCTGTTATGAAACACATGCTGGAAAAACTGTGTAATCAGCAGATGCAGCAGCGTCATGAGTCGGCGCAGGTTCCCCCGCCAGCATCAGCAGCACAGCCTACTGCTCCACAGTTGCCTCGAGAGCCGACTCAGTATCAAGGAAGGAGTCAGCATCAAGGACCGAGTCAGCCAGCGCTGGCTCGCTCTGCAACGACCATTTTGCCTTCCTCTGATCTGCGACATAGAATAAATCAGAGAAGGTGAAGTCGACTCCCTGTAGAAGAGACGACAGAGAGTATGGAACCTTGAAAAGTCGATATGGAAGACTTAAAAAATGAGGTCCGGGAAAAGATGGAAAGGAAGATGACAAATATGAAGAATGGTCGGAACTCGAACCCGACCAAATCCGAAGAAAAAGCTTATCCATTTGTGGACGAAGTAATGCAGGCGCGGTTGCCGGAGAGGTTCCGCTTACCTCAGATAACTCCCTTCTTCGAAAAAATCGATCCAACAGAGCATCTTGAATGCTTCAGAACATATATGGAGTTGCACGATGCCTTGGATGCCGTTATGTGTCGAGCCTTCTCTCTTACCCTGACTGATGTGGCCCGACTTTGGTTTAAGCAATTAAAACCGAAGTCAATTAAGTTGTTCGCCGAACTCAGTGATGCCTTCCTCAACAATTTTATCAGTGGAAAGAAGAAGATAAAGCCGCCCGCACATCTGAACAACATAATTCAGAAGGAAGGAGAGCTGTTGAAAGACTACATTAAGCGCTTCAACTTCGAATCTTTGCAGGTTCAAAAGCATTTTGAGGAGACAGCTCTTAACGCTCTCATGTAAGGGGTGAGAGATAAACCCTTTTTGACGTTACTGGACAAGAATCCGCCCGAGACTTTGGGTGAATTCATGGTTCGTTCAGAAAAATACGCCGACGTTGAGGAAACCCGACTCCTATGGGAGAAGGTCCAGAATGCAAAACCCTCGGCTAAAGAGCCGGCCAAGAAAGAAGTCGACTCAGTCGGAGGGAAGAAGCGAAAAGATGATTGGGCACGAGACGAAGGCAGGTCGAACAAACGACCCGACAGAAGATTTTCCACATACACCCCTCTAAACAAATCTCAGGAACAGATGTTGATGAAAATCAAGAACGAAGGTTTCATCAACTGACCCGGAAAGCTTTGAGGAAACCCGAATCGACGGAATAAGAATAAGTACTGCCACTATCATCGCGATCACGGTCACAACACCAGTGATTGTTACCAGTTGAAGGATGAGATCGAGCGGCTAATTAAAGAAGGCCGACTCAGAGAACATACGGAAGGACTTGGCACGACAGCAGGACTAAGCGAAGATCGACCTACAGAAGAAATCTGGACGATCGTTGGAGGACATCAGGGCGGTGGAGATTCAAATAACACCAGGAAAAATCACACCAGAAGCATCGATCGCCCAGAATCTGAGATTCTTCTGCTGTCCCGACCTTCCAAGAAACAGAAGAGGGAACGATATTGCATCTCATTCACTGAAGATGATGCCCGAGGCATTCATCATCCCCATGATGACGCACTTATCGTTGCTCTCACCATCGCCAACAGGAAAGTATTCCGAATACTGGTAGAAACTGGGTCGTTAGTGGACTGTTATTCACCCAGGCGTTCGACAAAATGGGAATTGGACGGTCGACTTTGCACCCAGTTCGAACCCCGCTTATAGGATTCTCGGGTGGACAAGTACTTCTCGAGGGAATCGCTTCATTACCACTCATTGCAGGAACTGCGCCTCACCAGACAACTATGATGGTCGACTTCTTGGTCGTGGACCAACCATCAGTGTACAATGCTATACTCGATCGACCATCCCTAAGTCTCCTTCAAGCCATGGTATCTACGTATCACCTTTCCATGAGATTTTCGACTGAGTCGGGAGTAGGAATTGTCAAAGGAAATCAACAAGACTCCCGGCGATGCCATGCGACAGCAGTCAAAGCGCCGGCGGAAGTATCGATGATCGAATTGCTGGACCCTCGAATCGAATCTCATGAACGGGGGCAACCAATGGAAGAACTAGTCTCGGAACCTTTAACCGAGACAGACGAGTTGAAGGTAGTGCGAATCGACTTTTCTCTGATTCCACCTCTTCGACAGGAACTAATCGCCTTGCTTCGGCGGTATGTCGATATATTCGCTTCGAGTCATGAAGACATGCACAGAATCGATCCCTCGGTCATAACGCACCGACTCAACATCGACCCGACTTACAGGCCCATCTGACAGAAGAGGTATCCTCTCGGCCCAAAAAGGTACGCTATCATTGAAGAGGAAGTCGACAAACTCTTTAAAGCCAGATTCATTAAGGAGATATACTATCCAGAGTGGATAGCCAATGTCGTGCTCGTGAGAAAGGCTAATGGGAAGTGGCATGTCTTTATAGATTATACAGATCTAAACAAAGCCTGCCCTAAGGACAGCTTTCCTCTTCCCCGCATTGATCAGTTGGTGGACAGTACTGCTGGACATGAATTGCTTAGTTTTATGGATGCCTATTCAGGAAACAATCAAATTGTAATGCATGAAACTGATAAATCAAAAACCACCCTTGTCACCGACAAAGGCCTTTACTGTTACCGAGTGATGCCGTTTGGTTTGAAGAACGCCGGAGCGACGTATCAAAGGCTAGTGAACAAAATGTTCGCTCGACAGATTAACCGAACTATGAAAGTATATATAGATGATATGCTCGTCAAAAGCGTGCACGCAGCAGACCATGTGACAGACCTAGAAGAAATGTTTCTGACTTTATGAAAGTACAGAATGAAGTTGAATCCTAGCAAATGTGTCTTTGGTGTTAGCTCGAAAAAATTCCTCGGTTTCCTCGTTAGTCAGCGAGGGATCGAAGCGAATCCCAAGAAAATCAAAGCGTTGCTCGACATGGAATCTTTGAAAACAATTAAAGACATTCAAAGACTGACAGGGAGAGTAGTTGCGCTAAACCGCTTCCTGTCCCGAGCTACAAATAAATGTCTCCCATTTTTCAAGTAGTTAAAGGGACGACAGATGATAGAATGGACGGAAGAGTGTGAAAAAGTGTTTCAGGAACTGAAGGCGTCTCCACCACTATTGTCAAAAGTTGAGCCAGGAGAAGCATTATTGTTATATCTAGATGTATCTGATGCGGTAGTCAGCTCGGCCCTGATACGAGAGAGCGAAGGAAAATAATTACCCGTATACTATGTCAGCAAAGCCTTACTACCGGCAGAGACAAGGTATCCTCAACTCAAGAAAGTAGCCTTAACTCTTGTAGTATCTTCGCGACGACTCCGGCCATATTTTCAAGCTCACACCATCATTGTTGTGACCGACTTACCACTGCGTCAGATTCTTCAAAAGCCAGAAGTTTTCGTCTGACTTACGAAGTGGGCTGTCGAATTGAGTGAATTCGACATACAGTACAGGCCGAGAGTAGCCATAAAAGGACAAGCTGTTGCTGATTTCCTTGTTGAAGTAACTTCCAAACATAACACAATGTCTGACTCTGAAGAGGTTACTGAAGCAGCAACTTTTTCTTCTCTCGGCCCATTACCTGACATAGTTCTCTGGAAGTTATTCGTCGACGGTTCATCCAACTCTAAGGCAAGCGAGGTCGAGATAGTATTGAAAACTCCTGATCAAACTTGTATGCAGTATGCCTTATGACTTGAATTTCAAGCGTCGAACAATACAGCAGAATACGAGGCCTTATTACTCGGCCTTCGACTTGTCGCAAGTTTATGGGCAACTCATGTTAATGTTTTCAGTGACTCGCAGCTGGTCGTCAATCAAATCTCTGGTGTCTATCAAACTCTAAAAGAACAACTGAAGGCATACATGGAAAAGGCCAAAGAATTAATCAGCGGATTCTAGAAATGTGAAGTAATTCGAATACCTAGGACCGACAATGCCAAAGCTGACTTATTAGCAAAGATCGCCTCAGCCGACAAAGACGACATACCTCGGTTGGTCCCAATCGAATATGTAGCCAAACCGAGTATAAATCAGCCTACAGACTCGTCTATACTCCCTATCGACTCGGAACCAGCATGGTTCGACTCCATTGTCCGTTATCTTAACGATGGAGAGCTACCGGAAGATCACACCGAGGCACGACGACTAAAGGTACGAGCGTCGCGTTATACCATCTTGAATGAGGTACTGTACAAGAAAGAGTTTTACGCTCCCTTGCTAAGATGTGTGGATTCCCATGAAGCCGAATATGTCTTACAAGAGATACATGAAGGAATATGTGGGAATCACTTAGGAGGACGTTCGCTCGCCAATAAAGTGTTACGGCAGGAGTATTACTGACTGACTATACAACATGATGCCAAGAGGTTCGTCCAAAGATGCGACAAGTGTTAGCGATTCGCGGTAATCCCGAGGCAACCCTCCGAGGAACTAACTCCGATGTCTGGACCGTGGCCCTTTGCACAGTGGAGAATTGACATCATCAGACCCTTCCCTCTGGGGAAGGGTCAGACCAAGTTTGCTGTGGTTGCAGTAGATTATTTCACGAAGTGGGCTGAAGCCGAGCCATTAGCAAAGATTACCGAGCAAAAAATCAAAGGATTTGTTTGGAGAAATATCGTCTGTCGGTTCGGGATACCTCGGACTATCATTACCGATAATGGAAGACAGTTCGATAACAAGAAATTTCGAGAGATGTGCAGCAATCTCGGGATACGAAACGTGTACGCCTCGCCTCATCATCCTCAGACGAATGGACAGGTTGAGGCCGTTAACAAAATTATAAAGCGGCATCTCCGGACGAAGCTCGATGAGGCAAATGGAGCATGGGCCGAGGAACTTCCGAATATATTGTGGGCCTATCGAACTACAGCTCGGACAGCCACGGGAGAAACTCCCTTCTCCCTCTATTATGGCTCGGAGGCAGTTGCCCCGGTTGAGATCGGTATTAGATCGGCCTGAGTCAATACGTTCAATGAACAAGAAAATGATGAACTCCTATCACTCGGGCTCGATTCGCTGGAAGAGAGAAGAGAAAGAGCTCGAATACGAATGATGGCTCGACAGAGGCAAGTGTCTCAGTTTTACAACAGCCGAGTCAAAGTCAGACGATTTCGTGTCGGGGATATGGTCCTCCGAAAGACGTTCCTAAACACAAAGAAAGTTGGGGTGGGCACACTGGGACCCAATTCGGAAGGTCCTTATGTCGTCTCCAGCACTATCCGCCCTGTAACATATCGGCTGGAAGACCTAAATGGGCAACTGTTGTCTCACCTGTGGAATGCCGAACATCTCAAGATCTATTACCCGTGAAACATAATAGAAAGCGCTAAAGAATAATGGAAGAGAGATGTAATTGAAGTCAAGTCAATAAAACAAAAAATTCCATTTTTTCTAAAGTGTTTAGCGTCGGGTTACAGCTTAGGGTAAAGTCACATGAAAGATGGATGACATAATTGCCGACAGAGAGAGTTATCTCCCTCGGTCGAGGACCATTCTTCAAGAAGTCTCGGAAGGATCGGCCTCGTCAGCAGCAGTGTTCGCAGCGGGGGCTTCCTCGTCAGAGGTGTCGACGCCAGTAGCCTCGGCCTCAGGGCTGTCGGCATTGAAAGCAGAGAGATCAAGGTCGGTGAAGGCAGCCTTCATCTCCAAAATGCAGGCCTTTTAACCGCTTTGATAAAGGCGGTCCCTTTCTTCCGCAAGCTCCGATGACTGAAGGAAGGCGTCTACGGCCCGCTCCTCTGCCTCCTTGGCTCGGCGGGTCTCTTCCTATGCTTCCTGGATGAGGGCCGCAGCCTTAGCCTTAGTCCGGGCGAGAGTGCCCTCACAGGCGTTGTGAACTCGGAGAAGATGCTGATGCCTTTTCTTAGCCTCCTTTAGGAGTGAGGTTAGATGGATATTGTCAGCTTTTGCCCCTTCAAGAACCATCCGTGCATCCTCGGCCGCTTTCCTAGCGTCTTCGGCTGCCTTCCTGACGATTGATAAGTCGTCAGTCATAATGCCGATGCGACCCTCAGCGATCTCTAGACGACCCTTTGCCTCGGCCGAAACCCTCTTCGCTGTCTCTGTCTCGGTCGCGAGTTTTTGAGCAGCAGTCAGCTCTGAGCAGGCCTTAACAATGCAGGGGGCCAACTGCGAACGAGAGATGATAAGTTATGACCAAGAACTTAGCCGAAAATAACAGAGAATTAATAAGCAAGGATTTTACCTCAAAGAGTATCCTCGCCGTATGCCCGACAGTCTGCACAGTCGGGGCATTGTAGAAGCTGATGAAGTCCTTCTCTCCCCCATGTGCAATGACCCAAGGGATCATCCCCGAGATGACCTTGGAAAAGGGAGACAACTCCTGTTGAGTCATCTCCCCTCTTGAGGATTCTCCGATTGGTGCCTTTCTCTGTCTCGAGACCTCTTATACCACAGGTCCTGGCTCAGGAGCCGACTGAGAGACCGGGAGGCTCGGCTCCACTTCTTCCACCCTCTCATCAGGGTCAGAGAGCACGACCACTTGCGGGGCGGCAAAGACAGGAGTTGGAGCAGACAGGGCAGCTGGCTCCTTGGCCTTTACAGCGGTCTTCTGCTGCTTCAAAGGCCAAGACCCTGATAAAAGGGCCGACATCGGAGGAGCCCCAACCTTAGAGATTGGCTTTAGGGATAAACAAGACCCGACCATGCTATCTAAAGCCGACCTAAGGAATGGACTAGCCTCGGGTAGATCTGAAAAGAAGAATGAAGACGGATTAGATAAAAAACTGAGAGAATGAAACAGAACGAGATGAATTACTTGAGACAAATGAGTCTAAACCCGCGAGATGAAGAAGTTCGGGTTGTAGCAGCAGTTTTCAAGATCGGTCTCATGGACTCAGCTTCCTCAGTTTTTTGATCCGAGCTAAAGCGCCGGACCCGAGCTTCCCTCTTTTCTTCAAAATATCTGTAAGGCATCATGAAATCAGGATTAGCATGAAATAATGAGAAAGAATAAAAATTATCAGGCCGAGTCACTGATTCATCTGCTTTCCGGAACGAACGAGACTCTTGGTTCATACGGTCACGCATCGACCGACTCCCATTGTCCGCATGCCCAAAACCACCTCTCCTTCCAGTATTTGTTAGAAGTGGGTGGGTTGGTTATCAGAGACCCACCTTTGCCTCTCCATGCACTCAGGAAGTATAGGCCAGGAAAATTTGAGCTCGGTCTAAATTGATAGAGGTAGAGGAACTCGTTGACTGTTAGCGAAGGCTGCTCTAACTCGGCCCACAGCACGACACACCCAAACAAATTCCTCCACCCGTTTGGAACAATCTGACCGGGAGCGAGTTTCACTCGGGACAAGAAATCACGAGCAATGGGCTAAAGTGGTAAGCGCAAGCCACATTGCATCGCGACCTGAAAAATAGCGACTATCCCCGCAGGGGGATGGTCGGGCAAATCGTCCGAACGAGGAAAACGAAGAACGACCGAGTTAGGAACGTGGAATCCAGTCCGGATTCGATTTAGGTCGGACTCAGTTAAAATTGAGGCTACCAGACTGCTCGAATCGTCTTCGGCTCCTTCTCCCTTGGAAGAGGATTTAGAAGCTTTTACAGCCGGGTTTACAGGATCTGGAATATCCACCCCTTCAGCTATAATTATTTCATCTTCTCCCTCTTCCACCAATTGATCCATCCCGAGATTAGGTCTCCCTGGACGGGTTACCAGAGACACTCCACTACCGGAAGGACCGGCTTAGGCGGGACGCTCAGCCGATGAGTCATCGGCCCCCCTTACAAGCCAGAATGTGGCATCCGTGCCTACGGCGAACTCCGTCAGTAAAGAGGGTGGTTGTGCAACATTCCAAAGATGTTGGGACACACCTTCATCACCAGACATTCCCTCCCGGGGGCTCTGAGAGCCATGCGCAGCCATTTACGTCTATAGGAATGGGAGGAAAGAACTCAACGGGAAAGATAACAGCGGATGCGATAAGAGTTGACGGAGGAGGAAACGACAGCGGAGGAAAGGAAGAAGAAGAGGAAAGAAAACTTGAAAGAGGATTCAAAGGCGGGAGGAAGGAAGGCGGAAATAAAATTCATACGCTCCTCCCGCTCGGTCGTTTTATAGGTGAGCCATATGGCAGAGATAATTAATGAACAAGCAAAACGACGCTCGTCTCGACTCCCCCACTCGACACGTGGCGCACGCCGACTGACAGCAGTAACGTCATCGCCACGCGTCCAACTTTCATATGTGGACGAAACGACCTGACGGCTGGCCGCGTATGCGGCCTCGGGAGACGTACCGTCACACGTTAGGAACGACGCAAAGGGCATTAAATGCCTTATCATGACATCGAACTCTAATACGAATCGACCTAAAAACTTATTACCCTTTGATGCCGTGAACGACACAAGAAGTAAGGGGGGCTTACTGTTGGAAAAAAATATGTTAAGTCCAGAGACTCGGATTCTAAGTAGGTCGGCTCCACCGGCACTGCCCGAAGAGTCCGAGACAGCGGTCAGAGTCGAGAGAATAAGGGCTAGACTAAGAGGTATAAGCACAAGACGACTAAAGTTACTCTGTCGGAGAGATAACCTCGTCTGCATAAGCCCACAGAAGGCCGAGAATGTTATAAGCCACTCGACCGATAGAATAAAACCGACCTAATAAGTTGGTTCTGTTGGCCACGGAGTAAGGAAGGACGATAAATAATCATCGAGACTATTCCACCCGTGAGAAGGCAGAAAACTTATGCTCTTGAGCCGGCCGAGAATCTCCTAGAGTCGGTAACGACCGAGCCGAGACAGGAGAAGAAGGTATGAATGCAAATACCGTTCATAAAATCCAGAAATACAGGTGCCCGATCCTGAGATCCTCGGGATCAGGCTCAATCAGTAAAGAGGATTAAATCTCCTGATAATCAGGAGAAGAATCCTCGTATGATGAAGATTCTTAAGATCTATAAATATCCTAGCTCTTTACAGAGGAAGGTATGCAATACAGAATTGAAAAAATCCTTTGCCATTGATCAGACGACTGACTTAAGCATCGGAGGTTTCCCGGCTCTAGCCAGAGTTCCCTTGATATTGTCGATTGTGCAGGTGGAAGAAGATTCGTCTCGGAGAAGCCGTCCCATAAAAATACACCAATAATAGGTTCAATTCAACTGTGTTGTCCACTTTATCACCGGATCTTTTCAATTTTTGAAATCATATCTTAAAATGATATTACAAAATGAATAGACACAGCAGATAAAACATATATCATTGTGTGGGCCCCCACAGATCCCCTGCTAGACTCGGACACATTGTTCAAACAAAACCATTTAATATTGTTCATTTTTAACCGTCGATTACATGCCAACTAATGTAATAATCGGATAATAACGTAACCGTGACTTTTGGTTCGTGAAACGTAAATGCTATTCATGAATTGTACGTTTTCCTTTTAACTGCTCTTATGCCGGTTTTTGAATTTCTCCGCTTTTCTAAGTGCCTGAGTATCATTCACTCCGCCCTGCCAGATTATCAAAGTTCTCCAGGGAGTTGGGCAGTCGTAGGCTCACAGGAACTGTAGATGGCGAATAGCGGATTTAAGTCCACTGATAACGGACGCACTCTTTCCAACCGATCAACCACAAACATTATACACGTGCGAATAGCACCCGTGAGCGTAAGGAAAACACTTACTCGTCTAGGCGCGGGTATGCGAGGAATCCGGATCCGGATCCTCTACTTGTGGTTGCAATCTAATTGGACCATCACGGCAGTGCATTTAATGCAGCAGATAAGACCGTGATAACGTAGACCAATTACGACGTAGAAAATTACGAATCGTTTGCTTGTGGCAAGCCGAGGATCCGAATTCATATACTGGGGCGTGTTGAGATGATTTTACGGGCCCGGTTGGATTTGGGCAATTTTGTGGACGCAGATTAGATACTGACCGATTGGGCAACGAGACTCGCTAAAGTTACGTAACCAAGTTATATAGCCCCACGTGATGTATGTTTCTTTTCCATACTGTTCATCCATTTATAGAGATATATTTGGGCATCATCCAAAGAACGTGTCAGACTCAAAGCTCTAGTGGACCCACCACAGAAAATAGTGGGGAAAGTGGCGCCCACTATTTAAAAGTTTAAGGGCTGCAAAAGTTTTCAATAAGCTGATATTTGTGTTTTACTTTCTTTCATGTCTAAGTTGACACATGAACAATTTGAATCTCAAATAAACATGAGACATGAACAAATTGAATCTTAAATAAACATTACGGAAGGTTCACTCTTTTCACTCTTTTCTATGGTAAGGTCCACTCCATCTCTGAATCTGCCTGATTCTTTGTATCATGCCCTAAGATGATCTTTCAAAAGTACGAATGGTGTGTATACAAAACATACATCGTAGTGGGCCCATATAACTTGGTGACGCCACTTCGGTAGCGAGCCTCGCCACGCAACCTGTCAGTAGCTAATCCGCGTCTTGTGATGGGACTTTCAGTACGTGGCATGCTGTGAAGGCAAGTTGGCCTTGGACGTACCACTCTTTACTGATCCACGAGGTGGAATATACGATGGCTGGGCCTGATTACTAGGTGTCCAATTTTCACGGTGGAACAACCCTTGTGGATGGTTGGGATGCTATAAACTAAGAATTTGGCCACAGGGAAGAATCCAAACGATCATAGAAGGGCCTCCAGTGTGATTTGATTCTGTTAACAACCCATGAGTAATATGTCAGTAGCTCTTAAAACAGACGGTTGCATAAATGTTCAACGGTTGACATTCACCGTGGAAACGCGAAAAGTAATGGATACGATCGTCCAGTACGTGTCATTTTTAAAATATAGGCTACTGGATGGATGGCTTCCATTAATGCATTACCCTGGCACGTATGGTATCTCGTGGAAATACGTGTCTATACTTCCGGTTCTTCGTCTTCCACCGAAGCACCCCCATCAGAAGATATATGAGAGCCGTATAATGCCCAATCATATCCAAATATAGGTAAATAAGTAATAAGGATTTTTTTCTCATGCGAAAGCAAGTTGGTCTTCGACATGCCACTCTTTACTGATCCACAAGCTGGCATATACGAGCTCAACTATGATATATGTGTCTCCAAAAAATGAGGCAAATATAAAGTTCAAGTAAACTAGACCATAAGAAAGAAATGGTACTAAATATATATACACCATTGAAATGGTTTTTTATTTATAGCGCCCATAATAATGTTTATTTGTCAGGTAACCTGTTCAAAAGTTCATACAAACATGTATAAAGGAAAACAAATGATATTTATTTGTAACATGCATAAAGGAAATCACTTATACAAGCTAAATCCAACACTTATGGAACCCCGGGTTCTCAATGGTAATTTTTCAATTTTTACCTTTTTTTTTTTTTGATTGTGGTCCACTGAAGCTTTAGATCTATTTCATTCACAGGCTCAATCTCTAAAATGAGCTGATGGAATGGCTGAACGAAGTGGATAAGTCACATTAATTATAAGATTAATAAGCCCCACGGTATGTTTTTTTACCTAAGTTTTAGCTCAAAAGAAGAGTATAGTAAATACAAATGGAAGTAACTAATATTCATTTACAATAAAATAATATGGATGAATTAAAAAATCTAACAGGACTTAATGTAAGAGAGATTCACACAGAGCCATCCATCTATGTTACATGTGGCATGGTTATCCATTGATCTGAACTGTCCAAGTAGTGGGCCTCATCAGGAACGAACAATGTTTCAAAAATCAAACTTCTCAAAAGGTTCTAGTCATCGCTTTTCTTTACTTGCCAATACTTTATGCTGACAATTAATGGTTTTAATTTCCCTTATTGTACTTGAAGAGAACTGTTTAGGGTGTGTTTAGATTTATGGATCAGATTGTATAAGATTGTATTAATGAATAAAATAATACCTTCAAAGCGTTTAAGTCCGAATTCAAATTTATAAGGCTCGTTTAGAAAACGAGTAGAATACGAGTTAAGAAGTACTCGACTTGGTACTCGACTCGTACTGGACTCGTGTACCTAGTACATATAACTCGCTTTAAAAAAAAAAACCCTGCTCATTTAGGTCGTTTTCAAACAGCGTCTATTCAAAAATGAAAACCCCCCCCTCTCTCTCTCTCTCTCTCTCTCTCGTCCCTGTGGCCTGTCCGATGCCCTGCACCGTTGCACGCAAAGGGTGGAGATACTCGTCTGTCGTCCCTGCCCTGCACACTCGTCCGGTGCCGCAAAGGGTCTCTGCCAGCCACTCGTCCGTCGTCCCTGCTCTGCTCGTTTACTACTCGTACTCGGGCGAGTATAGTATGAGCAGGGAGTCCATGCTCGTTGGCCGAGTAGAGCCGAGTACGAGCAGCACTCGGACATTAAGAGCCAAGTACGAGTAGGGCGATACTTAACTCGACTCGTGTACAGCTCTACCTTCACATAGGTTCGTATGTATAAACACCTTAATCTACATCGCAATTGGTAGATTGAGTGGATATACCTCGTTTCAACACCTGAAGTCTTGGTATCGATCCCTAGTGGGGGTGGCTAAGAGAGCATGTATTGACAGTTGGTGTGTACTAAGAAGCTAACATAAAAATATATATATATATATATATATATATATATATATATATATATATATATATATATATATATATATATATATATAAAGTTCCTATATATAGCCAGCCATACAGGAATTCAGATAGAGCATGACCGTAAAATTACACAGCTGTATAATCCCATCAATATTAATCACTGAAAGTAAAAGAAGTGGTTGGTCCAAATTGCAGTAAAAAACCAGATGACTAATATTATATTCTCAGTGAGATTTATGTTATCTTCCATCGACAGTCGGATCACTTAGTTGGAGGATCAACAATACCATATGTATGCTTGAGAAGTCACCACCGTTCTTTACATGGTGAAGAACTAACATCCACGTCTACCGAAGAAGATCGGTCCCTTGTGGGGGATGATACGGTAGAGGTTGAAGAACCGGTATATATAGTATAGTCCTCGGTCTACATTGAACGTGGCCCGTTTAACTATCAATCTGAACTGTCTAACTAGTGGGCCTCTTTGTGGATGGATGAGGTTTCGAGAATCGTAATTGTCAATTATGTTTGCTTTCAAGAACTTAATGTTGACCATTTACTGTTTTTCTTCTGATCATCGATTTTAATAAACTGTTTAGATGGCTAGGATCATCTGAACCATGCATTTCTTGAATCAATATCTATCCACAGTGGGTCACATAGGATGGAAGATCCTGATGGAAAGATAACCCTGCCATGTGTAATATAGCAATGTGCTCTATCATATTCCGGATCCTCTGGCTCTACAGTACTCCCGTCTGGAATATTCTGAAATACATAAGGGATGATGACCCGACGGACCACTAAATCAGTTGGTCCTGTACACTCCCGTCGGTGGAAAGGGACCCGTCCAAGTAAGGGACAGTGGACCCACCATATGTTATTGGTCCAGATTTCGAAAACAAAGCAAATGGTCCGTCCTTCTATTTGTTTGACTTAGGAGGATCAATTAAATTTGGTGGTCCACCGGGCAGAAAGGAAATTTCTGCATTTCAGACGTAGTTTTTGAGCTCATACGCGCACTTTCTCTCACACACATCTCTATGCACATGCACGTGCCAAATTGGAAAGTTTCTCCAATAATCCACCGTTCAAAAGCTTCTTCCGATCAGGACGATGAAAATGCCAAAAAATCAGGTCAGTGTACTCATAAACCATATGCAGAAGTGGAATGTAGACCGTTTGTAAGTTTCTTTAAAGAGTCCGTAACCTTTGTATAGATGGAGCCCACTTAATGGTAAGAAAACTTTGCAATATTTATATACGGTAGTATTCATTGCAAGATCTAATCCATATACGGTTCAGATTTATCACATGATCACGGGTTTGTCACGTGTTCTGCTGCGTGGGAGAGTACGCGTGTGGCGGAGCAGAATTCATTTCATACGCGAAGGTGGCTTTTTCGTGATTTAATGCAGCAGTATGGGTAATACGGGCATTTTAAAGCATGGACGGAGGGCATTCGGTTACGACTTGCGCCTATATAAATAAATGCCACCAGTCAAGCTTTCATGTAGCATTTCCTCAAATACGAAAAAATATAATAAAATAAAGGAAATCTCTCTCTCTCAAACCGTTCTCCGCCAGTTTCTCTGTCCGCTTCTTATCCGCAGAGCGCATCGAAATCAGTGATTTTCTACTATTTTTGCCGAAGGAATCTCGTTAAGATCGAGGAGTTCGACGGAGATGCCTCTTTCAACGAGACGGCTGGGAGCATGCAATTTCATCCGTTGATAAACGGTCGAAGATCGAACAATTGCGATCGGGCTACTTGTAGTCGAGCAGACTAAGAAATCTCATTCTTTCCCGTCCTCTTCGAAGAACTTGAAATCCTTCGACTTCCATTCAACTCGCTGTTTTTTCTCCACACTCTGTCAAAAATCGTAAGATAGAATCGAAAGTTGGATCGAAAATCGCTTTCATTTTCGCTCCATGAGCTCGAATTTTGCAGTATTTATAGCTTCTACTGGAGATCGCATTGATTTCTAACGAGCTTTCATGAAAGAAGCCACTGCGATCTTAAATTCCAATGCATTTGTGTCTTTTCCACTGATTTATATCGAAAACTCACATTCTGAAGTGTATAATCAATTTCTGTTTGATCGTTTGTTTTGTTACCGAAAAACATTCGTTATTATCTGCAGAAATTGCTGCGTTTTCTGTTTTAGAATAGAATGTATTCTTCCTTGTATACGCTTTTGTATGGGTAGATTCTCGCGGAAGCTACGATTTTCTGCCTAGTTCACGCTTAAAATTCCAATATGTCAGCAGTTTCTTTAGATATTTATTTGATTCGAATCCGTCTTTAATTCTCAGGACCTTTGATTTTATTTGTAACCTTTCCTTTCCTTGAATCTCTTGATTCTGGCGAAACTGCTATGTTTGTTATAGCTGGGAATGCGCTCCAACTTGCCATGTTCTTTGCTCTCTTGCGCTGTTCTGTTTTGAATAAGCCTTCTTGTTTCTCGATGCTTTCAAGTAGTCTATTTCTTTTTTGTTGCTTAAAAGCTCTTCAATGTATAGATTCTGTGTCAATGCTGCTCTCGGTTATCTTTGCCTATAATTGAAACTATTTGAATTTGAATTTCTTCTTTTGGAGGTATGAAGCCTCTGTCGAAAAGTAGCTCGATCCCTGTTTTGATAAAGAGGAATGATCATATGCATTTCAAAGGACAGTAATGTTACTGTCCACATCTCATGAATCGCCAATGCTTATACATCCAAGATGTTGAAAATGTGGGGCCCACCTTGAACATCATCAGGCGCAAAGAAAAGGCTGATCCATTAGATCGTGTGGTTCACATCATCAAAACAATGAACTGACTCAATGTACACGTGTGACCCTCCGGAGAGTGGATAAGCCTGATTTTTTTGCCTGATTATTTTTAATCTGGGCTTTCCATTTGGACGTTTGGAGTGGTAAGTTAACTGTCTATTGGGGTTTGCTCATTCACTGCAATTTGGAAAGTTTATTCCTGTTCAGTAGATTTGAGAGTGTGAAAAAAATAGTCGTTTGTCTGAGCTGATAACATTTGACTTTGCTAGCATTCCTGTTTTCGAGTGCTTGAAGTGGACATTTCAAGCACCGTTTACTAAAATTCACCAAAACTCCCTTCTCTAATGTGTTTCCTTGCCAATACTTCATTCTTTTTCTTTGAGTCATAAAATGGATGTATTACACTTCTTCTAATCGTTTGTCTTATTTGATGTATGTGAGGTTGTTCTGTCTTTGCATTTTTATATATCTTCAGGAAGGCATTATATTTGTTTTATATTGCTTGAAGAACCCTTTTTCATGCTTCATGTGCAATTTCAATGGATGAAGACTTCTTAACGAATTGCTTGTTCGAATGTAATGTTTCAGTATTTCTCACCACATTATTGAAGATTGTTGGTATTTGGCTTTGATTTTAGCAACTTCAGTGCTGGGTAGGATTTGAGGATGTTGGAGAAGATGAATGGATTCACTCACCAGAGTGTGATAGATGAATTCGAAGCAACGACAAAAGATGCAGGGAAGGTTCAGGTGGAGACTCTTCGGAAGATTCTTGAAGAAAACGGTGAAGCAGAATACTTGCAGAAATTGGGCCTCAGTGGAAGAACCGACCCCGAGAGCTTTAAGGCATGCGTACCATTGGCTACTCATCCGGATTTGGATCCATATATTCAAAGAATTGCAGATGGAGACTTGTCACCTATACTTACTGGGAAACCCATAACAACCATATCATTAAGGTCTTGTTTCTGATTTCGCTTTTGTTACTTACTTTGAACATATGATCAGCGAACTGAGGTGAAATATTAGTTTCTTGCAGTTCTGGTACTACACAGGGAAAGCCCAAATTTGTTCCATTTAATGAGGAATTGGTGAAATCGACGATGCAGATATTTCGTACGTCCTATGCTTTCAGAAACAGGTAAATGAGATTTGACACTAGTTTCAATTTTAGAAAATTTCTTGCTTCAATTTGTTGATGGTGTGCTACCCATCAATTTGGATCTCACAGTTATTCTGTTTCATTGCTTTCTTTGGCTGTTTCATGCTTAGGAATCTTGTGTGCTGAAATCAGATATTTATGATGTGTTCTAAAATTCAAATCTCCACACCTATCCCTTTTTAGATGCATCATCAATCAAAGATATGCTGTTTCAAATAAGATTTCCACTACAGAATTTAGCAGTTTCTGTAATTTCTGTTTTGGATCGTCATAAAATAGAGCTTTTTCAGTATCATGGAGATTTCTTATTGATGATGACTTTTTATTTTTATTTTTACCTGCAGAGAATTCCCTATTGGAGAGGGAAAAGCCCTACAATTTATCTATAGCAGTAAACAGTTTACAACAAAAGGGGGTCTCACAGCTAGTACAGCCACAACGAATGTATACCGCTGCTCTCAGTTCAAGAACACGATGAAGGATATCCAGTCCCAATGTTGCAGTCCCGATGAAGTGATATTCAGTCCCGACTTCCACCAATCCTTATATTGTCACCTCTTGTGCGGACTCATCTACAGGGAGGAAGTGCAGTTTATATTTTCTGCTTTCGCATTCAGCATCGTTCATGCATTCCGAACGTTGGAGCATGTCTGGGAAGAGCTCTGCGGTGATATCAGAAATGGAATTCTCAGCATCAGAGTTACCGTTCCATCAATCCGGACTGCCATTTCTAAAATCCTTGAACCCAATCCGGAACTGGCAGATTCTATTTACATGAAATGTTCAGGATTGAGTAACTGGTATGGAGTGATTCCGGAGCTTTGGCCCAACGCCAAGTATGTCTATGGCATCATGACAGGGTCGATGGAGCCATATCTGATGAAATTGAGGCATTATGCTGGCAGATTGCCGCTTTTGAGTGCTGATTACGGCTCTTCCGAAGGATGGATTGGTGCGAATGTCAAACCGTGGCTGCCCCCAGAGCTAGTGACATTTGCAGTGCTTCCAGATATTGGATACTTTGAATTCATCCCTCTTAGAGAGAAACCGGAGGATCAGGAACTTGAAAAGACCGGATCTACTCTCAACTATATGGAATCGGAGCCCATTGGTCTAACAGAAGTGAAGGTCGGGGAAGAGTATGAAATCATTGTCACCACTTTTGCAGGTATGAAGCCTTTTCTAATTTGAATTTGTTGTTACCTTTTCTTTCAGATGTTTCAGAGTTTGGACACCCACTAAAAATGAAAAGGAAAACCATAAACTATAATTAAATCATTATTTCCACCGGCTGGATGAGAAATGGGCCTAATACTAAGAGTTTTGTTTGGATGGCGAGTAAAAAAGTAGATAAACATCACATAACTTCAACAAACATAGCATAGTTTACCAAAATACTATATAAAAGTACAATAATTGTTATTTAATCCCCTTTTCTCTCTTATCCAATCAAAATAATATACTGTCACATTAAAAGAAAACCTTTTTCATTTCTATTCTTTATCCCAACATGAAATTAATGAAAATAGTAGGAACGCAAATCCAGTCCCTGAAGATTTATGGAATCGTACTTGAGATGACAAATCTCGACGGGGGTCGTCTTTCCTCTTTAAAAGTTTCAAAATTTTGGTTCCTTTGTTTTTCTCCGACATAAATTTCACGTGACTGCCACTACCATAGGATAATAGAAGCGTGATAGGTTCGTTTGGATAGTTTAAAGTCTGTTTATGTCATCTTTATTGCTTATATTTGTTGAGTCGTCCTTTGGCTCTGTGCATGTATAATTTTCAAACGCCTAGACAACAGAACCATCTATATATATACTCTTCACATGGTCTACGGAGGAGTTTGATTTCTTTATTTATTATCCCTAGTCAGTAGACTTGGTATAGGTAGCTGGTGAGACAAAACACATCCTTAGAACCAGTTTATTAATATGTCCTTTGTATGTCGTTTTCATGCCATTTTTTAGGAGGCCGGCTCTTTTATTGTAAAGAGAGTTTACGCTACCAGGATTGCGTGTGGGGCCTATCATTTTGTGTGCACGGAATCTTTACTATAAAAGCCAGACACCGCCGCACCCCCCTCCCCGCCCCCCCAAAAAAAATAAAAAAAATAAAAATGGGGCTTATGCAACCATCACCTGAATTCTGAGGTTTTTAGAGTGGTTGTTCACTTACTTTCTATAATATGAATCAGTTAATAATAAGATAGAACGAAAATATGGGCCCATACAGGCAGCGCAGCATAAAATCAGGTGAATAGCTTTTCGACGCAGGTGGGTAACTCGCAGTAACCGGCCTCTCTTTCTAGTATGAAACTAATGATGCTTTCTACATTTGTTAGAAAGTTATATATTGTTCTCGAGTTTCAAGAAATAACAACCCCTTGACTTTCACGAATGACATAAATAGCCTCAGAAACTTGAAAGCGAGGCGAGGAAAAGTATGAAAGAGAAACTAACCCAAACCAACCACGTTAGGAAGATTGTTGTCACCATTCGTACAAGATTATGGAAAGGGTGGTTTGGTCATTTCTGCGTGCTGTGGGGATTCGAATGCTTCAACTCCATCATGGAAGCCCCTCTACACACGTGTGCACATGCGAACCTATGCCACGTGTTAGATTCGAGATGTTCATGAGGAAGCCCCTCATGCCAGTGGAACTCAGCAGGTGGGTCACACAGGTAAGATGTGGACCACTGGCAGTTTTCTTGGAAAACTTTCTATTTTGTTTTCATAGACGTGGTCATCCTGCCTTTTTTTTTTTTTTTTTGTTAGCTTGTTAGTATACACCCATGCCAGTGCCCACACTGCATGTTAGCCACCCACCACTAGGGATCGATGCCAAGACCTCAAGTGTTGAAACGACGTATCTCTACTCGGTCTGCCAGTTGAGCTATGGATCTGGGTGTAGATCAGGGCATCAACATGCTGGGGCTCGCCTGATGAGCGGCTTGCATCTCACACATTTGGCATGTGCTGGCACGTCGGCCCGTGTGTAGAGGTGCTGCAAGCGGGTATGGCAATGCTATTTAATTAACTGCAAAAAACGAGTTGCATCGGGTTTTCTTTTCCTTCTTTTTTTTTGTCTGTCTGCCAATCAAAACCAAGAGATAATGAGCTAAGGCAGCAAATTTTATTGGAAGAGAACAAGGATTAGATGCAATGCAGCCACGAAGGTCCACCATCATCAGGCTCCATTACGTGGAAGTCATGTGGTTTGACCATGTGACTGAGTCTATGGATTAGATTGATTTTTGTTGTTTTGCTTTATTTTATAGAAGGATGGAAAGATGGATTGGGAGGATGAATGGACAGAGACATTATGAATATTTCATAAGCGCATGTACATACATACATCCATTCGTACCTACTCACTTGCGGATGTATGTGCATTCATACCTAGTCATGGTAAAATTATGGTCAACGGGATGCTCCCAAAACATCCACACACGGCCTATGCATCCATGCATGAATGTGGGTTTTGTCTGATTGAAACATTATTATTGAGGTTGTTGTCTAGATCTTTTGGTTGCGCAACATCGTAGAATACACCTCCAAGCACACATCAATGCCTACATACATGATTGAGGTCAGCAGTTTTCTCCTTCCTTTCCCATCTCGAAAAGGAAGAATCACCGCATTGATACTCACATAAATACATGTCGAAAACTTCATAGTTCCTAGACCGGGAAAGTACTCTCGAGTGGATGTCTAACCTGGTTGGGCTGACTGCAAGACTCAGACGAGTTTTATTTTTTGCAGCCTGGTGGTTAAATGATTTGTTTTCCTCGGTTCACGTCTTATCTTTGACTCCCTTCCTTTGCCCTTTTTTTTTTTGATGGAAAATGTTTTAACCAGTCGTGCGACCACTGGTTAACCGGGTCAGAGCCAAGTCAACCTCATAAACCAGTTTTATAGAGACTCGCTTGAAATCTTGGTGAGTTTACTTCACTCACTGAGTTTCGAGTCGAGTCAGAGAATTCTATAACTATGCTTTATTTAATCTCTTTAGTAGACGCCTAGGAAGAACTTCATCTCATTTTTAACTCATTCTAGACGTCTACCAAACTGGTCTAGTCCTCTAGATAGCATTATCTTAACTATTATTACATCTTCTGGTAGGGAACTTAAACCTATCACTAAAAAGGGTAAGCCCCAACATGAAGATCACCTGACAAAAATCAGGCAGGTCTGCCACACCGGTGGAATCAATGGAGAAACGATAGCCTGACTCAATATACAGGTGTGGCCCAGCTAGTGAGTTGATCAGCTTAGTTTCCAAAGTAGTGGTAAGGCCAATCCTTTTTCCGGGATGGTTTCCTACACCAGTTGCACTTTAGCGGACAAAGATGGTACAATGTCACAAGCTGTGGTACCTTACCTGCATCTGGTCTGTTCTCCTTACTAGCATAACGTATCCTTCTAACGGCTGCAACCATAGGTACAAATCTGATTCTCGGCAATTTCTTGGATAGGGATTTTCTTGGGAGATTTTCATATTTGGCTTTTTTTCTCAAGATGTTATAAGGAAAATTTAGTTGAAATTAAAATATTAAAAGACATTTCTTTTAAATTAATGAATAATTTTAAGAAATATGTGTAAAATGAATTTTGTATCCAAAGTATTTTTATTTTTACTTTTCCTGTTAAATTCACAATAAAATTTTGAAAAAATAAAAACAAAGGGTGCATTTGGTTGTACTTGAAATATGGTGCAACCAAATGGAATCTAAATCTCATGATATTATTGCTTTGGCCTATTTTCCAGAAAAATATCACATGTTTTATGATTTCTGTTTGATGCTAAAATATCATAACATTAGCCAACTGCATCCACCATCAGAAGCGTGCTATTGGAGGCAGACCGCAGAAGTCTTGGTTAATAAAATTATATTGAAAATCAATTCGGATTTCACCAGTGTTATGCCAATGTCATCCTTATAATTCATCTCTAAATAAGGATCATCGTACTGGTGGTCTAGTGTTATTCCACACGTTTTTTACTAGGATCTTTGTTAGAACAATTGTCGGCCAGGTATACCTGGACAAAAGTTAAGCGATAGACATGTGAGAACAAATCATCACCATCATAGGCATGTTTGGTTTTTCAATTTCCTGTGAAATGCAATGTAAATGAACCTGTGATTATTATTTCCAGGTCTTTATTTAAATAAAAATTATGATTCATAAATCGAAAGTCAAATATACTTATAAAGGTAAAGTAAATTATACTTGTTACATTTTCACACTATAAAATTATCATTTTTATACAGTAGAAATAAATAACATAGCAAAATTATTATTGCAGCTAAATATAAGTGATGTTAGCATACAATTATAAGAGTAAATAATCATAATCCATTTATAACCATTTACTATTGTAATTAGAAAACCAAAATGGTTCTTATAGTGTTGGCCAGGTCAATGACAGACATTTGAGAACAAATCATCATCATCATTTAAGCCTTATCCTGATTAAATAGACAGGCTACACGAATCTTGTTCTACCACTGCACTCCATTGATGGCAATTTCCCTATTAAAATTATTAGTCATCACATATTTTTATTACTTGGATATGCTTTTGAGATTTCTCCCTGTCCTTTTAAAGGCTCCAATGAACACAATTCCCCAAATAAATGCAGTTCTTTGGACCTTACTGCACTGTGCCCCAAATCAGACAGATTCAACCCTCTTGTGGGCCATACCACATGTAACAAAATGCCGCCCATGATATTTATATGCTATCCAAATCGTTCGTACGGTTATTATCACTTAGATAAACTGTAGGCACAAATGTCATCCTGATACGAAACTTCTGTGGGCCCCACAGTTTCCAATGGTGGGCATTCAATCCCTGCTGGTTCCTGTGGCGTGGCCCACCTGAGTTTTGGATCTGCCTAATTTTTGGACTCGCGCGTCCTATTGTTGTCTTGCAAAAGTGATGGACATAATGGATTTGTCATGGGCATATCTGTGGGCCCCAAATAGCTTCTGATTACAGGTACTTCACAGTCCGCTTCCGTTGTCCTGTAATGTCTGTTCCGCATTATGAGCAGACCTGCCTGCCTTTCGGCCACTGTCATCTACCCAGTGGGCTCCACCTGATACGCGGATCAAATGTTACACACGTGCCTCGTTTCCACACACAACCATGTGTGGAAACGCAGCAAGGTAGGAGATTCACATTTGTGGCCTGTAAGGAAATGCTGATAAATCGCGGGTGTTGAATGCAGGTCTGTACAGGTACAGACTCGGAGATGTGGTGAAAGTGATGGGCTTTTACAATTCAACACCGGAGCTTCAGTTTGTATGCCGTAGGAGTCTACTCCTCACCATAAACATAGACAAGAACACGGAGAAAGACTTGCAGTTAGCAGTACAAGCATCAACCAAGCTATTGGCAGAAGAGAAAGTTGAAGTGATTGACTTCACGAGCCACGTGGACTCATCGACCGACCCCGGCCACTATGTAATCTTCTGGGAGCTGAGTGGCGAAGCCAGCCAAGGGGCCCTGAATGAATGCTGCAGTTGCTTGGACCGATCTTTCCTCGATGCAGGGTACGTTAGTTCCCGGAAGGTGAGCACGATCGGGGCTCTTGAACTTCGTGTGGTCCACAAAGGAACATTCCGCAAGATTCTAGATCATTACATTGCACTTGGGTCTGCAGCCAGCCAGTTCAAGACTCCTCGCTGCATAGGCGCTTCCAACACTGCTGTGTTACAGATATTGTGTAATAACGTTGTTAAAAGCTATTTCAGCACTGCGTTTGATTGAATAGAGCCTTTTATATTTGGTTGTTTCTCCCCATGTTAGAATCAAAGGTCCAGATAAGTCCCCCACCTAAGATGGGATGCCCTAGCTTGAGTCCTTATAAATCCTAATCCAAGTTCTAATTTCCAATGCCCAGTTTAATTAGGTATTTTCATGTCGATATTTAGAGAAAGATTGTTGTATTTTGTTTTAATATAAATATTAAAAACTTGGATTTTTAAATATTTCAATTTTCCTCTACATTTAAAATTTATACTTTTGAGTTGTAGATTTAATCTCACATCGAATTTGTCAAAGGAAATATTCTTGTATATAAGATAGGATTTTTGTCTTGGGACTTGAGCCCCGTTTAGATAACATATGAATTTGGTCATGTGGGGGCACTTTGGACCCTAACACAATGATGAAATAAACGAGTTCACAATCCTTTAAATAGAGATACTACGAAATTAACATGGAATTTGGTCGTTGATACGATGAAATATCACAAATTCAACATGGGCAACGCAGTATAGCCAAGTTGGTTGGATAAACTAGCTCGTCCTACTTCAAAATCATATATGGTATGTCAAATAATTCATTCTAATTTGCGAGATATGTCTGTTTTAAGGTTCCGATGATCTTGATGACTTCTTCCTTTAATCCATCTTTGACAAGAAAGTGTTCGCAACCCACTCTACATCAGTCCCCTCTATTTCAAAAGAACTCGTCGTCGAGTTCTCGTGCTGCTTTTGTTCATGATACTCGGTCTGGTGTGCCGTACTAATACTCGGATCAAAAGTCATAGTTAATTTACGCTCCATCTTCTTTTAGTCCAACCATGATAGGAATATATTTTTAACACGTTGTACATTAGACCCCTCCACTTAGAAAAAACTTATCCTCAAGTTGCTCAAAGAATTTGGTTCATAATTTGGTCTGCTTTAGGTAGAGCTCTTCGAGTGCAATTAACATAAGCGTCGACCCAAGCAAGTAATCCAACCAAGTTTGTTTGAATCATGGTTCTAAGTGCTGGTCGTACCATACTCTGTTTCTGTCAACAAACAATTGAAAATACTCCAACCTTTTTGGAACAAGTCAAATCACAAGTGATTGGTGAATCTATCCAATCAAATGTGATTAGTTTAAATCATCGGATTCAAGATTTGACAACAAGAATTAGGTAATTTCTTCATGCTCATTCCAAAATCCAAGAGCCATTTGTACAACTGGTCCGATTACTTCTCTGATATCTTCTTCCTATGGGTAGATGTAGGATCTAACAGACTCTAACAACTTGAATCCAATTTCACTGGGTTGGCCTATACTTTCTTATTTATAGCTCTACACATACATCTATATCCATATATTCTTATCATCTATTAATTTGTTTTAGGCCTAGCCCGTTGATCATATACCATAGCCTGGCCCATTTCCGTAATGATCTCTAACCCCAGCCCCACCGTACCCATTTATCTTGGCCCAAGCCAGTCTGAAAAGCGGGTCGAGCCAAATGACCGGCAGGCCGACCCGACCCGACCCATTTACACGAACGAATAGAAACACCATCAAGCTCGGGATGTTGTACGATAGGACTACTTTGGGCCAGTGCATAGGATCACGGTGCCTTATTGGCGGACACGGTTTTGTTAGTCAAGCCTACACCACCTCCGGATGTGGTGAAATTTAGCAGCGAGAATTGATTGGCCTGCAGGGGCCACGTACATTGGGCCAATCAAATCTAACCACATCATTCGGACCATCCATCTGATAGATCTAGTAAGCAGCTTTCAACGGATGTAAATCACTTTTACCATCAACGGTTTTCCGTTTGAGGCCCCCATTCATATGGCTAGTATATTGTTTTCCGTTTGACATTCAACTGGGGCCATACAAAGGTTAGAATAACTAGATGGACAGTCTGGATCCGTTGTCCTCAACTACCACGAATCAGTTGCTGACGTTCGATTTACCACCATTAGTATTACATACCCCGCGGAAATGCGAAGTAATGCATATGTTTCCCACCGTCTTTTAAGTGCTGGCCACGTATGTAGTGCATGCCTGAAAACGTGTGAATCAAAATACAAACTCAAATCGTGGATCCTCAAATCGTGGGATCCAACGAGGATGGCATATATATACGGTTCTATACAGTCGAGCTCATGGGAACTTCCCCTGAGGTCGATTTGTGTGGACCCAGTGTGATGGGTGTCGAACGTCTACGCCATCAGTATGATGCACCATTCCATGGTGAGCCTAGGACTTAAAAATCAAGTTAATTCGTAAATTTTGTGGGCCACACCACATACAAAAGTTAAGAGGGATTGCTCTCCATTAAAACATTCATAATAATTTGTTAGGTCCACTGAGATGTGGTTTATAAATCCAGCTCATCCATTGTGTGTGTCTCACTTGGATGAGAGGTCAGGCCAAGTTTCAGATGCATCAAAATTTCATGTGAGCCTCACCAAGTGTTTTTATATGTTTTAGGCATGTCTTCACATAATTTTAGATGGTATAGCCTACCTGAATTCCGTGCACATCTAATTTTTGAGATATCACATAATTTAAAGGGGACCCATCAAATGCAGAGTGTTGATGTTTGACACACATCATGGTAGAGCCCACACAGTTCAACTTCACACGGAGTTCCCATGAGCTCCACCGCATATAACCTTTATATATATATATATATATATATATATATCAAAGAGCTGTTGTCCATCCTAGCCATCTAACTGATGACCATCAAATGGACAGCTGAAGAGGACAGTGTAAAGGTCCCCCCATTCAATAGCTGATGTCAGATGTGGTTAAGATATCTTTGGGGTAAGCTACATTCCACGACTTTGGCGATCTAGATTTACGTACGTATATGCCACGTATAACCCACACCGAGTCAACACCATTTAAAGAATGGCGTAAAGAACGCACACCGTAGTGTGTTGCCAGGATAATGTGCAGAGATTACAGACAGATGCTCGTAACGTTCCCACGGAAACAGCGCTGAACATACGCTGGTTTTCTTCGTCTTGTTCGCTCCGTGCATATTTTAACGGAAGTTATTTGATACTCAGGCAGATTAGATGCTTGATACGCAGGCACTTACCAGGAAATAGTACACTTGAAAAATATTAACTCGAATTAAACCGTGTAAATTATGGAAACCACACAGCATATATAGAAATAATATATTCTAAACTCTGATTCACGCACACGTTTATTTAAACAGGACCGTTGGATACTCCATTTCTAACCGTCCAATAAATGTCAACTAATCTGTTATTTGGATGATCAAATAAGCCTAAATTTTGGCTCATGGTAAATCTAAATTGGGGACCATAATTTAGACATGTAAATTTGAATCATTTATATGCCACGTATACAATTTCTAAGTATTTCCCAAGCGCACGTGTATCGTTAATCACACTCTACCAGTGTATCAGAACTCTTGTCTAAATTTAAATAATTAAAAAGTGTGAAACCCTGTTTGAGCCCGAAGTTGCATACACATGCACGGAAAAAACCGTACATGGGGATTTTCCTCGATTAAATTAAGCGGTAGGCCCCACTTGAGACGAGTGATAACACAGTAAACTAGCTGGTGTCAAAGCTATGTGGGCCCCACTATTCCGTACGTGCTTTATCAACGCACAAGTCCAAAAAATAAAGTAGAAGTTGAAGGGGAAAAGGGATTGAACGATTGCTGTTGAAAACATTACAGGGGCATGTTGATGTTTATTTGCAACCAACCAATTCATAAAGTCTCAACAACTAGTTCATGGGAAAACACAAATATAAGCTTGTTTACTTAGCTTCTAAGAATTTTTTAACAATAATCATTCAATCCCTATGGTTTCTTAGACAGACTGTTGTATATTTGAGCTTTTGATTGACTTCATATTTTAGATGTTGTCTTAAAATGAGATGGAAAAATAAATGGTCGCGGTTAAAACACATGCATCAAGGTTGGGCATTCAAAATAAAACGGTATTCAACGTCTAAATGCATTAAAGAAGTCCATCGATAAAAAGGTTACCGGCTTTCCTCCAGCAACAATGGGTCCAACCTTTAAGCTGTTGGATTTCGTTACACGTATTCCACGCTTACCATCAATGAGTTATGTTTACGGTTTTCATACTCTCTGGCCAATGGTCCGGTAATCCATACCAATGACCTGTTGTGTACGGATAGTAAATCACTGATAGGACGATCTTAACCTTCAAATATGTGGCTTATATTTAGACGGTTGACAGGAGAAATACAACCAGGATCCCTGTTGAAATTTACAAGTTTGGAATATTTTTTTGGGCATCCATCGACGGTGGGTCTAACAGAGATTATGGTCTGTCTACCCATCCTGCGGCCCAGACGCGGATTGCGTCCTACCCCCGCCCGGACAGTAATCCGTCCGGACAGGGCTCTGTGGGGGCAGAGTGATGTAAGTGTTTTATCCACGCCGTTCATCGCTTTTCTCATATCATTTTAAAGTACAAAACAAAAACTAAATCAGATCCGCAGCTCCAGTGTACCACATCAAAGGAATCTGCAGTGATAATGACTCTTACCGTTGAAACCTTTCTAAGGGCCACCATGATGTTGTTTTACCATCCAACCTATTAAAGGTCATGCATACGTGGATGAAGTGAAAACACAAATATCAGCTTGATCCGAAACTTCTCCAGCTCCAAAGAAGTTTTTAATGGTGGAAGTTAAATCCCCACTTTGTGGTCCACTTAAGCCCTGGACCTTCCGCGTGTTTTGTATCATGTATTAAAATGATCTGAGAAAAATGATGAACGGCATGGATAGAACAATTACATCACTTTGGGCCCTACAGAGGGCGCAATCCGTGTCCCCTGCGGCCCACTACTAAAATTGGAAACACTTGTACGATATGGAAAGGTGCGGGACACGTATTGTGAAATTCCTGGGAGCGGATTAGGTTCGACCCGAGACTTTAACAACACGGTGCGATCCTCACGGTAGAATCGACCTTGACGTAAGTATTCTATATCCATACCATCCATCCGTTTTTCCAGATCATTATAGGCTATTAGAAAAAATTTAATCAGATCCAATTATCAAGTGTACCAATTCATAAAAAAGAGCGGTGATTGACCATTAATGAGCCACGAAAGTTTTGGATCATGATGATATTTGTTTTCCCATTTTAGCTTGACTTATGTAACCTTATCAACTGATTGGATGGAAAATAAACACTTTAGAAACATTAACGTACGCCATAAGAAGTTTTTAATGGTAGCAAGTTCAATCACTACTATTTCCTATGGTGTGGTCCACCTGATAATTGGATTACGTTCAATTTTTGAACAAAAAATATTTAAAATATCTAGAAAAACGGATGGACAGAGTGGATACCGAATATATACATCAAGGTAGGTCCCACGGTAAGGGCCGCAACGTCTTGGGTGAGTCCGGGGTCTCACCTTACTCGCGTATCAAATACCCCTCCTCTTTAATCTTAGAAGGGCAGTACCTGTCATTTTCTCTTCACAACCAAAATCTCGAATAGTAAGGAAAGACTGAAGAAGATCTCTACAAAAGGAAGTAAACTGCGCTGATGAATGGCCAGTTGGATTTTTCTCAATGGCCCAGAAATTTCAAGCCCAAGCCCAAGGCCAGATGAAGGAAGAAGATGAGGAAAGAGAAGATGGCGAAGCAACGCCTGTATGGGACTGTGGGAGCCCATTGTACGATTCCTTCGAGCTCGTTTCTCTCTCCCATATACTCGACCGTAATCTCATGGCCTTACCGAATTCAGGTGGGCCTGGGAGATTGAATGGTCGGTCCTCCGACACTGAAGATGGGATCTCATTAAGATTCGAGGCGGGGCCCACCAAGAAGGACAGAGGGTTCAGGAAGGTGGATTTGTTTGGTGGGAGAATGGGGAAATCGAAGGGTGGGGATGGAGAAAAGAGGAAGGAGAAGATGAAGAAGATCAAGGCCAGGTTTCGTGGATTTCGGAATGTTTTTTCTTTCTGGAGGAAATAATGTCATGGATTTAGTGGAATTTCTTGGATTTTGAAGAAGAAATTACAAGTCTCATCGAATGGGTGGGTGCATGCGTACCAACTTCAATATGGGTATGTTTCTACCACTGTTCTCTCTCTCTCTCTCTCTCTCTCTCTCAATTTCCTTGGAATTACTGCATGTCTGGAAATGAACGGCTAGGATTGTTCCATACATGAGAATTTGGTGCATGATCTGCTGGGAACTAGTAGAACGTCTGGGTCAGATCAATTATGGGCCCGCGTTCAAAGTGAAACCCGATTACACTGTGAATATCCTTGGATAGCGGATCTTTTTTCTCTTTTTAGAAACTTGGGGTCATGCGTTTTTAATTATGAACAGGCAGAGGCCAAGCTTGGTAATCTGGACCGTTAATGTGTTGCTTCTCATTGTGGATGAGCCATCCTTCAAATTTTCCAATATTGGAAGATCGCAGCCGGCAATCTTTACAGTTTTTTTCTGTTGATTGTGGACGGTTACTGTGTTTCTTTTCTTAACCGTCTATTTTGTACTCCGTAAAACAAATGGCTATGATTGTTCCTTCGAAGGGATTTTTGTGGACATGACCCATCCACTGTGGGATGCAGCAGTCCAACGGTCTGGATTACCCGAGCATGGAAAACAACGAGGGATCGAACCGTGGATAACACAGGCACCAGCTCAACTAACGAGCTGGTGACCTGAATGAGGCTGGAGCCAAAATACTTAATTTGACACGTCATGATTTGACAGAGAAACATTCAAGTAGTTGCAGAGGCTAACGTATTTTCTCCTTCATAATATCAAATATTTAAGGAGTCTAAAGAATCGGTCGGACCATACAACCGTTTGGAGGCGGTCATTTCTCACCAACGTGTCACTTGGGTAGGATATCACTACCTTGAAAACTATTGGTCCCACCAAATAAAAATCAAGCCAGTTCGCTAATCAGGTGTGGCCCACCTAGCGAGCGGTCAGCCTGATTTTAAATACAAGGGTGATCTTCATGGCAGGGCCTATCGTCTCAATGGCATGGATGTCCAACAAAAGTGGCATTTTTACTGGGGAAAGAGAGTACGGCGCCACATGTTAGGTGTAATTGGCCGTGGGCGATGCATACACCTGTTAGAAGTGAGAAATGATCAGTTCCAACCAGTTGCATGGTACAACCCAATTTCAATACAATGATTTCAAGGGAGACTGACTATTAAAATAGCTTGTAGTGGAAGAAACCTTAGAGCTGGTTGTAGGTGATCAGTCAAGAATTTGATGGGATTTCGTCCTCATCTAGACATTGATACATGTTTGGATGGTTTAAAAATAATTGTTGAGGTATCAGCCCAGATCCGTGCTAGGCTGTCTATTGGTAGGTATGGTGGGAGTATCTATGGCCACGTGGGTTCAACATCCATTCAATCCAACCCGTTCATTAGGTAAGAGGCCACTTGTTTAGGGTATACCAAAGGGCATTCTTCCCAAACTGAGGAGTCTGTCAAGCGCCTTAGATAAGAAAGGATTATCAATCATAGGAGCCATGTGCATTTTTCTAATTTAGCACATGCAGCATGTGTTATGCTTGAAAATATACCTTGCACAATGTACTTGAATATCTATAATGGCACATTTGAAAATTAATGGTGAGTGATGATACATGAGAGGAATGTAGTGCATGTACAACTTGGCACATGCGGCACATAAAGACACTTTAAAATTAAATGCAATGAATTTTCTATAGCTCAGGATTGGACATTAATACTTGTGATGCATCAGCTCGTGTGACAAATACCTAAATATGAGGTTGTGTATCATAACAGGGACAATGTGGAGTTAATCATTTGTAGGAGCCATAGTTGAAAGATCCATAGACTCGGCTAGATTAAGATGTCAACTAGGTCCGGTTGAGTTAAAATCAAGCCCTCCATGTATCTACCTGAGGTGCTCTAGCAGGTCCTGTTTCTAAAGTAGTGTGGATTGTTCTGATTCGTCTCATTTTAACATTTGTACATTCAGGGGGCATTAGGCGCAAATGGGATTAGGTGGGATAGAATTGCATTTGGTCGCGTGCAAAATTCTTCCAACACTTGAGAAGGATGAGAAAGGATGGGATTAAGTGGGATGGAATTACATTTGGTTCCATGTGAGATTTATGTGGATTTTGAAATATGCTACACATGTGAGCCCCACGTTGATGCATGCCTTTATCTATGCTAGCCATGAGCTTTCCTAGTCCTTGCTTAGATTAGCTATTTAAAGTTTGATTCTGGATATTCTGCTTGTGCAATGTGATTAGGTCACATTATCATATATTGCATTTAATACAATAGTGATGACAACATCAATGTTGACATGGACTAATTAAGATACAATAAAATAGAAAAGCCCATATTTGTGACTAGAAGAGGATACAAATTCTTAAAGTTTAGGTCCGTATCATGATTGGCTTATGAGGATATTAAGAAGAATCTCCAATGATGGCTTATGAGGATCTTAAGGATGAGTACTACAAGCGACCATGGCTAAAGGTTGATTTGACATTACTAGCTCTACATGGAGTGTAGATTCCTCTCTTACTCTGCAACAGACATGCAAGATTGTTATTTGGCCCATGCTATTAGATGAGATGGAATTGTATTTAGTTCGGTACAATTTTCATCTGGCATTTGGGGGAGATGGGATGGAATTGCATTTGGTCCATGCATGATTTCCATAGATTCGTTGATTACAATGCCATGGTCCATCAAACTGGATTATGCTTAATCCAGTGTTTTTTCCATAGCAAGAATTCATCTCAAACATGAGGATTGGATGGATCAAATAGCATGATATTTCCCGACATGCAATCATTATGCAATAATGATGTTAATCTCTTTAATCCCAAGGACTTTCCATCTAATGTAACTTGACATGTATCACCCACACATCAAAATTCATGTCCTTTACAAATCCTACCCACCATTTTGTTGGGAAAAGCTCCTGGTCTTCCCTTATTGTTAGGGACGCGGATTTCCTGCAAAAGACTTTGGCAGGAAGTTCCTGCGCTGGAAACTTAGGTGGGGCCCATTGTGATGTTTGTGAGAAATCCTACCCGTCCATCCGTTTTTTGAGTTTATTTTAAGACATGATGCCAAAAATGAACCGTTTCCAGAGCTCAAGTCGGCCGTAAACTTAATAATTAAATTTCCACAGTTGAAATATTCGTGGGCCACGGAAGTTTTGAACAATGCTAATATTTATGACTTCAGTTCATCCCAGTAGGAATGAAGTTATTAACGGTATGGATGGCATGTGAACATCACTGTCGAACCCAGGTGGGTTTCAACGGTAGGAATTTTTATAATCACATTTTCCTTTAGCATGGACCACTTGAGATTTAGATACGGCTCATTTTTGGCGTCAAGTCCTGAATTGAGCTCACAAAACTAATGGAAGGGGAGGATTTCTCACAAACATCACAACTGGCCCCATCGGAGATCCCAGTGCAGGAACTTCCTGCGAAAGGCTTTCGCAGGGAATCCGCCTCCTATTGTTAGGTCCTGTCCAGCCCAACACTATACGTCCCAACCCCATCTGGGCTTAGCGTGGAGGTCAAACCCTGAGCCCAAAAAAGGTTGGGCCAGGGCCCAATCCAGCCCAGCTCGAGAATTGATCATGTTTCCCACATGTGAATGTTGCTACGTCTTCCATTGAAAGAAAGGGATATTAAGAAGGATAGAATCGATGGTCCACGTAAGATCCATGTGTTGCTTAACCGAGGATTGAAACCATATATCAATGAGACAAAAAGCCGTAGCTTAAAATTGGGCGAGTCTGGTTTGGGCTAAAATTACTTGAGCCTGAGCCTCTGCAGAACATCTATCGGCGTAAGCCTGACTGGGCTGGCCAATTGCCACTGGAGCTTTGAGTGGCCACCGTGATGTACGGGTCTTTTCCATACTGTCTATCCTTTTTTTTTTCTGTATCATTTTTACGTATAAGCCCAAAAATGAGGCAGATCCAAGGTTCAAATGGACCACCATAGGAAGCATTAGTGATAATGATTTTCACTGTTGAAACTTTTCTACGGCCCACCATAATGTTTATTTTCCATCCAACCTATTCGTAAAGTTACATAGACAGGGACGAAGAGAAAACACAAATATCGGCCTTATCCAAAACTCCGGTGGCCCCTAGGAAGTTTTCAACGTAAAAGTTCAATTCCCATTTTGTAGTCCACTTAAGCCATGCATCTGCCTCCCTTTTGGGCCTATTCCCTAATACGATACAAAAATAAAAATAAAAATGGATGGACGATGTGAATAAGAACCATGCATCACGGTAGCCACTCAAAGCTCCTGCCCGTTCCTATCCGTAGACGGGCGCCTTGGGACGCAATTCGCGTCCGAGGTCCGTGTAACAGCTTGCTGGATGAGGCCCCTGACAGTGGGCGTATCATACTCGGAGGTGATGCCTTGTGGGACCAAGTACAATAAACAACTTCATTCCTGAGCTCGATGTACCATTTACAATAAGAGCAAATCTCGTTTATTTTCGGCAATTTCCAGTACCAGAATTTAAAAATATTTACCTTTGATTAATTAATGGTTTTTTTCAAAAAAGTACATATACATACAATGAATAGTTTGAAATTTTAAATAAATTACGCATTAATTTTGTGATAAATTGATGGAAATTCAAAACTGCTGAGTTTTTTTTTAAAAAAAATTATCACGATATTGTCGCATAAACACCATTTAGTTAATTTGCCTTGAAAATATCGCATCATTTGCAAAATCTCTGTGATATTTGTCACGTTTGGAAGGTTGCGAGCCCTTCAAGTCAAACGGGTCCACTTAAATCTACGGGTTACGAACAGTTTCTTTACCAGGACAGTTTTACTGGCTTACATTGATGGATTACCATCCAAAACCTCTGCTATATATGTTATCATCTGGCTTTTCGTACTTTAAATCAGAAGGCCACTTAAATGGATAGCCAGAATGTCCAATCAGTGTGGACTTTTGAACCCTACGCCATCCACCATTATAAGTTCCCCTAAATAGACGGTCCAATCTCGTACACTCCAAACAGGACGACCATGTGGACGCGGATTACCTGTGACTGAGGGCACAGTAATAACCCTATGAACGGTGTGGATGGCATATAAACATCATGGGAAGCTCCAGGAAGGTTTCAATAGTGAATTTTGTTGTTCCAACTGTTTTATTGCTGTGGCCCACATGAGTTGCAGGTCTTCCTTATTTTTATAATAATGCCATATTGAGGTCTTGCAAAACAGATGAACAGAGTAGATTTATCACAACATCTCTGTGGACCCCATACAGCCCCATATCTTTGGGCCCGGGTCACACGCAATCTGCTATGGGATTGCACATGACACTGTCAGTAGTAGCGAGGTTTTTTTTTTTTTTTTTTTAACACACGCACACACACCCCCACACACTCACGCCACACGCACACACAGTCCACACACGCACACCGTGGGATTTCACCACCATCGGTACTCGAACCCTTGACCCAGTGTTGAAACTCGAAGGAGTCTCCCACCCGGGTAAGCGTAAGGACCCTCAGTAGTAGCGAGGTTGCTACTGAACGTTTCCTATTTGACGTGGGACCCACCATGATGTATGTCTTTTATCCAGGCCGACTGTCCGTTTTGCCAGCTCATTTTTCGCATTCGCCCGAAAATTAGGCAGATCCAAATCTCAGGTGGACCACACTTCTTGAAACAGTGGGGATTGAATGCCCATCATTGAAAACTTTCTGTGACTCACTCTAATGTTTATTTTCCATCTAACCCGTTATTTAAGGTCACATAAAACTGGATGAAGGGAAAGCAAAAGTATCGGCTTGATCCAAAACTTTTGTGGCCCCCTAAGAAGCTTTTAATGATGGGCATTCAATCACCATTTATTTAACTGTAGTGTGGTCCACCTGAAGGTTGGATCTGCCTCATTTTTTTGACAGTGCCCTGAACGGAGCTGGAAAAATGGATAGACGGCGGGGATGAAAAAACATACATTATGATGGGCCCACAGCGCCATCAATCCAAGTCCATACTCAATGAGGGAGTTTTATGATACTCGGGCGACGTATGCTTATACGCTGGTCTTCGGATTTTGTGAAACGCAGCCACATTCATTGTCCGTTGAATAGGGAAAACGGATTGGCTACTCCCCTGCCACTAGCCCGGTGGCTGGTGGTCGGTGTTTTATGGGCCCCACCATGATGTATGTGTTTCATCCATGCTGTTCATACATTTTAACGGATCATTTTAGGGCTTGATCCCAAAAATGAGAAGGATATAAATTTCAGAGGGACCACACCACAGGAAAACAATATTGATTGGATATCCACCATTAAAATCCTTCTAAGGCCCAGTGTACTGTTTATTTGACATCCAATCTGTTGATTAGGTCATACAGACCTAGATGAAGGGAGAAAACAAAGATCAAATTGATCCTAAACTTTTATTGCCCCCAAAAAGCTTTTAATGGTCGAGGTTCATTCAACACTGTTTCCTGCAATGTGGTCCACTCGAGATTGAGATATATCTCATTTTTGGTGTCCTACCATAAAATAATATAAAAAATTAGATGGACGGCATGGATGAAACACATTCATGGCCCACAGAGCACCGACCATCAGCCATCGGATGGTGGCCGGGAGTAGCCAATCCGTTTGCTTGAATAGTACCGTTGGATATATTTCACTTTCAACCGTCCAATAAATGTTCACCAACATGACAAAAGGCAAATCAAAAAGCGTAAATTTTTTTGTTCAAAGGATACATCTAAACTGGGAATGGTAATTTCAGGACTTTTAACTTGACTTACTACGCACAATCTATGTCCCTCTACCAGAGCATCTAAAATTTCTCGTATTTAATTGCAAACGTCAAACATCTTTAATGCCACCATGGAGGTAACGTCCCAATCGCAGTTGGAATCTGACATCTCAGAACACGTGGCGTGCTAAGACAACACCGATACTATAAGCTAGGACCAGATGTACGGCACCTCCCTTCTGTTTCGGGTTAGTAGATCAGTTCGGAGGTGATAGGACGGTGCTCACTTTATCGTCATTATAGATCGATCCACCCTTCAACGTCCACGTGGACTGCAATCAGACTGTACAATCTGTGATGGCCAACGGATTAAAAGCGCGGCACAAGCGGATGTTTCTGTACATTTGTTTCGTGGCAGAACCGAAATTAGTTAACTATCGCAATTAAAGGGCTGAAAGGTAAGGGAGTAGCTGTTCTAGGGATGGGGCATCGTTTCGAGTGGTGAACTGATGAAACAGATAGCTATTTCGGGCAGTGGCATAAGGTAGACGGTGTGGATCCAATTTTCTATATTTCCACGTGTACGGTAGAGGATGACTCTAACATATCACGATGGAGACAGTTCTCTCAGTTACATTGGGCTCAGTGTCTGGGTCGTTACGAGTGCTGGCGGAGGTTTGCGTCTTACGTGGGTGATCCACTGTTCGATCTCTCAGTGTCCAAATCTGCTAACCTAACCCAAGGAAAATGAAAAATAAGCTGGGTTCCAATCCGAGAGCTAAAGTCCAAAAGCCAGACATGACCAAATGAAAGAGGATTGCATTGGGCATTATCTACTGCCAGCCAAGCAACCTTACGAGTGTCCTGACAATTCTGATATTGCCGGCTCTATGAAAGCATGCTATACATTAGCAACTAAAGGAAATCTGAGTAGTTTTCATTCACCTAACTTATTGGACAAATGAAAGAAATTATGAAGATAAAAATGAATTTTCACATTAAAAGATTTACCTGCTCTCTTCGTAATTTTTTTATTAAATATTCAACAAATTATGAATTTCAATTTAATAACCAATGGAAATGAATTTATAACATTTAAGGACACCTAGTCGGAGAATGGTGTTACTCTTGATAGACATTTTTGAAATCGGCTATATAATTTGCGAAAATGATATCGGATTTAAGCATTCTTTAGCTCATTAGAAAGCTTACTTCATTGAGTAAAAAAAATAAATGTAAATTTTATATTATTTTAACACTGTTTGATCCCCCAAAAGTAGTCTGTTTTTAGATGGGATTTGGAAAAATTGTTGAGCCGCGTGGGTCTATGGGTATGATTGGTCCATTGAGCACAAAATTCTTACCAAGGTGCATGAAATCATGATCCACTTAATGATGATGTTACACTTGATGGGTCTAGAAAAAAGAAAAATAAAGAAATAATTCAAACCATTAAATTTGTACCTGGATGTTTGTTACAAAGGTCCAAAAATGACAAGGGTATGACAATGGTGAGGTTTTGATGCTGCCTTTGTCAAAGCACCAATATGAGCCTATCCAAAACTTTAGTATGCTCAAAAAGTTTTCAAGGATGGGTGTCCCATTTAGTATAGTGAGTTAGGGTTTTCAAAACACAGCAAAATAATAAAAACTTTACAAGTCTATTTTAATCTTAATTAATCTAAAGATTCATGTTTAAATATCATCAAATTTCTTAAAAATAAAACACCCCAATCCTATAGTTATGATTATCTTTGATCAAAGTAGCCTTTAAGAGAAGAATATTAATATTAATCTTTTAATCCAAAAGGTTTAAAAGAAAAAGAAAAGAAAAGAAAAGTGGGACAAGAACCACAGCTAGGCTGATAGACGAAAGTCATCCTACTGTGGAACTCACACGTCTCACAGTGCGATGGGAATGAGGAAATGTGATGAGAATCCTTGCCCCAATCTCTCACTCTTGAAGTAGTGCCCAAGGGAGCGTACCACGTTCAAGTCTCTTTCTTTATAGTTATTTCTCTCTTTAAGATGAGATTTATATATGCAAAGGGAGTTAAGGTTTTGAAGGAGATATCAGTTAGAGTATTCTTACTCTAGCATCTTAAAGAGTTTAATATTCCCCACCACATCAAATTAAAGTATATAATGTTATCTTCACCATGCACTCTAATTAATTAAATCCTTTCACTCGAGATGGTTACCATCCTTGGGGGACATTCCACACTGACTTAAGGTTTGGTTATTGGATCTTAACCATTGGTTATTCATTAATTAAGCACAGTGTAAAATAAAGTAACAATTAAAACAAAAAATAATTAGCAATTGAAAAATCTTGATTAACCGATAGAAAATCTTTGATGTGCTAGCCAGCCTTTAAATAATTGAATAACGGCCAAAACCATAAGATTAGTCTATAAGTAATGCATCCACAAGTTACTCTTATCCAGGCACGATTAGCCTCTTGATTGAGAGACTTTCATTAGATCATGCTAATATGAGTGACTAATAAATTCAATCCAAGAGCCTATATGTATGGCATACTCACACTCTCATAAGAGGTAATGCCAAGGCACACAGCTCATACCAGATGGAGGAGACTTTCCATCATAACTAGTTGCAAGTCCCCTTATATGGTACCAAAATAATAATAATAATAACATGTTTATATCTTATAGTTTGTTAAGTAGCCGTGGCCAATAAAATATTGAGATCAACTGCCCACAATTCTTCCTCAGCTAGTGTCCATTATAACTAATATCAAGTTTTCAAAAACAACTAGAAAAATCCTTCTAATTAACCCATTCATGTAATACAATTAAAACATTCCATACACAATGGTAAAGCCAATGAATATATAAGTACACCACTACTGGTTTTCTAAGCACAACCTACCGATGGCTTACATGAGTTTTGGATTCGCTGACTTTTTTCTAACTAATGGATTGGATGGCACATGAACATCATTTTATCCACACAACTCTCTGTTGCACAGCCTCTCCACAAATTCACATCCAATATCAAGTGGTTTACCCCTATAGGAAAAAATGAATGAAAGTGAAAAACTTCACATTGTTCTACATTCACCGTATGCATGTGGCTCATCTCATTGACCAACCATCGAGTCCACCTTTTGGATGGCTAAGGTCCACTATGATGCTCTATGGACTTGGGATTTAATAAGGTGTGGTGCAAATGTACATGTAGATCTAGCAAACATCTGATCATATCACATCTTTTTTCTTTGAACCTAGTAGTAAGATGTTGCCAAAGATGGGATATCATAATTTCATGGAAATTGTTGATGTTGAAGTTTGGTTAGCCTTTTTTGGACTTTCGTGTACCTGTATAAGAGACAAAAAAAGGTTACCGTGACTTATATAGGGGACCCTCCGATGCATAAATTAGGTTAAGAATCTGGGTCTAGTAAAGTAAGGAGTTTTAGGTTTAAGTTGTGTGTACCTTTAACCCTTGGAGAGACCCCTATTTATAGATAAGAGGGGATGGTAGTGTAAAGGAGATCTTCATATTTAGTAAGGGCGTGTTGTAATAGAATTCGAATCCCGTACGCATCGCGAGGATCTCCCTGCTATTCTTGACTAGAATCTTGAGCAGATCCGCATCATTGTCGATTCCCAAGATCCTCGGTCGGGATTTTGGATATACACCGTTACTATCAGGTCGAGATTAACATAAGGTGGGTTGTGCCGACCTGAGATTGTGCCGACCTGGAATATGCCGATCTGAATCTTTTGGGTGAGTGGTCAAGCTTCTCCTAGTGTAAGGCAGATTGTACCGACCTGCCGACCTGCTTCTAGAGGTTGTCATAAAGGGTCGAGGATGAACTTCTTTTGCTACTCGGATCAAGGATAAGACCGAGCCATTTATCAAAGTTTCTATTAGCCGACCTCATAATACACATTGATGGCCGACCTGACCTTATCATATTGGTCAATCCATTTTTGCCAATACTCTAATAAAATGTGGTGGTTGATACACTAGCATTAAGAAATATCATGAATAGCATATAGGTAAAGTAATTTCAAATCATAGGTCTCAAAGGTGGTGGAAACTGAAATTTCATTGATTCGATTATATCCAACTGATCTGCAGGCATGGTGCCATCAAAGCCCTATTTCAGCAGGCTATTCAAGGACTTTTCATCCACCTAAATGCTTGATGCACTATTCCGTTGTATTGACCATTGTTTGTCAATTAGGATGCATATAGATAGCTTTTGTGGATCCTGTAAACATATGAAACATGTCCACATGCTGTGGAGACCTTGTAGATTGATGCTACATGTGGCCCTGTGGTGTGTTACGTGTAGATTGTCTTATGTGGTTCATGTGAGATGCTTCTAGGTATAATTTAATATATTTGTGATGTCGTGAAGATGGATGGTTTTGATTACAATATACTGACATATATGGCACACATTCATACAAAATAATGGCAATCATGCATGTACGTCATAGCATATATTTACCTAAGATTCTTTGGGAAAGGAAACAACTAAATTTTAAGGGCCTGTTTGGCCAGGCAGATCCCACGGTATTAGGAGGGATGGGATCGGCAATATCCTTGGATAGGCATGACGAGCCAAACAGGTCCGGTGAACCTATCCTAGGATATAAGCCATCCCATGGATCTTAAGACAATTCACTGACAACACTATCATTACCTTAAAATTAATCCTATACCTTGGTTGAATGGATTGGAAGGTAAAATCCCGGTATACAGGGGGCGTGCCAAACAGACCCAGTGAACTTGCCCAGGATATAAGCAATACCATGGATCTTGAGACAGTCCACTGACACCACCATCATTACCTTAAAATTGATCCCATCCCTCCTAATACCATGGGATCTGCCGGGCCAAACAGGCCCTAAGACACCTAAGACTTCTATGGAAGGTAGGAATGCTCATTAATAAGAATTTATAATCATTTAACCATTCTTTGTTCGCATTATGACATGCCAGCGGGTAACACATGAAGAAAATTGAAGAGAGAAAATTGGAGAGAGCAAACAAGAGAAATGAGGGGGTGTTTGGCACATGGGAGTAAGAGGGTTTCAATGGGTATGGAATTTCTGAATCCCAGGTCTAAAATAAAGACCTGTTTGGAAAGACCTCAGTTGTTGGGTTTGAAGGGACTACTCGTCCGGTGCACATTGGACTTAGAGCTTCCTAAAATCACTTTCATAATCCCACCGCTGGACTTAGGGAAGACTAACAATCTCGTGGAAATGCAAGGTTTAGGAGGTGTGTTGAATCGCTAGACTTTCTACACGTCACCAATTTCGGTGGGGCCCACCATGATGTATGTTTGGTATCTACACCGTTCATCCATTTAGAGAGATCATTGTAAGGCATGATCCAAAGAATGAGTCAGATGCAAGGCTTGAGTGGAACCCTCAGGATAGAAAACAATGGAAAGGCTTCAACGGTGGGCAACACTATACCCACTGATTTCTGTGGTGCAGTCCATATAAGCTTTAGATCTGTCTCAATTTTGGGCCTATCAATTTGATATTTGTGTTTTCCCTTCATTTGGGTTTGTCTGACTTTTTAAACAGGTTTGATGTAAAATAGACATCAAGGAGGACCCTAGGAAGGTTTCATAAGTGGGCGTCACTATATCCACTTATTTATGTGGTGTGGTGCATATAAGCTTTGTATTTGTCTCATTTTTGGGTCAATCATATAAAATGATGTCTCAAAATGGATGGATGGTGTGGATATAACACATACATCATAGTAGGGTCCGCATAACTTGGTGACATCCCACGTGGTATAGAGGAGGACGGTGGTGGTCCGTGGCATTTCCAAACATGCTACGACGGGATTGAAGTCGATAGCTTCCACCGTTCAATCCAAACATGTTTCGAGTTAAAATCAGTGATCTACATTTTCAATTTCTCTCTTCCAAACATAATGTAGGATGGCCTCCAAGCCATGGGATTTCTTGACAAACCTCACACCATATAATTATTACATTGTGCCAATTCCATCCCACTTAAACTCATCTAATCCCATGCACCAAACACCCCCTGAGGTGCTTACATGTATTTGGGGCTACCCGCATAAATATAAAGAGAGATTAAAATATATGTAACCAGTGCTAAATTTATTTTTTTTAGTCTTATACTTTGCTCGATATTTGGATTCACCTTAATTTTTTTGGCGAGTCTAAATATGAGTTGATACAACGGATATAATTACTATATGAATATTAAATTATCAATAGAGTAAGTTTCACATACCCTTGATTTATACGTCCTCAAAGCGGCTAAATGCAAGTAGGAAAAGAGGTGGTAACAGTTTAAAACAGTGGCTGACTTGAACGGTGAAAATATGTACCCTCATTTTGAAGGGCCAGCCACACCTAAAAACAAGTTAACTCCTCCCATGACTGACAGTGGGAATAAAAATGGGCTAAAATCTATTGACATTATACATAGGAACACAGATGTTCAATGGGTTCCACGAATTGAGGGCTTTCTAAGAGTTCTTGTATGACATTCGTGAAGTTCCGCAACTATCACATAGCATCTCGAAACTACCGCACTCGTATTCCAACAACGATGGCATTTTTCAAATTTTAGCTTCTGCAAGTGACTTAACCTTGAGCCTCTAACCCGGGTAGATGGACGGTTGGCAGGTCAGGCCGAATATGGGCCCACTTGCGAGTGTATCATCTTGCTGTCAGAGTTGCTCCCTGGCTTTTCAGACCCGCCAAAATCCGGCTTTATCAGAAAAGTAAAACGGCCGATGTTTTGCAGACGACCACGCCTATCTTTACCGAAAGAGACTTGTTAGCCAAATGCACTCGGGCGAGTGCTCTTTACGAATGACGCGAGTTGCGTGGAACCTCTTTTTACGGAGACTTGTGTAACCCAATTCTCTGTGGGGCCCACTGAGACGTGTGTGTGACATTTCGACAAATGATTATTTTAGAATGTGGATGCCAAAAATGAGAAAGATAAACCTAATTTTTAGATGTGGATGCCAAAAACGAAGAAGATAAATAAACAAAAACTCAAGTGAGCCACAGCACTGCAAACAGCTAGGGATAGAAACGAGGACCACACGTTGATCCATAGCTCAAGTGATAGACCGAGTGAAAGATACCTTGTTTCAACACTAAAATCTTAGTATCGGTTCTTTCCTTGGTGGGGGTGGCTAACAGCGAAGTGTGAACTGACACTTGGGGTGTACTAACAAGCTAAAATAAAAAATGAAAAAAATTATATATATATATATATATATATATATATATATATATATATAAAAGATAGGTACAATGACCACTAAAACTTTTTTTTATTTCATTTTTGGATCCACCGATGACTTCTATAGGCCATCCAACTGCTTCATGAGGTAATTCACACCAGATATAAGGAAAACAGATATATCATCCTAATTCAGAAATTTTGCTAGCCCAACAAGGTCTCAAAGGTCATTATTCAATCATCACTTTTTCCGGTGGCATGGTCCACTTGAGTTTTGAATCTACCTTATATTTGGGATTGTATCCTAAAATGATCTAGCAAAATGATCAGATTTAGATTACACACTTACACGCAACTCGCGTCCTTTTAATGATACTACCCATTCCCACGCGTCAAGCTAGAGTATGTGCGAAAGACAATCTGCTCATCAGATAGCCCCACCGTTTAAACTCTTTTTGCCATAGGACATCATAATGAGAACTCCACTCCGCATGCAAGGCTTAGAAGAAATTGTTTGTTGGTCTCATTCAACAATTTACATGCGCCCCATCACCTGGTCGGATGGTCCAGATTTCCATGTTTAGATCTGTCGTGATGTGAAGCTGGCAGACCTGAGTTACTGGTACAACGCAAGTATACTCTCTAGCGAGCCACTTCCCATCTCCCATCACAGGTCTACTAAAATTTATTCATCTCCAGGCACTAATATAAATACTTTTGGACTATAGCCGTTGGATCTAAGGGCGCTTTTCATTGGTTCAACCCGTTTATACCATGGGTTCCATTGCAGTCCGGATGGATTAAAAAATAATCGATGAACTTTTTAATTCGAACATGGACCAGTTCCTCAATTGGGCCATTGATTGGAACTTCTGGACCCTCCCACCTGTATACTAACTAGATCAACGGTTAGATCACCAAATTTGACTCCAAAAAAAATTGATTATTCGCAAAGATTCAATAATTTACTTGCACCCCACCTCATGATCAGACAGATCAACGGTTTGGATCTATTATGATGTGAAGCTGGTAGGCTCTAGTTGTGAGTACTATGCAAGTATAGTCGAGAACCACTTCCGGTCTTCCTTTGCAAGAGTCTGCTGCAATTTATACCTCTCCAGGCATTAGTATAAATACGTTTAGACTATAACCGTTAATCTACGGTCGTCTTTCAATGGTCCAACCCGTTCGGGAATAATTTAAAAAAAAATAAAAATCAATGAAACATGGACCACTTCCTTGATTGGGCCATCGATCAGAACTTCAGGACCTTTCCAACATCAAAGGTGTATGCTAAGTAGATCAATGGTTTGGATCACCGAACATGACTTTAGGTTGCATCCACGCCATTCAGAATAATTCCTGAATGCGGACTTATCCAAAAATGTCTGTGGCCCCATGAGTATTCCACATAACATGCCTTGTTATACCCAACTTCACTTGGGAGGTTGCTTATGAATTTGGTATTTTGTTCTACAATCAGAGCCTTTTAAATGAAGGGGCCCGGGTAATAGTTTAGTGGGTGAGGTTCGGACCGTGGGGCTGATGTATATGTTGTATATCGGCACGGTTCATCATTTTTTCCAGCTCATTTATTCGCATTGTCAAAAGAAATATATATTAAAATTGATGCAGATCTAAATCTCAAAAGAAAGTGTGGGACAGAATTGTTTTATACTTCTTTAAAATAATCAATCTGCATTTGCGTCAGAAGATGGACAGACCGAATTGGTGGTTGAGCCATCCACGTGTAATACATATGAAATACAATCTTAAATCTCACACGCTAGTCCCTACACAACGCTGCAGTGTAAGCCTTGCACCTTTTCTGCCTCCCTACCTAGAAAGATAAAATAATAAATTTTAAAAGGTAAAATGGTGGAAAGGAAACAACTAACGCTTCCAAGATGACTATGGTCTACACCTAAATCCATAGCTCAAGTGATAGACCGGGCGAAAGATTACTCGATTTCAACACTGCAGACTTGATATGAAATCCCCAACAGAGTGGCTAACAATGAAGTATGAACGGGCAGTCAGTGTACTAACAAGCTAACAAAATAAAAAATAAAAAATGACCATGGCCTCTAGTTAGTGTGGGCCAACGGTAGTACGTGAATGGCATGCAAACCATTGAATAGAATTAACTACTATAAAATTGGAACGTACGGCCCAAAAATAAGGCTAATCCAACCATCAAGTGAGCCACACCATAGCAGATTCATTTAGTGGGCTGACCGGATGGATGGAGCAGCCTGATTCTTTGGGTGTCCCATTTTTATAGTGGGTTGAAAATAGGTTTTTGGAAATATTTGCATTGTTTTTCATGGTATGGCCCAACTGATGATTAGATTGGCTTGCGTTAGGCTCCCATCGTGGCTAAGCAAACATGTTGAAAGGATTTGACATACACACCACATCGCCAGTAAAAGCTACCTGTGGCCCACCGGTGGACTGGAAACATGGAGGTCCAAAAGCCATCGGATCATTTGCCCCTAGTATTCCAGTGTAACGGATTGGCTCTCCAAATATGCATCAGCTGGGATCAAACAATGATTTTTGGCCATTAAAAAACCTTTATGTACCAGGAAAGTTTTGAGTAAGTTATTTTTTTCTTTTTCTTTCATCTAGATTTGCGTAGCCTTATTAATCGGTTGGATGGTCGAAAAACGCAATGTTGGACTTTAGGAAGTTTTTTTTTTTAATGATGGGTCCTATAGGGCCCCACGCACATCAGTGGTTTCAAGGTACAGCCAAGTCATACTTTGATAGTAACAGATATTGTCACTTCATTTCCATCATCGAACCAATGCAAAATCATTTTAAAAATAATGTAAACTCTTGTGATGTGGCCACGTGTGTCTTAGAATGTCTTTATTTTAAAGGAATCTATTTACCGTAGTGTGGCATGCCAAATGCAAATGTATGAATTGCATAGCATATACACGCAACATCCTGCACTCCACGCAGTTTTAATAGAGGGACTTCCATCTCAAGTGTCTCTTGCGTGGTGTATTTGTTCAAGAATTTCAGTCCCAATCCAAACGGGTAATTCATAGACTTGACCTTCTATCTTTTTTTCCTTTGTTTTTTTTTTTTTGACCAGAACAAAATCTATCTTATTAAACTAAACTTCTATCTATATTAACAATCCAATAAAGATGAAATATTTTTTTTTTTTTAGCTGATTTTACTTGAAAATTAAAAGTATTTTTGTTTAAAATTTTCTTTCTGTACCTGAAAAATCTATCTTGATGATATAAATTTTTGACTTTTTGAGAAAAAAAAAACGCATAAAAAGGAAGAGTCTACTATGTTAATTTTTTCAATCTAAATAAAGGATAACACACTTGATAGATAAGATTGACCTCATCTGCACAAAGTCTTCCATCCACATCAGCAAATATATAATCACATTTCATGTTCGTGTTATCACTGTGGCATTCAGCGGAAATCTCTTAAGGCCCGTTTGGCCGCCTACATTAGGTGACATTAAGCTGGATGGAATTGAAAAGGTAGCATTAAATGCATGTGTAAGGTATTGTCTTTGGATTGGGTGTATCCCATGCCTTTTGGTAACATGTTTGGAAGACACGGGAGTAACTTCTATCCAATAGGATTAGAGCCAAATCCTGTTTGGAAAAGATAAATCATGGGATTGCAAATGTATAAATCATTTCTATATATTTTTTTGTATCACCATCGAGGTGGGCTCCATTTGGACAATTCGACCTGTTTACCAAGTAGGTCAGCTTGAGCGGGTCTTATGGATCCTAGCTTTAACTGGTTTAGATGATTAGGGGCCCCACAAAGAGCCTTGAAAGATTTTAACAACAGGAGTTCATTTCCCTCTGTGTGGCCAATTGAAACTCAAATCTACCTCGTTTTTTAGCCCATGGCCTAAAATGATAAAAAGAAACCGGTGTACAGCGTTGATACATCATATACATTAAGGTGGGGTCACGAGTGAGACACCCCACCCCACGTTGGCAAGCAGTGACGTGAGTGGGTCTAACCAACCCACCATCACTAGTGTAGTCCACTGATGGTTGGATCAGTTTGATTTTTAGTTTCAGTGGTCAAAATAACCTAATTAAAGAGGTGGATGGTATAGATCTAATAGCTACATCAAGTTGGGACCCATGAGTGAGGCCCCACCCTTCCCTTACAACTCATGGAGGTGGGATTCTGAGAATCAATGAAGGATGGCAAAATCCCACCCATAACTACGGTGTTTGGACACCAATCTCAAAATGATTTTCACCATCCATTCCAAACATGTCAACCAGATGTATTATATGAGATTATGAATAACATCCCATCTAATACCACCAAATGCACCTGGCCAAACAGCCCTTATTGTTTTTATATGGATGGAGCATTATCTCCAAAAATACCCTCACAGAGCAATCTAAACCATTCATTTGGCAGTTGACACCTATCAAATGGAGGATTTTGAAATATAAAGGCAAACGTTTCTAATTCAACGATCAGACCATAGGGTCGAGATCGTTCCAGCAGTGTCTGCTCCCAGAGAGTTCTTTAATTTCTCTTTTGCTCTCTTTTGAAGGTGTGAGTTGTCATACATGCAAAAGCCTACATGATTTAATGAGATGCCACAACTCACAGAGATGGTGATGAACCATCAGTAATTATTTATTAGATATTCTTGAGAGTGCCATGGTCAATGAAAAATGCACTGAAAACCGAAAATTAGATTGATTAAACGTTTTTGACGTCCCATTAATACACATTTGTTTTACTGAATTCTGAGAGTTAAATATTCATATTTTAATTGTACACTGTGGCAAAAATTCCGCCAGTTAAAAGGCATCGATTCGGTAAAGCTTATTCTCAGCTGGCCCATTTGAAGTGGGTCCCGTAGTTTGGACGGTCTGCTTTATGTGCCTTGCATGCCACTCAGACACTTTCTGAATGCACGATTACTGATTTTATTATTATTTTTTTTAAAATGTTAGCTTATTACTTTAGTACACCCACTATAGCCACCCCCGCTGGGGAATCGATGCCAAGACCTTGGTAAGAAAATAAAGTTTCTTTCACGCAGTTTACCAATTGAGCTATGGATCTAGGTGTAACAGGATCCTCGTCCTCTTGCTCTGAACTGTCGGGACTTTCTAACACCCGATTGAATATTGCTTTTAATGGTTGGTGTTGCGATGATGGCAGTTTCTATCTTGGTATGCATGCAAAAGGTAAGTGAGAGGGCATGGGTGGTGAAGATCTCTGGAGAATTTTGACATGTAGCCTAAACATACTGAGGGCCTTAAGATTAACAGCCTGGATCGTCGAGTGGTTGGGAAGAAGGGTCTACCCTCCTCCTTAGAAATCTGCGGTCCATGGACAGTCAAAGGCATCAGATGTGTCAGTTTTCTACCAAACACTCCATAAAAAAACGTGACTGTTGCTGTGAGAATCTTTTTTCCTTTTAAGAAAACGTCGAGAAGTTTCAAATGTACTTCGCCTGATGTAGCGTTCACCCGTTTGGCGTTCATTTGCATTTTGATCGCCGATTTTTTGTGGTCGTAGAAACTCGATAGGAAGTGAAGATTGAAGGCGAAGCGGATTGCGTGGTGTGAAACAAACCATCGACCGTCACCAAATCCTATGGGCCGTACCATGGTGTATGTGTTATATCTACACTGTCCATTCATGTTTTGAGATCATTTTGGATGTTGGGCCTAAAACTGAGGCAAATCATAAGCCCAAGTAGACCACACCACATAAAACAGTGGAGACAATAACACCCACCATTGAAACCTTCTCAGGGCCATCATGATATTTATTGGCCATCAACCTGTTCATAAGGTTACACAGATCCGGATAAAGTTAAAATACAAATATTAGCTTGATCCAAAACTTCTGTGGCCTCTAAGAAGTTTTGAATGGTAGGCGTTCAATCCCTACTAATTTCTGGGGTGTGGTCCACTTGAGCTTTAACTCATCTTATTTTTAAGATCATAAGCTAAAATACCTTGCCAAATGGATGGACGGTGTGGATAATATACATACATCATGGTGGGTCTCACAGAACTTGATGATGTCAACACACCACCGCGTTCGGTGCCACGCAATCCGCTTCTTATCAAGGGAATAATTGCAAGCAAACGCCTCCCCTCCGGTTTCCAGCGTAAACATGAGAAAAATATTAGTACTCTTGCAGTGTATGACGGATGATAAACAGGTATTATTTAGAAATTACATGGAAATTGCGCACATTGATACTCAGGGTAGACATATCCTAGATGTATCGTAAATAAAAAATTATGCTTATTTGTTCATGTGACTATCAAATTAATAAAAGTTAATTAATAAAGAAAAAAAAAATCCAATGGTTTCAATTAATCTAATCTTAAGATTGTAACTCAGCAACAGTGGGCTATACAATCTAGTCAATCTTATTTCAGTTAATATATGCCACTGATACAATTTATGAGTATGTGCATATCAAAAGCTACAAGCACCCCCTGAGTATTATATATACAGCTCTTGTCGTAATCAACTCCCTCCCCTACGGTTGAATTATTGCAAAATCCACCCTTTGCCTGAGATGTTTGAAGGAACGTGTACCAAAAGACCAAAATACATCCTACAGCTTTGGAGTTTTGGGCTCACATATTATACATAAAAGGCATCTTACCTGTCTCGTAAGGCCATCCATCATAAATGTTGGATACCCAAAATCAAGCAAACCAATCATCTGGTAGGCCACACTCACCTAAATGCCCTCATCTTAACGTTGTTAGCCACTTGTTTTTTTTTTTTTTTTTAGCTTGATGGTACACCCATTGTCGGTTCATACTTTACTGTTAAAGTTTATTTTTTTTTGGTCAACTTATTAATACACCCATTGTCAATTCACATTATATTGTTAGCCTCTTGTTTTTTAAAAGCAGGTTAGTACACCCGTTGTCAATTCACATTTCACTGTTAGCAAGGCCTTCTAGGGAATGGATTGTAAGACCCCAGTGTTGAAACGAGGTAACTTTCACTTAGCCTACCCCTTGAGCCATGGAAGTGTTGAAACGAGTTACCTTTCACTCCCTCTGCCACTTGAGCTATGGATTTTGGTATGTTGTTGGCCACTTGATGGATGGTTGGATCAGCTTTATTTTTTGAGTTTCCTGTTGTTATGGTAAGAGTGAATAGTTGAATAAGTTGGATAACATACATGCATTATGGTAGGCTTATGTATTTATAACTAGTTATCTACAGGATAATGGTGAAATAGTCAATTTCTCAAAAAACAATGGTGCTTATAAACTGTGGGAGAATTTGCAGTTGATTTGGTGTACTTGCAGCCATCCAAACGGAAACGGAAAGGAAGGCATTTGAAATTATATAAAATAAAATAAAATAAAATTGAGAGAGAGGTGTTCACAATTATCCTAAACGATGTTGTACTTCTTTTTCATACCTTCGGACTTAAGCCGCTGGACATCCTAGCTGTTCATATGATTTTCAACAAGGTGGAATGAGAATAACTTGAAATGTTTAAGATGACAAATTATATTGGTAGGCTGCAAAATAAAGGTCCTTATTTGAAGGAACAGAGCGACACATAATATGTTAGTGGCCCACAAAATAACGGTCAATATTCAACGGAAAAGAGGTCCCATCACATGGTTTGGATCGTTGAAACATGAACCCCAGATCCAACGGCTATGGTCGGAGCGCAATTTCGTGCGGATATTTTGTATCAAACCTCCAGCTGTACTGTTTACGCGTGGCATGCCAAGCTATGCTCCTAACTGTTTGCCGAAAAAAAGTTAAGGCGAAGCTACACGCAACAGTAGGGTTAGAATCATACTTGCAGGCATTCGGGACAGAAATCCAGGCCGTCCTTTAAACAAAACACACCAATCGTGTGGCCCAAAAATCATGTCGACGAGCGCCCATCTCAACCTTCTACCGTAAATTCCAAACAGTGTTCCACCTACTCAACGGTGCATTTCTTTCCTAAATACTGTGCGTACTCATTAGTGAGCAGAGCACAGCAGGAACACGCAGAACACCTGATGGACGACTTCCGTCAGCTACACTAGCAAACTGGCAGTGGCGATTGCGAGTAAAATAACAAACCCATTCCCGGTATGCTTTTTGGTCTGGCTCTTGGGGCTTAGTTGAAGCGCAGTCCGCCGAGCTGCTGTTGGATACAGGTGACTCTCCCTATGTACACGTGGCATGGACCTCAAATCTGATCGGACCAAATAGTGGTAAACACTACCGATTGGTCATCTACTCAAAATTCTGTTTGATAGACAATCCAGGCCTCTAACTAATTAAGATTTATTATTCAAATTCTCACCGTTAAATATCATATCCATTTTTATAATTCATCTAATGCCCTTCAAATAACTTAGATTAGCTTACAGTTTCAGTATAAATTTCAGGTCATAATTCATCAAAAGTGGGTCCCGTGATTTTAACAGTTTGGATTAAAGGTACCTGTAACGTGTACGGCAGGGAGCCGCATCTGATTCTTATAGCATCTGTAGCAGCTGCAGCAGAGGCGACTGTGTTCTGTAAAAACCAGTCTCCCATTAGTCGTTACAAAACAACGCTTTTGCTTTTGCTTTTGCTTTTTCTTATTTTCTCAGTCTCTCTTCCTTTTTCTTCCCTTTGGAAATCGTTCCCCTTTCTTTTCGCCTATCTTTTCTCTCTTTGGAAATGGCAGCTTAAGAGGCTTCTCCCCATCCCATCCATTCGGCACTTTCACATCTCTCTCTCACACATTCTCTACTGAAAGAGAAGAAGAGAAGAAGATCGAAATGACAGCGTTTCTATGAAATTTTCCGAGGAATTTGCTTTTGTTTCCTTCACAGAATGTCTTGATTCCAGAAACTACGATTCTTTCCTTCTGCTGGAGAGTTCAAATTCACGCATTTTGATGAATCAAAACAGAGATTTTCTATTCTCTTTTGCTCCTCTGGTTTAGGGTTTTCAGAGCATTATTTGCATATTAATGATGGTTTTCTAGGGTTTCTCTACTTCGAGCTGTTCTGGAGCTCCTCCTTCTTCTTTTTCTTCTTTTGCGGAGTAATCGCTTCTTTTTGGAAAATGTTGGAAGGTGGGAATGTTCGAGTGGTTCGCTGCCCCAAGTGCGAGAAGCTTCTCCCAGAGCTCCCTGATTACCCGGTCTATCGCTGCGGCGGATGCAATGCGACTCTTCAAGGTAAGTGATTATCTCCCTTTTTTTTTTTCATGCAATTTTTAGTGATTTTCACTAGATTGAGAATGAAATTCGGCTTCTTCTTTTTTCTTTTTTATATATATACAATCGCAGCGAACAATCAAATGCCAGTGACAGATGAGCTTTCCTTGGACGGAGAAATGGTTAAAATTCTTGAGAATTCCGAGAGCTTCTCTGAAAAGAGGCGTATTGTTTTAAATGGTATTCCTGAGACTGATAAAGAGAGCGGTGTCTTCGAATTTAAGGGAAAAGAGAGAGTCTTGCCAGAAAGAATGGCGAATGTGGATGGTAGTTCGTCTTCTAGAACTGAAAATGTGGAGGTTTTTCATGATCATGGCGGTAGATATAGGCGTTCCTTGAAAGCTCCCATTGATTCTAATTTGGATGAATTGATTAGAACTAATGCGGATGAAAATTGGGAAATGGAAGCCCAGATGGAAAATGCGGCTGGGTTTCGGAAATCCGGACAAATGCACGACTGGCGGGCCACTGAGAGAGGTGGGCCATTTCGAAGAACACCAAGAGCTGTGGGTGAAGGTGTGCGGTTTTCTCCCTACCCCGACGAAGGCCCGTCAAACTACCATGCCAATTCTGCTTATGAGTATGGTGAGGCAATCAAGCATCCGAATCCTGATGGGTCCGAGAGAGTTGAGCATCTCGAACAAGATCGAGCCAAGCTGCTGCGGAAGCTAGATGATCTGAGGGATCAGCTTAGTAGATCTTGTGACATATCGGAGGAACCGAAAGAAAGTGCTCCTCCTGCAAATAGAAGGACAGCTCCTTTGACTTCTAATGATGGTCACAGTGCTTGGTTTGCTGAAGGCTCAGCCACATCAAATTGTCCTTCATCTCAGCTCTTCCCACCCAACAACCGGAGACCACCATACTTCAGCAATGAACATGTTCCTTTGATGAATAGGCATGAGATAGCTATGCAGAATTCTTATGCTCCAATGCATTTAGAGAATGAAATTCTGGGGTGTGGGGATCCGCATGGGCCTCAAATGCCCAGGAGAGCGCCCCACCAACCCTGTCAGTACCCACAAAGACCGTCGAATGGTTATCTGTCTGGACAGTGCATGGATCCTGATCCCCATCCCTTCATTTCATACCAACAGAATGCATTTTACAACCAACCCCCTTGCTCGTGTTTGCGTTGCTACAACAAACACTGGCAATTGCCTGCACAAGTTCCACCTGCTGTTTTCTGCAATAGGCAGTTGCCAAATAATGCAACTGGTCGGATGCTCTACCACATCGATGGTCCTCGTATGTTGGGTACAGGCAGTTATAATCGCAGAGGTGCTGATGCCCCACTGTGTTCTCATGAACTGCAGCCCCACGTGAGAAGGCCAAGCAACCTCGATTTGAATATCGGTGGTTTTAGGAGGTCATGCCCACAGAGGGCTGTGCTCACAAAGGCAAACCTTCGCAGTTGCCTACCCATTGCAGGTGGCGCTCCATTCATAACATGCTATAACTGCTTTAAGTTGCTGCAGCTACCCAAAAATCTTTTGTCACTGGAGAAGTGTCAGCACACTCTGCGTTGCGGGGCGTGCTCCAAGGTGATCTCTTTTGCGCTTGATGGTAAGAAGCTTATTGTTTCCTTTCCAGCACAAACCAAGCACCGATCAGTGGATGTTGATAATGACTCTGGTGATATGGTAAGAAAAGGTTCATACTCTCACATGAACCAAGGAACTATGGACTCTTACTCTGGTGATTATGATAACATCGCTTATAACAACCAATCTACAGATACCAAGCCCGTTTCATCTTCTGCTTTGCCTATTGCTTGTAACAATGCAATGGGAAAGGAATGCACACTGAACTTAAGCGATTCCGAGAAAATGCAAGGCCTCTCTTCATCATCCAGTTCTTTGGAGGATGATGAAAACCCTGACAGTATGGTTAGCGAGAGGAATGTGTCCAAATCCATGGAACTTCCTTTAAAGGTGGATGTGGCTTCACCAACATCAGGTGTACCCCTTCGTGAACATTTTGGTTGCTCC